>JAZHEH010003205.1:41200000-41800000 GCA_036589455.1 Ateles fusciceps
TGCCACTCCTTATACTTTTAATGCATCCCCTAACCTAGCATTTCCTATTATGTCCCTTAGGACATCAAGAAATGTTCGTTAGCAGGTACTCTGCACATGCACACAGCCATGCACATGCAAGACACACACACACACACACACACACACACACACAATGACATGCACTGTAAATGCCCAAGAAAGGGATATCACATAGGATGTTTTCCAAATGTATCTTACATAATACCCTTTAACTGAAGATCTTCTCAAGTACCTAGTTTTTTAAAAAGCACATTTTTGAAATCACTGTTCTGAACTATATACTCTATTCCTGGATTATCATTCAAAGCAGATTACCATATGTACCCCCTTCTAAAGACAAAATGAAATATGAACTCCTCCAGGAAGCCTCTTTATAAAGTACCAGAAAGGGAGGCAAGAAACCAGCAAATTCCCTCTTTATTATTTACTTAATAGCACCACATGTGAAACACTGAGCTCAATACAAATTAAGAGTGATGAACTGTCCAAAATGTACCTCTAAGACAATGTTAATGGAAGCATTGTCTAAAAGGGGGGTCAGCAATCTGTTTCCATAAAGGGCCAGATAGTAAATATTTTAGGCTTTGCAAGCCATACAGTCTCTGTCGTAACTATTCAACTCTACTTCCATAGCAGGAATGCAGCCATAAAGAAAATAAATGTAAAGGAAGGGTCATGGCTGTGTTCCAATAAAACTTTATTTACACAAACAGGAGGCAAGCTGGATTTGTCCTAAGAGACAGAGTTTGCTAAACCCTGGTCTAGAATAAAGGAGATGGTAAGGTCGTAATACCACACTATGAAATTTACAGTTGGATGACACGTTTTAAGAAGGGCCTTACAAGCTGAAGCATGGTTAGAGGTGAATAGATTTGGAGAGGGAGTCAAAGCTATACCACATAAAAAACAAATGAAGGAATTTTTAGCCAAGAGAGGGGGAAAATATTCACTTGGAGACACTGTACACTATAGCTGGACCCTATATACTATAAGCCATATTTAAACAATGGCTTCCCTTCAAATATCTGAACAACTGTCAGAAGTAAAGTGGCTCCCTAAAAATGAAGATTATTACTCAAACCAGTGTTTGTTACCAGAAAATAGTATTCAGCCCAATATAAAAAAAAGTGTTCAAGCAATGTGAATAAAAAATCATATGGGTTGCCTTGGGTGATAATGCTATCCCCATTACAGTAGTTATTCAAAAATAAATTGGGCATTTTTTATCCTAAACTGGAGATGTCCTAAAATTCAACCCTCTGTAAATACTCCTAAATTCAGCATCATTGTCTCTACTAGAGTAGCCTTGTTTGCCTTACGAAGGCACCATTTCTCACTTTTTTTTCACCTTAAACTCACTGTAAAAAATACATTTTCCATTGCAACTCAGTATACAAATATATGGAATACACACACACAATTTTCAAAAAACAATATTTATCTTTAGTACATGTAGTGCACTCTCTTGTTTTCTATTTGATTTGATTCTACCTAATTTCAGTTTTTGTTAAAAATACTGATCAAGGCCCACAAAATTAATTTCATGCAAACCATGGTTCTAAAACATATCCCTAGGAACCTAACCAGTGCTTCCAGGAAGAAAGATAATAACTGTGGGTCGGGTGTGGTGGCTTATATCTGTAATCCTAGCACCTTGGGAGGCCGAGTCGGGTGGATCACCTGAAGCCAGGAGTTTGAGACCAGCCTGGCCAACATGGTAAAACCCCGTCTCTACTAAAATTAGCCAGGCGTGGTCACAGGCACCTGTAATCCCAGCTACTTAGGAGGCTGAGGCAGGAGAATCACTTGAACTCAGTGGAGGCAAAGATTGCAGTGAGCTGAGATCTTGCCACTTCACTCTAGCCTGGGCAAAAGAATAAAACACCATCTCAAAAAAATAAATAAAAATTTAAAAAAAGAAAGATAATAACAATGTCAATACCATTCAATAACTACTTCAATGCACAACAATAAAGAGGCCAGGTGCAGTAGCTCACACCTGTAATCCAGCACTCTGGGAGGCTGAAGCAGTGGATCATTTGAGGCCAGAAGTTCGAGACCAGCCTGGTCAACATGGTGAAACCCCATCTCTACTAAAAATACAAAAATTAGCTGGGTGTGGTGGCATACACCTGTAGTCCCAGCTACTTAGGAGGCTGAGGCAGGAGAATCGTTTGCACCCAGGAGTTGGAGGTTGCAGTGAGCTGAGATCATGCCACTGCACTCCAGTCTGGGTGACAGAGCAACACTCTGTCTCAAAAAACTTGAAAAAAATAAAAAACAATGAAAAGAAACTATAGTAGATGTATGTCTAGGAGTCTAGGACACTATTTTGTTTGATTCAAAGAAGATAAGTGTGTGTGTGTATACACTGACAATCGAAAGAAATAATAGGCATCTTGGAGTATAGTTTCTTTTCATTGGTATGTTAAAATAGCATTGACAGTAGTTAATACTTAATTTTTTACATTTTGTAAACTATTTTCTAGAGTTCAGGAAACTTTTTATTTCATAGGTTCTGAACCTAGGCCAAATGAAGCCCCCTAGAGCAGAGTCTCCCAGGTGTGCTACCAGACATTAATCCCCTCTGCCCTCAAAGTGTCTGGGTAGAGCCTGAAACAGACTAAAACCCTAAAACAGTAGCCTCCAGTTCAGGTATTCCTGCTGGGGCATCCTCAGCAAGTTGAAGGAACTTGCAACTTGAAGAAATGTGATGGAAGGCAAGAAAAGTAAGAGGAAAAGAAGATGAGTACCAACCAGCAAGTGATATCGGCATTTCAGGAACATTATGAGCTATATTCAGTACTACCCTGCCAAGGAGGTATTCCACCACATGACTACTCCAATAACCAGATGCAAAACATTGTGCTGACATTCGTGGACCAGGGCACCAAGGAGTTATGGGAGAAGTATGGGATACAGGTGTCTAAGGAGCATAGAAAATAATAGCCCAAGATGAGTAGAGGAAGATGGGACGGCTGGGTGAGGACAAATAGCATGCACAGGTCCTGCCAGGAAACGCCATGTTTGTTTTCATGCATTTCAGATACTTTTATCTAGCTGAGGCTGATCCTTCCTCAAAATTTAAGAATTACAAATGTATGGACCAGTAAATAGAAAGAAGAAGTATTGAGATTCTTTAATACGGCCAGGCATGGTGGCTCATGCCTGTAATACCAACACTTACGGAGGCTGAGACAGGCAGATCACTTGAGGACAGGAGTTCAAGACCAGCCTGGCCAACATGGTGAAACCCCATCTCTACTAAAAACACAAAAGTTGGCTAGGCATGGTGGTACATGCCTGTAGTCCTAGCTACTTGGGAGGCTGAGGCACGAGGCACAAGAATAGCTTGAACCCAGGAGGCAGAAGTTGCAATGAGCCAAGATTGTGCCACTGCACTCCAGCCCAGGTAACAGAGTGAGACTCTGTCTCAAAATTTAAAAATTAAAAAAAAAAAAAATTCTTTAGTATAATTTCAGGGGATCACTTTTTTAATAGATATAGAAATAACAATATTTTGTATCATCTACATATAAGAAGAGGTTCTCTTGAATAGTGTCTATGAGAAATTCAAAGAGGTTATCATTTTTAAAGTCTTGATTACATTTGCATGGCATGTAGTCATTTTAAGCAGAAAACTAAATTATTTAAAAAGTTATCAGGCTGAGTGCAGTGGCTCATGCCTGTAAGCCCAGAACTTTGAAAGGCTGAGGTAGGCGGAACTCTCAGGCTGAGGAGTTCCAGACCAGTCTGGTTAACATGGCAAAACCCCCACTCTACTAAAAATACAAAAATTAGCTGGGCATGGTGGCATGCCTGTATTTAGGAGGCTGAGGCCGGAGAATCACTTTAACCTGGGAGGCAGAGGTTGCAGTGAGCCAAGATCGTGCCACTGCACTCCAGCCTAGGCAACAGAGCAAGACTCTGTCCCAAAAAAAAAGGTTATTTCGTGGTATCAAGCTCAAGTTTCTCATTTTAAAATGATGAAAATATTTGTTTAGAACATTTTTATATATTTGTAATATATCCTAATATTCTGTATTTTCTTATTATAATACATAAAGAAAATGTAAAGATTTTTTTTTTTAAACAAGCCCCATATTCTCCCAAAACCCCTCTAGTTTATTCCTAGGTGCCTGCCATTCAAATATCACTTTCTATGTATGCTGTGACAAGAAAAGAGTTGGAAAGCATGCCCTAGAGGAATCACGCTATGGGCTTCTCTATGAAGTCATGGGAAATTGCTCTCAATTTACACTCTCATGTTCTCATGCATGGATACATTTTTTAGGGAGAGGATTCAAACTAGTCATGAGATTCTGGCCCTCTCCATTTCATTCCCCATATGAATGACTAGAACTACCAACTGCTTAGTAGTTAATACTTAATTTGTCACCCAAATCAGAAACCTGAGAGTCAAGGGCTCTATTCCAGATAGATGAGATACTATATCTCATAAGCATCTCTGCTGTCAGCCCCTTCTTCACCATCTCCTTCGTTTTAGGTCTTCCTCATTTTTTTAATATGGATTTCAACTTATCATTTTCCTATACTGAATGAAAATTTTGTTTCAATGTGTACACTTTAACACTGAGTTTTCCAATGAAGAGTTAAAATTGTCAGTTGAAACTGTAGGAAACTTAAAATACAAAGAAAAGCATTTCAGATACTTTTATCCAGCTGAGGCTGCTCAGCTGACAAAATTTAAGAATTACAAATGTATGGACCAATAAATAGAAGGAAGCACTATTAAGATTCTTTAATATGGCCAGGCATGGTGGCTCATGCCTGTAATACCAACACTTTGGGAGGCTGAGATGGGCAGATCACTTGAGGCCAGGAGTTCGAGACCAGCCTGGCCAACATGGCGAAACCCCTTTTCTACTAAAACTACAAAAATTGGCCAGGCATGGTGGTACACACCTGTAGTCCTAGCTACTTGGGAGGCTGAGGCATAAGACACAAGAATGAAAACATTAAAATTATTTATTATCAAGGGATTACTGATAACCCATTCTGTTATACAGTCTTCCAATCTTCTTTAATGCTTATTTATTTGCATGTAAAGTATGTGCATTTCATTTATAAAAAGAAAAAACTGTTCATAGTTTTTAATCAGCTTTATACATTAAGCAAACACCTCTTATACTTTCCCATGGTAAATATCCTCTATACTATACTGAAGTTTATTACTCTTTCAAATAGATGTACCATAATTTCTTTTGGTAATCCTCTATTAAATGATGTTAGGAATGCTTTTAAGTTTTACCTATTAAAAGAAACCATCACATGAACATTCTTGTACATGCACCTACAGCCTTAGAATAAATCCTAAAACTATGTGGGGATTTAAGGATTCACACGTTATTGTTTAAATCGGCATTCCTTTAATTTTTTTCTAAATTGTAGAGTTCCTTTATATTTTTTCTTATGTAAATTGTATGTTATTGTGTATTTCTCAGTTTTCTATGAGAATGTTCACATTTTTCCTATTTTATCAAGAATCTTCATACATAAGGATATCAACAATTTGCCATATGTGTTTGTAAATATTTTTTATTATTTTCCTTTTAAGTTTCAATTTGTAGGTAGAAAAGGTTCTTTCTTCTTAATGTTGTCACATCTATCCATTTTTTTCTTTCTGGTTTAGAAATTTTGTTTAGAAATGTCTCGAAATAATATAAATATTCACCTACAATTTCTACTAGTTCTTTTATGGTTTTATTTTTTACATTTAACTCTTTAGTTCCTCTGAAATTAATTTTGCTACGTTGAATAAGGAAAAGACCTAACTTACTTTAAATGAAAATAACTAAGCATTAAAGAACATTAACAATAAATCAAAAGACTTGTTACCTCTCGAGTAACAAAAGCAACTGAGGGGGTACAAATGAGAGATTTAATTGTGCTGGCAATATACTATTTCTTAAGATGACTGGATACTGTTGTACAGGTCCATAAATTTTTTTAAAACACCTTAGGACCTAATGTGTTTAAACTTAAGAATTTTGGAGATTTTATAAACATATTAAGGTACATATTGTATATTACATAATACCCCCACCCAATGGGGACTAGGATAGCACCACATAATCAAACATATTAATATTTATCAGCAAAAGACAAAAATTCATGCTAAATAAGAAATTTGGTAGTTTCATAGTGATTTAGGTCACGTTCTACAATCAACTGAATTTTTAAATTAGCATAGCTTTAGAATACAATATAATGTCTGACTGCCCACTTTGCCCCTCAGTAAAACTGTTTCTTTGCTTTCTTATCAATGTATTTTTAAAACGAATTTTACACTCACTGTCAAGTTAACCCCATGCCAAGGTAAATCCTTTTAGGATTTTAATTCAAATTTCAATAAGAAAAAGAATTAAAAGCATGAGGACTTGAAAGAAGAAAATAAAACTATTATTACAGATCATATGAAGAGTGTTTACATAGAAAACTCAAATTACATATAGATCATTAGAAATAACAGAAGAGCTTAGTGAAATTAGTTAGATTTAAGATCAACAAGCAAAGTGAGTTACCTAAGAGAAGTGACTTTGCTATGCCAGGGTCCAGACCATGTGCCTAGCCTCCTTACTGAACCTTAATCTGTCACATCAAGAAATAACCTTCATTCTTTGGTAGAAGACCCTCTATAACAACCACTGGTTTTTCTCTTGGCCTAAGTGGCATGCTACAAAGAATTTTATAGCAATGCCTTGACATCCTGCCATTCTACAGTGATAGCTTTTATCCACCAAGGAAACAGAAACATGAAGAGCCAAACTGAGTTTCTGTTTAAAAGAATCAGCTACTGATCAGCTCTGGTCCACATGTAGTTATCCCAATTAAAATATAACTTTAAAAGGGTATTCTTTTAAACTAAAAAGCCATAATCTCATGAATATGCATTTCAGTATAAATTCCTTTCTAATTGTACAAAAATCTTCACTACAAATATGTGTTCTGTGTTATAATCTTTAATCCTTTAATCCTAGTCAAAACCCCAACACAGGACAGAGAAACAGTGTCTCTTAGAGCCTTCTTACTTTGAGTTTCTGGGCTTCTCCTCTCACTTTTAGCAATTCAGTTATAGAGTCCACAAATCCCTGGTAATGAAAGTTGCACATTTTCTCAATTTCTCGGTCATGATTACGGATACGAGTTTCAAGCTTCTCCATGAAACGTCCATGTTCCTCACCATCATAGACAGACCTTTGAAAAAAAATGGCATGAAGATTATACCACAGTTACTTCTAAGAAGGAGAAACAGAATTACAAACCCAGAAACAAATTTGTTTTTTAGATATTTAGGGCACATAAGCCACAAGATAACCCAATTGTATATTAACAGTGCCTCGTTGTTAAATGAGTATTTTTAAGGAAAATCCAAAATTTTGCTTTCTTATTCATTCCAAAATACTTGAGTGCCTAAGAGTATTCATCACAAAATTAAAGGACTGAATTACAACTCCCTTGTACCTTTCTTTCTCAATTTAACTAGTCTGGAAAAGCTCAATTTTAGTTAAATTCAGCTATCCGATTGTTCCATGACTATATTCAAGAAGTTGAACGCAGCCGGAGAAAAAAAAACATACAGCTGTGCTGGCTAGACTCAGGATAGCCATATAACTACAAATCTAAATTAGGCAGTCAATATCACTGGATAATCCTACTACAACTATCCCCCATCTCACATCACAGAAAAACCACTTTGCATTCTTTACAATATATATATGTGGAAACCTTACCTTGTCCTCCCCCTCAAATGTTCGTACCTTCACTCTCAGCTGCTGATCTGACTATATACTTTACAGAAAAAAAAAAACAGACACAGAGAACTACCTCATCTTCTCTCATTAAAATTAATCAGTCTACTTTACATCTGTAACTTCTACTCCCAACCCTCTAGTATCGATAAAATAAGTGTTCCAAGCTCTTATCTGTAATTCAGTCCTTGTTGTCTCAAGAATTTTATTCCTGCAAGTTTTCCCTT
Organism: Ateles fusciceps; assembly: GCA_036589455.1. Classification (NCBI taxonomy): domain Eukaryota; kingdom Metazoa; phylum Chordata; class Mammalia; order Primates; family Atelidae; genus Ateles; species Ateles fusciceps. The sequence goes on from JAZHEH010003205.1 coordinate 41,208,021, forward strand.
TATCCCTCCTCTGTATCATATATTTTTCCCTCTCTGTTAGATGATTCTCATGGGTATATAAACATAACTTTTATTTAAACATAATTGTTTTTATTTTTTAATAAAAGATGAAGTCTCAATATGTTGGCCAGATTAATCTTGAACTCCTGGCCTTGGACGATCCTCACACCTTTGCCTCCCAAAGTGCTGAGATTACAAGCATGAGCCACCACACACAGTCTATACACGACTTTTTAAAAACTGCTCTCAACTACACATCCTTCTCCGATTCCCAGCAAAACTCCCTTCCACTTCCTCACTTCTTTACCTTACTAAAGTATTCATTTCACTCCACCTAATAGCAGCATTTAATATGGTTTTACATTTTCTCCTCCTTTAAACACTCTCTCCTGTACACTTCAATGACACCACACTGACATCTTTCTTAACCTCTACTGATGTGCCTTCTCACTCTCCATTCTTAGCTCCTCCTCTACATTCCTAAGCATTCCTAAAACCTCTTCTATTCTGTACCTATGCTCTCTCATCAAGCAAAGCTTTCTAATTCCATGGATTTAAAATATCATCCACATAGTGCTGATTTCTTAATCCATACCTATAATTCAGAGCATTTCCCTGAGCACTAGATTCAAATATCCAGCTACTATTTAACTCCAATTGGGTTTTTTTAAGCCATCTCAGTATTTACATAGGAAAAAAAATGTATTACTAACCTATCTCCACTCCCATAACTGTTCCTCCTTAAATTTCCCAACCATCTACCTACCCTATTACAGCTAACAGCACTATACAGTTGCCCAAGCCAAAAATCTAGGACTGACTCCTAATCTATCTCTCTCTCTCTTTCCATCATATACCCTATCCAATACATTAATAAGTCCTGACAACTCAACTTCTGAAACGTGTCTTAAAATTTACCATGTTCCACCATTTCCACTAAAACACAAGTCTAAATCTATATTATCACCACACTGGACCAATGCAACAGCTTCCTAACAGTCTCCATTCTGCACTTTCTATCTACTCCACCCCTTGCCCCAAAACAGACACTCCACACGGTAATGAAAATGATCATTTTAAAGCAATAATTCAGATGTTATCCCCCTGCTTAAATCTCTCCAATGGCGCCGGGCGCGGTGGCGCGTGCCTGTAATCCCAGCTATTCGGGAGGCTGAGGCTGGAGGATCTCTTGAGTCCAGGAGTTCTGGGCTGTAGTGCGCTATGCCGATCGGGTGTCCGCACTAAGTTCAGCATCAATATGGTGACCTCCCGGGAGCGGGGGACCACCAGGTTGCCTAAGGAGGGGGTGAACCGGCCCAGGTCGGAAACGGAGCAGGTCAAAACTCCCGTGCTGATCAGTAGTGGGATCACGCCTGTGAATAGCCACTGCACTCCAGCCTGGGCAACTTAGCGAGACCCTGTCTCTAAAAAAAAAAAAAAAAAATCTCTCCAATGGCTTATCTTTATGAAAGAATAAAAATCTTGAATCTTTACTGTTGCCTGTAAGGACCTACATAATCTAACCTCACATTATCTCTCTAACCTAATTTCTCTCCTCTCTCTAGTTCCCACCCAAATTCCCTTCCATCCTCATGTTCCAGCTGCCCTGGCTTTTTTTAAAGCCTCTGCCTCAAGAATTTTGTTTTTGCAGTTCTTATACTAATAATGTTAATCCCCTATACCTCTGAACAATCTCTTCCTCCTCATCATCCATGATATGTTGTTTATCTCTGCCTCCCCACAACCCACCTCAACTAGATTATAAGTTCAAGGGCAAGAATTTTGTCTGCCATATTCACTACTGTACCTCTATAACAGTGCCAGACAAGGAGTAGACAATAAGTAAACATTCATTGACTAAAGAATGACTAACACTATCTCTAAGGACTCTTTGGTTGCTAACATTTGTTCAAGAAATACCCATTTGCTCACTGCCAATGTTTCCTGGTTCTATAATCCTTTCTGGGTACTGGATCACTACCCTGATCCTATGGATCAGAAACCACACTCCCCTCAGGAGATCAGTTATACCACCCAAAACTCAGCAGTAACCATAGACGAACCAAACGATGGACCACATATACATATACAATGGTGGCCCCAATGTATTATGTGGTGAAGTCATAGCCTTTGTAATGTTGTAGCACAACACATTACCTTTTCTATATTTAGATATACAAATACCAGTATGTTGTAATTGCCTACAGTATTAAGTACAGCAACATATCATACAGGTTTGCAGCCTAGTAGCAATAGGCTATACCATAAAGCCTGGGTGTGTAGTAGACTACATATCACCTAGGCTTATGTAAGTACATTCTATGATGTTCACACAACAACAAAATTACCTAATGACACATTTTTCAGAACATATCCTCTGTGCTAAGCAACATACGACTGTACATGTTTGGCTTCCAGTCAAGATTCTGAACACTTACTTCAGAAAAGGCAGAGCAATCTGGATTCATTCTCCTTCCTTTGAAATAAGAGAGACTGTCAAATAAATTATAAACAATCCCTGCTTTGACAAGTAGGAAAACTGTAGAATAACCACTTGCCTGAAAAAGCTGTTTAGAATACCTAGCAGAATCTACCATTGACATTTCAAGTAATCTCAAATAAGTTTAACTTTCCCCCCTTTTCAAAGGAAAGGAAAAGAAATGTTTCCACGTAAACATACCCATTTACCTTGACACTTGGAGACCGGGAAGAATCACTGAAAACTCCTCAATATAAACTGCATAAGCTGACATATTATTCAGTATTAGACAACCTCTTGGTTTCAAATTCAGTACAACCTGACTCAGTAATACTTCTAAGTTAGGTGGCAAGTGTAGTTCCTTCTACTGGGTAAAACTTCTTTTCATTTCTTCACTCTAGAGATCTACATCAACATCACAAAAGACAATCTCTAAAGAAATTCAGAACTTATATTAATAATGCCATCCTAGCCTCTCTGATCTTCCCATTAAAAAAAAAAATCAGGGAGAGGGATCCAAGATGGCCTATTAGGAGCAGCTCAGGATTGCAGCTCCCAGTGAAAGCGTGGAGGGTGAGTGGACGCCGCATTTCCAGACGGATTTTTATTGCCCACAGACCATGAGATTCCCAGGCAGAGGAGCCCCACGGGTCACCAGCGCAACTGGTTTGGCCCAGGCGGCTGTTTTGCTGGCGCCCCGGCGCGGTGGTTCTCCATACAAAATACACGGGTCCTGGTGCCGTTTCAGCTGGCGATTGGCGCTCCAAGAAGGCAGAGTCGCCCATTCATCTGATTAAAAAGGGGACTGAAACAGGGAGCCAGGCCAGGAGAGTCCCAGGCAAAAAAGCGCCAGGAATCTCAGCACCGCTGAAGCTGGCGCAGTGGGTCACCGCACAGGAAATCACATAGATCCTGGCGCCTTTTAAACAGGCAACTGGAACACCTGGGAGACAGTTGATTGTTCAACTAAAAAAAAGGCTCTGAGGCAGGGATCCAGGTTATCAAGGCTCGGCTGGTCCCACCCCCACAAAAAAACAGCAATCAGAAACGCCCTGGATTGAGAGTTTCATAGCAAGCACAGCTAAACCCGGGACAGTCCAGCTCTGTGGGGGGGGAGGGGCGTCCGCCGTTACCCAGGCAATCCACCACTACGGAGGCAGCCCGCCATTACAGAGAGAGTCCGCCAGTATAGAGGTGGGCCGCCATTGCCCAGGCAGTTCTAACTACACCTGTATAAACAGGACTGCAGGGAAGTTCACATGGCAGCTGGGCAGAGCCCACAGCAGCTCAGCAAAGCCTCTGCAGGCAGACAGTGACTAGGCTGCCACCTCGCTGGAAGGCAGCCCTGAAAACAAGGCAGCAGCACAACAGAAACTCATAAATAAAGTCCTAACTCCCCAAGACAGAGCACCTGGGGAAAAAAAGGGGTTTATGAGTTCTGCTGCAGCAGACTTAAATGTACCTGCCCAGCAGCTCTGAATGAACAATGGAGCTCACAGCTCAGCACTTGAGCTCCTATAAAGGACAGACTGTCTCCTCAAGCAGCTCCTTGACCCCCCGTAAATCCAAAGAGTCACCTCATAAAGGAGAGCTCAGGCTGACATCTGGCGGGTATCCTTCTGGGACAAAGATAGCAAGAAGAAACTGGCAGCAACCCTTACTGTTCTGCAGCCGCTGCAGGTGATCCCCCAGGCAAGCAGGGCCTGGAGTGGACCTCAGGATTCCTACAGCAGAGGGGCCAGACTGTTAGAAGGAAAACTAAGAAACAGAAATAACTTCATCATCAACAAACTGGACATCCACTCAGAGACCCAATCTGAAAGTCAAAAACTACAAAGATGACAGGTGGATAAATACACAAAGATGGGAAGAAACCAGCGCAAAAAGGATGAAAACACCCGAAACCAGAACACCTCTCCTTCTACAAGGGATCACAACTCCTCACCAGCAAGGGAACAAGGTTGGATGGAGAATGAGTGTGATAAATTGACAGAATCAGGCTTCAGAAGGTGGGTAATAAGAAACTTCTGTGAGCTAAAAGAACATGTTCTAACCCAATGCAAAGAAACTAAGAACCTTGAAAAAACATCTGACGAAATACTAACAAGAATAAACAACTTAGGAATGTAAGTGAATCGACGGAGCTGAAAAACACAACACGAGAACTTCGCGAAGCATACACAAGTTTCAACAGCTGAATTGACCAAGCAGAAGAAAGGATATCAGAAGTCGAAGATCAACTCAATGAAATAAAACGAGAAGGCAAGACTAGAGAAAAAAGGGTAAAAAGGAATGAACAAAGTCTCCAAGAAATATGGGACTATGTGAAAAGACCTAATCTACGTTTGCTAGGTGTACCTGAATGTGACAGAGAGAATGAATCCAAGCTGGAAAATACTCTTCAGGATATTATCCAGGAAAACTTCCCCAACCTAGCAAGGCAGGCCAATATTCAAGTCCAGGAAATACAGAGAACACCACAAAGATGTTCCTCAAGAAGAGCAACCCCAAGGCACATAATCGTCAGATTCACCAGGGTTGAAATAAAGGAGAAAATGCTATGGGCAGCCAGAGATAAAGGTCAAGATACCCACAAAGGGAAGCCCATCAGACTCACAGCAGATCTCTCAGCAGAAACTCTACAAGCCAGAAGAGAGTAGGGGCCAATATTCAACATCCTTAAAGAAAAGAATTTTCAACCCAGAATTTCATATCCAGCCAACTAAGCTTCATAAGTGAAGGAAAAATAAAATCCTTTAAGAACAAGCAAGTACTCAGAGATTTCGTCACCACCAGGCCTGCTTTACAAGAGCTCCTGAAAGAGGCACTAAACATAGAAAGGAACAACCAGTACCAGCCATTCCAAAAACATACCAAATGGTAAAGAACATCAACACAATGAAGAAACTGCATCAACTAACGGGCAAAACAGCCAGCTAGCATCAAAATGGCGGGATCAAATTCACACATAACAATATTAACCCTAAATGTAAATGGGCTAAATGCCCTAATCAAAAAACACAGACTGGCAAATTGGATAAAAAGCAAAACCCATCAGTGTGCTGTATCCAGGAAACCCATCTCACATGCAAGGATACACAAAGGCTCAAACTAAAGGTATGGAGGAAGATTTACCAAGCAAATGGAGAGCAAAAAAAAGCAGAGTTGCAGTTCTCATCTCTGATAAAATAGACTTTAAACCAACAAAGATCAAAAGAGACAAAGAAGGACATTACATAATGGTAAAAGGATCAATGCAACAAGAAGAGCTAACGATCCTAAATATATACATACCCAATACAGGAGCACCCAGATACATAAGGCAAGTTCTTAATGACTTACAAAGAGACTAAGACTCCCATACAATAATAGTGGGAGACTTTAACACCCCATTGTCAATATTAGACAGATCAACAAGACAGAAAATTAACAAGGATCTCCAGGACTTGAACTCAGACCTGGACCAAGCAAACCTAATAGACATTTACAGAACTCTCCACCCCAAATCCACAGAATATACATTCTTCTCAGCACCACATCACACCTGTTCTAAAATTGACCACATAATTGGAAATAAATCACTCCTCAGCAAATGCAAAAGAATGGAAATCATAACAAACAGTCTCTCAGATCACAGTGCAATCAAGTTAGAACTCAGAATTCAGAAACTAAGTCAGAACTGCACAGCTTCATGGAAACTGAACAACTGGCTCTTGAATGTTGACTGGATAAACAATGAAATGAAGGCAGAAATAACGATGTTCTTCGAAACCAACGAGAACTAAAACACAACATACTAGAATCTCGGGGACACATTTAAAGAAGTGTCTAGAGGAAAATTTATAGCAATAAATGCCCACATGAGAAGCAAGGAAAGATATAAAATCGACACCCTATCATCAAAGTTGAAAGAGCTAGAGGAGCAAGATCAAAAAAACCTCAAAAGCTAGCACGAGACAAGAAATAACTAAGATCAGAGCAGAACTGAAGGAGACAGAGACACAAAAAACCCTTCAAAAAATCAATAAATCCAGGAGCTGGTTTCTCGAAAAGATCAACAAAATAGACCACTAGCCAGATTAATAAAAAAGAAAAGAGAGAATAATCAAATAGATACAATAAAAAATGATAAAGGGGATATCACCACAGATTCCACAGAAAATCAAACCATCATCAGAGATTATTACAAACAACTCTATGCACATAAACTAGTAAACCTGGAAGAAACGGATAAATTCCTAGACACTTGCATCCCCCCCAAGCCTAAACCAGGAAGAAGTCGAAACCCTGAATAGACCAATAACAAGGTCTGAAGTTGAGGCAGCAATTAAGAGCCTACCACCCAAAAAAGCCCAGGTCTAGCTGGGTTCATAGCCGAATTCTACCAGACATACAAAGAGGAGTTGGTACCATTCCTTCTGAAACTTCCAAATAATCCAAAAGAGGGAATCCTTCCCAAATCATTCTATGAGACCAACATCATCCTGATACCAAAACCTGGCAGAGACTCAGCAAGAAAAGAAAACTTTAGGCCAATATCCATGATGAACATAGATGCAAAAATCTTCAATAAAATACTGGCAAACCGATTGCAACAGCACATCAAAAAGCTTATTCACCATGATCAAGTAGGATTCATCCTGGGGATGCAGGCTGATTCAACATACGCAAGTCTATAAACATAATTCACCACATAAACAGAACCAAAGACAAAACCCACATGATTATCTCAATTGATGCAGAGAAGGCCTTTGACAAAATTCAACAGCCCTTTATGCTAAAAACTCTCAATAAACTAGGTATTGACGGAACGTATCTCAAAATAATAAAAGCTATTTACGACAAACCAACAGCCGATATCATACTGAATGGGCAAAAACTGGAAGCATTCCCTTTGAAATCTGGCACTAGACAAGGATGCCCTCTCTCACCACTCCTATTCAATATAGTACTGGAAGTTCTAGCCAGAGCAATCAGGCAAGAAAAAGAAATAAAAAGTACTCAAATAGGAAAGGAGGAAGTCAAATTGTCTCTATATGCAGACGACATGATTGTGTATCTACAAGACCCCATCGTCTCAGCCCAAAATCTCCTGAAACTGATAAGCAACTTCAACAAAGTCTCAGGATACAAAATCAATGTGCAAAAATCATAAGCATTCCTATACACCAATAACAGACTTAAAGACAGCCAAATCAAGAACCAACTGCCATTCACAATTGATACAAAGAGAATAAAATACCTAGGAATACAACTAACAAGGAATGTAAAGGACCTCTTCAAGGAGAACTACAAACCACTGCTCAACGAAATAAGAGAGGACACAAACAGATGGAGAAACATTCCATGTTCATGGTTAGGAAGAATCAATATCGTGAAAATGGCCATACTGCCCAAAGTAATTTACAGATTCAATGCTATCCCCATCAAGCTACCAATGACCTTCTTCACAGAACTGGAAAAAAACACCTTAAACTTCATATGGAACCACAAGAGAGCCCGCATAGCCAAGTCAATTCTAAGCAAAAAGAACAAAGCAGGAGGCATCACAGTCCCGGACTTCAAACTATACTACAAGGCTACAGTAATCAAAACAGCATGGTACTGGCACCAAAACAGAGATATGGACCGATGGAACAGAACAGAGGCCTCTGAGGCAACACAACACATCTATAACCATCCGATCTTGACAAACCTGACAAAAACAAGCAATGGGGAAAGGATTCGCTGTTTAATAAATGGTGTTGGGAAAACTGGCTAGCCATGTGTAGAAAGCAGAAACTGGACTACTTCCTGACACCTTACACTAAAATTAACTCCAGATATATTAAAGACTTAAACATAAGACCTAACACCATAAAAACCCTAGAAGAAAATCTAGGCAAAACCATTCAGGACATAGGCGTAGGCAAGGACTTCATGACCAAAATACCAAAAGCATTGGCAACAAAAGCCAAAATAGACAAATGGGACCTTATCAAACTCCACAGCTTCTGCATGGCAAAAGAAACAGTCATTAGAGTGAATTGGCAACCAACAGAATGGGAAAAAAAATTTTGCTGTCTACCCATCTGACAAAGGGCTGATATCCAGAATCTACAAAGAACTAAAACAGCTTTACAAGAAAAAAAAACAAGCCCATTCAAAAGTGGGCAAAGGGTATGAACAGACACTTTACAAAAGAAGACATACATGAGGCCAACAAACATAGGAAAAAAATGCTCATCATCACTGGTCATTAGAGAAATACAAATCAAAACTACATTGAGATAGCATCTCACGCCAGTTAGAATGGCAATCATTAAAAAATCTTGAGACAGATGCTGGAGAGGATGTGGAGAAATAGGAACACTTTTACACTGTTGGTGGGAATGTAAATTAGTTCAACCATTGTGGAAGACAGTGTGGTGATTCCTCAAGAACCTTGAAACAGAAATGCCATTGGACCCAGCAATCCCATTACTGGGTATATATCTAAAGGATTATAAATCATTCTACTGTAAGGACACATGCACACGAATGTTCATTGCAGCACAATTTACAATAGCAAAGACCTGGAACCAACCCAAATGCCCATCGATGATAGATTGGACAGGGAAAATGTGGCACATATACACCATGGAATATTATGCAGCCATCAAAAACAATGAGTTCGTGTCCTTTGTAGGGACATGGACAAACCTGGAAACCATCATTCTCAGCAAACTGACACAAGACCAGAAAATCAAACACCGCATGTTCTCATTCATAGGTGAGTGTTGAACAATGAGAACACATGGACACAGGGAGGGGAACATCACACACTGGGGTCTGCCAGGAGGGAAATAGGACGGAGGGACAGGGGGAGGTGGGGGAGTTGGGGAAGAGATAGTATGGGGGAGAAAGGCAGCAAATCACACTGCCATGTGTGTACCTATGCAACAATCTTGCATGTTCTTCACATGTACCCCAAAACCTAGAATGCAATAAAAAAAAAAAATCAAAAACCTAAGAAAGGAAATGTGGATTTCAGCTGCCTGACTATGTAGCCTTCATCTTAGCACTGTAATTAGCTTGCTACAAGTCTTTGGCCAATCCAGTTAATCTCTCTGACCCTCAGCTTTCTCATTTAGAAAATAGGAAGCAATCAATTACAATTCTCTTAAAAGTACTAGCTTAGCTTTAAGTATCTACAATTCACCTCCACTTTCAAATTTACTTAATAATGCTAAGATCGTACATTTGCAGAATAGTATAAATAGGCAGTAGTTCAAAACAAGCTAATGGGCAGCACTCTGGGAGGTCAGGATAGAGGAATTGCTTGAGGCCAGGTGCTCAAAACCAGCCTGTTCAACATAGTGAGACCCTTTCTCTTTAAAAAACAAAACAAGAAACACCACAAGTTAATAAAGTTTCTACCTCCTTATCACTACTCAATCTGTTACTCCTATCTTAGGACCATTACTCCTATCTTAGGACCATTATGATTGTCATATTCTCTTTACTTATAGTGCAGAATGACATGAAAGGTTTGCAGTGGATCCCCAGAGTATTTTGAGAATAATAATAATAACAATAAAATATAAAACAACCATATTTAAAACAGGGGATATAGACTATGTTTAAGAGACTTTGTGTTCTATGTATATGTTTCAGGAAATCCATGATTCCCAGATACTATGTGGATTTTCTATACATAAGCAGATGTACATATAAGCATGTTTAGGAGAAAAGTTTCCCATAGTTTCCACCTGGTTATCAAAGTGGTTAAAAACCACTAATTTAAAGTTTTTTCTTCAAATTGTCTACCAAAGGAAAAGGCAATTATGAACTGATCACTACCTACCAGATCACCATGAATCAGCATTTCAAGCATATTTAAGTGTAACTACCAATGTATCCATCAGCTATAAAAGGCTAAAAACAAAAATAAACAAGACTTAAACACTGAAAAGGTCAGAAATCTACTACTGAAGCTAATCTAATATTGGTAGTCAACATTGCAGTTGAACAAACTGCCTTTTTTCCTCTTTTAACAAATACCTTAAGGTAGAGAAAGACTGCCATCTAGTGATGGCCCTTTTCTAACATTCCTCGAAATGATGTTGCCTTACAAGTAAACAGGACTGCTTAAAAATCTAAAAACTATATTCCGTAATACCGGTTGGTCAGAGACTTACAGCTGATTACTAAATGATATGTAAAGTACTGTAATGTTTAAATTTCCATCACTATTAGTAAGCAGGATCCTGAGAACAAAGGCATAGGTTTTTGACATGTCCAGGTTATGTTGCAGTCAAACAAAACAATCTACGGAATAAACTGCAGCACTAGTTTAATTATTTGTGAAAACCTCAATAATATTCTAGTAGTAGTTAGTAAAAGGCAAACAAAAAGAAATACATGGAAATTAACAAAACTTTTTATACCCTAAATTCTGACTCAACTAAATAAATGCTGCCCTGTGGAGTTTGGTTTCCAAAACCCCCCAAATAAACCACAAGTTTTTGCAAAAAGTAAATTATTTATCCTAGTATAACTATCTGATGCATAGTTCTAAATATGATAATGATACTATATCCATATCTCACCTAAATTTCATGTGCATATTAACAGATCTTAATTTATAAAATGGCACTTGAGTAATTCTACATGAAAAAATATTTACCATTCCCCTGTACCGAACCACTACAGGATTATCTCACTTGCTTAGAGTCTACATTAACTCAAATTTGCTTATCAAAGAAGTGGGAAAAATAATGTTATGAGCATTATGTTATTTTGTTTAAATCCAATGAACCTTATAAATTAGACATTATTCCCATTTTATAAATGAGAAATCTGTAATCTAAGAAGATGAAATAACTTGCCAACTTCACATAGCTAGAAAGTGTCCTCTCTAGTGCCTCAGTCTATCTCTTAGAACAAGGAAAGCAAGCAAGTCACATCGGGCCCCAAAATGTTAGTTGAAAGAGGTCTTAGAGATGGAATACAAAGCTCTCATTGTATACTCAAGGAAACTGAGGCCAAGGCAAGTCAAATGCCTTAATCAAAATTACATTGCTTGTTATGATACAATTAGGCCTGACCCCCAAAGAAAACACAGTTCGAAAAAGCTAATGCAGTATGAAGCCCAGCACAAAGCTAAGTGGTCTAAAAAGAGAGAGACAAACTTCTACTTCAAGATGAGTAAGCTGCCTATTAGTTGTGCCTACACAATTATTCTCTTCTTTCTCCTACTGGAAGAGTCCCAATTCATTCTGATATTTCTATTCTACCACAGGGATAAATATTCATTGGTCTGTAAACCAATCGTGGTAATTGCATTCTCTTTGTCAGTGACCAGTTAATGTATGGTCACGTGACACAGTCATCTCACTAATGAGAAGGAAAATCTGGCAGTGAGGGTCCAAAAGAAGGTTTTCTTTCCTGAAGCATTCAGGAAAATAAACTGCTTTTCCTGCTTTACACATTGTCCTGTGAAAGCAAAATGTTTAGGGATGCAGTAACCACTCTGAAAAGGAAGAAGATATTGCCAAAAATCTTAGAATTGCAAAGGGGAAGATGAAAAACACTTGGGTCTTTGATAGTGATGCAATCCTGAAACAGCCCTATCTCCAAACATCATGTTATATGACTTAATGAATTTCCTACTGTTTAAGACACTTTCCCTTGATATTCTGCTACTTGCAAAGGAAAGTATCCTAAATGATGGCACATTGTTCAGTCTTCAAAGGTAACAAGCAAATCAAAGAAACAACCAATAGCAAGTCAGAGCCTACACAATGCAAAGCAATCTTGTACCCTGGACCATTCTTCTCCCTTTGCTTCTAGTTTAGTTAAGAGTAACTCTCATTTTCCCCTCAATTTTCAGCTTGCACCTTCTCTGGGAAACCTTCCCTAATCATACAGACTCGGTTATATGCTCCTCTTCTGTGACTGTCATCTTCACAAATTTATTAAACTTTATCTGATTGTCCATTCACTTGCCAATCTCCCCATACTAGAATGCTAATCTTCTTGTGGGCAGTGAGTATATTTTACCCATTTTATCTCTATCTCCTGGCACAGAGCCTGGCACAGAGGAGGTCCTTCATATATGATGAAGATGGAGAAAGAAAAGGAAAGGTAGGAGACTAACTGATGAGGATTTCTAGTTGTTTCAGAGATTAATGCACAAGTGTATCCCATGATACAAAGCATTTCTGTTGAGATGTTTTCAGAACCACGGAGAACTTCAAGACACAATGAACTGAACATTTTGGTTTTGTTTTTGATTAATCCAAGGAAAAAATTCCAGAGTTTATTCTGGTCTTTCCTTTTTCATATATATGTTTTTAAACTTCTGTCACGGTTTTAGTGCTCAGACATTTTCTTCTCATTAAGCTCCATAAAAGCATCATTAGTATTTTTGTTTATTTGAAAAGTTAAAAATAAAGTGGAAAAACAGATTTGTGCATGATGTTGAAAGAGGAACTGCAAAAAGAGGTCAAAAGGAGTTTAAAGTCCCTTCTCCTTACTTCAGTTTGTCTATCAGTTTAATTCCAACCTTAGTATTGTAATCTGGATGCTCTGGGCACATAAAGATGAAGTAGATCAATCAGATCATCATCAATGACGAGAAGCATATGCTAGTTAATGAATTCTAAGCTGAACACTATACGCAAATATGTTTGTACTGCTGATCAAATACATTTAAATCCTTTTCCAGTTCCGAAGATACCAAGGTATCCAACTGGCTTCACACGAAGATAGCCCATATAACCAAAAGAATGCTGTGATGAGGATCTCTCTCAAGGCAGGAAGGGAACCCCAATGACGGCTATTTTCAGAGGAATAAAAACAGGGTGGAGCAGTTTCAACTGACACCTAGCCAAAGGGCCTACTAAAACCTGGTTTTGGTTAAATACCACAGGAAAGTAGAGAAGGGGAAACTGTCACAAAACATCAGTCAAATCAACAACAGACTATTAGGAAATAAACTAATGAAAGCAAGGAAACTCCAAATTAAGAACATAGAGACTGCCATAACTGCTACTATGATAATGTCACACTGTTAGAACAAGTAATCACCATCAGTAACTGAAGCTATAAAGGCAAAATAGGATTGTCAGTGCTTCACTTTGTCCTTTGTATCTATTTGTGTTAAGTGCAAAAAGATTTTATTTCACCTGCATCTTTCAGTAGTGGTCATGAAATCTGGCATAGAAAAGTTGGATCACAAATGTTGCTGCTAATTATAAGATAAGACATTTAAAAAGTACCTCTACAGACTGGTGATACTCATTGAATCTAACATAGAAAACTGCTGAAAGCAGAGTACTAATACAGTTGGTTAGGAGTTATAACATAGTTGGTAGGTTAGCTCTGGTTTCACTGCATGGAATTCAGAGTGTTAAGTTTAACACTTAAACATGCAATGTTGCAGCTAAATGAAATGACCACTTTACTTAGTATCTATCACCACCATAATGAGTCTGAATCTAGGGCATGTTGATAAAACTCTTCCAGATTCTTTACAAAAGATATTAAGTAGTAGAGTGGTGCAAAAGTAATTGTGGTCTTGCCATTACTTATAATGGTAAAAATTAAAAGTAATGGCAAAACCATAATTACTTTTGTACCACTCTAAATATTTAATTAAATAATTACTCTGAAGAGACATGTAAATATTAAGAGACTGTGTATTAACTATTGAAACATGATTCTACTAAGAGAAAAAAAAGAGTAATTGAACATTTCGGTCTCCACACTTAAAATTATCATTATGGTTCCAATGATAGGTATCATTAAGCTATTAACAGAGAAAGACAAACTAATAATGGTTAACACTAATATGGTAGAAACACTGCAGTGAATAGTCATGATCCACTTAACGCATGTATATTTAATGTGGACTTAACAAAAATAGACCATGCAAGTTTCCTAGAATCTCTGAATCAAACTCTAATAAATGTAAGTAACCTCATTTGTAGATGTTTATGTTGTGCATACTATGTATATAAATGCATGTATTATATACAGTATATATACTATATATGTGGGTGACACATACATACATACCTCACACACACATACTTATACACACACAAACACACACACACACTTTTTCTAATTTTCTGAGAAAGAACCAGACCTAACAACACCACATTCAACTCCTGGTCCTACTTCACCCATAAGTGGTTATTTGCTGATACCCCCTGGCCAAAAATGAAGTGACCACAATTTAAAACTCTTTAACTCTATAAGCAATTAAGTCCATGAAAGAGGATGGATGAAAGGCATCAGAATAGTTTCTATTCTAAAACATAATAATGAACAAAGCAGGCAAAATAGGATGAAGTTCCAAGTATGGAAGACTGGATACATTTGAAAAACCTTTCTACTATCAAACCCCTAATCACCTCTAACCACCTCTAGCCTAATCTCTCTAATCACCTCTGATCTAATGCTTCTATTTTATAGCCATATAGAGAAAAACAGACATGGCCTATTGCCCACACACAGTGGGGAGTCAAATCAGAGGTCTTCAAATGAATGAAGCCAAGATACCCAAGGATACATCCTTAGTGAAAGATAAAATAGAAAAATACTTCCCCATAAAGGGAGACTGCAAGTAAACTTGCCTATCTGGTGTTGGCTCTGGGTGAGGGAAGGAGAAAATTCCCCTGATAATTTGAAATTACATGCCAGCCTTCTCACAGAAGGGAGGTCTATACTCATACTATTAATACTATGTGGTCTGAGAAACCTCAACTGACAATTTATTTTTAAAGTAGCCCCAGCATGGTTGTTCATACCCTCAAATAACTGACTGAAGCAAAAGCAAGTCTTCTCCAGAGAAACATACCTTAACCCATACTTCTAGGAATTCTCACAAATAATACTCCTTTGAACTGGAACTTAAGTATCAAAAATCATAAAACACACAAGGAAACAAAGTATAAAAACAAGAATCAGAAGAAACACAAATAGCAAAATCAGGCTTGCAAAGGCTTAAAAATTAATATATATACATTAAAAATAAATGTGTAACATGCTTAAAGAAATATAAAAGGGATTTACCAAGGAAAAAAACTATCAAAAATGAATATATGAACCCAAAATATCTGAAATAGGTCTCAGTCAATTTACAAAGTTTATTTTGCCAAGGTTAAGAATATGCCTGTGACACAGCCTCAGGGAGTCCTGATGACATGTGCCCAAGGTAGTACATGTGTACAAGGTGGCTGGGGTACAGCTTGCTATTATACATTTTACGAAGACATAATATATCAATCAATACATGTGAGATTTAGATTGGTTTGATCTGGAAGGGCATCATAACTTGAAGCAGGGGAGGGCTTCCAGGTCATAGGTAGATTTAAAATTTTTCTGATTGGCAACTGGTTGAAAGAGTTATTATTACCAGTAGAAAGGAATGTCTGGGTTACAATAAGGGGTTGTAGAGACCAAGGTTTTATCATACAGATGAAGTCTCCAAGTAGCATGCTGCGGAGAGAATAGTCCGTAAATGTTTCTCATCAGACTTAAGGTCTGTGTTGATATTAATGTTGCAGGGGTAGAATGAGACATGTCCAACCCCCCTCTTCCATCACTGCCCGAATTTCAGGTTAACTCTAGAATGCCCTTGACCAAGAGGAAAGGTCCACTGAGATGGTGGGGGGACCTTGAAATTTTATTTTTGGTTTACAAATACATAAACTGGAAACGAAATATAGAACTTTTAGAATAAAAACTATAATAACTGATATTTGAAACAAGAAATAGAAGGGAAAGTACTTCACTGGGAGGTGTATATATAAAAAGTACAAAATGCAGCACAGAGAGACAAAAGATAGAAAACACCAAAGAAGAGTATTGAGAATACGATGGGTTTAATGGGAGCTCTAGTAAGAAATAAGAGACAGGAAATTTTTTAAAAAATAGCTGAGAAGTTCTCAGAATTGATAAAAGAGAAGTTGTGACCTTCAAAATAAAAAGACCCCATAAGCCTTACCAAAAGCAGCCCCTATCTCTGCTCAGTTACATCTATCAAACATTTAGAACTGGCTGCCTATTTATCCCTTATCTTCATAGCTAAACTTCAGTAGCATGCAGAACCTTGCTATGATGGAGCTAATTATGTAAATATATGGACCTCTAGACCCATGCAAACTTTTGATATGTCTTTTACCAGCTCATTCTTCCATTACTTACAGCATCTATTCCAAACTGTCACCATTCTCTTTAAGATGCCAGTCTCAACCCTACAACTGTCTTTCACAATGAATGGCATTGCATGTATTACATTTTTTAAAATTCAGGCTTATTAGGCACAAAATATTCCTAATTTATTGCATTCTGATACACAAGCCTATCTATATCTCTGTCTACCCTTATATTTGTTTCTTCTTATCTCTATGAAATAGATAAGTCATCTCAATGCAAGACTAATCCTATTTCTAAAAATCTCATATCTCTTCCACTCCAGGAAGGTTATTCCATCAATCCTTTCTTTGGTGGGGGAAGTTGTTCTGTACTTTTAAATGTTTATCTCTACTGATTTCTTTCTCTTAACAAAACATGCCCCCATCTTAACAAAACAACAGAGCCCACTGTTTTAAAGGAAAAAAAATGCACTAAATAAAAAGATCTCTTCTGATAAATTTCCTTCTGGCATACTTTCCCTTCCTTTTCTCTCTCTCCCCTCCCCCTCCCACCCCACTTAAAATCTCAGTTAAGATTTTAAAAGAGCACACTACACTTACTGCCTCCATTTCCTCAAATTAGACTTGCTCTTCAAACCAGTATAATGTTTCTTACCTATATCACTCACAATGAACCTATTCTTGCTAAAGTCAATAAAAGACTACTAATTGTCAAATCACATATCCACTTTTAAGTTCATCACTTACTTGACTCCACTTTTGTATGTGCCACCACTAACTATCCCCTCTTTTAAAATCTCTGTTCTCAGGGCTATTACACTCCTTCTTGGTTCTCCCCCATTCTCAGTCTCCTTCAATAATTCTTCTTCTTCCCTTTGCCCATGAATACCTCCTTGACCATTTCTTCTCACTCTTAATATATACACTCTCAGAGATCTCATCAATACCTCACATTTTAGTATTAAACAAGTCTGGTTACCAAATCAATAACACCAGAACATATCTCTGTCAAGTCCCATAAAACTGAACACCTAATCACCATTCATCCTCAAAGACATTACAAACTGTGCATGTCAAAAACTACTCAGTTGGGCATGGTGGTATGCACCTACAGTCCCAGCCACTCAGGAGGCTGAAACGGGAGGATCTCTTGAGCAGAAGTTCAAACCCAGCTCAAATAATACAGCAAGGAGCATGTCTCTTGAATTTAAAAAAAAAAAAAAAAGGAATTCTTCAACTTTCTACCCAAACTCATGTTTCTCTCCTAGTATTTGCCATCTCAGTTGAAAATAACACCAGCCACTGAGTTATCTAAACTAGAAATATGTACGTCAACCTTGACACGTCACTCCACATCACACCTCCTCATAACTAGTCACCAAGACCTACTGCTTCTAATTCCATAATGGCTCTTCTATACTCTTTTCCTCCCTATCCTCCCCAGCTACTGCCTTGACTCATGTCCTCATCACCTCTATTCTGAACAATGTTTTTACCACTTTCCCCTTATATTCGTAACAATCCATCTTCAATACTTCTTTGACAGTAATTTTTAAAATGAGACCTTATACTTGAAACTGAAAGAAACACACACACATACACACAACTTTTGGATCTTGTTTCAGGATCAAGTCCAAAGTCCCTAGCATAGTATGTAAGACCCCCTCCATGTCCAGCATTATCTCTGAATACTCCCCCACATTCACTCTACAACTCTACTCAAAGTTCCTTGAGTGTAGCATGTATTCTCTCTGCCTGCAATCTCCTTACTATCACTTATCCGGCAAATTCCTACTCATGTTTCAAGGTTCAGCTCAAAGCTCAACTCTTTCCTAAAATCTCTCTCCTTAATACAACTACTATAACCTGACACAGAAGCTGCTCACCTTTTTAGTCTTTAGGTTTTATTTTTAAGACAGGGTCTCACTCTATGTCCCAGGCTCAATCAATCCTCCTGCCTCAGCCTCCTGAGTAGCTGGGACTACAGGCATGCACCACGACACCTAGCTAATTTTTTTATTTTTTTGTAGAGACAGGGTCTCACTATTTGCCCCAGATAGTCTCAAACTCCTGGGTCAAGCAATTCTCCCACGTTGGCCTTCCAAAGTACTGGGATTACAGGTGTGAGCCACCATGTCCGGCTCAGAAGCTGCTCTTCTTACCAACAAGGTAGAACCTAAGAAACCGTTCATAAAACCAAAGCAACTATGAAGAGCTTAAGCTTGCATACTCTGGAGGCATTTACACTAAACAAGACCATGAGTTCATTCCTTAAAGATTCAAATTCAATACTATTTTTTTCCTACTTGCTGATAATAGGCATCTTTTCCCAAATGAGGCCAATTTCTTTTTCTTTTCTTTTTTTCTTTTTTTAATTTTTTTGTAGAGATGAGGTCTTGCTACATTACTGAGGGTGGTCTCAAACTCCTAGCCTGAAGCAATCCTCCCACCTCAGCCTCCCAAAGTGCTGGCATTACAGGGTGTGAGCCACCACGCCCAGCCAAATTTCATCTACAATAACAGTCTTTTGCAGCATGTAATAGTCTAGTTCTATTTATTTCATTTTTTAATAGATGTTTTGTTTTTTCTTTTTAGAGACAGTGTCTCACTCTGTTGGCCACTCTGGAGCACAGTGGCACAATCATGGCTCACGTACGGCCTCAAACTCCTGGGCTTAAGTGATACTCTAGCCTCTGCCTCCTGAGTACCTAGGACTACAGTCATGCACTACCACGTGCAGTTAACTTTTTTTTTTTGGAAGAGATGGGGTCTCACTACATTGCCCAGGCTGGTCTCAAACTTCTGGGCTCAAGCAATCCTCCACCTCAGCCCCCAAAATTGCTGAGATTAGAAGCGTGAGCCACTGCGCCTGCCCATAGTCTAGTTTTATAAGGAATATATTCAAAAATCTATTTTTTGGCTGGGCACGGTGGCTCGCACCTGTTATCCCAGCACTTTGGGAGGCCAAGGTGGGCGGATCACGAGGTCAAGAGATCGAGACCATACTGGCCATGATGAAACCCCATCTCTACTAAAATACAAAAAAATTAGCTGGGCGTGGTGGCGCATGCCTATAGTCCCAGCTACTCAGGAGGCTGGCTGAGGCAGGAGAATTGCTTGAACCTGGGAGGCGGAGGTTGCAGTGAGCCCAGATTGCATCAATGCACTCCAGCCTGGTGACAGAGTAAGATTCCGTCTCAAAAAAAAAAAAAGAAAAACTAATAAAAAGAGAAAAGAAATCTATTTTTTTTAATGATGAAACAAAATCTATTGAAGCACCTAGCCCTATCCTTGACAAGGAGTGTACGATTAAGGATATAGGATAAGAGTTACTCCTTAACAGTCATGGTATAATCATTCACCAACTGGCTCTCACTTTGACACTGTATAAATTTGAACTGGACTTGAACCTATGAAGCCACATGTGGTTTGAGGTAAATTTCACCATGGGCACTGTCATCTTGTTTTGCCTCAAAGTTCTTGAACAAATGCCTAGTATTATCCAGAAGTTACATTTAGGATAATGAGCCTAGAAATGAATAGGCAGCACCACTAATGATATTTGCTGGTGGAAAGCATAGTTAATGTCCTTTTGCTTTGAAATGTTTATTTGTTCATATTTTTGAAAGGGTACTATGGTGAACACTCTATACAGAAATGATTTATTTACATGTCTATCTCCCCTATAAGACTATGAGTTTCTTGAGAGTTTACACCTGGAACAATGGCTGTATCCCACAGAGAAAGCATTATAAAGCGACAAAGAGCCTAAAGCAGTGCCCAAAAATGTTTCAACATTTCAACTTCCCCAAAGACAAGCACTAGAGTTAAATAATAAATATTCTTACCAAAAAGTAAATTCAAGTTCTAGCAATGCAAATAATTTGCACTTCAGCTAAATGTTAAATAGAAAAAGAAAGAACCAGGAAGAAAAGGAAAAATTTAGATGGCTAAAGGAAATCTATTGTAGGAGGAGAGCAGTGTCTGGCAATAATTTGTTATTTCCCTAGCTCTCCTCTAACCTTCTCTGGAAGCTAGGAGAAGGAAGATGGTTAAACTGCAACAAGACCTGGCCCTGAAGAGAACTGGTGTTTCTGGCCCTTGTTGCCAATAGAAAGGGGGAGGGTGACAGCAGTCCCCATGGGCTTTTAGAAAAAATTTCTTCCAGGTGGAAATTTTTTATGGTACTGAGCAGCCTGGAGCCATTTTTTGCTTTACTCCTTAACTACTGATGATTAAACCATGGACAATCAGGCTGCAACAATGGAAACAGTTAGACAGCTCTCAAACATCATGGTTACATGCTCCAGATTACAAAGTTAACTCTCAAAGGATGGAAAAAATCTGTTGGCAAAGTCTTTTTTAAAGGGGGACGTTTTTAACTGGGAGGGTGAGGTGGAGTCTGTTAAAGATTTAAATTTGCTAGAACATAAAAGTAGCCAAGAACTCTGTATCATAATGCTAAACATCAGTCCCATGCCAAACCTAGACACTGTAATGTATAGTCATAGGGAGCTGAAAAAAGGACAAATGTCCTGGTATTTCACAATTTTCATTACTTTATTTTGGCCTGGATTAAGCATTCTATTAAATGATTGTCATAGGTGTCTGTAGGGAAATCCAGCCATACAACATGTGGGATAGCTAAGTCAATTTATACTTGATCATGGTTCTAAAAAAAGTTGTGATAAATATTTCTGAGTTTGGAGTGATGGCTCAAGAATATTAGCAGAAAAAAAGTTACTTACAGTACCAACTTATATGAAAAGCACACACAGAGACTAATGATTGGACCACCCAGTAATTTAATCTAGGCAATTTTATTACCACACTATCATCCAGATCATTAAAGGTTAAATTCAGCCCAAAATTATAAAGCAGTAGTAAAAATAAGCATTTTAAAAATATGTGCCAAATCCTGTTAAACATTTTATATTTACTAACTCACTTATTCCCCAAAAATAATCCTCAGGGAATAGTTATTATCATCATCACTGCGCATATGAAGCAACCTTTCTCACATTGCCAGTACACAGAAGCATGTACCTTTCCCAGGTTCCCACAATTATATAAAGGATTATAAAATGGAAGGAAAAGGATGAGGGAGAAGAAAAGGAAAATGAGTAAAAGGAAGAGGAAGAGGAGAGCAAGAGAAGGAAGATGAGGTGAAAAAACAGATGTAAAACTATATACACATCCAATATAAAGATAAATATGTCTACATATTTTAATTCAATTCTATAGAAAACACAATCAAGGACAGAAAGAAAACCAAAAAACTAATACAATGTTTAGATAATGTAATTCTGAATCTTTTCTATTTCTGTACTACTTATCTATTACTTAAATAAACATGTATTGCTTTTCCAAATAAAAAAATAAAATGCATTTAAGAATCTAGAATAGTACCTGGTTCATAGTAGATGCTCAATAAAATATTATTTAAAATGAAAACCAAACAACAAAAATTCAGTGTAACCAGAAGTCTAATTTTCAATAATCTAAAATAAAATAAATGTTTTAAAAAAATAATGTGGCAGTTAACAATAAGAAAATGGAGTCACTTATGTCAAAACTTTAACCAAAATGGAGTCAGGGAAGGCCATAAACAAACTCTTTCCCTTGCATTCCTGAAATACCTGCACATCTTGTTAGTACCTTGTAAACAGGGCAAACAGAGATTATCACAAGAATTTCCTCCGGTCTATAGTATTTCAGATAAGACATTCAGACCTGGATAGCTGTCTAGCAACAGCTATCTCCTCAAGTGAATTAGTGCCAACTCCCATAATGAGTCCCTGAGACCAATGTGCTTTGTTTCAAAGCAGTTTGTGTAACTTCCCTTTGTCTTTAAAAACTTCCAGTTTGTCCCAGTTTTCCTCACGTGAGCCTATGATTTTCAAAGCATGTACACCCTACGTTGCAAACCTTTGCTAGTACCAAATAAAATCTTTTGTTCTAGACAGTCTATCTCTCTGAGTTCCTTTTTCAGGTTGACAAATAAAATGAAAACTTCTTCTCAGGATCGATCTCTCACAAACCCAGGAAGCAATCACCATTGGTCAGAATTTTTTAAATTCAGTTTCGTTTCCATATTCTAACTTCCTCTAGGAATTAATCAGGATATCAAAATTGTTTTAAAACATACATATGGGCCAGGCATGGTGGCTCTTGCTTGTAATCCCAGCACTTTGGGAGGCCGAGGCAGGAGACTGCTTGAGGCAAGGAGTTCACGACCAGCCCGGGCAAGACCCCAATCTACAAAAATTGTAAGAATTAGCTGAGCATGATGGTGTGTGCCTGTGGTCCCAGCTATTCAGGAGGCTGAGAGGGAGGATCACTTGAACATTGCAGGTCGAGGCTAAGCGAGCCATGTTTGCACCATTGCACTCCAGCCTAGGTGACACAGTGATATTCTGTCTCAAAAAAAAAAAAGTACACACATTTGATATCTTAAACTCTTATTTGAGAATTGATGAAACAGATTCCTAGATCCCTTCCGCTGCAACTACAGAACCCATCAGTTAATGTTCTCTTATTATCCCTCAAATGGGAAGGAGAAAGAAGACAGTAGCTTCAATGGTTATTATGATGGAACCTCTGATCTATTACTATGTAACTTATTTGTCAACTGGAAAAGTAAGCCACTTTCTTTCGCTTCCTAGTCCACTAACAAGATATGCAAAAAACTCCCTACAAACATCATAAAGCTATTTACAAAAAAAATTTATTTTCACACAAAATAAATTTGGTCCCTCCTCTCACAGCATAGGTGCCATGCTTCCATTAGGAAACAATTTTGTGTGTTTTTTCTAGAAGCATTTGTTTGAGGACAATATAGACTAGCCCATTTTAATAACCTCTCTTTAACAATGAAGTGTACAGGGAAAAAAGGAAGCTCAGAGATGATCCGGTCCAATTTCATAGACATAACAAATTTTCCAGCTATGTCCATAAATACTAATCCAGGTTCTGCTGGAATATCTCTAGTAAAAAGAAGTTCCTTACAAGGCAACCAATCCCATTTCAACAGCTGTTGCAAAGTTCTTACACAAAACTAAAACTTACCTTTCTATAATTTTCACCATTTATCTTATTTTTGCCCTCAAAGGACCAAAGAGAATAAGCTGATCCCTTCTTTTCCTTCTCCAGACTAAACAATCTCAAATTATTCAACTATTCTACATATAAACAGCCTTCCAATTATGGTTTTTACCCCCCTGGATATGCTCCAGCAGTCACTATTCTTTAAGCGTAACAACAAGGGCAGTATAACACAGTGGGCAAGAACACAAGCTTCGTAGCCAGGATTCAAGCCTTGGTTCTGCTACTTAAGAGTTGTGTGATCTTGGGCAAATTTATTAAACCTCTGTACACTTCAGTTTCCACATCAGCAAAATGCAGATAATGGTAGGAACCACTTTACATAGTCGCTGTGTGAAGATTAAATGAGATAATGTAGGAATTCTGAACAGTACCTGGCACACAAAAACCATTGTATAAATATAAATATTAGCAATTTTTAAATCAAGCATGATCAAACTAGAAAAATAAAGTCCATCTCCTTTAACCTTGTTACTTAGCTCCTATAAACAGGTTAATATTAATGCTTTTGCAGTTTTGACAGTCATATCGTGCTATATATTGAAATCAGAGTCATAAAATTTTTCCATGTGTTTTTCTATATTGCAATATGCATGTAGTTGATAGCCTGAATCTACAATTTACTACGGTTAACTATGGTTCATTTTTCCAGTCTTTTGAGACCTTTTGGGACAATGACTGCCATTTCAACTTTCCATTTCCGTGTTTTCCCTTTGTTGAGTAGGTACAGGAAGATTTTCACAAAAGAAAAAATTTACTGTGGGGAAGCGCAGAAACCCAGAAACCCTAGAATCTAAGAAAAAAGCCCCCTGGCGTGCACCAACATTTAATCAAAGATTTGCTGGTTTCCCATTTTAACGGGGAAGACAGTTAATCACATAAAAGTCAAGTAGAGACTTGCAAAAGTTAACATTGATTCTTTAGAAAAGAAGTCCAGGAAACAGAAAAAGTCACCAACCTCACTTCCTTAAGCCAATATTCAGCCCCCCTACTGTGTCCAACTTGGAGAGAATTCGCCATGAGCCAAAGCTTTTCATGTCCCTACCTTTTGAAGGCACAATGGAAACAATTCCCAGAACAAGGGAGTTACATCAGTGAACTCTCTGCTCTTTCAAATTGGAAGAACAGTTGATTCACACCATGTGTCAGAGAGAAACACCAGTGAAAACCAAGTGAGACAAATTTTGGCCTCCAGAGCTGTTTAATATTAAACTGTATTAAATCCTTGTTACAGCAAATTATAAACAAAATATTTTGTTTACCCTCCCTCTCATATGCTCCTTCTCTTGAAAAGAAATTTTAAGATAATTAATAGTTCCAAGGTCACAGATGTTCCACCAAAAAATCATTTCCAAATGTTAGCATCCAGAACCAAGGATCTGGATCATACTCCCAGCAAACTGCCCTGGCGTATCATAGAGGAAGCTTTGCTACTTAATGTTTAAGGTTTCAAGACAGCGTTAGTTTAGTGATGGTCATAGACTTAGAATAAGACCTCACTTTTGTCAATATCTCTACATGGAGTCAATCTCAGTGTCCACTCTATTCAATAATTTTACTTTCTATTTAGATCAAGAAATCAAATATATGTTCATCTACATAAATAATACTAAGTTGATTTTATTTTTAATACTATGAATGGTAAGACTAAAACCTGAACCACGTAATAATGTTAATCAAATGTCTGACCTGAAATGAACATGTAGACAAAGTTAACACTGAAGGGAAAAAAAAAAACCTGAAACAACTTTGATCTACATGAATTTGAAAAAAATAGTCCTAGAGCAATCAAAATAAAGTTTAACACAACTGATAACAAAACTCAAATTATAAAAGTTGAGGAAAAACTAAATCAACAATACAAATATTTTAAGATAAAACTTAATATGTTAAGAGACATCTTTCTGAAAAGAAAGACCACTAAAACTGCATGATTAGTTCAATACAAGGAATTAAGAAATTACAATGGGTAACTGTGGAAAGCAAATTTCACTTATCTCAAAAACGACATATGATCTCAGGCACAGGGGCTCACGCCTGTTATCCTAGCACTTTGGGAGGCTGAGGTGGGTAGATCACCTGAGGTCAAGAGTTTGAGACCAGCCTGGCCAACATGGCGAAACCCCATCTCCACTAAAAATACAAAAATTAGCTGGACGTGGTGGCACACACCTATAATCCCAGCTACTCCAGAGGCTAAGGCAGGAGAATCTTTTGAACCCAGGAGTAGGAGGGTGCAATAAGCTGAGATTGTGCCACTGAACTGCAACCTGGGTGAAGAGCAATACTCCATCTCAAAAAAATAATAATAAAATATCGTATGATTAAAATTTGTTAGATATTTACCTGAGGCCTACTGTACACTTTCATTACTCTTCCATTATCAATAGATCAATCTGGTTTGGGTTGTATAACTTCTTTAGAGAATCTAATACTCTACACAGGTGAACTCTAAACTCAACAAAGTGATGATCTACTATGGCCCCAGTCATCACTGAAGAAACAAAGTTGCTTACCAATAAATTACTTCTCCACAGGGTTACATTTAAGGGCACTCTCCCAAAGCTATGAAATATCACCACCACATTCTAGTTCTCCACTCTGTAGAGTAACTTATTTATTTAAAGGGGAAATGTGGCAGCATCTTTTTTTTTAATGTTCAAAATGTACCAAATTACAAGAAATAGACTTTTAAAAGGCAAGAAAATTTTGACTATTAAATAATAAAATAAGTGACCTCAGCAAATTAAATAGACACTGTTTTCTCAGAAATTTAACAATATTGGCTATGTTAGGTGGTTTGGGCATTTTCCTGCCATAGGCTCATTTAGTATCTATTTACTGAAAATTTACTAAAAACAAAAAGAAAAGAATATCTTCCTTTGAGGGAGCCCATACTGTAATGAGTAAGGAAATATATAAGAAATCATAATGAAAGGTCATTATAAAACTGTTCAGGAGCTAAGCATGGTGGCACATGCCTTTAATCCCAGCTAGCTACTCAGGAGGCTGAGGTCAAAGGTCGTCTTGAGCCCAGGAGTTCAAGACCACCCTGAGCAATATACTGCTCATTTGAAATTTTAAAAAAAGAAAAACCTGTTCATAACTACAACATTTAAATATGTTACACTTAGGTGATGTAGCAATGCAAAATAAAGGAATGCTCAGTACACAAATGGACTAGTCAGAAAAGGCTTCTTGGAGTTGCTAACAAACACTAATAAAGAAAAATAAACCTTATATACAAAAGCAAACAGAGGGAAGAAAATAACAGTTAAAACACAAAGAAAGAATGACTACAGACTTCTCATCCAAATTATGTAAGGGAAAAGACAATGGAAAGATATCTGTAAAGTGCTAAAGGAAAAAATGTAAATCAAGAATTTGATACCCAGCAAACATATCTATCAACAAAACAACGTCTTAGAAAATTTGTTGTCAGCATACCTGCACTATAAAAACTGTTCAAGTAAGTTTCTCAGACAAAAATAATATAAAATCTATTCAAAATCTGAATCTTCACAAAAGTTTAAGGAGCAAATAAACTGGTAAATATATAGGAACATATAAAATATTTTTATTATGTTTAAATTTATTGTAAAAGAGAACTGATTTTTTTAAAAAAGATTGTTGATTGTTCAAAGCAAAAATGAGAATAACGAACTGTGGAATCAAAACCCACATAGAAGTAAAATGTAGTTAACAATAACTCAAAGATCAATGCATGAAATGAAAATATACTATTTTAAGGATTTTATGTTCTATATAAAGAGGTATGATATCATTTGAAGGTAGATTGCAGAACAATGGTATATTTAGAAATATTTGGTTGTTCTAATTCAGATAAGCAGAATATAAAATGAGAAATAAAGGGATAAAAAAAGATGAGACAAAAAACAAACAGCAAAATAACAGTTAAACCTAGTCATACAGGTAATTGTGTTAACATAAATTACTTCCTCTTTTCCTGATTTCTTTATAATTAATTGAGTATACTTCCATTTCCCCCATCCTGTATTTAGAGCTATTGTTGTCATTCCTTTGTATAGTACCTTGGTGGTTGTTTTGTTGCTTATGTTTATCCTGCTCAAGAATGTTCAAGCTTCTTGAATTCCCATTCCTGTTTTCCAGAGAAAGTCAATTTGAATGTGTTTTTTCTCTTTTTCTTTCTTTTCTTTTTTTTTTTTTTTAGACAGGTCTTACTCCAGCACCCAGGCTGGAGTGCAGTGACATGATCTCGGCTCACTGCAACCTCACGTCCCAGACTCAAGTGATGCTCCTATCTCAGCCTTCCAAGTAGCTGGGACTACTGGCACATGCCACCATGTCTGGCTAATTTTTGTTTTTTTGATGCTGACAGGGTTTCACCATGTTGGCCAGGCTGGTCTCGAACTACTGACCTCAAGCAATCTGCCCCACCCTGGCCTCCAAAAGTGCTAGGATTATAGGTCTGAGCTACCAGGCCTGGCCCAATTTGAACTTTTATAAATGTTTATATTTTTAATTTTTTAGAATTAAGCCCATATCTCCAAATAGTGTAATACTGGCTGGGTGCTGTGGTTCAAGCCTATAATCCCAGCAGTTTGAGAGGCCAAAGCAGGCAGATTGCTTGAGCCCAGGATTTTGAAACCAGCCTGGGCAACATGGTAAAACCCTGTATTTACAAAAAATACAAAAATTAGCTGGGTGTGGTGGCATGCCTGTAGTCCCACCTACTCGGGAGGCTGAGGTGGGAGGATCACTTGAGCACAGGAGGTCAAGGCCACAGTGAGCTGTGATTGTACAACTGCACTCCAGCATGTGTGAGAGAGTGAGACCTTGTCTTAAAAAATTAAAATAATATAAAATAAAAAGATAATATTGCCATTTTCCTTGTATCAATTTTAGATATTGTCTACTTCCTACAATAATTGATAAAGAATTACCTCATCATACCATATCATTCCTTTTCCCCTCCTCTGAATACTTACATACTCCTTTTAGTTTTTCTAAAGATTGCTTTTGTAATATAAAAAATATAGTTATGCTTTTGTTTCTTGTATTATTAACAGCAGATTATCTTGATTCCCAACTATGCAAAATGAATCACTACCTCTCCCTTATTTTCTCTGATTTTTGAGACAGAGTCTCACTCTGTTGCCCAGGCTAGATAGAGTGCAGTAGTGTGATCACAGCTCACTGTAGCCCTGACCCCCAGGCTCAAGCGATCCTCCCAGCTTAGCTTCCAAAGTAGCTGAGACTACAGGTATGTGCCACCACACCCAGCTAATGTTTTAATTTTTTATAAAGATGGAGTCTCACTCTGTTATGCAGGTTGCTCTCAAACTCCTGGGCTCAAGCAATCCTGCCTCAGTCTCCCAACATGCTGGGATGACAGGCATGAGCCACATGCCTGACCCCCTTACTTTCCCTTTATATCTTTTCCTTACTTTCCCCCAACTGTGGAAATGAATTTTACACTGATAGAGTTGATAACATATATATTCTGTTCCATAATCATAATTGTTTTTCGTAGATAGCCAATACTTTGTCTTTGCAAACCAACAAACAACATTTGCATTATTTTAACTACATAAATATTCTTCCCTTTTAAGCCAGATTGCATACTAATATTAACATTCCTTCCTGGCTGGAATCCCTTTTTCTGGAAATCTCTTTCTTGAAACTCTCCTTTCTCCTGCTCCAATCTAAACTGATATCCTCAGCCAGGTGTGGTTGCTTATGTTTATCCTGCTCAAGGATGTTTAAGCTTCCTGAATTTCCATTCCTGTTTTCCCGAGAAAGTCCATTTGAATGTGTTTTTTCTTTTTTTTCTTTTTTCTTTGAGACAGGTCTTACTCTAGCACCTATAATCCCAGTGCTTTGGGAAGCTGAGGTGGTAGGATGACTTGAGCCCAAGAGTTCAATACCAGCCTGAGCAACATGGTGAGACCCCATCACTACAAAAAAAAAAAAAAAAAAAAATTTGATAAGGTCCCTTCCATTTAGGAAGGAAAAAAAAAATTCTTTTAATTAGCTGGGCATGGTGGCACATGCCTGTAGTCCCAGCTACTTGGAAGGCTGAGTCACGAGGATCACTTTAGGCCAAGAGTTCAAGGCTGCAGTGTGCTTCAGTATACTCCAGCCAGCACAACAGAGCAAGACCTTCTCTCTCAAAAAACTTTAAAATAAAAATAAATAAACTAATACCTCTCTAGGTCTTCTGCATACCTGTTTATGAAGGGTTACTTCCTGACTGACTTACAGAACTGCTCGGGCAGCCAGGCTCAGTGGCTCATGCCTATAATCTGAGCACTTTGGGAGGCTGAGGCAGGTGGAGGCTCAGGCAGGTGGATTACTGAGATCAGGAGTTCAAGACCAGCCTGGCCAACATGGTGAAACCCCACCTCTACTAAAAGACAAAAATTAGCCAGGCATGATGGTGGGTGCCTGTAATCCCAGCTACTCAGAAGGCTGAGGCAGCAGAATCGCTTGAACCTGGGAGGCTAAGGTTGCAGTGAGCTGACATCGCGCCATTGCACTCCAGCCTGGGAGACAGAGCAAGACTCCATCTCAAAAAAACAAACAAATAAACAAGCAAACAAAAACAGAACTGCTCAGGCAACCAGAAATTAAGGGAACAAAACACTGGAGAAGAGGGAAACAGTAAGAATGGGTCAGCCAATATTCTTTAGTCATTTTTTCCCCCTCAAGGTAAATATCATATCTGCATTCTAGAGGCTAAAGTTCCCAGTAAAAAGAACAAGCAGAAAGCCAACACCAAAAGGTAGAAAAATCAGTTTTTGACAGTTTTGGAGAACTCCGGTACCTTAAATTAGAGGCATAAGAGGTTAGAATCCTGAAGAGGAAAAATGGGAAGAAAACATAACACTCTTACTATTTTCTCAACACATTTGCTGAATTCTTAAGCGATACAAGGAGAGAGATTAAGAAAAGCAAAAAGACTCAGACAAGATGACAGAATTTTAGGTAGTCTTGAGGTATAAAGGAAAGAATAGAATTAAAGATCTACCAAGGGAAAGGCCCCTAATCATCACTCCAGGCTCTTTGGAATGTCTGGAAGACTATAGCATAAGGTAGTAATGAGCCAGAGACAGTCACAGCCTAGCTAAAGCCGAACTCTAGATTTAGCCAGCTCAGTTGTTGACTGAATTAAAGAGGACATTGCCATACCATCTTCCTTAACAAAAAATGGGGGCAGAGGGGGAGGGACCTTCACTTAAGGAAGAAAACACTATCGAAAACCTCCACAATTTTTTTAATGTCTATTCAGTCCAAAATTACCAGGCATGCAGAGAGAAGATCATGTGACTAAAAATCAAGATTCAACAGATGATCTAGATATTGAACTTACCAAATAAGAACTTTTAAAATGGCTATGATTAATATGACAAGAAAAAAGGAAAAGAAGAAAACATGAAAAGATGGAGAATTTCACCACAGCCTTACAATTTTTTTAATTATAAAACTGGAGAAAACCCAGAACTGGGTTTTTAAAATTCAGAACTTCATAGATGGTTTACCAGCAAATAAGTCAATTGAAAAAATCCACATTGAGGCTGGGCATGGTGGCTCACACCTGTAATTCCAGCACTTTGGGAGGATGAGGCAGATGGATCATTTGAGGTTAGGAGTTGGAGACCAGCCTGGCCAACATGGTGAAACCCTGTCTCTACCAAAAACATAAAAATTATCCAAACGTAGTGATGCATGTCTATAATCCCAGCTACTGGGAGGCTGAGGCACAAAAATCGCTTGAACCCAGGAGGCTGAGGATGCACTGAGCCAAGATCTTGCCACTGCCCTCCAGCTTGGGTGACAGGGTGAAACCCTGTCTCAAAAAAATAAATAAATAAATAAAATAAGGAAAAGAAAAGAAAAAATATCCACACTGAAGCACAAAGAGAACAAGGAAAGGAAAGGATGTAAAATACAGAAGAATATAAGAAAAATGAAACATATGGGACACAGTCAAAAGCCCTCAGCCAGCAGTTCTCAAACTTTTTGGCCTGGCACCATTTTTATGCTCTTACAAAATATTGGGTTTCCTGGCCGAGTGTAGTGGCTCACGCCTGTAATCCCAACACTTTGGGAGACTAAGGCGGGTGGATCACTTGAGGTCAGGAGTTCGAGACCAGCCTGGGCAACATAGTGAAACCCCTTCTCTACTAAAAATACAAAAAATTAGCCAAGTGTGGCTGTAATCCCAGCAAGGAGAATCACTTGAACCTGGGAGGCAGAGGTTGCAGTGAGTTGAGATCACGCCATTTCACTCCAGCCTGGAAAACAAGAGCAAAACCCCATCTCAAAAATATATATATATATTCCCCTTGGGTTTCCCAAGAACTTTTATATATGTGGTTATGTTTATTGACATTAGCCACATAAAAACTGTAACTGGGCCAGGCACACTGGCTCAAGCCTGTAATCCCAACACTTTGGGAGGCTGAGGCAGGCAGATTGCTTGCGGCTAGGAGTTTGAGACCAGCCTGGGCAACATGACAAAACCCCATCTCTACAAAACATACCAAAAAAATTAGCTTAGGCATGGTGGCATGCACCTGTGGTTCCAGCTACTCAGGAGGCTGAGGTGGGAGAATCACCTAAGCCTGGGAGGCGGAGGTTGCAGTGAGCGGAGATCAGACCACTGTACTCCAGCCTGGGTGACAGAGAGATCTTGTTTTTAAAAAAAAAAAAAAAAAAGGCCAGGCACACTGGCTCACGCTTGTAATTCCACCACTTTGGGAGGCCAAGGTAGGCGGATTGTCCGAGATCAGGAGATCGAGACCAGCCTGGACAACAATGGCAAAACCCTGTGTCTACTAAAAATATAAAAATTAGCTGGGCGTAGTGGCGCATGCCTGTAATCCCAGCTACTCGGGAGGCTGAGACAGGAGAATCACTTGAACCCAGGAGGAGGAGGATGCAGTGAGCTGAGATCACGCCACTGTACTCCAGACTCCAGCCTGGGTGACAGAGCAAGGCTCCATAAAAAAAATAAGATAAAAATTGAAAAAAGAAATTAAAACTGGAAAAAAAATTAAAGAATGTACAACTATAACTAACACTCACCACTGAAATAATATTTTCATGTCATGTAGCCTCTAAGAAACTCAACTCTATTCCCCTAGGAGAATGCAAGCTTAAAAAAAAAAAGTAAATAGCATCTAACTGATATTATGAAAATATTTTTAAATCTGCAACTCCCCTGAAATTTTATCATTGTATAATTGTGCAGAAACAATATTTAAAGACATCATAGCCAAGTATTTCTAAAATCTTATGAAAAATATCAGTCCATAGTTTCAAGCCCTATAAACCCAAAGCATGATGAATATAAAGAAAACTCTACTTGGCCAGGCATGGTAGTTCACACCTATAATCCCAGCACCTTGGGAGGCTGAGGCAAGAGTATTGCTTGAAGCCAGGAGTTCAAGACCAGCGTGGGCATCAAAGCTAAACCCTGTCTCAAATAAAAATAAATAAAATAAATAAAATAAAAAAGCCAGGCACAGTAGCATGTACCTACAGTCCCAGCTGTTTGGGAGGCTGAGGCATGAGGATCACTTGCAGTGAGCTATAACTGTGCACTGTACTCCAGCCTGAGCAATAAAGCAACACCTCATTTTTTAAAATAAGAATAAAGACCAGTACACCTATGCACATTATAATAAAACTGCCAAAAACCAAAAACAAAGAAAAAAGTATTATAAGCTGCCAGAGGAAAAATTACGTTACCTTCAAGGGAAAAACAAAAAGACTAAGAGCTGATTTTTTAACAGAGACGATATGTCAAAGTGCAACTGAATAATACTTTAATTAACACTGAAAAAATAAGCCACCAGACTAGAATTTTACCTTAGATGTTTTGCTAACAAAAAATGCCCTTTAAGAGGTCGAGGCTGCAGTGAACCATGATTGTGCCACTGTACTACTCCAGCCAGAGCAAGAACAGATCAAGACCAGACCCTGTCTCCAAAAAAAACCAACCAAACAAACAAAAAACCTTTCAAAATTAAGACAAGTATTGTAAAAATGTGGTCCAGCTGCTTTTGAAAAGAGTACACTAGTTCTTCAAAAAATTAAAAATCAAAGTACCATGTGATCTAGCAATTCCAATTCTGAGTCTATAATCAAAAGAATTGAAGGAAGACTGGAAGCGATATTTATACATCCATGTTCATAGATATATTATACACAAGGGCTAAAAGGAAGAAGCAACCCATGTGTCCATCAAAAGATGAATGGATAAACAAAATGTAGTAAATAATACAAGGGAATATTATTCAGCCTTTAAAAGGGAAGGAAATTGCGACACATGCTACAACATGGATGTACCCTCAAAGACATCCTGCTAAGTAAAATAGGCCAGTCACAAAAGAACAAATAATATATAATTCTGTTTACATGAATTACCTACAGTATTCAAATTCATAGAGACAGAAAATTGAATGTTGCTTGCCAGGGGCTGGGAGAAGGGGAAAATAAGGGGTTATTGCTTAATGAGCACACAGTTTCAATTTGGAAGGATTAGACAAGTTCTGGAGATAGGTGGCAGTATTGGTTACACAAAAATTTCTATACCCTTAATGCCACTGAACTGTACGCTTAAAAATGGTTAAAATGGTGAAGTATATATTATATATATTTTCATACAAACAAAATAAATGAGTCCTGCACTAAAAGAAATGCTAAAGGGAGTTCTGCACACAAAAGGAAAGTGACCTCAGAATGAAGCACAGAGATGGAGGAGGAAATGAAGAATCAAACAAAAGAGGAAACATACCTGAATGGTGTCCCTATGAAATAATATGGATAATGCTGTATGGGAACAAAATTACATGTAAAATTAAAATTCATGACAACAAGAAGATAAATGAAAAAGTGTTACATATTCCTAGCAGTGTCAAGGAAGTGATAGAAATATTGATTTATATTAGACTCTAATGAGTCAAGGGTGCATGCTGAAATTCTTTGAGTAATATCTAATGATTCAAAAAGGAAGGGCCAGGCACAGTGGCTCACATCTGTAATCCCAGCACTTTGGGAGTCCAAAGCAGGAGAATCACCTGAGGTCAGGAGTTCGAGACCAGCCTGGCCAACATGGCGAAACCCCGTCTCTACTAAAAATATTAAAAAAAATTAGCCAGGCATGGTGGTGCACACCTGTAATCCCAGCTACTGGGGAGGCTGAGACAGGAGAGTCGCTTGAACCCAGGAGGCAGAAGTTGCAGTAAGCCAATATCACGCCATTGCACTCCAGCATGGGCGACAGAGCAAGACTCTGTCTCAAAACTAAAATAAAATAAAATAGGAAGAAGAAATCAATAGACAGCCAAAAATAACAATAATAAAGAAAAAGCACTTAGGGAAAAAGAAAAACCAACAAATATCAGACCTCTCTACAGCAACATTGAATGCTAGAAGACGAGATACTCAAGAAAACAAAATATGAGTCAAGAATTTTAATCTCAACCAAGCTAGCCTTTGAATATAAAGTCTATAGAGCTAAAATTCCAAATACACGATAACTCAAAAATTATTTTTCACATAAGTCCTTCTTAAGGCAACTACTAGAGGACGAACTCAAACCAAATTAGATAACAGAGAAAACATCAATGAAAAAGAATGTCAATGAAGACTGAATATATTTAATTGCAACTCTAAGACAAAAACAAGGTCAGATTAAAAGTGATCAAGTATGATACATGAAAATAATACATACAAATTATATACCTAAGGAAAAAAAGAGAGAAGATAGAAAGTAGGATAAGCTAGTCAACTGTCTCATACCAATAACTGTGAGTCAAAACTAAGCAAATCAATTACAGGTCTAAAATCCCCAATTGAAAATCCTTGTAGGAAAATGTTTCATAATACCAAATTCTGTACAGTTTTAAAAAATTCTGTATATTTTTTAAAAAGTACAGCTCATCTGTCACATATTATGTAACATCACAGTAAGATCTTAAGAAGCATTCCATAATCAAACACTTTCATATTTCAGCAGTAAAATATAGGAATATTCACAAAAGTGGTAAATATGAAAATTATTATATTAAGTCAACTTACATCAGGTTTTCTTGCCAAACGAATTAAGGTAGGTTTTGACAACTAATAGTGTTTAGAGCCTTTAGGATTTGGGGATTACAAATGAGAGATTATGGGCCAAATCAAGTATGCTTGACCACAAAGTAAAGCACTAAGATAATACTATTCACTGATATTTAATGCTAAGAGGAAAGAAGAAGAGAAGAGTACACAATTTATGTTTCATTGTTGCTCTTGGGTGAGAAACCAATATATGTTACCATTTAAAAGAGAGAAGAGAGAGAAAGCACTGAGGATGCAATACAAAGGAATCACAAGAACAAAAACACAACTTTTAAAAAATTCAAAGAAAAAAAGGAGGCCATTAGATACGGCTTCACAATAACGACTTGCCTTGCCCCCATAAAAGTTATTTCACTTGATATTAAGTTTTTTGGGTTTGTTGTTGTTGTTGCTGTTGTTTTGAGACAGAGTCTTGCTCTGTTGCCCAGGATGGAGTGCAGTGGCGCAATCTCGGCTCACTGCAACCTCCGCCTTCCGGGTTCAAGCAATTCTCCTGCCTCGGCCTCTCAAGTAGCTGGGATTACAGGTGCATGCCACCATATCTGGCTAATTTTTTGTATTTTTAGTAAAGACGGGGTTTCACCATGCTGGGCAAGCTGGTCTCAAACTCCTGACCTTGTGATCTGCCTGCCTCAGCCTCCCAAAGTGCTGGGATTACAGGTGATACTAAGTTGTTTTTAAATAATGATTATAGTGCTCTAAATTTCCAACTTACTATGCTTGCAAGAAACAATTGCTAATGAGCATCAAGTCACTAGGGGGCAGCAGAGCATAAAGAATAGCCTCTGAAAAGCGGTGTGACAACTACAAAGTACTTACACAACCACACGTGTCTTCAACTGCTGGAAACATTTCATGGTCATCACAAGCACAATAAAACTCTTGCCAATTAATTCATAAAAACTGCTTCTAAGATACTTATATATTACTTTATAATTGTTGTAATTTTTATTTTGAAATAATTTCACATTGCACAGAGAACTCTTGCATAGCCTTTATGCAGAGTTCACTAATTTATAACATTATTGCCATATTTGTTTTATCATTCTCTTCTACATATATACGTATATGTATGTTTATCTTTCTAAACCATTTGTAAGTAGACTTCACATATTGTACCAGTAAAACCATAGTATGTACCTCCTCTCTTACATTATGCTAGTACCATCATCAAATTCAAGAAATTTACATTGATACAATTATAATCTAATCCACAGTCCAAATTCCAATTTTGTCAATCATTCCTATAATGCTCTTTAGAGCATTTGCATTTCCTACTGAAAAGTATCCAGTCTAAGAGTATATATTACATCTTGTTATCATATCTCTTTAGCTTCTTTTTATCTAAACAAGCAGTTCACCTAATTTATAGACAAAAAAACACTTTACATTATTAAAAATTAATGAGAAGTTGGATGTGGTAGCTCACATCTGTAATCTCAACATTTTGTGAGGCCAAGGCAGAAAGATAGCTTAAGGCCAGGAGTTCAAGCCCAGCCTGGGCAACATAGTGAGACCACATCTCTAAAAAGAGAAAGAAAGGAGGAAAAATAAAAATTACTGAGTATCCTAAAGAGTTTTTGCTTATATGAATTTTATATATATATATATATATCAGCATGTGCTATTTTAGATATTAAAACTGAGGAGTGTTATCAGCAAGATGGCAGAATAGGAGTTTCAGAAACATCAGT
Source organism: Ateles fusciceps (assembly GCA_036589455.1). Lineage (NCBI taxonomy): Eukaryota > Metazoa > Chordata > Mammalia > Primates > Atelidae > Ateles > Ateles fusciceps. Next base: position 41,245,541 of record JAZHEH010003205.1, read on the forward strand.
TTGAACAAACATCCAAGCACAAAATATATTCAAAAGAACTAAGGAATCCAGGTGAGAGATTATAGCACCTGAGTAGAATACAGAAATAAGAAAATATACATTGAAGAGGATATGAAAGACAGTTTCACATTATCTATGATTCCCTTTCCCCAAGCATGTGAAGAACTTGCAATATTTAAACAGTACCTTGAAAAGAAAAAATAAACAACAAAATGGGGAGATGTATTTATAAAAGGTAATACAAGATTACCATCTGGGACATAATACATATACAACATATAACAGTAGTTCGACAAGGAAAGGAGAGGGAAAAAAGAATATTTAAAGAAATGATGACCAAAAATTTCCTAAATCTGATAAAGAATATGAGTATATACTTCCAGGAAGTTCAACAAACTCCAAGTAGAATAAACTCACAAACATCCACACCAAGGCACACTATAATCAAACTGTCAAAATACAAGACAGGTCGGGCACGGTGGCTCATGCCTGTAATCCTAGTACTGTGGGAGGCTGAGGCGGGTGGATCATCCGAGGTCAGGAGTTTGAGACCAGCCTGGCCAACATAGTAAAACCCCATCTCTACTAAAAATACAAAAATTAGACAGGCGTGGTGGTGCATGCCTGTAATCCCAGCAACTCAGGAGGCTGAGGCAGGAGAATCACTTGACCTCAGGAGGCAGAGGTTGCAGTGAGCTAAGATCCTTGTGCCACTGCACTCCAGCCTGGGCGACAGAGTGAGACTCTGTCTTAGAAAAAGAAAGACTCTTGAGACTCTTGAAAGCAACAAGAAGAAGCAACTCATTGTGTATTAAGAATCCTCAATAAGATGAACAGCAAATTTCTCATCAGAAACCACAGGCCAGAAGACAGTGAGATAACACATTCAAAATGTTGAAAGAAAAAAACCATTAAGGAAGAATTCATTATCTGGCAAAACTATCCTCCAAAATGAAAAAGAAATTAAGATATCCCCAGATAAGCAAAAACTGAGAGTCTGTCACTAGAAAACCTGCCCTACAGAAAACACTAAATAAAGCAAGTCCCTCAGGCTAGAAAGAAAACACTAACTGGTAACTCAAATGCATACAAAGGAAGAACGCTGTTAAAGGTTAACTGTATAGGTAAATATAAAGGTCAATATTATTGAATTTTTAATTCATACCTCCTCTTTTTCATTTTTTTGATTTAAAAGACTGCATAAAACAATACATATCACTGTTGAGCATACAATGCATAAAGATGTAATTTATAATGACAGTAGAAAGAATGGAGCTATACAGTAACAAAGATTTTGTATACTATTGAAACTAAATTGATATCAAACCACATATTCATAAATTGTTAATTGTAACCCCCAGAAAAATCACAAAGAAAATAAGTTAAAATTTATAGCAATCATGTTCAATCTTAATGGGATCAAAAAGAAAAAAATGTATAGTTTAAAAATGAATGAATCAATCTGGTATACTAGAAAATACCTATCTAATATAAAATAAGGCAGTAATGGAGAAACCAAGGAACAAAAAACACAGAAGACACATAAAATAAATAGCAAAATGGCAAAAGTAAGTCTTTCCTTATCAGCAATTACAGTGAATGAAAATGGACTAAACTCTCCAATTAAAAGGCAGAGATTGACATGATGGACTTGTTGTTGTTGCCGTTGTTGTTTGTTTTTCTCCCCCCTCCCAACCCCCACCACCATGGAGTCTTGCTCTGAAACCCAGAGCTGGAATGTAATGGCGCAATCTCAGCTCCCTGCAACCTCCGCCTCCTGGGTTCAAGCAATTCTCGTGCCTCAGCCTCCCTAGTAGGTGGGATTACAGGTGCGCACCACCATGCCCAGCTAATTTTTGTATTTTTAGTAGACACGGTGTTTCATCATGTTGGCCAGGCTGGTCTTGAACTCCTGACCTTGTGATCCACCTGCCTTGGCCTCCCACAGTGTTAGGATTACAGGCATGAGCCACTGCGCCCAGCCTGTTTTTTTGTTTGTTTTTTGACATGATGAACTTTTTAAAAATAGTAACAACGTGATCCTACTATATGCCATGTATAAAAGACTCACTTTAGATCCCAAGATAGAAATTGGTTGAAAGTGAAAGGTTGGGAAAAGATATTCTAAGCATTCAATAACCAAAAGATTAACTGGACAAACCAAAAAACAACTAAAACTAAACAAAGCAAGCTTCAAGACAAAAACAGTTGCAAGAAAAAAGGAACATTATTATTTCTATTTTAGAGGTTCAGAAAACTCATACTCAAACCCTATTCTGCATACTGCTCCTTCCAGAATAATGTACTGTTTACAATAGAAACAGAATCAACTCTTTGGTGCCTTGATAGGTAGGAACAAATGTGCTGTATACTAGTTATCCAAAAATTACCATTTCATACACTGGTGAGGAGGCCCTGGTTGACCTTTAGCCTATTTGTGCCAAACAGTTATCCTTTCAGTTCAGCAAAGTGATGTACTAATCACACTAACTAACACATTCAAGCAAAGGACTATAAATCATGACTAAGATTTGCTATTGGTTCCCATCTCCCATTCTTTCTAAAGACTTTACTCCTTTGGGGTAAAGGCTATCATACACAAGTAAGTTTTTCCCAAAATGTCATGCTTCAGAGGAAAGTTAAGATCACCAAGGATTTCTAAAATGTATTTTCTTCAGGGTTGTTAATTTTCTAAAAATACAATAGAGCAAACAAACATTAGTTTAAAACAAAAGCAGGATATAATATGTACATGAACCTGTCTGTATGTTAATATAATATTAACATATACAGTGAATATGTCCATATATAGTATATATAACATAAATATTATAGTATTAATAAAAACAATAGCTAATGTTTATTCCATGTTTACTACTTATAAAGGACTGTTGTAAACACTTTTCACTTATTATCTTGCTAAACCTCAAGACTACACCCATGATACAGGGTGACAGTATTACCTTCATTGTACAAAGAAACTGAATCACAGGTAAGATAAATTATTTGCCCAAGTTACAAAGCTAGTGAGTAGAGCCATAATTACAATGAAAGTATAAAAACTCAGAATTTGACAAGGATCCATTTCTCTATCTGCCACTGTATTTTAAGCAAACATACATACTACATTATATAAATGTACATATTATAACTTGCTGCCCCCATACAAAATATACATAACATTATGTAACATCATAAATACATTTATGCTATACATCCACAAATTTTATATATATGCACATTTGTGTGCATGTGTGTTTCAATGACATAGAAAACATGTTCAAAATGTTAAAAAAAATTGTCAAGCAAATATGCTAATAAATTTATGAATAGTTTTGCTCCATTTTAAGTTTTTGTAAATATTTCCATATTTACATCAATAAGCATTATAGTGGCAACTATTTTGGTCAGACCCCAAGCCCCATTCCAATGCTCTCTGGCAAAAGACCACATACTCCACAATCTGCGCCATAAAATTAAACATAGGACCAAGTTTGGGCCAAGCATAACATCCCAGGTCCCAGAACACGTAAGAATTAGACTATTGTCTAAGATCATTTTCCTAAGATTATAATAACTGAAGTTGACAAAAAAAAAAGAGCCCTTTTCCTCTTTGGTCTCAGAGACATAATAATAGATGACTAAAGTTGCTGGTGTATGCCCCTTGTTACGTGGGTAAAGACCATTTTAGGACAAGATGAAGACAACGAAGGGAGAAAAGACACAAGAGGTGGGAGGAAAGTAGGAGGTCTGAAAAAGAGAAGAGACCTTCTGGTCAATACAAAAGTCCTTTGTTACAGTCTTACCTAACACCAACTTCACCCTATGTTTTCAGATGGTTGGTGTAATTTAAACTTTTTTGTTTAAGTTAATCACACTAAGTTTCCGTAATTTGCAACCAAAGAGTCCCAACCACTACATGTATTATTTTCAGAATCTGGAAAAAAGACAAAGAAATATTTGTATGCTACTTATATCTTTTTTAAAAATGATCTGCATAACATTTTGTATTATTAATATATATTCCTAAAGAAATCATAATAGCTTACTAAACAATAAAAACATACCTACAATACAATGAATTTTCTAAATTTCCAAATGCCCTTATAACAATATAATCAAAGCAAGAAATCATTCCTTTCGCCAGAGCAAAACAGGACTAAAAGAACAAGTTCTAACACTTTATAAAATAACCTGATTATACAGAGATTTTTTTACAGCATTTTTTGTTGTTATTGTTCTATTTTTTTTCCTTCTATCAGAACAGTACAGGTAGAACAAAACTGCATTAAAAAATCTGAAGTATTCAGTGCCCTAAAATATTTTATCTAAATCTTGAAGAGTTGCTGTATACTCTTAGTTGCATTCATGTAACTTGGCAAGCTGACAAAGGTTTCCTTCAACACACACTACACATGGCAGATTAAGCAACAAGATAAAGAGTAAAATCTAATTCTAAAGTGACTGTTTTTAACTTTAAAATACTACCTTAGGCTATCTGACACCAAATTTCATTGAGTAGATGACAGTATATGATGTGCTTGCTTTATCTAAAAAAGAGGAAGTCAAAGAAAATAAAGAATTCAACAGCAGCTATTATAATTCCCTTTACAATGACATTTCCACCTCTGTGTAACAGCTCATATTACAGAAAATCTGAGGTTGCTATTAAGCATTAAAAAGGATACAGAAGTCCTTGTTAGGTTGTTTTTTTAACTTGTTGTTATACTAAGAAGAAGAAAAAACCTCCATTTAAATTGGGTTTTTAGGGGTTTTTATTTTTCTTTTGGGTTTACAAGTGATCAAATTCCTAACTAAATTATTATTCCCAATGCTTCTATTAATATAACCATTGGTAGATTAATGTTTTTGTCATAAAGTTCTGGCCATGCTACTCTTCTGTCCCTTGAAAAAGATACAGAGTCCTGAATCCATACTGAAGATTCTAAATAAAATCTAAATTTCTGAGCTTAACAGCTGGTACTTTCCCAATCTTACCCTAACATTTCTATCCATTTTTTCTTCATACTATTCCTCTCCACAGGGTTTTCTCCTCTCTGAGCAAACTGATTTTTTTAATCCTATAAACAGTCTGATTGCCATGATAGACTAGATTATGTAACAACCAACCTCAAAATTTCAATGGCTTAAAACAACAAAGATTTCTTTCTTGCTGATGATATGAGTCCATTGTGGGTCAGCAGGAGGCTCTCCTCTATAATGTCCTCACTCTGAGAAGCAGTCAATTATCTACAGTCAGTAAACTTTTTCTGTAAATAGCCACAAAGTAAATATTTTCAGCTTTATGGGATATATGGCATCTATCACAACAATTCAATTTTGCTGTTGTAGTGCAAAAACTGCCATAGACAATATATAAACAAATGAGTATGGCTATGTTTCAATAAAACTGCACTGACACAAACTGACAACATATCGTATTTGCCCTGCACACCAGTTTGCCAGGGCACTGCAGCTCACTGTGGCAGAGGAAAAGAAAGCACAGTGAAGAAATAACAGACTCTTAAAACTTCTACTTGGCAGTGACTCATATGACTTCAACTCATATGTGATTGGCCAAAACAAATCACATGGCCACAACTAACTTCCAAGGGGAAAGGACATGCAATCACATGTACCTTGAAGGGAAAAAGAAATATCACATGATATTTCTATTTTTCAGAAACCTCCATATTGTTTTCCATAGAGGCTATACTAATTTACATTCCCAAGAAGGTATATAAAAGCTCCCTTTACTCCACACCATTTCCATATCTGTTATTTTTTGTCTTTTTCATAATAGCCATTCTAACTAGGGTAAAGTATATCTATGGTTTTGATTGTATTTCCCTGATGATTAGTGGTGTTGAGCATTTTTTAATATAGCTGTTGGTCATTTCTATGTCTCCTTTTGAGAAATGTCTACCCATGTCCTTTACCTACTTTTTAACAAGAATAATTGTGAGGATTTTTTTTCTGTTTAAATTCTTTTTATAGTCTGGATATTATCCCTTGTTAGATAAAGAGTTGCAAATATTTTCTCCACTCAACAGGTTGTCTCGTCACTGTTGGCCATTTCCTTTGCTGTGCAGAAATTTTTTAGTATATAGCCATTTGTCTATTTTTTGTTTTGTTACCTGTGCTTTGAGATCTTAGCCATGTAATCTTTGCCTAGACCAATGTCTTGAAGTGTTTCCTCTGTTTTCTTCCAGTTTTTTTACAGTTTCAGGTCTTATGTTTAATGTTTATGTTAAATCCTTCTTGAGTTGATTTTTGTATACAGTGAGAGAGAAGGGAGTCCAGTGTCACTCTTCTACATATGGATATCCAATGTTCCCAGTGAGGGAAGGCATTCTCTTTCCGGGTCCACAAGGGGGTGTAGTTTTAAGAGCAAGAACTTTCCAGTGCCATGCCCCTCTCCCATCTCTCTCCATCTGGGAGATTTAATGGTTTATGTTAAAATTTCGCAAGAGCAGGAAAAATCAAAACTCAATCACTCCAGCGGAAGTTCTAAGGAACTCCTTTCATTGGCCAGGGGTCTTAGAGAAGGTGGGGTTCCTCCCAGATTAAAAGTCCCCTTCTTCCACACCCCTTTGGACTCCATGTTTGGGTCCCCTTCCACAAACACTCCCTCCATGGAAGCCATCTTTCTCTCTCCTGGATTTCCCCCTCAGGAGTCCCCTTCCACACTCTCATGGAAGCCTGTCTTTCCCTCCTAAACTCCATCTCTCTATTCCCTTCCATTTAGTGCAGAAGCTGCTTTCCTCTCCTGGATTCCATGTTTCTGGATTCTCTCACTCCGTGTGAGAGTTAGCTGTTTCTCTCTCCTTCTCTGGTTTCTCTCCCTCTAAATAAATAAATCACTTTCTACAAACACTTTTGAGTCTGGCATTTACTACGCACTGTGTCATGGTCCCCTCTCATTCTTGAGAGGGCAGGAGACCAAGAACCTGGAGAAACGTCCTCTCCGGGGAGCTGAGGGGAACCCCTTAACCCCTGAACCCCAATATTACACCAGCACTGTTGATTGAAGAGGATATCCCTTCCCCCAATGTATGCTTTGGATGCCTTTGTCAAAAATCAGTTGGCTGTAAGTAAGTGGATTTATTTCTGGGTTCTGTATTCTTCCCCATTGGCCTATGTGTCTATTTTTATACCAATACCATGCTGTTTTGGTTACTATTGCCTAGCAATATATTTTAAAATCAGGCAGTGTGATGCCTCTAGCTTTGTTCTTTTTGTTCAGAATTGCTTTGGCTATTCAGGCTCTTTTGGTTTCATGTGAATCTTAGAATTATTTTTTCTATTTATGTGAAAAATGACATTGATACTTTGATAAGAATTGCATTGAATCTGTAGATTGTTTGGGTAGTGTATTAGTCCATTTTTACATAGCTGATAAAGACATACCCAAGCCCAGGAAGAAAAGAGGTTTAATTGGACTTACAGTTCCACATGGCCAGGCAGGCCTCAGAATCATGGCAGGAGGTAAAAGGCATTTCTTATATGGTGGCAGCAAGAGAAAATGAGGAAGAAGCAAAAGCAGAAACTCCTGATAAACCAATCAGAGTTCATGAGACTTACTCACTATCACAAGAATAGCATGGGAAAGACAGGCCACCATGATTCAATTACCTGCTCTGAGTCCCTCCCATAACACATGGGAATTCTGGGATATATAATTCAAGTTGAGATTTGTGTGGGGACAAGGCCAAACCACATCATTCCACCCCTGGCTCCTCTAAATTTCATGTCCTCACATTTCAAAACCAATTATGCCTTCCCAACAGTCCCCCGAAGTCTTTACTCATTTCAGCATTAACCCAAAAGTCCACAGTCCAAAGTCTCATCTGAGGCAAAGCAAGTCCCTCCTACCTATGAGCCTGTAAAATCAGAAGCAAGCTAGTTACTTCCTAGATACAATGGGGGTACAGGTATTAGGTAAATACAGCCACTCCAAATGGGAGAAATTGGTCAAAACAAAGGGGTTACAGAGCCCATGCAAGTCTGAAATCCAGCTGGAGAGTCAAATTTTAAAGCTTCAAAATTATCTCCTTTGATTCCAGGTCTCACATCCAGGTCATGCTGATGCGAAAGGTAGGTACCCGTAGTCTTGGGCAGCTCTGCCCCTGTGGCTTTGCAGGGTACAGCCTCCCTCTCGGCTGCTTTCATGGGCTAGTACTGAGTGTCTGCAGCTTTTTCAGGAGCATGGTGCAAGCTGTCAGTGGATCTATCATTCTGGGGTCTGGAGGACAGTGGTCTTCTTGCAGCTCCACTAGGCAGTGCCCCAGTAGGGTCTCTGTGTGGAGGCTCCAACCCCACATTTCCCTTCTCCACTGACCTAGCAGAGGTTCTTCATGAGGGCTCTGCCCCTGCAGCAAACTTTTGCCTGGGAATCCAGGTGTTTCCATACATCTTCTGAAACCTAGGCAGAGGTTCCCAAACCTCAACTCTTGATGTCTGTGTACCCACAGGGTCACCACCACATGGAAGCTGCCAAGTCTTGGGGCTTGCACCCTTGGAAGCCATAGCCCAAGCTGTACACTGGCCCCTTTCAGCCACAGCTGGAGCAGCTGGGACCCAGGGCACCAAGTGCCTAGGCTTGCACACAGCATGAGGACCCTGGGCTCGGCCCACAAAACCACTTTTTCCTCCTGGGCCTCCAGGCCTGTGATGGGAGGGGCTGCCTGGAGACATTTTCCCCAGGGTCTTGGGGATTAACATTTGGCTTGAATTTCTCCCCAGAAAATGGGTTTTTCTTTTCTATCGCATAGTCAGGCTGCAAATTTTCCAAACTTTTATGTTCTGCTTTCCTTATAAAACTGAATGCCGGGCCAGGTGTGATGGCTCATACCTGTAATCCCAGCTCTTTAGGAGGCCAAGAGAAGGAGAATCGCTTGAGCCCAGGAGTTTGAGATCAGCCTGGGCAAGACAGCAAGACCTTGTCTTCACTAAAGATAAAATAAAATAAAAAAATTTAAGTGAGACATTCTACAAAACACGGGAGCAAGAAATGCTTTCCTAAACAATGAAAGGTAACATACAGAAAATATTGAAAGAATCATAACAATGAATAAATATTTAAAGTTAGATTATGTCCTCTAAAACAACATGGATACCAGAAGAAATATAAAAAAATTATATGATAGTCTGTGACCTAGAAGTTGGAGAAATAAGACACAGACACATGAAATGATAGCAAGTAAAAAAAATATACCATAATTCAAACACTTATTGAGCACTTACATTCCAGATACTGTATTCCACACTAAGGATAAAACAATAATGAACAAAATACTATCCCTGCTTTCAAAAACCTCAAAAACTATTAGAGGTGACTAACACAAACAACTACAATGCAATGTCACTGATACTACGTTGATGATTTTTAGAAAGTGCTATGAGAACTAAGATCAGGAAAATAATTGTTTCTGCTTCTATAGAAATACCAAAACCCCCTTCATTGAAGAAGTTATTTAAACTGTTAAGGTATGCTAAAACCTGACTATAACGAGCCTATATGGTAGGCAAAAGAGAACCAGCAAAGATCTGATCTGGATTTTCCTGTAAGTTTACAGCAATAGTATGGAAAATGGACTGACCAGTAGTCTATATACTCCACTAGGCCAATCACCATGTCTGTCTTATTTACTGATATGCTCAGTGCTGAGCACAGCATTTCACACAGAATAGACAATCTTAAGTATGCATTTGTTGAAAAAATTATAAAAAATGAAACAGAGACACTAGTAAGAAGGATGTTGTCCAAGTGAAAAACAATGACAGCTTAATTAGGACAATCACAAGGGAGAATTGTTGATGACATCAACACTGAGTTGCCCTAATTTAAATGCCAAATTGTATGGCTTATGAACTATAGGAATTAAGAAAAAATAAATATAGATACAAGAGAAGCAATCTGATCACAAAGAAATCTCACAATAAACTATAAGCCACAACAACCACCTAACAACCTTAAATATATTACATATTATTGGAAAGTGATTCCCTCAACTAGTACCAAGTATGAATTTATCTCAGAAAACCTTTAAAAAGTCACCTCAATCTCCAGGGTTTTATTTTATTTTATTTTATTTTGTTTTGTTTTTGTTTTTGTTTTTGTTTTTGAACCTCACTCTGTCACCCAGGCTGGAGGGCAGTGGTGCAATATTGGCTCACTGCAACCTCCGCCTCCCAGGTTGAAACAATTCCTCCACCTCAGTTTCCCAAGTAGCTGAGATTATAGGTATGCGCCACTTTTGTATTTCTTTTAGTAGAGACAGGGTTTCACCACGTTGGCTAGGCTGGTCTTGAAAGCCTGACCTCAAATGATCCACCTGCCTCAGCCTCCCAAAGTGCTGGGATTACAGGTGTGAGCCACGATGCTCGGCCTCAGAGTTTTCTTTATCTTTTCTTTTTCTTTTACTTTCCATCAAAGATATCTTTAAGGAAAGTTTAAGATATAATTTACTTTTAAATATGACACAAATTTTGAGAAACTTTTAATTAAGACCCAGAAAGAGATTACTGGTCTAATTTCTTTGTTTGTTTGTTTGTTTGTTTGTTTGGAGATAGGGTCTCACTCTGCTGCCCAGGCTGGAGTGCAGTGGTGCAATCAGAGCTCAGTGAAGGTGATCCTCTTACCTCAGCCTCCCAAGTAGCTGGGACTACAGGTATGTCCACCATGCCCAGCTAATTTTTTTGTGTATTTTTTTTTCTTGTAGAAATGAGGTTTTCACCATGTTGCCCAGGCCAGAACTGGTCTAACTTATAAGACATGACAGTATAAATTCAATAGACTAAAAGGAAGACCCACTCAGCTATCAGAACTAGGTAAGACAGACATGAATAAAAGAACTTTTTTTAATACTTGGTATCTATATTTTTACTACTCAAGTATGACCTTAAACAAATAATTTATAAAAAAGATGAGACAATGCCTACCTCATTAGGGTTCTTACCTGATATAGTTCAGTGGTTTTCATATACCATAATAGTTAAGAACAAAGGCTCTCTAGGTTCAAATCCCAGTTCCTTAGTCTACCTATTTCTGTATTATTCAACCTCTCTGATCTTGTTTCCTCATCTACCTCACAGAGTTGTTGTATTAAATGAGTTAATATGTTAAATTGCTTAAAATAGGGCCTAGCACAAAGTAAGTATTGAATAAGCATTAACTGCTATTATGGTCAAAAACAGTACAAATATAGATGTGAGGCTGAATGTGAAGACTAGTCATTTAGCCTGTGCATGAGCCTAACAAACTACACAGCATCAACATTTCAATTAGCAACATTCTGGAATGTGGGGTTCTTTTTTTGCTGTTGTTTTTTACCTGCAAACCATGAAGTATCAGAATTTGGGGTTCTTAACAATATATATCCTTCAGGAATATCAAGAATCTGCCAGCTGGGTCTGGTGCAGTAGCTCACACCTATAATCCCAGCACTTTGGGAGGCCAAGCCACGAGGATGACTTGAGCCCAAGATGACTTGAGACCAGCCTGGGAAACATAGTCAGACTCCATCTTTACAAAAAAATTTAAAAATTAGCCAAGTGTAGTGGTATGCACCTGTAGTCCCGGCTACTCTGGAGGCTGAAGTGGAAGGATCACTTCAGCCCAGGAGGTTGAAGCTGCAAGTGAGCAATAATCGTACCACTGCACTCCAGTATGGGCAAGAGTCTCAAAAAAAAAGTGGGGGGGTAATCCTGTCTCAAAAAATTAGAAATGATAAAAAGAAAAACAATCTCCCATATTCCTGTGCTACCACTGGCAGAACCTGAGCAAATTATAACCTCATTCGTTGCTTTAGTTTTCTCCTAAGATCCTCACGTCAGCTTTTTCTCTAGGATCCTGGACTGAGTCACAACTTCCCCACTGAATTCCTGATTTAGCTTCTTTCATGGACTGTGTCTAGCTCATTCTGGGTGTGGTGCCATGTTTGGCACCATCTCTTCTGAAAACACTGATGTGGTAGAATTAAGCTGTATTTGAGCTGGTTTACCTTGTAATTTTCCAGTTTTTTTTATTAGAATGAGCAAAAGCACAAAATATAATTACAAGTTCTGTACTTAGCACTTTCAAGCCTCCTAAAATCCCAAAGGAACTAAGACCTTTGTCAACTGTCTTCCAAGAAGCAGTATTGACAAGTCCCACCCAGACTGCCAATCATTATGATCAAATGAACTAACATACATAATACATCTAGCTCCAAGCAACAAATGCTAATTTCTTTTGATTCTTCCTCTACCTACTCCATCCCCACCCTGAGGGGAAAGTATGATGAAAAACTTTAGGAAAGAGACTAAGATGGGTAAGTGTGGTGTTTTGTTAGGGCACAGCTTGGAGACACTGGCATTCTTGACAACAACTCTGAGTCAAATGTGAATTAATATCAGTCTCCCACTTCATTTTAGCTATGTCTCCCAAGTTCCTAAATGGTGGGTCTGATTACATTAATATGTTTGTATCATGATTAATGTTAACATCAGAAACAAAACTGGTTTATTTTAGGACTCATAAGGCAAAATGTTCTACCTTTCCATCAGAATGTGAAAATTAGGCTAACTACTAACTGATGACACCAAGCTTAATTTTCTTGTAACTATAAAATAAAAAACCAATCTGACATATAGAGGAAAAATATACATAGATAAGTAAATACAGGAAAATGTTAATAATTAATTATTGAATCCAGGTGATTTTTCTTCCAATTTTTCTGCAAGTTAGGGATTTTTCTTAATAAAAAGTTTGGACAGCAATGGCAGAAGGGAACCTGACACACTCATATACTAACACTCCCAGCGTTCAGAAAAATAAATAATTTGCTGTCTACTCCATCTAATTAATAGAAAACAAAACTGCTCTTTTTTTCCTCACTTCATAAATTTTACCAAGTCCTATACCAATTTACCTAAATTCTCACAGATTGCCCCATAAGGCTACCATACTCAGAAGAATGGTATAGGGCTGACTAGGAAAAATCATTCCCATCTGGCAGCCATAAATCCCCATGCTAATAGTAAGGTGAAATGGATTGCTCTGCTAAGGGTATTCCCAGCCTCTAACACAAAAAACACTTCCACTCACGGTAACAGTAGAAACCTTTGGTGAGGTAATTCTTTAAATTTTTAAATATAAGAGGGAAAATACTGAATACAATCACATAAACCTAAGAAAATTAAAACAGTAATGCAGAAGCACTAAGTTTTAAGTTTCTATAACCCAAGTGGCAAAAGTGAGGGGTTTTCATCTAAATGGAAATGAGAAAGGAATTCTGAATTTAGTATTCCATCCATAATTCAACTGCAGGCAGAATAAATCTACAATATGCTCTTTCTCAGGGAACAAACTTAAAATAAGGTAAAGATTGTGACTTTTACAACTAGTTTCTGGAATCTGAAGCAGTCCTACAAAAACTATGCTTTCAACTTACTCTGGACTCGCAAAATTTTAAAGTTAAATAAACAAATTTTAGAGTTAAGTAAACAAATTATTCATTTCTCCTTTCTTAAGTAATATAGGAGGTAAGACAAAAGTAGTCCATTTTAATTCAAAACTGCTAGGGAGAAAACAAAATAAGAGTCTAGAAAATTAGACTAGGGCATTACTATTGGAACTAACAAGTAGCTGGGAATATAAATCATAAATCTTGATATCACTACAATTCTCTAGGTGGTTTTTAACAAATTGCTTAACTATATGCTAAAATAGAAAACAATATTAACCATACTTTCTGAACTAAAAATAGGCCTATTGAAAATACATTTGATACCACATGTTCTCATTTACATGTGGGAGCTAAAAAAATTGAACTCATAGAAGTAGAGAGTGGAACTATGGTTATTAGAGGTTAGGAACAGAATGGGGAAGAGGAGGATGACAAGCCCTGGTGCATGGATACAAAATTACAGCTAGATGGGAGGAATAAGTTCTAGTATTCTATCACATTACAGAGTAAATATAGTTAAGAATAATTTAGTGTATATTTTCAATAAATTATTGAGATTTCAATAACTGTCATCTGCTAGTATTTATCCTACTTTAAACATTCACAACACAAAGAAATAATAAATGTTTGAGGTGATGGGTATGCTAATTATCCTGATTTGATCATTACACACTGCATACATGCATCAAAATGCCACTCTCTATCCCATGCATATGCACACTTAGCCAGGTGTGGTGGCTCATGCCTATAATCCCAACACTTTGGCAGGCTGAGGCAGGTGGACTGCTTGAGCCCAGAAGTTCAAGACCAGCCTGAACAAAATAGTGGGGCCTTGTTACTACAAAAAATAAGCAAAACTAGCCAGGCATAATGGCACACTCCTGTAGTCCCAGCTATTCGAGAGGTTGAAGTTGGAGAATGGCTTAAGCCAAGGAGGTCAAGGCTGCGGCAACCAAGACAGTGCCGCTGTACTCCAGCCTGGGCAACAGAGTGAGACCCTGTTTCAAAAAACTAAATAAATAAGTGCAATTATTACATGCCAACTAAAAATAACAGAAATAAATAAATTTAAAATCAAGGGCTACATAAATGCTTATTAACAAATAATAATGATGTGAGAACAAATGATGTGAGAGCTGGGAAGGAGTCAATACCCAAAGGATACATATCTACAATACCTAGTGGATAAGGAACATTTAATGAAGTCATCTTTTTAAACCTTCAAGTACATAGTAAATCTGATTGCAAACTATCAAACCTGGCCTCACCACAATAAACATCAAAGGCAGTGAACATATAATGAATCAACATGAAATATAATTCAGCAGCCAGCCCTGTAAGTTTTTGCCTATAATCTTGAATTCACTGAAGTTTAGATTCCAAATAATTTCCCAAAATCCAAGCTTCAGCATTTCAGTCTGGGCTCTGTTAAAGAATTTACCCTAGATCCCCTTAATAAACTGGATTAGTTTAACCAGGTTCTGTTGCCTAGCTATGGAAGATGGAGCAACTCGCCTGGAATTGGATAGAATCCAATGTTCTTCATTAGAACTTTCTCAAAGATACATCTCAGTTAATTACTTCTGAGAGCACTTGTATGTATACTGAATGGCAGACTAAGAACTATTTTGTAACAACTTCCAAGTCAAATTTAATCATTAATAACAGCACAGTGAAAAAAATCTCTGTTCAAATCCCAGCTTGGCCACTTGTTAGATATAGAACCATGAACCTTTTATCTAGATGTAGAACTAATCTGCTAGGAAATGATGATAATGACACCTAAGCCAAAAAGACATGAGTTAACTCTGCTTATCATAACTGAATCTAGTCTTGGTGTTATTTTGAAGATTAAATAAAATGATATGCCCAATTAGCATGGTATATGGCACAAAGTATCAGCAGCATTCAAATGTTTCCTTGTCCTTATCATTTCTAGCTTTTCTTCGTACTTCACTTTCATCCACTTTTAAACTTTATCCTCCCTAGCAAAAGCCTATAGCATCTGCTTCAAGTCATCATGAGACGCACAATATAATAAGGAAAATACTACACTTAAGTGTTTACTATGAACCAGTCACTGAGCTAAGTGTTTTATATAGTTTATCTCAATCCTTATAACTTTCACTAGGTGGTTGTATTATTCCAGTTTATAGTCAAAAAACTGAGGCTAACAGATGAGATAATTTGCCCAAAGTTGTTTGGTTACCACAATCATTTTTACTTTTACTCTAGCTAAAGTATCTCTCTCCAATCACTAACTTCCTTCCCCCACAGAAAACCATTACCTTAAGATTTCTGGCAACCACTTTCTTGTTCTCCTCTATATTTTACCACATATGTATATACATCTATGAACAATATTGATTAGTTTTGCCTATTCTTGACTATTTTACAAAGGGAATCAGAGGACTGTATTCTTTCATGTTCTGTTTATTTCAATATTACATAAATAAGGAGCTCAATCCATGTTGTTCTGCCTTACCTATGGTTCATCCATTTTCATTGTTGTATAATATTCTACTGTATTAACATACTATAATTTCTTTATCAATCTCATTTTTGGACATCTGAACTGTTTCCAGGTTTTAGCTACTGTGTACATTTGTACTGTGAACATTTCCTTTACTTGTCAACTGAATTTTGGGAAATGCACAAAAATTTCTTTTGGGCGTTAGTCTTCAAACAAACACAGATAGACACAAAGGGTAAACAAAGGGTACATAAAGAATATACAAAGCCTTTCCAAATGTTAAGTGTGCATACTGTGTTTCAAGAATCTAATTCCAGACCCAGAACTTTCATATCCACTCTTTCCTAAAATAAGAACAGGCTGCATTTAATATAGAGTAACTTTATAAAATAAAAGCTTATCCCTCACCAATCCCAAATCATACCATCATGCATTGGTTCCAAATATAAAACTCACAAAAAAGGTAAAATGCTTAGTCTTGAGAGGAGAGAAGAACTGCCATTTATTACATTACAAAGAGTAATGTAATAAATTCTATATTGGAGATATGAACAGGTATGGTCTTTAGAAGTAAATAAACTACTGAACTAGCTGGAGAAATCAGGAAAAAAAAAGAGATGACATTTGAACTGGCCTTGAAAAATGAGTATGGCTGTCATATAGAAAACAGTGAAAAGAACACTCCGTGCAAATAGGTTAGCAAGGTACATAGATGTAAGAGGAAGTCACTGGGTAGAGTTTCAGGTAAAACGATTAAAGGGGGATAACTCAACTAGAAGACGAGCTCCTTTTGCCTCTGAGAAGGTATAGACTTGAAATAGAAGAGAGTATATAAGAAAAGAGGATACCAAAATAATTTTACCCAGAGTAGCAAGTATGACATGTGCAAAAAGCTGGTAAATTGTATGTAGAAACATATTAACAAAATGGAAGAAAACAGTATGTTGAGAAAATAACTCAACATCCACACAAGCCATGGTATGCCAGCAGGAGCTGCTCTAAATCTCAGTCCAGGAAAGAGGTGTCCACTGGGGCTTATGAGAGATAAATACGAATTTATAAACTAATCACCATCTTGCTAATCAATGCCATCTTGCTCAGTACACTCACATTAATCGTCGTATACAAACATCCTGTCACATGCTAAACAGTTGCCCTTGCAGAAGCAGCTCAATTTTGATCAAATGCGGATAATCTGCCAATTGACTTGATGTGGAGCTCTTTTTGAAACCACTGTTTCTCTGACTATGGCATCTTAAGTATGTGTCGCATGAGTCTCCAACTGGCAGTCACATGGATCTCTTAAGACAGTATCAGCTGCTCGGAAATGATAACTGCCTAACTTTAAGGTGACCAGAGCTCACCAAAGTAAATGTCATATAACCTTTATTTTTACTCAAACAATCCCAAATGTCATCCTGAGATTTTAAATACCTATGTCCTCTATTCACTTCTTGGAGAAGGTGCTGATAGCTTATGATCAAACCAGAAGCAGATAAATAAATTCAGTGACTGTTATTTGATAAATGACCAAATAAACACTGACCACCTACCATGACTCATTTACTGTATATAACAGGTAATAGAAACAAGGAATTCATAAACCTGTTCAGGAAACAAATGTGAACAAGTACACATTATGAGCAAATTTCCAAAACAGAAATATATAATGTAGGAAAGAAATTAACAGAGATATTCTAATAGGAAATGAGTCAGGAAAACATCACAGAAGAGATGCCATCTCACCTAGACCTTGATTATTAGGAATCTATCCACAGAGATAAAGGGAAGGAAAGAGATGAAATTCAAAGCAAGTACAAAGGTACCACAAAGGCAAAAGCATGAAATACAAACACATGCAGTCATCTAGAAATAATAATTAGTCCAGTGTGGCTACATCAGCAGTTCTCAAATGGGCATATAATTTTTTTGTCATTTCACAGATACTTCTGAGGTACAGAAAGGTATGAGAATCACTGGGCTAGAAACACAGATTACTAGGGTTGGAAGATGGAATTAGAGAAGAGAGCCAGAGGTTAGGTTGGGGCTAGACTCAAAAGGGCTTAAAAGCCAGGATGGACGTCTAATAGGTCCCTCTGGAAACTAGTTCCACATAAACGTAATTTTGGTGAAAGGAACCAGACATTTCATCACATTTGGATTCCAGTTCCCACAAAAATATTAAAAATATCTTTTGTAAGTAATAAATCAAACAAGTTTTTAAATAAGTGAATGACAAAAAAACTGCCCCTTTTCTGTGGCAGACAGAATAAGGGTCCCTAAAGATGCCCATGTCCTAATCACTGGAACCTATGAATATATTAGGTTACATGGCAAAGGCAAGTCAAGGTTATGGGTAAAATTAAAGTTGTTTATCAGCTGTGACATACAGCAATTACCCTGGATTAATCAGGTGGACCCATCATAATCACAAGTGATTGTTTGTTTGTTTGTTTGTTTGTTTTTAAGACCAAGTCTTGCTCAGTCACCCAGGCTGGAGGCTGGAGTACAGTGGCATGATCACCGCTAACTGTAACCTCCACCTCCCAGGCTCAAGCGATTCTCCTGTCTCAGCCTCCCAAATAGCTGGGACTACAAGCGCACACCACCACACCCGGCTAATTTTTGTATTTTTAGTAGAGATGGGCTTTCCATTGTTGGCCAGGCTGGTCTGGAATTCCTAACATCAGGTGATCTGCCCACTTTGGCCTTCCAAAGTGTTGGGATTACAGGCGCGAGCCACCACGCCCAGCTTTCAAGCATTTTTAAAAGTGGAAGAGGAACACAAGAGACAGAGAGGCTGGGTGTAGTGGCTCACACCTGTAATCCCAGCACTCTGGGAGGCTGGGGGATCACCTGAGGTCAGGAGTTTGAGACCAGCCTGACCAACACTGGTGAAACCCAATCTCTACTAAAAATACAAAATTAGCTGGACGTGATGGCAAGTGCCTATAATCCCAGCTACTCAGGAGGCTGAGGCAGGAAAATCACTTGAACCCGGGAGGTGGATGTCGCAATGAGCTGAGATCATGCCATTGCATTCCAGCCTGGGCGACAGAGTAAGACTCTCCGTCTCAAAAAAAAAAAGTCTCATAATGTTTTAAGAAAGTTTATAAATTTGTGTTGGGCCACATTCAAAGCCACCCTGGGCCACATGCAACCCATGGGCTGGAGGTTGGACAAGCTGGGTTTACATAATCCTTTTCCCCACTAGACAAGGTGCTCTTCAAGAACAGGAACCATATTTTATTCATCTTTCTATCCTGAACACATATTAGGCACTAAATAATTCATTTTTTAACAAATGAATCTCTTCACCTTCACTTTCACGTCTCTATCTTCCCCTTCCACTCACAGTACTTGCTTAGAATCCTATTAAAAAAATTCTTCCTAGCCCATAAATCTTGGCATACTGCCAGTACACACAGGCCCTCTACCTTGCACAACCCATATGCCATTCAACATACTGAAGATTTGGAGAAAAAGTGCTCCTAGATATCCCCACTCATCTCCACTGCCAGAGGAAATAGCTAGCTCAATCTGTAACCAGAGGAAATGTCATTCCATCCTCAGGAGAAGCACCCATAAAAGAGGAGGGGATACTTTATCAAGAGGGAGTAAGATTATATTACAAAGTAAACTTCCCAAAAAGGCAGAGTTAATGCTATACAAATATATTTCAAGTTAAAGTACTTCTCAGCAGGGGAGGCACAGAGTAAATTAACCTTCTAAGAGGACTTCAAATTGAGGAAGGGAACTTTAGATAAAAAGGAATGGGAGCCATAGGAATAGCTTCCCCTGGAATAGATCCCAATACTGGGATCATCATGCTCATAGCCAATGGGCACCACAGACCCCTCCATGATTTTCTGTGATTCAACCCTTCCTGTACTAACCAGGCAGCATTAATTTGGTCCTCTTCCTCAGCAAGGATGGTCTTCTGAAGAGATAAGGAAAGAGCTGTTTTTACAAAACATTCCTCAGTTTCTTGCTGTATCTCTGCCTAGTCCTGACAAAATAAGTCCCTTTTCTCTGAACTCCTCAGAAAAGAAAGGCACTCTATCTATCTAGCTAAAGAACTTCTTTAGCTTACACCTGTAATCCCATCACTTTGGGAGGCCGAGGTGGGCAAATCACAAGGTCAGGAGTTTGAGACCAGCCTGGCCAACATGGCGAAACCCCGTCTCTACTAAAAATACAAAAAATTTGCTGGGCATTGTGGCGGCCGCCTGTAATTCCAGCTACTCAGGAGGCTGAGGCAAGAGAATGGCTTGAACCCGGGAGGCGGAGGTTGCAGTGATTGAGCCACTACATTCCAGCCTGGGCAACAGTGAGAGACTCTTGTCTCTGAAAAAAAAATCCTATTTTTTAGTTTAATGTGGGAAAAGAACAATAAAAAGATAAGAGAAGGTCTTTATATAATACAATATAAAAGATAAAATGATCTAGCATTTGGACATTTTATAAGAAAAGGAACAAAGCAGGGAATGGATTGGAGGGAAAAGATGAAGTAAAAAATACAAATGTAACTGGGTGTGGTGGCTCACGCCTATAATCCCAGCACTTGGGGAGGCCAAGGTGGGCAGATCACTTGAGGTCAGGCATTCAAGACCAACCTAGCCAACATGGGAAAGCCCGGTCTCTACTAAAAATACAAAAATTAGCCAACCATCGTAGCAGGCAACTGTAATCTCAGCTATTCAGGAGGCTGAGGGATGAGAATTGCTTGAATCTGGGAGGCAGAGGTGGCAGTGAGCTGAGATCGCACCACTGTACTCCAGCCTGGGAGACAGAGACTCTAAAATTAAATTAAGAATGTAAGGGCTCCCTCAAGAAATCATTCCAGCATTGCAACACTAGGAAATATTATCATAAACTCAAAGCCATAGAAAAATAGCCAAAACAGTATCCTTGGATAACAGACAAAGTTAAGGAGAAAAGGCACCAGATTTGGGTTAGAAAATCTAGCTTAAATCCAAATTCCCCAACTAACTAAACTTTGTGATCTCAAGCAATTCACTTTACCTCTCTGGGCCTCAGTTTACTTTATATAGAATGTAGAATTTGAAATGAGCTTTAAGGATACTAGTGTATCCTTGCCTTTATCACCCACTCTCTGGACAGTGCTCTTAAAACTCCTCTTCACTTTTATAATCTGTAAATAAAACCATCAAGTAGATAGCCTGCATTGCCTCTCTGAACATTTGTGCAGTCTAGAAAAATTAAACCAGACCCCATTCACCCTTCCTCTAGTAGCTAAATATATATGATAAGAAAATGAAGGGATTTTTATATTACTAGTCTCTCTACTCTTATGCATTTTTGAAAATGTATATAATGAAAAGTTCGTTATCTAGAAAATACCAGAATAAATTTTGATATATTCTGTTTATTAAAAAGGAAAAGAAAAACATGATTGAAAGTAACATTTTTTGGTCACACGTTAAAACCCACTATAAAAGTAATATGTTATTTCTATATTTGTTTTTACTGATCTCTTTTACCATCTTTATTCAGATAATCTAGGATTAAACCATAATTTTACTCAACTACAAACAGAATCAAATGTTAAATCACAAAAATTAATTTACCACAAGTTAAACCTATTTTTTTCTAAAAATGCTAAACTGTATCAAAATATTTGCCAAAATAATATTTCATTTGATCCAAGTTCTAGATTAAATCAATCTCCTATTATGTACCTGTCATCCAGCTTCAACAATTATCAGGCTGGGCACAGTGGCTCAAACCTGTAATACCAACACTTTGGGAGGCCAAGGTGGGCAGATCACCTGATGTCAGGAGTTCGAGACCAGCCTGGCCAACATGATGAAACCCTGTCTCTACTAAAAGTACAAAACTTAGCTGGGTGTGGTGGCAAGCGCCTGTCATTGCAGCTGCTCAGAAGGCTGAGGCAAGAGAATCACTTGAACCTGGGAGACGGAGGATGTTGTAAGCTAAGATCGCGCCACTGCACTCCGGCCTACACGACAAAGCAAGACTTCATCTCTAAATAAATAAATAAACAAATAAATAAAGTTATCAGCATATGAAGAATTTTGTTTCATCCCTACCCCCACTCTCAATGAAAAAAACTAACCACTCAAGAAAGGGATGATGCAAAAATTTCACTTCCTATATTTCTAATATTTTGTGAACTATTTTCCTTGAGAAGAAAAATATATCTGACATTCAGAAAAATTACTTAAACATGATTTTTCAAGTTAAGAATTTGAGTATACTGTCAAAGATACTCCTAGTAAACTCTGCTCTCATAATTTTGTCTTTACATCCCTTAGGACTAACATAGTAATTGACAAAGTAGATATTTAAGAAATGCTTATAAGCCAAATAAATAAATAAGAACACCTTCAAAGACAAAAAGTAAATTTGGCCGTTTTCCATCCTAAAGATTTACCTCTTGCAAAACACAAATATAAACAATGAGAATTCATTCTGTGTAACCCTAGAGAGCAGAGAAAAATAATTACATCTAATTTTATTATTTTTTTTTTTTTTAAGATGGGGTTTCACCATATTGGTCAGGCTGGTCTCGAACTCCTGACCTCAGGTGATCCGCCCACCTCAGCCTCCCAAAGTGCTGGGATTACAGGCGTGAGCCACCGCGCCCCGGCTACATCTAATTTTAAACAATTCTTAAGCTACATTTATCACAAGCTCATAGTTACTGTAACCAAATTGTAATTGAAAAAGAAAAAACGGTATACAAAATTTAAATACTTTTTTTTAAAGTTAAACTCTGATCTACAATATATTGGCTTAAAACAGCAACATGCTAGACATTTTTAATACTAATCAAAATAACTACGTGGAAACTCAAAAGTACTAAGTAGTACATATTTGTCAGACACCTAAGCAGGTTCTAAGATTGCAGGAGAAAAGAAGCATACATACAATGACCTGCACACTTTGCCATTTTCAAATATTTGGTCCCTTAGGTTCCCATAAACCATAAAAATTCCATTATTTCAGCAAATAGTAACTAAATTATTCCATATCATATATGTTTTTATTTCAAGTTTTAAAGACTTAGCCACAAAAGATAGGGAACACAGGCCAAAGCAATACCATAATTACTCATAAAAACATGGAGAAGATGATATGTATCATACACATACAGTTAAGAAGTTCACTAACAGCTCAGTAAAATAAAAGCCTGCACAACTGGGTAACAACAACAACAACAACAAAAAGCTTGACAGTAAGATGAGATAGTAACAATGATGAATTTATTTCCAGGTATACTTACATGCAGTCATTTGACCTACATATAAAATATGTTCTAAGGTTGGGTGCAGTGGCTCACACCTATAATCCTAGCACCTTAGGAGACCGAGGTAGACGAACTGCTTGAGCCCAGGAGTACAAGATCAGCCTGGGCAAACATGAGAAACCTTGTCTCTACAAAAAAATACAAAAATTACCCGGGCATGGTGGCAGGCTCCTATAGTCCCAGCTACTTGGAAGGCTGAGGTGGGAGAATCGCTTGCGCCCAGGAGGTCAAGGCTGCAGTGAGCCAAGATCTTGCCGCTGCACTCCAGCCTGGGTGAGAGACAGAATGAGACTCTGTCTCAAAAAATAAAATAAAATAAAATATGTTCTAGGCAGGGGCTCAGGCCTATAATCCTAGCATTTTAAGAGGCCGAGGTGGGTGGATCACTTGAGCCTGGGAGATTGAGAGCAACCTGGGCAACAGAGTAAAACGCCATCACTATTAAAAATACAAAAATTAGCCTGGTATGGTGGCATGTTCCTGTAGTCCCAGCTACTCGGGAGGCTGAAGTGGGAGGAGCAATTGAGCCCAGGAGGCCTAAGCAGCACCACCACTGCACTCCAGCCTGGGCCAAAGAACAAGAACCTGTCTTAAAAAACTAAAATAAAATAAAATGTGTTCTAAAGTTTTAAAATGTACTTTAATATAAAAATGTATGCAAAAGAAACTATATTTTTTTAAATGTTTATAAAAAGAATAACCTTTTCTTTTTGAAAAAATAGGAAAAACAAAACAAAACACCTCATTTCTAACCTAGAGGTAAGATAATTATTGTTCAGAATTCAAAGTTTCTCACTACTTTAAAATAGTGCCTCGACATGGTGGCTCACACCTGTGATCTCAGTACTTTGGGAGGCCAAGGTGGGAGAATCACTTGAGCTCAGGAGTTAAAGACCAGCCTGGGCAACATGGCAAAACCCCATCTCTACAAAATATACAAAAATTAGCTGAGCATGGTAGCATGCACCTATAGTCCCAGTTTCTCCAAGGGCTGAGGTGGGAGGATGGTTTGAGGCCTGGAGGAGGAGGCTGCAGGAAGCTGAAATTGTGCCACTGCACCCTAGCCTGGGCAACAGAGCAAGACCTTATCTCAAAAAAAAAAAAAAAAATAGTATACAGACATTAAAAATTCCCAATATACCAAATGTGAACATAAAAAGAATTTATGAAATAATTGATTTTAAAAAGTAAAATGCATAAATGTATTTTTTCAATTATCTGTAAAAAATAAAATATATAATCTTTATCAATCACTTATTATTCCAAAGCATTCTTCTAAGCTCTATACACGTAACTATTCATTTAATTTTTATAACAATTTTTTGAGATAAGCACTATTCTTATCACCCACTTAAATGATGAATAATCAGAGGCAAAGATAAATTGATTTGACCAAAGTGAATAAAGCCAGGGTTCAAAACTAAGCAGGAGGACTCCAGAAAGTTATGCCATTCTGCCTGTCATAAAAAAAAAAAAAATCAAAATACCTGTTGGCTAATTTAAAGGTGAATTTTTTAACAAGATTTTTTCTTTGTATAATATTTTGAAGTTAATTTAGTAATAATAACTACTAGTAATAGCAAACATTTAATAAAAGCACTGACTACAAGCCAGACATCATTTCTCACAACAGCCTTATAAGAGAGCTCCTCTTACTAGCTCCATTTTACAGATGAGAAAAGTGAGGCACACAAAGATAAAGTGACCCCCCAAAGTCACACAGTAAATAGCTAATAGAGCCAGAAAGAGAATTCAAGTAATCTAACTCCAGAGTCTGATCTTGGACTCTTAACTACCATAATAAAATTAGGTAATAAAAAGAGATGAGCCAAGATTATTTTTATGATATCTTTTATAATACCTGAATAGAACTAGATCTAAAGTCAAGATGATGTACACTATATAAACGATATAAAATAGGAGACTTTCTCCATCTACCTAAAGGAACAAATATAATAATACCCTCTTCCCTCTCATTCTCTACTGTGGTGATTACAAATAACCAGTTTTTCAAAGCTTGCTAAAGAAATATTAAAAACATTAAAGAAACATTAAAGTGCATTACAGTGCTCAGGAATATCAGAATAGGTATTTGGGCTTGGTAGAACGGTAATAGATACAAAAGTTCAGTTCAGATATATGCCTCAAATTAGGAAGCCCCGTGTTATCTGTAGAAAATGGCACTTTAAAAATAAGCCCTGCATAGTACAGCAATTTCTATTGAGGTATAGAAAGAAAACAATGGCATCCCCTGCTCTAGCAATATCTTTATCTTGTCCTTTAAAATTTCTAAATTTCTGTGTACTTTTGATAATATAAAGATTTTAGTACTTGCATATAATTTACAAATAACACTTAAAAGAAGGTAAGTGTGCTGTTTGTTTATTAATAGGTCAAAAGATATAGAGATAATTAATAAAATGAAAAAATACATCACTGAAAAAATGGTCTGACTTTATTCTAAAGGTTTTCTTTCACCCTAAAGTTTAAGCATATTTTTAGTTGTTTCACTGGTCTCCATATGATTCCTAAAGCACTGTTGATGGTCTCTATCCTGCAGTAAAAGCCCTTTTCAGAAACTTTCCATAAAACTTATGAAGGACAAATAATACAGCTGTCATCTAAGAAGGTGCTTTCTATAACACGAAAATAAATGTCTGGAACAATGTTTTGAAGTTTACCAAGATTAAATAATCCTATCAAAACCATGATGGAAATTTGAAGGAATACTATAGAACTAAGGACTTCTGTCCATTCCATACCTATCAGAATTCTTACTTGCTCCAACTAGAGTCATTGTCTTAAAGAAAACCTTTCTACCATAAGAAGATTCAGGTAAAGGAAGTTACTACCGTCTCCTTAAAATCATTTCATTTTACAGGCAAAGTGCAGGCACTGTTAGCAGAAGTGTCAACTCATACTGCCTTTCTGAAAGGCAGTTTGACAATATGTATCAAAATTGTAAATGTACATCTCCTTTGACCCAGCAATATCATTTCTTGGAACTCATAATATGATTATTAGACACATATATAAAGATGTAGTATAAGAACTTGTATCTGCTAAAAAAAAAAAAAAACTACAATCTAAATGCTTACCACTATCATTGGCTAAATATATTGTGCAATCTATATAATAGAATACTTAATATATGTCTGTGTCTATTGCATATTGTTGACTTTTAGTAGGCTATAAAATATCAAGTACAAATGGAACCATTTTAAATAAAATTATAAATATTTATAAATACATAGGAAAACATTTTAAATGTTTACCAAAACATTTATCACATTGATAATGTGGCTTTAAGTAATTTTTTCTTTTATCATTAAGTTTTTCTGTATGGTTTGAATTGTCTCACTATATAGATGTATTATTTCAAAATCAGAAAGAAAAAAGGCTCTTCTCATCTTGGGGAAAAAAAAAAATCTAAGATTCTGATAGTTTTCTCAAAGACCTATACCTACTTCCTTTCATGCTAGATGCTATGAAATATAGATACAAAAATGAACAATTTTATCTTACAGCAGTGTTCTCAACGTATGGTAGCTGAACCAATAACATGAGCATCATTTGAAACTAGATAGAAAGGCAAATTCTCAGGCCCCACCCCAGACCTACTGAATTAGAAACTCTGAGGGTGGAGCCCAGCAATCTGAATTAACAAGCCCTCCCAGTGGTTCTGCTGCACTCCGGTTTGAAAACCACTTAAGATGAATTCAAAACCTGGTGACCTGAAAGGCCAATTTAAACTCCTCTTGGAATTGTTAGTGCCACATAAATCAAATTCAAACAAATATAGGTAATGTCTCCACCAGGAGATCCTGCTTGCTCATAAACTTTGGGGAATAAAGACCTCAAGCATATTCAAAAATATCGGAAATAAGACAGTAACTCCAACTGCACTGACAATGGATACAAAAAGAACAAATAAAATTTCCAAAACCAACTATAGAAACAACATCTCAAAATAGTGAATAACATAAAGAGCCTAGTGATACCCAGAGCAACTCTCTGGAAATTCCAAGCAATAACAAATTAACTTGGAATCCCAAGTGACCACACAATGACAGAATCACAACTGAGTAATAACCAAATCTCTGGCAAAGATGTGAGGTTTATTCAACAGACAATGGAGCTATTAACTGGATCCAAGTATTGTCATCTCAACATGGCAAGAACATCCATATTAACGCTTCATTGACGAAATTGTGAACAAACTAAACACATCAAAAATAAAAGTCCAAAACACTTTGAGAGCAAATTAAGAGCTCTTTTCTCCAAGGGAAGAAGAAAGAATTCTATCAGTATTAAAATAAGGAAAATGTGGGAGAAATAATCAACACAGGAAAAAGGGAATACATAGACCATTCACTTAAAATTATTGCATCTATAAATGCAAGTTTAAAGAGTTCTCACTTAGTTTTGAAAGAAATTTTTAATACTTAAAAATAGGGTCTATACTTGCCCACTGGTACCTTTCCATTGTTCAAGATATTTGACTGCCATCTGCTTTATAATTGTCCTAATAAATATACCAACCTACACTGTCTAAGCTATAAATGGCACAACCTTAGATATGGTGCAGCTGCATACTATACAACCAGCACAACTGTACAAAGCAACCATGCTTAAGAATTAATCAATTTAGGCCATACTCCGACCTCCACAGTTAATTAGAAATCTTTAAGATATCCGAGTATAGAGTTCACAGAAGTTAGGCTGACAGGAGCCTCCCAGCTATGTATATAACCTATAGCTTCATCTCTACAAGTTATTACTGATAAAGTAAATACAGCTCTGGGATGCTAGGTTCAGGCAGACAAAGAACAGGTTGTTCTGTGACCCTCGGTTTTCTATCAAACAGGAATAATACTGCTTTGACTATTGATTCTAGGATGTAGAAAAGGCTAAACTAGTTCAAAGGATTTTCCTGCAGACTCATACTCTTCATATGCTCCTGAGTGAATTTAATTTTTATTTACTTGTTTATTTAATTGGTCTGACTGCCTAATTTTGTCTATTATGCCTCAGAGAACAAGAATGCTACAATAGACAAGGTTTAATGAAGCTCTTCCTAGAACCCATAGAAAAATGAGGGGTCTGCTTATTAGTAAATCATTATTATATTGACAACATACTGATTTGGATAAAATGTCACTTAAAATTTTCATCTGATGAACGGAACCTAATGGTGCAAAACAGTAGCATCAGAAATAATTTTGCAAAAAAATGCTCATATATCTACTCAGGTATACAACAATCTGAATTTCTGGACCACATAAAATTATCACTTATCCTTCATTTAAACTTTTTTTTTTTTTTTTTTGAGATGGAGTTTCACTCTTGTCACACAGGCTGGAGTGCAATGGTGCAATCTCGGCTCACTGCAACCTCTGCCACCCAGGTTCAAGCAATTCTCCTGCCTCAGCCTTTCAAGTAGCTGGGATTACAGATGCCCGCCACCACGCCCAGCTAATTTTTGTGTTTTTAGTAGAGACGGGGTTTCACCATGTTGGCCAGGCTGGTCTTGAAGTCCTGACCTCAGGTGATCCACCCGACTTGGCCTCCCAAAGTGCTGGGATTACAGGCATAAACCACCGTGCCCGGCCTTTAAACTCTTAAAAAAGATATCCCAGATACCATCTCCATACATGATTGGCCTTAGAGATTAGCCAACTAAGGAAAACAAGGAGAACCAAGAGAATTTCAAAGTCTTTCTAATAACTTGTTGCAATAAAATGAAAACCTTCTAGAACTCTGCCTCAAACATCTTGAGAAATTTCTCTCCTTCTGTTGACAAACTGTTGTAACCTAAAGCTGATCTAAGCAATATGAGACTTGTTCTCCTGGTGACTAGTTTGTCAAAGGCTGCCAGGCAGCAAAAACAAAACTCCTGACAAAGTTTGTGAAATGATGTGAGAAATAAAAACACAATGCTGACACCTGGGATTTTTTTTCTTTTTAGAATTAACTAATAATAAACTTCTGACTTATTTTAGTAAGTCTGGTAACAGGGACAAATTCTAGATCATGTTGTCCAAAGCATGAATTTGATAACTGAGGTGACGACAGTTTAAATCTGGTGCACCTTTGTAGGCTTTGTTTTCCCAGCTTTATAAACTACCAGAACTTTGTATACTAAAAGAGGCTACTTTATTTTTCTTTTAATGGCAAAAACATATAATTTTACTTATTTATTTTTACGATTTATTTTTAGTATTTGTCAAGGCGTAATTGACAAATGAAAATTATATAAATTTATGCTGTACAATATGGTGTTTTGATATATGCATACATTGTGAAATGATTAAATCAAGGTAATTACCTCGCTTTTTTTTTTTTTGCGAACATTTAAGAACTACTCTCTTAGCAATTTTGAAACATATAGTACATTATTATTAACTACAGTCACCATGCTGTATAGTAGGTCTCTTAAACATATTCATCCTGTCTAATTAAAACTTCATACACTTTGACCAGTATCTCCCCATCCTGTCCCCCCTCCAGCCTCTGGCAACCACTATTCTACCCTCTGCTTCTATGAGTTCAACTTTTTTCAATTCCACATGTAAGTGAGATCATGAGTATTTCTCTTTCTGTGCCTGGCTTCTTTTACTTAGCATAATTCCTTCCAGGTTCATCCATGTTGTCACAAATGACAGGATTTCCTTCTTTCAAAAGGCTGAATAGTATTCCACTATATATACAAATACATTTTCTATTTTTTCTTTTTTTATAATTTCAACTTGTATTTTAGATTCAGGGGGTACATGTGCAGGTTTGTTAATGAGTATATAGCATGATGCTAAGGTCTCAGGTACAGATTCCATCACTAGTTGGTGATATAGTACCCAATAAATAGTTTTTCAACCCATTCTCCACTCTTTCTCTCCCCCACTGAGTAGTCCCCCAGTGTCTACTGTTCCCACCTTTATGTCCATGTGTACTCATTGTTTAGTTTCCACTTATAAGTGAGAATATGCAGTATTTGGTTTCCTGTTCCTGTCTTAATTTGCTTAGGAATATAGCCTCCAGCTACATCCATGCTGCTGCAAACATCATGATTTCATTCATTTTTATGGCTATACAGTGTTCCATGGTGTATATGTACATTTTCTTTCTTTTTTTTTTTTTGATATGGAGACTTGCTCTGTCACCAAGGCTGGAGTGCAGTGGTGTGATCTCAGCTCACTGCAACCTCCACCTCCCAGGTTCAAGTACTTCTCCTGCCTCAGCCTCCCGAGTAGCTAGGACTACAGGTGCACGCCACCACGCCCAGCTAATTTTTTTTCGTATTTTTAGTAGAGACGGGGTTTCACCATGTTAGCCAGAGTGGTCTCGATCTCCTGACCTCGTGATCTGCCCACCTTGGCCTCCCAAAGTGCTGGGATTACAGGTGTGAGCCACTGCTGCGCCCAGCCACATTTTCTTTACCCAATCTACCACTGATTGGCAAAGACTGGGTTGATTCCATGTCTTTGCTATTGTGAATAGTGATGCAATAAACATACAAGTGCATGTGTCTTTTTGGAATAACGATTTATTTTCCTTTAGGGACATACCCAGTAATGGGATTACTGGATCAAATGTTAGCTCTGTTTTGAGAAATCTCCAAACTGCTTTCCACAGTGACTGAACTAATTTACATTCCCACTAGCAGTATATAAGCATTCCCTTTTCTCTGCAACCTCACCAGCATCTATCATTTTCTAACTTTTTAATAACAGCCAATCTGACTAATGTGAGATGCTATGTCACCGTGGTTTTGATTTGCATTACTCCAATGGTTAGTGATGTTGAGCATTTTTTTCTAATATGCTTGCTGGCTGCATGTGTGTCTTCTTTTGAAAGGTGTCTGTTCATGGCCTTTGCCCAGTTTTTAATGGGGTTTTGTTTTTCGCTTATTACTTTAAGTCCTTATAGATTCTGGATATTAGACCTTTGTCAGATGCATAGTTTCCAAATATTTTCTCCCATTCTATAGGTTGTCTGTTCTGTTTTCTCATTTGGTAGTTTCTCTCTTTAGTTTAATTAGGTCTTAATTGTCAATTTTTGTTTTCATTTCAATTGCTTTGGTGTTATCATGAAATATTTGGCTGTGCCTATGTCCAGAATGGTATTTCCTAGGTTCTCTTCCAGAGTTTTCATAGCTTTAGATTTTACAGTTAAGTCTTTAATCCATCTTGAGTTTATTTTTGTATATGGTATAAGGAAGGAGTCCAGTTTCAGTCTTTTGCATATGGTTAGCCAGTTACCCCAGTACCATTTATTAAATGAGGAGTCCTTTCCCCATTGCTTGTTTGTGTTGATTTTGTCAAAGATCAGATGATTGTAGGTGTGTGACTTTATTTCTTGGCTCTCTTTTTTTTTTTTTTTTTTGCTTCAAACATATTTATTATTTTTACAGACTTGAAATTCACTAACAAACCTGCAATGCATGCCAGTGTCATGTGACACCAGGCCTGGGGTCACACCTCTGTCCAGCAGGCACTTGTCACAGGTGAGGCAGTTTTCTGAGGGGTTCCCAGGAGCAGCATCTCAGGACCCCTGGGAGGGAAAGGGCTGCAAGTGTACTGTGCTGGGGATGAGCGGCCACTTTGAGGTGGCTTCAGACCTTGACTCTGGCTTGGGAGCCCCAAGGTTAAGGGAAGGTTAAGACATGATGAAAGTGCCCATGAGATTGTGATAGGGACATGCTGCGTTTCTGTGGCTTGAATGCTTGGACGAACATCTCATTTTTCAATTACACAGCTGCAGTGCAGAAAGGCATCCAGAGGCTTGGCCTGGTAATAGGAACTGAAGAAGTGGCCCAATCCCTGACCAGACCCTGTGGTTTCCAGGTGGCTGTGGCAGTAACTAGGAGTCCTTTAGTGTGTTCTCATGAAAACCAGGTTACGTGGAAGGCACCTCATACTTTTCAAAGCTCTTTCAATCTGTCTCCTCGTTCTCTTCTAGGTACTGTAGCTTACACCCCTTCCTCTCACCGGCGCTGGTTTAAACCTGTCAAGTTCTTGAGTGTCACCGCTCACCCATGAGTCCTTGCACCAGTGCCTCTCCGGTGAACTTTACCTGCTTGGCAGTGTGGTCCATGTTCATTGCATCATTAATCCGGTTTTCCAGGAAGCGCCAATTTGTCTATGTATCTGTTTTGGTACCAGTACCATGCCATTTTGGCTATTGAAGCCCTGTAGTATAGTATGAAGTCAGATAACGTGATGTCTCCAGCTTTGTTCTTTTTGCTTAGGATTGCTTTTGCTATTTGGGCTCCTTTTTGGTTCCATATGAGTTTATAAAACCAAACTCCCATGTTTATTGTAGCACTGTTCACAGCAGTCAAGATTTAAAAGCAATCTAAGTGTCCATCAACAGATGAATGGATAAAGAAAATGTGGTACTTATATACAATGGAGTACTATTCAGCCATTAAAATGAAAGAGATCCTGTCATTTGCAATAACATGGTTACAACTGGAGATCACTTTTTTGTGGTATCTAAAAGTCAAAACAATTGAACTAATAGAGATAGAGAGTAGAAGTATGGTTACCAGAGGCTGGGAAGGGTAATGGGAGGGTTCAGGGAGAGGTGGGAATAGTTAATGGGTACATAAAAAAATCAAAAGAATAAATAAGACCTAGTATTTGGTAGCACAACAGGATAACTATAGTCAATAATTTAATTGTACAATTTCAAAGTAACTAAAAGAATATAACTGGCTTGTCTGTAACAGAAAGGATAAGTGTTTAAGGGGATGTACATTTTCCATGATATGATTATTACACATTGCATGCCTGTATCAAAACGTCTCCTATAGTCCATAAGTATAACACCTACTACAGCTACAGTAAGTTCTCTAATCAGAAAAGAAATGATTTAACAACAACAACAACAAAAAGGAATTCTGGAACATTAAAAAGGAAGAAAAAACACAGTAAGAAAAACTAAGGGTAAAAACAATAGGCTTTACATCTCCTGAGTTTTCTAAACTAAGTTTGACACTTGAAGAAAAAAATTAAAACACAGTCTGATATAATATTAAGGTTTGTATAGGAAATATTTAACACAATTATAAACAGTGGATGATATAAAGAGACATAAAGGAAGGCAAGGTTTCATTCAAACTGGTAAAATGACACCAGTAGACTATGATAAGTTACATATAAATAATGCAGCATGTAGAGAAACCACACACACACAGAAAAAAATACTATACTAAAAAGTACACTCAAAAACACAACAGAGGCCAAGTGTGGTGGCTCATATCTGTAATCCTAACACTATGTGAGGCCAAGGTGGGAGGATGGCTTGAGCCCAGAAGTTCAAGACCAGCCTGGGTAACATAATGAGGCCCACGCTCTACAAAAAAAAAAAAAAAAAAAAAGCTAGACATAGTGGTACACAACTATGGTCCCAGCTACTTGGTACTTGGGAGGCTAAGATCACTGGAACCCAGGAGATTGAGGCAGCTATGAGCCATGATCATATCACTACAGTCCAGCTGGGCAGCAGAGTGAGATCTTATCTCAAAAAACACAGCTGGTTGGCCAGTTGTGGTGGTTCATGCCTGTAATTCCAACACTTTGGGAAGCAGAGGCAGAATTCCTTGAGCCCAGGAGTTCATGATCAGCCTGGGCAACATGGCAAAACCCTGCCTCTATGAAAGACAATTAAATATTAGCTGGGTGTGGTATAGTCTCAGCTACTCAGGAGGCTGAGATGGGATGATCACTTGAGCCTGAGAGGTCGAGGATGCAGTGAGCCATGACTACACCACTGCACTTCAGCCTGAGTGACAGAGTGAGATTCTGTCTCAAAAAAAAAAACAATTAACAATAGCAGCAGCAGCACAACAAACAAAGCAAAATGGAGTTCAAAATAAATATTCAAGTATAACACATAGGAAGGCATGAAAAAGAAAATAGAAACAAAAAAGAAAAAAAGAAAAAAATAAAACTTCAAGCTTAAGCCTTAGGATATAAATAATTACATTAAATGTAAATGGTTTAAATACACCAATTAAAAGATAAAGATTGACAAAGTGGATTTTAAAAAACAATACAAGTATATGCTGCTGATAGGAAATTCATTTCAAATATAACGGTACAGGCAGGTTCAAAATAAAAGGATGGAAAATGATGTATCATCTAAACATTGATCACAGCAAAGCAGGAATGCCTATATCAAATAAAGTAGACTTCAGAACAAAGAAAATTATCAAAAACAAAAAAGGTCAGCAATACTAAATGTATGTGTACCAAAGAACAGAGCTACTAAGTATGTGAAGCAAAACTGATAAATCGGAGGAAAAAAAAAACAGATAATTCCACAATTATACTTACAGACTTCACCACCCACCTCTCAACAATTGATAGAACTAATCAATTGTTTCTGTCTAGACAGAAAATCATAAATCAACAGATAACACCATTAGCCAATGAAATTTACTCAATATTTACAAAACACAACACCTAGCAGCAGTAGAACACACACTATTTTCAAGCAACCACAGCACATATGCCAAGAAAAAGCATATCCTGGGCCATAACACAAACTGTAACAAATTTCAAAGAAATGAAATCATACACAGTATGTTCTCCAACCACAATGAAATCAAACTAGAAATCAATAACAGAAAGACAGCAAATGTCCAAACACTTGGAAATTAAACAATACTCTTTTAAATAATTAATTAATCAAATAGGAGCCTAAAGGGAAATTTTTAAAATACACTGTAGCCTGGATGAGATGGTGAGACCACTATCTCTACCAAAAAAAAAAAATTAAAATTAGCTGGCCGTGGTGGCACGTGCCTACAGTCCCAGCTACTCAAGTGGCTAAGACAGGATGATTCTTTGAGCCAAGCCTGGGGTGAGAAAGTGAGACCTTGTCTCTAAAATAAATAAATAATAAGATAAAAATACACTGAAGTATATGAAAATGAAAACACATCATATCAAAACTGATGGGATACAGGTAAAGCAATGCTAGAAGGAAAAATGTTAATACCCTAAATGTATACATTAGAAAAGAGGACAAATCTCAAATCAATAATCTAAGCTCCCATACCTCAAGCCCTAAGAAGAAAAAAGTAAAATAACCCAAAGTAAGCAGCAGGAAGGAAATAATAAAATAAGGACAGATATCAATAAAATTTAAAACAGAAAAACAGCAGAGAAAAATAAAGTTTGATTTTTTGAAAAGATGAAATTGACAAATACTTAGCAAATCAAAAAAGATGATATAATACCAATAGAAAGAATGAAAAAGGGAATATCACCATATGTCCTGTAGTCAGCAAACAATAATAAAAGAAAACAATAGGCCAGGCACAATAGTACTTTGGAAGGCTGAGGCTGGTAGATCACTTGAGTCCAGGAGTTGCAGACCAGGCTGGGTGACATGGAAAAACGCTGTCTCTACAAAAAGTAAATAAATTTGTACTTTTTGCACAGACAAAAAGTAGTGGCATGGTGGTGCTCACCTGTAGTTCCAGCTACTGGGGAGGATGAGGTGAGAGGATCACTTAGGAGGTGAAGGTTTCAGTGAACTGAGATCACATCACTGTACTCCAGCCTGAGCAACCTCATCTCAAAAAAAAAAAAACCACAATAGGCCAGGTGAGGTGGCTCAGGCCTGTAAATTCCAGGACTTTGGGAGGCCGAGGTGGGCAGATCACTAGAGGCCAGGAGTTCAAGACCAGCCCACCTCTACTAAAAATAGAAAAATTAGCCGGGTGTGGTGGTGCACAGCTGTAATCCCAGCTACTCAGGAGGCTGAGGCATGAGAATCACTTGAGCCTGGAAGGCAGCAGTTGCAGTAAGCCAAGATCACGCCACTGCACTACACCTAGGTGACAGCAAGACTCAAGACTCTGCTCAAAAAAAAAAAAAAGGCACAATAAATTTAACAACTTAGATGAAATAAACCAATTCCTCAAAAAATACAAACTACCACAACTCACCAAAACAACATAGTAATTTACATAGTCCTATAACTATGAAGGAAATTGAATTTGCAATTTAAAATCTCCAAGCCTCGATGGCTTCATTGAATAATTCTACAAATGTCTGAAGCAGAATTAGCATGAATTCTAAAATCTCTTCCAGAAAATATAAGAGGAGTGAGGGGCTACTTCTCAATTCATGCTAAGAAGCTACTATTACTCTAACATCAAAACTAGACATAAGACAACAAAAATAAATAAAATTACAGACCAATATCTCTAAGTAAAGATCAAAAATCCTTAACAAAATATCAGCAAATAGACCCAAAGATAAATAAAAAGTAAGGTTTGTTGCAAAGAGGCAAGGCTCATTCAATGTTCAAAACAAACTGATAGCTACCACCAGACTAAATATTTTAAATCACATGATCATATCAAATGATGCATTATAAGCATTTAACAAAATTTACTCTTTCACAATAAAAACTCTCAGAAAATAGGAATAGAGGAAAACTTCCTTAAATTGATAAAGAGCATCCACAAAAAAACCTAAAGCTAACATGATACTTAATGAGAAAAGACTGAATGCTTTCCCTTTAAGATCAGGAAAAAAGCAAAGATATCCACTTTCACCAGTCTTAGTCAACATAGTCCTAGATGTTCTAGCCAGTGAAATAAGAAAATAAAAGTCATACAAATTGGAAACGAATAATGAAAACTGTCTCCATTTGCGGATAACACTATTGTTTACATAGAAAATTCCCAGGAATCTACAAAAAAAATCCTGGACTAACAAATGAGTCCAGCAAGGTCACAAAGATACAAGAGAAACATACAAAGACTAACTGAACTTCTATATAATAGCAATGAAGACACAGACACCAAAGTTAAAAATATAGTAACATTTAAAATCACTTTTAAAAAAATGAATTACTTGCAGATAAATCTAACAAAACATGTGCCAACCTTGTATGCTAAAAACTATACAATGCTGATAAAAAAAAGTCAAAAGAGTCAATAAATGGAAATACATACCATGTTCGTGGAGTGGAAGACTCATATTAGTAAAGATGTCAATTCTCCTCAAATTGACATATAGATTTAAAACAATTTCTATAAAATCTGGCAAGACTTTTTTGCTGACATAGACAAGATTATTCTAAAACATATAAGGCGGCCAGGCACTGTGGCTTGTGTATATGTCATCTCAGCTACTAGGGAAGCTGAGGTGGGAGAATAGCTTGAACCCAAGAGTTAGAGGCTGCAGTGAGCTATGATTGCACCCCTGCATCCAGCCTGGGTGACTGGGGGAGACCCCCATCTCTAAAAAATAAATAAAATAAATTTATACAGAAAGGCAAATAAATGTTAGCTAAAACTATTTTGATAAAAGAAGATTAAAATATTCTTATAAAGAAGATTCAATATTTAACAAGATAAAGAGGAATCAGTCTACCCAATGTCAGGATGTTACATATAGCTACACTAATAAAGACTGTGGCCTGCTCCATACAAGGAAAACTTGATAAGCTGGACTTCATCAAAATTAAAACATTTTTGATCTGCAAAAGACCCTTTTAAGAGGGTAAAAAGACAAGCTATAGAGTGGGAAAAAAATATTTGCAAACCACATATCCAACAGTAGACTAGTATCTAGAATAAAGAGGATCTCTGTATTATTTCTTACAACTACATGGGAATTCTATAATTATTTCAAAAAGTTTAATTGTATTTATTTCTTTATTTCAGAGACAGGGTCCCACTCTGTCACCCAGGCTGGACTGCAGTGGCATGATATTGGCTCACTGCAGCCTCAACCTCCTGGGCTCAGGTGATCCTCCCACCTCAGCCTCCCTAGTTAGTTGGGACTATGGTACATGCCACGACATCCAGCTAATTTTTGCTTTTTTGCAGAGGCCAAGGTCTCATTATATCTCCTAGGCTGGTCTTAAACTCCTGGGCTCAAGCGATCCTCCTGCCTCAGCCTCCCAATGTGGTGAGATGGCAGGTGTCAGCTAACGTACCCAGCCAAATTTTTAAAAGTCAAATAAAAAAGTATACCATCGAATCCATATTTACCACTTACAATGCCTCCAATAATCGATTTTTCTTGGGATTTCAAGAGCTCTTCTCATTTCACTTTCCTCTTATTTTTGCTATTCCAATGACAAAATATCATTGTATATCTCTTCCTTATAAATGTCAAGGAACTCCTTTACCTGACCAAAAACAAAATACTTAGCTAGCTCCATTATTTTTTTCCTTTTTAAAAAATATGTTCCATAAGTCGTCTTTCCTTAAATCAAACTCCATGCCAAAAACGTTTCATAGCAAAAATTTAGTCCAGCCCATTGTCTGCTGTTTTATTCATTCATATTGCTTGGTAAGACCACATTTCATATCAATATCTTTAGAATTTCATTGTTTATTAGCACCAGAGCTTCCTCAGGAAGTAGAAATTGGTTTGCATTGTGATGATTCTTGCTCACTTAGGTATTTCACTGGACAATGTGTGTTTTAAAATTCTAAGTTACAGGAAGTGGTAGGGAGATATAAAGGGAAGCACAAATAGGAGGAAAAAAACAAAGGCACAATTTGCAAAGGAAAAAAATAAAGAAGTTTTGAAAATTCAGATATTGAGAACAATAAGAAGAGAGACTTGGCTGGCATGTGCAACAAGATATTAGTATGTCACTACACATCATAGTACCAAAAGATATGCCTGAGTCACAGAATTTGTCATGTTCCAGGCCTGTAAAAACAAGGTCAAAATTGAAAGTCTGCATTCCTCCACAGGTTTTTAATCAAAAACTATATAATGAAAGAGAGCTTATATTTTAATCCAAATCATCACTTTTGGCAAATGGCCTTCATCATTTATCTAACATACAATAGAACACGTATTTAGAGTTCTAAACACGAGAGGCATCTAAATACTGAAATGATAGAACTGTTCTAAAAGAAGTTTGTTATTGTTGTCATTGTTTTTGCTTTTGCTTTTATGTAATGATCAATCAATTATCAAACCACAGTAGTAACTGAAAGTAAATTCATGCAAGTTCAAAGTGCATGTCAATATGCTGGTCTTCAAGACTGAATGACAGGTAGGTGTTTTAACAGAGTCCCAGTCCATACATATCATCACAAATCAAATTAAGTAATCTGGTTGGTTGCATCGTGATGGTTCTTGCTCCCTTAAATGTTTCACTGGGTAATGTATACTTTAAAGCTCTAACAGGCATGCGATTTATATTACATGCTTAAATTTCTTTCATTAAAATATTGTCCTCTTGGGGGTTAACATATCTAAAAAAAAAAAATTGTAATTCTGGAACAGGATAGGTTCCAGACCTGCCAGTTACTTACTGAAATTAGTAAGTAAATAATCTACTTAATAAGGCATATCTTTTCCAGCTAGTATAATTTGTAGATTATACAGTGTAAGGCAAAACATCTCTCGTCATTTTATTTGTTGGTAATGTTGCAAATGTCCAAGGTGAGTTGATTTTTTTACACATCAAATTTAAGACATATTATAGGTTTGCAAGATGTTACCAAACAAAATTTTGATACCAAACAAAATTATTGTGGCATTAATGGCATTAGTTTCCGTGCTAGAATGCACCCCAAATTACTTCAGGGAATACTCTTGACCCTATCCTGGGTATTCTCCCTCACTCCATTTATTTTAGCAGCATAAGGTAGTTTACTCAGGTTCTTTAACTTTCATAAAAAAATATTAAACCTACCTACAGCTGGTTTACTTTTAAAGCATATATCACTCTGTACTTAACCAAGAACACAGGCAAATGACATATTCGGGGGTAAGGCAGAAAAATACCAACTTGAACTCAATGAGAGTCAACACTTATCAAAGGCTTGACAACTAAAAGTTGTACTTATAAAAAATTAACATGCATGAGGTACAAACATTCTTTCAGATTAGAAATCATGGAGACTAGACTGAACACAAGGGGGAGAATAGAAATACATTTCCACCTTCTACTCTCTAGGTATTATAAAATCTATGCCTTGATTAGGCCAAGACCAGCAAAGAACTGCATTCCTGGACCACTTTATTTTGGCTCCCTGCAAGAAAGCTTTCACCAAATTTTACTTTGGTTATGCCTTATGCTTTCACAAAAGGGCAGTCCAACAAAGAGCCTATCACATATTGCTGCATTTACTACATGGATATCAAAGTTACATTATACAGGGGTTTCTCTGTCAGGACACATGGGAAAAACACTTCTCTAATGTTAAACTCAAAGCCAAGAATAATTGTACCTCTCCTAATAACCGCTTTTTGACTTTGAATCTTCCAACTGCTTTTACTCTTTACTTCACATTCTCCTTCCTACCCTTATTTTCCCTTTGCTCCAATTTCTTCACCACCTTCAATGTAT
Organism: Ateles fusciceps; assembly: GCA_036589455.1. Classification (NCBI taxonomy): domain Eukaryota; kingdom Metazoa; phylum Chordata; class Mammalia; order Primates; family Atelidae; genus Ateles; species Ateles fusciceps. The sequence continues at coordinate 41,286,108 of JAZHEH010003205.1, forward strand.
CTATTATGTATATTTTTTAAATTACATAGCTTTTTGGAAACTAATTCCTTTCTAAAACAAGGGAAGGAAATAATCAGAGACAAAGAAAGATAAAGAAAAATCAATTGCCCATTACCCAGAATAAGCGGGGGAAGAAGATTGAGAATAACTCAGAAACAAAGTTAAAACAAAATTAATCCCCCAAAAAAATAGTCAAAATGTGGAATAAAATATTAATGTTAAGTGACATGCAATTTGAAGGAAAACATTTATCATTCTATAGACACCTGGAAATGTAAAATATAATTTACACTACATGACAACATAAACTGCTTTTTAAAAATAGCCAAAACATTAAAATATTCCATTATTATTATCTGTTCTTTAGATGAACTCCCCTTAGTTCAAATACTAGAATAAAATCCATGCAACATCAGTTTGTCTTTGTGCACACTATGTTCCTTGCTTTCTAACTATTCCAGCAGACACTACGACATCACAGAAATGGGTTTATTCTTCTTTTCCTAATCCAGGGCAGATATCACTAAGAAATAACTTGTTAGGTGCCTCAGATCTCAAGTGTTTAAGTTTAGCTGTGTAACTCAGTTTTTACCAACTTTTCTCCCTCACTATTTTTGCTATTTTCCCTAAGCAAACTTAAAATGCCCAGGATCTCAAAATGTGACACATTTCATAGACAAGTGACTATTTTTATCTCTTCTAGTTGCTTACAGATAAAGTTTGATTTCAGTATATGATTAAAATAATTATTAAATCATTAGTGAATACTACAAAGTATCAGCCTCAATGATGAATCAAAATATTTTTATTTTCCTCAATGACCTAATTAATATTTATATGTATCATATTCCAGCTAAAACTATGTGAGATTCATCACCCAAAATTCTAAACCACTTGCAAAACCATACTAAATCATTGTTTTTATCAATAAATTTTTATAACTAATTCATATATTGTGTTGATGCTGAACATAACATAAACATACAAATACATGCCATAATAGTTCAAGGTAAAGAATTTATTAAACTGTTGATATCCCCTGATTTGCTAAGAATTTTATTTGCATGTGAAGCAGCATTTTTTTTTTTTTAAGACAGTCTAGTTCAGTCACCCAGGCTAGAGTGCAGTGGCACAATCTTGGTTCACTGCAACCTCTGCCTCCCGGGTTCAAGCGATTCTCGTGCCTCAACCCCCCCGAGTAGCTGGGACTACAGGCCTGTGCCACCACACCCGATTTATTTTTGTATTTTTAATAGAGACAGGGTTTCACCATGTTGACCAGGCTGGTCTCAAACTCCTGACCTCAAGTGGTCCGCCCACCTCGGCCTCCCAAAGTGCTGGGATTACAGATGTGAGCCACCACACCCGCCTGAAGCAGCATTATCTAATGATATAATTGCATTCACCAGTAAAACCTTCTAATTTCAAATTATCACAGCATCTGAATATTTTAAAATTCTTTTAAAATGCCTTTGTTTACTGATGTCTCTTTATAACTAAAATAATAAAGAGGTAGGTTTGAAGCTTTCATTTCTTAAAAACCAATGGTTTATTTAGCAATCACAACTAATTTCACTGTACATACTCATCATGAATTTAAGCAACATGTAACTATCAAAGGTTCTTTACCCTGGGCTCCCAAATACCAAAAGAAAAATAACTGGGTCAGGTGTGGTGGCTCACACATGCAATCCCAGCACTTTGGGCAGTGAGGCAGGCAGATACCTTGAGCCCAGGAGTTTGAGAGCAGCCTGGGCAACATGGCGAAACTCCGTCTCTACCGAAAATACACCTGTATTTTCGGCATGATGGCATACACCTGTAGTCCCAGCTACTCAGGAGGCTAAGGTGAGAGGATAGCTTGAGTCCAGCAGGCAGAGGTTGCAGTGAGCTGAGATCGTACCACTGCACTCTAGCCAGGACGAGAGAGGAAGAGACCCTGTTTCAAAAAAGAAAAAGGAAAATACCCCCCTTATAGAAAAATAAGCAAAAGACACAAAAAATAAGCAAAGCACACACACAAAAGACCTTAACTGTACTATTGTGAGATTTTCAGCCTCACTCACAATAAGAAAAATAAAAATAAAAACTATACCGAAATACTATTTATCACTTATCATATTAGCAAAAGCCCAAAAGCCTTTGTTGGGTTGTTAAAAAAAAAGCTATGGAGAACTTTATTGAAAGGGCTATAAAGAAATGAGCAATCTCATAGACTGCTAGAGGGAGAATAAAATGGTACAGCTTCTAAAGTGGATAATACCTACCAAACTCCAGACACATTCATCATTTACTTATCAATCTTACTTTTGGGAATCTATCCTATAGATACAGTATGAAATGTATAAAAAGCCAGGTGCAGTGGCTCAGGTCTGTAATCCCAGCACTTTGGGAGCCGGAGACAGACAGATTATTTGAAATTAGGAGCTCAAAACCAGCTTGGCCAACATGGTGAAACCCTGTCTCTACTAAAAATACAAAATTTAGCCAGGTGTGGTGGTGGGTGCCTATAATCCTAGCGACTCACAAGGATGAGGAGGAGAATCACTTGAGCCCAGGAGGCAGAGGTTGCAATGAGCAGAGATTACGACATTGCACTCCCATTTGGGGGACAGAGTGAGACTCCGTCTCAAAAACAAAACAAAACAAAAATGAAATGCACAACAGAAATGACCAATATTCAAGGCTATCCCTTGCTGCATTGTTTTTTCTGGCAAAAGGCTGGAAATAATCCAAATATCCAGAAACAGAGGACTGGCTGACTAAACCATGGTATATTTACATAATGGAATACTATATGTAGCTATTTTTAAAAATAAGGAAAACCTCTATATACTGATATGAACAGATCTCCAAAATACATGTATAACTAAAAAACTAAGCTGAAGTCTATACAATAACACTATTTTGTAAAAGGAAGAAGAAAATAAGATAATATATGCTTCTATTTGCATAGGAAAGCAATGGAAGAATAAACAACAAACTAATTAAATGGCAAAATAAAAGGAATGAGACTAAAAATATTTATTAGATCTATGATTCACATCCTTTTCTTTCAACTTTTTAAATAAAATATTTCAAACCCAGACAAGATAATTTACCTATATCATTTTTGATTTTCAAAGTTACAGCAAATAAGATTTCCAGGAGCTCAGGTTCCTCAGAATTACACATTTCATCTGATAACTAATAAACCCTTGAAATTTAATACAGGAACACTTACCAAATGCTACACTCCGATTTATTTTTCTCTGTGTTTACTAATTTTTGTGTGGTTTGAATCTAATCAATCAGACAACAAATCAGCATAACCTCCAGTAGAAGAGCTTCAGTGAAAATTTGTGTCTATTTAACTCAAACAAAATCAGACACAGAGCCCATTGCTAGCTAACAGAACCAAATCAACATTGTCTTGTTAGCCACAGATTCTTCACAATTTTTTTATTTTTCCCAGTTTGCTTGATAACTCAATGAGGACATTTTTCCCAGTTTGCTTGATAACTCAATGAGGACATTTTTTAAAAAACAAATTTCTCTTTACCAAAGCATAAAAAAATTTATTCTCCTATTCCATATTATAATGAAACTTATTTAACATTATCCACTCCTTTTTACCCAAATGTACAATTTCAAATTTTCGCTAAATGTTAAGCTTTATTTATATAACACAGTCAGATAATAATGCTTTAATTACTAGACTTACAATTCTTAAACTTGCAAACTTTTGACAACACTAGAAAGAACACTGAGGAATGACAGGTTTTAGGGACCAATTATTTTAGATTACACTTTTGACTGATGAAGAGAAAGAGTAACTATAAAATTATATATAGTTATAAAAAAAGACATTTCTGATATGTGGAGGCTTTCTAAATTTTCATTAGGTTTCTTTTGTCTCAAAAGGCAGTCATATTTTTAAGACAGTTAACCTGCAAATCAGTTAATTAATTCCCAGATAATTAACAGTTGGTGATATAATTTTTTAATTCTTCTATTCATTCAACAAATATTTACTGAGCACCAGCTATATGGCAGGCATCCTTTGGGTTCCCAAGATACAGCAACTAACAAAAGAAACAAAATCCCTTATCCCTGGAACAGACATTCCAATAGGGTAGACAATCAAAAAATAAATGTCAGGCTGTAATAAGTTATTCGAAGAAAAGTAAAGTTCCTCTCCTCATTGTTCCCTATCCTAATAATTGGCATCACCATCATCTGCTTAAGCCAAGAGCCTTGGAATCATCCTTGATCCTCTCTTTAACTCTCACAACTAATCCACCATTTTGGCACTACCTTCAAAACATATTCTAAATCCAGCTACTTCCCATCACCTCCTCCCTAATACCATATTGCTTGCCATAATCACCTCTTGCCTCATTACTGCAAATACGACTTAACTGGTTACCCTGTTTCCTTTTACTCTGTCTCCACACATTCCTTGCTGGGTGGTGGCGGTGGTTGTTTTTGAGGCGGAGTCTGCTCTGTCACTCAGGCTGGAGTGCAGTGGTGCGATCTCCACTCACTGCAACCTCCACCTCCCGGGTTCAAGTGATTCTCCTGCCTTAGCCTCCTGAGTAGCTGGGATTACAGGCGCCTGCCAGCACACCCAGCTAATTTTTGTATTTTTAGTAGAGACGGGATTTCACCATGTTAGCCAGGCTTGTCTTGAACTCCTGGCCTCAAGTGATCTGCCCACCTCGGCCTCCCAAAGTTCAGGGACTGCAGGCATGAGCCACCGTACCTGGCCACATTCCTTGTTTAATCTAAGTGACCACATGTCACTTTCCTGCTCGAAACTCTCTGTACTTTCCCATAATACTTAGAATAAAAACTTTCCTGTACCTTCCCATAACATTCAGGATAAAATCAAACTCTCTTCCCTAGTCTACATGATCTGGACCCTGACTACTTTCCTACAGTCACTTCCCCACCATTATCCTTTTCCCGAGGGCCTTGGTACTTACTGTTCCCTTCGTATGGAAGGTATTTCCCTCACAGAAAGCCATATGGCTTGTTGCTTCACTCTATTCCAACCTTTGCCAAAGCTACCTTTCCTAACCCCCTAATTGAAAGCAATAACCCAGTCATTATGTAACATTAATCGCTAAATAGCATTACATTATATATTTATTCATTTATTCTGTAAGTGCCCACTACAGACTCCATGAGCGCCATAAGAGTACAGACTTGTCTATGTTATTGCTTGCTGTACCTCAAAGCCTGGAAGAGTATCTGGCACACAGACATTGCTCAATATTGAATGAACATATGAATGAATCAATTCATTAATAAAGTCACTAAAGTGACATCATTATAATGTATAAACCTGTATATAACATGTTAACTGAAAAGGCAAGACACATAATAATCATCTAATACTTAATGTAATAAAATACACATGAAAAAAGTTAAAAGGAAATATAAAAATATAAAAGTGGTGGGAAGGTAATAGAATTAAGTTAGTTGTTGTCTGTTTCTTAAGTCATTCTATTACATTTATAATTACAATATGAAAATGTTCTTTTTAAAAGGGAGCTACTATTAAAAACTAAGCATGAGCAATGGGAATGTCCTTCCCTCTCAGTGATTGTCAAGGATGGAGTATATCACAATCACCTGAAGGGCTTTTATACATTTATTTTCTATCTCCTCCTCCATTCTCCACTCCATCCCAAAATAGGCCCTCCCAGGATCTGATTATTGATAAGTATTATATCCCTTAGATATGTGCGAACAGGAAAAGGAAAAAAAAAATAAAAATAGGCTAACCACTAAACAAACAAAACTCAAAAAAAGAGAAATACTTAAGTCCACATAGCAAACCCAAGGGTAAAGGTGGAAGATGACTCACACAAGTACCATGGCACCCCATCTACATTGGAGGAAGAGTATGAAAAGCAAAAAGAGGCCAGGCACAGTGGCTCACACCTGTAATCCCAGCACTTTGGGAGTCCAAGGGAGGGGGTGGATCACGAGGTCAAGAGATCGAGACCATCCTGGCCAACATGGTGAAACCTCATCTCTACTAAAAAATACAAAAATTAGCTGGGCATGGTGGCGTGCACCTGTAGTCCCAGCTATTCGGGAGGCTGAGGCAGGAGAATTGCTTGAACCCGGGAGGCAGAGGTTGCAGTGAGCAGAGATTGCGCCACTGCACTCCAGCCTGGCACCTGGCAGCAGAGCAAGACTCTGTCTACAAAAAAAAAAAAAAAAAAAAAAAACAGAAAAAAAAAAAAGAAAAGAGAGAGAGAAAGGAAGCATCCTTCATGATACCTGCTAGGCAGTAGTTCTAGCTTGGTATGGTACCTGCTAGGCAGTAGCAGATACCATGAAGGAGACTTTCTATTCATTTTTCTCATCATTTTTTAGATGAGAAAAATTTGTCCACTTGGGTGGTAAGCTGCTTGTAAAAGTAAATTGATTTAATTTATTAAAGAGAGCCATGGACCTATAATGAGAAAGTGTCATGAACCAAGGATTATAATTAACTGATCTCTGTACAAATGAATTAATGGGAGGGGATGCTGGATGGAAAAATAAGAACCATGTGGCCAAAGTCACAGAAGTAGTAAGTGGCGATGCCAGGTCCCCCCATATTGAATTATCAAATGACCTTAAATAAAACAACCTTTTGAAAATATGCCCTTCAATTTGTTTCTTGTAAGAGCTAGCTTTATAAACAAACAACTTTAAAAAGCAAGACAGGAAATTATTCCTACACCCATAAGTACAGCTTTGTAACAATAAAATATGTAAGGCAAAGTTCGAGAAGGAAAAGCACCAAAACAACAGCAGTTGTGTCATAGGATTGTAAGTAATTTTTAATCTAGTTTCCAAATTCCATATTCTGACATACTGTTTTAACAGTGAAAAAGGTAAGACTTTATCATTAATATACTTTATGTTATACAAGACCGGGTAGTATGACACAAAATAATTCCATAAGACAAATATCAGTCCCTAAAGTTCTTCACCAAAATCAGATATAGCAATCAGATCATTCTTATGATACAGGAATTGAGCTAAAAAGAGAAAACCTTTAGTTGAAAACCAGAGCAAACTCCCCTGGGTGAGAATACTAAATGAAGGAAGTTAGGCTAACTAGCAAAATCAAATAAACTCAATAACAGGGTTAATATTGTTGCATTTCTGCCACAAATAAGGAACATAAATCATGATAAGGAGATCAAAATAAATCAACCAGGAATCTAGGGTTTTCATAAAAAAAGACAGCACTGAACAAATGGTGTTAGAACAACTGGATAGCCACATGCCAAAGAATGATACAGAAAACTCTTCCTCATATCAAAAACTAATTCAAAATGAATCACAGATCTAAATGTAAAAGATAAAATTATACAACACTTAGAAAAAATATAGGAGCAAATCTTCATGATCATGCATTATACAAGTTTCCTAAAAACAACATCAAAAGCACGAGACAAAATAAGAAAAAAAAAATGTTAGTGGACTTCATTTAAATTAAAAACTTTTGTGCAGCAAAAGTTAAGAACATGAAAGATATCAAAAAGTGAAAAAGACAAATCACAGAATAGGATACAGTATTGCAAATAATATATCTGATACAGGACATATTCAGAATACATAAAGAACTCCTATAACTCAACTAAAAATAAAAAATAAATAAAAAAAAGCAAATGGGCAAAGGATCCAAAAAGGATAAACAATGACCAATAGCACATGAAAAGACTAGCTATTAGGGGAATGCAAACCAAAACTACAATGAAATGCAACTTCACACCCACAAGGATGGCAAAGTAAAAAAGATAATAACAAGTGTTGACAAGGATGTGGAAAAATTGGAACCCTGATACATTGCTATAGGAATGTAAAATGGTACACACACTTTAGAAAAACAGTCTAGCAGTTCCTCACAATGCTAAACACAGAGATACCATACAGCCTAGAAATTCCTCCTAGGTACATATTCAGCAAAAATGAAAACATATGCCTATACAAAAACTAGTATACAAATGGCCATGGCAGCATTGTTCCACAGCCCCAAAATGGAAACAACCCAAATGTCCATAAACTGATGAACAAATTAAATGTGGTACATCCACACAATGAATTTACTATTCATCGATAAAAACAAATTAAGTACTGATAACATGCTACCACATAGATGAACCTTGAAAACATTGTTACCAAAAAACACATATTGTATGATTCCATTTATATAAAATGTTCAGATGTCCAGAACAGCCAAATCCATAAAGAAAAGTAGTGACTGAATAGGAGGGAGAGGGAACAGAATAAAGAGATCACTAATGGGTACAGGGTTTCTTTTTGAGGTAATGAAAATTTTCTAAATTTAGGTTGTGGTGACTGCTGCACAACTCTGTGAATATACATACCAAAAAACATTTAATTGTACACTTTAAATGGGTAAGTTGTACAATACATTAATTATACCTCAATATAGCTGTTTTTTAAATGGCAGTGTATTTCACTATTAAATTTTAAGTTTGAGGTCGGGCACGGTGGCTCGCGCCTATAATCCCAGCACTTTGGGAGGCCAAGGCAGGCAGATGACGAGGTCAGGAGTTTGAGACCAGCCTGATCAACATAGTGAAACCCTGTCTTTACAAAAATACAAAAAATTAACCGGCATGGTGACATGTGCCTGTAATCCCAACTACTCAGGAGGCTGAGGTAAGAGAATTGCTTGAACCTGGGAGGCGGAGGTTGCAGTGAGCCGAGACTGTGCCACTGCACTCTTGCCTGGGCAACAGAGCGAGACTCCATCTCAAAAAAAAAAAAAAAATTTTAAGTTTGAAAACAAAATCTTAAATAACAATTAGACTGAATGTTAACTGCTATTACCCAGCGTACAAAGTGAAGAAATGACTTCTGAGTAAGAGATATAAAGGAAGAGTAGAGATATAGGGATGGGATTTGAAAAATGAAAACAGAGAGCTATTGTTCATGATTTGTGATCAAAAATTTAGTATTTATAACACAAAACAGGAATCAACACTATTTTAAAAACAGGACAGGTTTTAACATCTTATAGCCCTCTTTCCAAAATTAGGACTCACATATAACAAAATTATTTTTAAGATAAAGACAAAGAGATAGCTACTTTCCTGAAAGAACTTGCTAGGCAACAACCTCTCCATGTGTGGATATGCTTGGACCTTTCAGAATTACAATAAAAAAGGAGAGGTGGTATACCTTATGATATATGGGAATCTACCAACATTGCATGTACAGTGCAAAACTGAAATAATAGTAATATAATGAAAAAGTCAAGCCACTGTGACTCCTTAAACAAAAAGGAGTAAGACTAGAAAAATAATCTAGTATCATAGCAAAGAAAGCAAGCAAGTAATGATACACAAATAACAGCTGACAAAGGAAAGAGTCTGGTTAGGCAATATAGCCAAGTGGATTTTTTTGAAGAGCAGGTATTTTAGGGATGGATATACTAATCTAACATCTGCTCTCAATTTACTTGGTTCTTTGGTTTCTCTTCAGTTAGAAAACCTATCTCAGGAACAGTTAAGAATCTGGTGCCTTTACAATGTTACCTCAAAAGATGGAAGGAAGAGGAAAGACAATATGAAGAGGAGTAGAGAAGTTTGAGATTTACAATTGAGAGCAGTTAAGGCAAAAGAGCCACTGCCTTAATCAAAGCTGTTTAATGATAGTTACGAAAAACAGGAGATGATGACAATAGAGGCACATCCCAAGTGAGGCATGGGATCTGAAACATCAAGTCTGTCCATGCTGCTGCCTCTAAACGGAATAAGGAAAAAAGGTGAGATCATCCCCTATGAATATGGGCAGGGACAGCTAGAGTAAAGACAAAGACAGTGGGTACTCTAGGATGTTCAAGTGAATGAACCCTGGGTCTAATAGTAAAATTTAACGTAATCTGCTTTAAAAAAAAAAAAAAAACAGATTGAGACCAAAAATGAAAAGCTCATGATAATCACACAGAAAGTCAAGAAAAGTTGGCCGGGCGGCGGTGGCTCACGCCTATAATCCCAGCACTTTGGGAGGCCGAGGCAGGTGGATCACGAGGTAAAGAGATCGAGATCATCCTGGTCAACATGGTGAAACCCCGTCTCTACTAAAAATACAAAAAAAAATTAGCTGGGCATGGTGGCACACACCTGTAACCCCAGCTACTCCGGAGGCTGAGGCAGGAGAATTGCTTGAACCCAGGAGGCAGAGGTTGCGGTGAGCCGAGATCGTGCCATTGCACTCCAGCCTGGGTAACAAGAGCGAAACTCCGTCTCAAAAAAAAAAAAAAAAAAAGAAAGTCAAGAAAAGCAACTAAAACTAGTAGTAAGTCTCAAAGTTTTTTTTTTACAGTGTCCCCTTAGGGCAAAAGATCTCTTAATCTATCTCCCTACCCAAAATTCCACTTTTCAGTGGAAAAAGAAAAAACTCAGTAATAACAATGAAACAAGTTTTAGGGAGACTGGGTAACTTATTTTTAAAACCGTAATGTATATACCGTTGACCCTCCCTAGCTGCAGAGGGTATCAACCAATCTCTCAAATCAAACTTTTTTTCAAAAAAAAAAAAAAATTGGACAGTGGCTGGGCGCAGTGGTTCCCGCCTGTAATCCCAGCACTTTGGAAGGCTAACGCAGGTGGATTGCTTGAACTCAGGAATTCAAGAACAGCCTGGGCAACATGGTGAAGCCCCATCTCTATGTAAAATATAAAAAAGTAGCCAGGTATGGTGGTGTATGCCTGCAGTCCCAGCTACTCAGGAAGATGAGGTGGGATAATCACCAGGAGGTCGAGGCTGCAGTGAGCAGTGACTGCAGTGACTGTGCCACTGCACTCCAACCTGAGCAACAGATTGGGACACTGTCTCAAAAATAAAGGATGGTTACATCTGTACTAAACATGCTACAGACATATGTCCTGTCATTATTACCTAAACAGTACAGTATAACATATATTTACATGGTATTTACATTATATTAGGTATTATAAGCAATCTAGAGATGATTTGAAATATACAGGAAAAGTGTGTAGGATCACTGACCCTTACGAGCTGAAGAAAATGGAAACTGAGAGAAGCACAATGATCCCAATCATAAGGCAATAGGGGTTCGTGGAGAGACAGGCAACTGTGTGGAAGAACTGCTCCAAAAACGGGGGCAAAAAGTCACTTTAAAGGAACAGAGGGGCCAGGCACAGTGGCTCATGCCTGTAATCCCAACACTTTGGGAGGCTAAGGTGGGAGGATCATTTGACCCTAAGAGTTTGAGACCAGCCTGGGCAACACAGCAAAATCCTGTCTCAAGAAAAAGTTAAAAACTTAGCCAGGTGTGGTGATGGTGCACAGCTGTAGTCTCAGCTAGTCAGGAGGCTTAGGTGGGAGGATCTGAGCTCAGGAGGTCAAGGCTGCAGTGAGATACGATCACATCACTGCACTGCAGCCTAGGAGACAGAGGGAGACCTTGTCTCAATAAAATGAATATTAGATGGTTTTTGCCATTATTTTTCATAAATAAAGAGACAAAAGGCAAACTACTAAGGATAGTTATGACCAGGGGTGGTACTGGAAGAAATGTGCTAAGAATGTGTCCTTGAGAAGGAAGCTGTGCAGATGGAGATAAGGAGTCGTTTTCAGCCCGCCCTCCTTCAATTAGTCTTTGCTGAGTCAACTCACTCCATGAAAACGCAAGCAGTGAGTAATAACTTTTCTGACGGGAGGGGCAGTGACCCAAGATTGTGCAAGAAGGTAAGATAGTTATCTATGTATTGGCTCCATGGAGATCAGAATGCACAACAGTATGGGATAAGGATGAGTCTGTTTTGTTCTAGAACATCAGCAACATGAGGGGAAAGGGGAAAGTAGTTCAAAACTGGGCTTAGGCTGGGCGTGGTGGCTCACACCTGTAATCCCAGCACTTTGGGAGGCCGAGGCAGGTGGATCACCTGAGGTCAAGAGCTCGAGACCAGCCTGGCCAACATGGGGAAACCTCGTCTCTACTAAAAATACAAAATTATCCGGGCGTGGTGGCATGCACCTATAATCCCAGCTACTCAGGAGGCTGTGGGAGGAGACTCGCTTGAACCTCGGAGGCGGAGGTTGCAGTGAGCCAAGATCGCGCCACTGCACTCCAGCCTGGGCAATAAGAGCAAAATTCCGTCTCAAAAAAAAAAACAAAAACAAAAAACACTGGGCTTAGTGAGTAATTATCAACAGGAAGTTGGGGTAGCCGGTAATCCCCAGCTGAGGCAGAACAACAGTGGGTTAAGTGTCAGGTATCTGAGACCCCACTTTATTTTCTTTGTGACCTTGGGCAAGTCACTTAACCTCTCTGTGCCCCATCTGTAAAAGGAGAGTAATAGAACCTACCAAATACGGTTGTTTTGTGGCTTAAATAAGTTACATTTGTAAATCACTTTATACGTCTTGGACTTTACGTAACAAGTGCTACCTAAATTTGTTAAATAACTTGAGGTAAGTCGGGATTTCTTTTGACATCTCCAAATAAAATGGAGATGTGAGAGCAAAAAAAAAAAAAAAAAAGTGGTAACTGGGGGGCGGCAGCAGGGTCAATTTTCACCAGCAACGAGGAGGCTGCACCGTAGGCGAGGGTCATCCCGGTAACAGGGGAAGCAGGGATAAGGAGCAGCGGCTCCCAGGAGAGGGGCGAGGGTTGGGGGAACTTCCATCCAGGCCTAGGATTTCCAGGGACTCGTTTCTGAGAAGCGGCTGTGATTCTGAGCCAAGACTTTGATTTCGAGCACCAGACCGTGGAGTGAAATTCTGTGTTGTCTGAAGAGCAGGACTCCTGTCTAGGACAGGACGGAGTTGGAGTCGGAGGGAGAAGGGTGATGTCCCGGGGGAAGACATGCCGAGAGCCACCACCATCTGTCGGGTGCACTCTCGTTCGCCAGCGCCGGGCCAGCCTCGGAGAGAGAACGAAGGCTGCTCTAGCCCCGAGGGAGGCAGCAGGAGCCTCCTGAGTCACTGGGCGGTGGAGCGCCGGGAAGGGACCCCGCGTCGGGGCTGCGGAGAGAGACCCGCCTCGCCCGGGATGCAGGGTCTCTCTGAAGGGAGGGGCCGGCGCCGGCCCTGGGGACAGCCAGCTGGAGTCCCGACCCAGAGGAGCCTGCCCCGTCCCGCCCGTTCCCGCCCGTTCCCGCCCGTTCCCGCCCGTCGGTGGCCCCGGCACCCGGGGTACCTGAGCGTGGGCCCGATGCAGGCCGTGTCAGTGCTCTCGATCTCTCGCAGGATCCGCTCGTGCTCTGCCGCTGTCTCCAGGCTCTCCGCCTCCGCCATCTTACCACGCTCCATAGACTGGGGGGGCGCCCCGCAGCGCGTCCCCTCCGTCGGCTCGGCTCACCTTTTAGCTGCCCCACACTCCCTCTCCCACCCCAGGCTCCACAGCCGCCCCAGCCCTTGGCTACCCTCAGGCCTACCCCTCCCTCAGGCTCGGCACGCCCCCTTGCGTCACCGCGTCCGTCGGCGTTCTGCGCAATGTCCGCTGGGATTTGTAGTTCTCTGGGAAATGCTGGGTTGGATTCCGTTCATTTATGCATTGAATCCACAAATACTTGTTGAAAGCCCACTATAAGCTAAAAACAGTTAACAACACTGCGCAAACAGTGATGATCAAGGCAGGCAGTGGCACTAAGCCTACAAATTGTTGTTAACCACCTTTGCCACAAAGTGCAAAGGCTCTGTAGGCGCAAATAATAAAGACTAACTTAATGTCTGACAGAGGCCTTACAATTTAGTGGGGAAGACGAAGGGCTGGAGAATTCAAAACTGTGGGCTGTAAGCCGTTTCAGAGAATGGAGTTCAGGGATCTCTTCTGGTTGCCAAGGGTTCATAAAGAGACTGGGTTTCGAAGGTTAAAAGGCACAACTGGAAGCAGTGAGGAGAACCCCGACAGCCAAAAAGAATTTCATTTGCACTGACCTGTAAAGAAGTAGTAGTAAGGGATAGGTCTGGAAAGGTACGTTGGAGAGAAATTGTGAGAAGCCTTAAATACTGGTCTGAGAAATGTGAACTTTGTTCTAATGGTTCCACTGATCCAACAACAAACTGCAACAGATGCACCTGGAAACATTATTTTTTTAACACAGACTGATTAACGGTCATACATCTGGAGGTTCTGATCCAGGCATCTGCATTTCATAAACTCCCCCAGTTACAATCTAAAAATCAGATTTATTGATGATTGCTTGAGGTTTTGCATAACACAATGAATGGGAAGCCACGGAAGGTTTTTAAGAGGAGTGACACAATCAGAATCTGGGCATTAGGAAATTTGGTGAACAGCAAGCGTGCAAGATGTGCAGAGATAAAGAATTTGGAGATAGGAAAACACTATAGGAGATGATAAGGCCTAAACCAGGGAAGCAGCAATGAGAATGAAAAAGAATGAACAAGTAGGAAAAACCTCAAAAAAGGAAGAATTGCCAAGATTTACTAGATACCAAGGAGGCTGGATATTACTCCAAGAGGGTTTCCACTGACCAAAAAAAGGCGTGTGAGAAGAACCAAACTGGAAGTTTAGGCTAAATAATTTGTGCTACAACCATACTATAGACTATTATGCAATCATTAAAAAGAAAGACAAAAGACTCTACAGTCATACATGAAGCTGTCTCCAAGCTGTAGTATTGAGTGGAAAAAAGCAAGGCATGAAACAATATATAAACTCTGTCCTCATTTGCTTTTTAAAAGAATAAATACTTTGGGAGGCCGAGGCGGGCACATCACGAGGTCAAGAGATCGAGACCATCCTGGCCAACATAGTGAAACCCCATCTCTATTAAAATATAAAAATTAGCTGGGCTTGGTGGTGCACGTCTGTAGTCCCAGCTACTCAGGAGGCTGAGGCAGGAAAATTGCTTGAACCCGGGAGGCAAAGGTTGCAGTGAGCCAAGATCGTGCCACTGCACTCCAGCCTGGCGCCTGGCGACAGAGCAAGACTCTGTCTCAAAAAAATAATAATAATAATAAATATTCACATATATGCTTTGATATACACTATATATATATAATATTACATAGAATATTTCTGAAAAGATGACCAAAATAATGTTAACAGTAGTGGCAGCCAGGAAAAAAATTGGAAAGAAGTGGTCTGAAGTAGAAAGAAGGTATTTTTAATTATCTATCATTTGCACACTTGAAATTATTTTCCTTGTGCATGCATTGCTTTTTTTTTTTTTTTTTTTTTTTTCCTGAGACAGAGTCTCACTCTGTCACCCAGGCTGGAGTGCAATGGCACGATCTCGGCTCACTGCAAACTCCACCTCCCGGGTTCAAGCAATTCTCTGCCTCGGCCTCCTGAGGAGCTGTGATTACAGGCACCCACCACCACACCTGGCTAATTTTTGTATTTTTAGTAGAGACGGGGTTTCACCATCTTGGCAAGGCTAGTCTTGAACTCCTGACCTTGTGATCCACCCATCTCAGCCTCCCAAAGTGCTGAGATTACAGGCGTGACCCACCGTGCCTGGCCACATTGCTTTTTAAATAAAAATAGTAGTTATTAACCAAGAACACATTTTAAAAATAAACAAACCAGTAGTGACGGGAATGGGTTATAAGTCCTGGTTTGCCAGGAAGAGAGAAAGTTGATAAACCTGTCTGTTTCCAGATAATCTCTGGCGGTCCTCGTTTTGTTCCATTACTCATGTTTAAACAATTCCAAACCGATGTAGGAGGGGTAGGGAGAGTATGGAGTCTTTTGTATTCCTAAAGATCTCTTGAAATACATGACCGAGGGTCCCTTCAGACACCCATTTTAGCATCTCACTCAGCAAATTTTTCACCCATCACAGGAAGCAGGCTGCTGCATAGATGAGATATGTTCAGTAGTGGTTAAACTAGCTTCTGCTACTGTCAGCAGTTCTTGTGAGCCTCCACAGAGGCCAGAGGCCACATATCTTAGCAACAGAGAATGAGTCTGGAGTAAGCAGTATTGGAACCCTCCAGTGAAGATGGCCTGTCTAATGTTAATGTCCTCCAAATAGAAAGAATGTGAGTCCCATTGATTCAGTTCCAGCATTAGTGGTTAAAATGTATTGAGCAGGCTGGTCACAGTGGCTCATGCCTGTAATCCCAGCACTTTGGGAGGCCGAAGCAGGTGAATCACTTGAGGTCAAGAGTTTGAAATCAGCCTGGCCAACATGATGAAACCACGTCTCTACTAAAAATATAAAAATTAGCTGGGTGTGGTGGCAGGTGCCTGTAATCCCAGCTACTCAGGAGGCTGAAGCAGGAGAATCACTTGAACCTGGTGGATGGAAGTTGCAGTGAGCTGAGATCACACCATTGCATTCCTGCCTGGGTGACAGAGTGAGACTCCACCTCAAAAACAAACAAACAAAAAATGTATTGAGCACTTTCTGTGTGGCAGGCACAATATACAAAGCAAGTCCTTCATATACATCAACCTCATTAAATTCTTACAACAATCCTTTGCAATAAACATCATGTGTCCCATTTTACAGATGAGAAAGTTGAAATATTAGGCAGCACCCCACATCTCATATACAGTAAGTAATGAAGCCGATATTCAAAGCAGGTCCATCTGATTCAAAGGCCTATTTCCTAACCAGTAGCCCATGCTGCCCCACCCAGGCCCTCATGGCCACGGGTTTATTGTGTGATCATTCTGCCACTCTGCCTCAGCTTCTACATTAATATAATGGATTGTATCCTTTCCAAGACCTCTTCACAAAACCACATCCCTCTGCTTACCTAGAATGAACTGGTTTTCTCTTCTCCCACATCAGTAGATAGGTGGCGTCAGCATTCTCACTGCTCTCCACCACCAAGTCTAGGCTGTTGCAACACCCTGATTCCCCAACTCTCCTTTGAAGTCTAGGGAATCGGGTTGTGCCATAATTATCTACTAATGTCCTTATTCCTTGGAAATGTTACCTCTTGGATCACAGTGATAGGGACAGGAGGCAGGGAAATTCTGGACAGAAGAGAGCAGGTCCCCAGGAAGGGCCCCACCCTCAAGCCTGGAACCCAAAGTGAGAACATATAACCCTGTTTCCTGCTCGAATGTTGCCTTTTCCAAAACCACCCATGGCCCGCCTCACCCCCCATCCTGTGCCCATAAAAACCCCAGGCTCAACCAGCAGAGAGGAGAAGCAGCTGAACATCAGAGACTATGGTTGAACATTGGAGATAAGGGGCTTGACTTCAAAGGGATAGCTTGACAGAGTAGTTCTGAGGAAAGATTACCTCCCCCGCTCTATCCCCTTTACAGCTCCCCTTCCCACTGAGAGCCACCTTCATCAACAATAAAATCCCCCACATTTACCATTTTCAACTCTGTGTGACCCCATTCCTCCTGGATGCCAGGTGCAGGTGCAAAAGTCTGCATACTGACCCTCCTCTGAGCTGCTAACACTTAAGCTGTCCATGGATGGCAAACTAAAAGAGCATTGCAACACTTCCTCTGGGGCTTCAGGGGTCACGAGCACCCTCCCCCTAGACAATGCTACAGGGCCAGTATGGAGTTGGGTCTTGCTGGCACCCAAAAGTTCTTCCCCCTAGCTCCTGCACCCATTCACCTGCACTCTCCTTACCACAAGTGGGGGAGCAGCAAGTGAGTGGAGTTCGCCCCCTGCCAGTGCCCATACATTCCAGTTCCCACCCATGAAGGGGTCAGGGAAATTTCCTTCTTCAACAGCTTTTCTCTCCACCCTGTTCCTTATCATCATCCTGAGGAACTTCAACATCAGGACTATGCGTGCTGACCACTCTGACTTCATGGATCAATCCCAACTATCCCAGCCAGTTTCCTGGTGCCACAGAAGCAATCCATTCGTGGCTTCACCTTTTACCTTAATACAGTAAGTCTTCACTTAAAATCACCAATAGGTTATTGGAAACTGAAACTTAAGGCAAAACTGTGTATAATGAACCAATTTTACCACATTGTCTATTTCATTGATATAGACAAGAGTTAAGTTCCTACGGCCTATTTCTGGTCTCAAAAACATTGCCAAACTTCTAAATAAACACGAAATACTGCCACTGTTAAATATTGAAATAAGAGCTAGACATACATTTTTTAAGGATTAATAAAAGCAAGGAAGATAATGATTTACCCATTTTTTTGGTGAACCAGTGAGCGACAGCAGTTGTAGTGGTGGTGGGTTGCATCCAGGAATACATGTTTACAATGCAAAAATTATAAGGAGTACCTCCTACCCAAGGTTCAAAAACAATCACTGAGGGCTTTGGTACAGCATCATTTATTGTTGTGCACCAAATGATTAACAGATACTTTAGAATGTCTTCTTGTACAATAAGTTGTATTCATTCATTTTCCAATTCACTTATGCCAATTCAGGGTTGCAGGTGGCCAGAGCCTATCCCAACAGCTCAGGATGCAACATAGGCACCAACCCTGGACAGAATGCCATTGGTGGCAGGGTGTACTCACACACATACCCACACTCACTCAGACAGAAACAATTTAGACATGCCAAGAACCTAACATGAACATCTTTGGGATGTGGGAGGAAAACCAAAGTTCGGGAAGGAAAACCAAAGTACTGGGAGAAAATGCAGGCAGACATAGGGAGAATGTGCAAATTCCACACAGACAGTGGCCCTGGCTGGGAATCTATTTTTTTCTCATCAAATGTCAACCTAAAAAATCCAAAAGTTCAGAATCTAGTTTAAAAAGAGTTTATTCAAGCAGAGGTTGAAGAGGGCCACCTGGGAGCATAGATTCAAGTTGCCCTGAATACACACTCCAATTAGTGGCAGTTACAATTTTTTTTTTTTTTTTTTTTTTTTGAGACAGAGTCTCGCTCTGTCATCCAGGATAGGGTGCAGTGGCATGATCTTGGCTCACTGCAACCTGGGTCTCCCAGGTTCAAGTGATTCTCCTGTCTCAGCCTCCCAAGTAGCTGGGATTACAGACACCCCTCACCATGCCCGGCTAATTATTGTATTTTTAGTAGAGATGGGGTTTCACCATGTTGGCCAGGCTGGTCTTGAACTCCTGAGCTCAGGTGATCTGTCTGCCTCAGCCTCCCAAAATGCTGGAACTACAAGACGTGAGTCACCACACCTGGCCATTGACTAACTCAAGCCAATGAATGTTTATCCCATGTCTTTATCTAAGAGTTTTATGGTATTAGCTCAGGTCTGTATCCATTTCAAGTTAATTTTTATAAATGCTGTGAGATGGGGCTCCAATTTGATTCTTTTGCATATGGATGTCCTATTGTCTACATACCATTTATTGAAAAAGACTATTCTTTCCCTGTTGAATTATCTTGTCATTCTTGTTGAAAATCAATTGATTATAAATGTAAGGGTTTATTTCTGGACTCTCAATTATATTTCAGGCATCCATGTTTCTACTTTTATGTGAGTACAACACTTTTCTTTATTACTGTAACTTTGTAGTAAGTTTCAAAATTTGGAAGGGTGAGCCCTCCAACTTTGTTCTTCTTTTTCAAGATTGTTTGGCTATTCTAGGTCCCTGCATTTCCAAAAGAATTTTAGAATAAGCTTGTCAATTTCTGCAACAACAACAACAACAAAAACAGCCATCTAGTGAGTTTTGATAAGGCTTAGTGAATCTGCAGTTCAGTTATGGGATATTGCCATCTTAAGAATACTAGCTTTTTTGATCAATGGACATGGCATATCTTTCCATTTATTTTGCTCTTTATCAATTTTTTTAGTTGCAAAACAAAAATATTTTACAGATTGTAGTGCCAACTCTTGCACTTCTTTACTAAAGTTACAAGTATTTGGAGAAGGAGGATCTTCCCTCTGTTTGTCTTGGTCAGTCTAGCTAAAAGTTTTTCCATTCTGTTGATCTTTTCGAAGAACCAGCTTTTGATTTATTGACTTACTCTATTGTTTTTCTATTCTGTTTCATTTATTTGTTCTCTAATCTTTATTATTTCCTCTCTTCTTCTTGCTTTAGATTGAGTTTGCTCTTATTTTTCTGATTTCTCAAGGTCGAAGTTTAAGTTATTAATTTGGGAACTTTCTTCTTTTTTTAATGCGTTTATAGCTATCCATTTCCCTCTTGGTACTGTTGTAGCCATATCCCATAAGTTTTGGTATGTTGTGTTTTGATTTCCATTCATCTTGAGAAATTTTCTAATTTCCCCTGTGATTTCTTTAACCCACTGGTTATTATGAATGTGTTGCTTAATTTCTATATATTTGTGAATTCCCAAATTTCCTTCTAATGATTTCTAACTTAATTCCATCATGGTGCAGAACACATATTTTGTGTTATTTCAATCTTTTAAACTGTATGTGTGTGGTCTCTCATAAAGAGTGTTCTTTGTGCTCTTAAGAAGAATATGTATTCTGCTGTTGTTCAAGCCTACTATTCTCTTGTTCCTAGTTGTCCTATCTATTATTGAAAACGGAAAAATGAAGTCTCCAACTATTTTGTTGAAGGGATCCTACTCTTAAGTATCTTTAGGTGCTTCAAAATTGATTTTATGCTCTCTCACGTCTCAAATTCATCCAGTTAATGACACCCCGGTGCTCTCACCAGAAACTCGGTAGCCATCCTAGATTCCTCCTTTTTCCTCATGTCCTACCTCCAATAGCCCATCAAATCCTGCTAATTTTGCTTTCCTGTTCACTCCTCTTTATCTCATCCATCCCTACCTAGTCCAGGTCCTTGCATCTCACATCAGATCTATTATAATCAGTCTACTTGCCTTCATTCTTAACATTGCTTTACTAGTGTTGTTCATTCCACCTGAACAACACACTGATTCTGTAAGACTCAACTGCACAGTTACTCTCTCCTCTAGGGATTCTTCTGTATATGATCTCATTCTCCCCTTTGGCCTCATGATCTCCTGTGTATAACTCTGTCCCAGAAATTATCACATGATTTTACCACTTTCTTACCCTCAGGACAGTTCTTCCTCTAATAGCAGAGTAGTGAGGAGCACAGACTCTGGGGTCAGACTGTATAGTTTAAAATCCTAACTCACTCAAGCCAGGCTCGGTGGCTCACGCCTATAATCCCAGCACTTTGGGAGGCTGAGGCAGGCAGATTGCCTGAGGTCAGGAGTTCAAAACCACCCTGGCCAACATGGTGAAACCTTGTCTCCTTAAAAAAAAAAAAAATATCCTGACTCTACCAGTTTTTAGCTGTGTGATTCGGCAAATTATTAATCTCTCTATGCTTCAGCTTCCTAATCCATCATATGGGGATGATACTAGCATCTACCTCATAGGATTAAATTGAATTAATAGATGCAAAGTACTTAAATTGTCAATATTAACATTATATTTACTTCAGTGGCCCCAGCACTTTAACAAAGGGCCTGGCAGAGAAGGTACTTAGTTAACATAGCTTGAACCGAAGTAAATTAAACTTAACTACTTGCTGTTTTGTTTTTGAGATAGAGTCTCACTCTATTGCCCAGGCTGGAGTGCAGTGGAATGATCTCCATTCACTGCAACCTCTGCCTCCCAAGTTCAAGTGATTCTCCTGCCTCAGCCTCCCGAGTAGCTGGGACTACAGATATGTACCACCACGCCCAGCTAATTTTTGTATTTTTAATAGAGGCAGGGTTTCACCATGTTGGCCAGGCTGGTCTTGACTCACCTCAAGTGATCCGCCTGTCTTGGCCTTCCAAAGTGGTGGGATTACAGGCATGAACCACCGAGCCTGCCCTACTCTGCTCTTTATGTTTGAAATACTCTTCCCCTTCCTCTCTGTTGCTTAATTGATGAATTCATTCTTTGAAATCCAGCTTGTGTGGCCTTCCTATGTAAAGATAAGCTTTCCTTTCCACCCCAGACAGGAAATCACTCTATATTGTTCCTGTCACACTGTGTGACTTTGAGTCATTGCAATAATCACAGCTACCATTTATGAAACACCTGCTGGATGCTAGGACTATAATATGATTTCTTTCATTTAATTCTCACAATCATCTGCTGTAAGACAAGAACTGTTGTCTTCATTTTATTTATCAAAAAACTGAAGCCCAGCATGGTTAAATAACTTGCCCAAGGTCAGATGGTTAATAATCAAGTGACAGACTGAGGTTAGTAGCCAGGCATAACCTCAAAGCTCATACACTTTTTATTTTAATTTTTTGCTTTTAGTAGTTTGCAAGTCTGTCTCTCCACATATATCACGAGCTTCTTAGAGGCAGGGGTCTGTTCCGGCAGATGGCTCTCTTAGAGGAAGAGATCTGTCTCACTTTAAGGCCTAACATTGCCTAGGTACTGTGCATCAATACTCTTTCCTTCTGTCTCGCTCCATAGTATTCAGGGATGATTCTATGCTGGCAGAAGGATAAAGACAAAGAATGATAATTGAGCAGCAACGAAAGCAGTTCAGCCCCCAGGGCCCTCTTGGACATGTTTGCTGTTCCAGGTGTCACTGGGGGCTGTGAAGAGGCCTCCCTGGACTGTGAGCTCACTGGGTCCCCTGGGCAGTGATGTCACCCTCTGGCTCTGCCAGGCCCCTGAGTCCACAATCATACTGACATCACCCATGTTTCCATCGGGCTTAGTAAGGAACTCAGACATCGTCCACATGTGACAACGTCTGTGATCTTGATTTTGGAGATCCATTCCTTTGCTCAGAGATCTCTTTCCATGGGTGGACAGCTTTCCTCCCTGTCCTTTATCCTAACTTATTTGTCTTCTATAACTGTAAGCTTCACTCAGTACTTCGCTCTACTCAGATGGCCTGGAATCTCTGACACATTAGTCTAAATTAGGAAGCACAGGGGATTGCCAAAAAAAAAAAATGTTCCTTCATGATTTTTTCAGACTGGAAAAGGGAAAAGCTGAGCAAGAGGAAATTAGGACGACTCATCAACTTTTCCAGCATCTGGCTGTTAGCCTGGAAACTTGTAAGAGCTTCAACTCTGAACTTTGGGGGTTTTCACTTGCCCGTCTCTGTTAGCCTTAAGAAAAGCATCTCCAGAGAGGGATCTCTCCCTCTCTCCACTAACACCTACTTTAATTCAAATTTGGCAAGTAATCGTCAAGCAACGAAACAGAGAGCTGTTTACCCTAGTGCTTGGCATTATGGGATATGCTTTAAAACCAAAACAAGACAGACATTCCTCTACCTTAAATCCTTACATAGCCCATTGCACTTAGAATAAAATCCAAACTATACCATGGCCCTGGGGACCTTCCTTCTGGCCACTCCCAGCTTCATCCTGTTCCACTTGTCCTGTATCCACCTGTATCCACTCCCCCTCCAATCACATCAGCCAACTTTCAGACCCTCAAACACACTGAGACCTGGACCACTTCAGGCTTTTGCAATTGGTATGAAACCCGCATGACAAGTCAGAGTTTATAGGTCTTAGATTAGTCATCTCCTTAGAGACAGTAACAAACAGAGTGTGGACCACCTGAGCGTGGGAATTGAAGTTGCAGTATTAAAAGTCAAAATTGAAAGGATGGGGAGAGCCTGACCATTCTAGAAAGCAGCACTGGGCCCAGGCCTCAGGTCAAGATGCTTCTCCAACAGAGGAACAGAGACATGGGCTATCTTAGTTCCCCTGGTTCCTCTCACAGGGACAGCACTGGCTTAAGGGCCAGCTCCGGAATTAGATCATCTAAGGCTAAGATGAAGACTTCATCCTTTTCCTTCATCCCACTCATCCCAGTTTGTAATTAAACAATATTTGTTTGTATGTTTGTTTTCTTTCTCCCTCACCAGACTGTAAATCCAAGAGGGGCAGGGATCATGGCTGATTTGTTTAATGTATTTTTAGAACCTAAATCAGTGCCTGGCACATAGTAGGTGCTTAATAAATATTTGATGACCAAATGAATGATGAAGGTGATCTGTACCTTCAGAGAGCTTCTCTCATCCATTTGGGGAAGCTGGTATAGCATATGCAAAGCAGGTATACATTTTGCTTTATAAATTGAATATGCAGGAAGTGGTATGTTACTTCAATTCCCTTCAATCAATTTAAATCTACCTCCAAATCCCCATTCTGTTTGATTAGTGGGAAATTCAGTCCCAATCTAGGGAAGGGAAAAGACCTAAGGAGCTTTCCTAGAGCAGAACATTTAGGGGAATCTCCGAGTGAGATGCTCATTGCCCCAGCCTTGGTGGCCATATAAAGTAGCTCTACAACTCCCAGACCACTCCTCCCCTTAGGAAGTGTTGTGGGGTTAGGACCCCTGGGGTCTGGAGTCCACTCAGAAGCCATTCCTTTCTACCATCTCATCACCTGTCTGGGGTGCCCCAAGGGGGCAGCTTAGGGTTCCCATCTGCTTGGGAACCACCCCCAAATCTTGAAGGGCTCTCGCTTCCCCTCTACCCTCTCCACTTCAGCCTTATCCCTTCAGATACTAGCCTACTCCTCTTCCCCCAGGGGAACATCAACCCAGCATGGAATTTAGGTTTCCTTCTGACTGTTTTCCTTTCTGCTTTGCCTTGCTAATGGCTCTGCCAATTGTATCCAAAGCCCGGCTGCCTCCTTGCAATGAGAGAAGAAAATCAGGAGAATAGAAGATAAAATAAAAACTTGATACATTATCCTGTTCTACACCAAACAGGAAACTCCACAAAGGCAGATACAACAATCTGCTTGGTTGAAAATAACCGAGTACCAAATGTATGGTGTGATGAGAAGTGTTTGGGGTTAGCTTATTTCTCACCTCTATTCTGTCTCGAAGACCCCTCCCTCACAACCTATGTGCCCATCCTAGGCATTCTAATTTTTTTTTAGACAGGGTCTTGCTCTGTTGCCCAGGCTGTAGAGCAGTGGCACGAACATGGCTCACTGCAGTGTTGACCTCCCAGGCTCAAGTCATCCTCCTGCCTCAGCCCCTTCTCACTTCCCTACTGAGTAGTTGGGACTACAGGCATGCACTACCATGCCCGACAATTTCTTTTTTTTTTTCGTAGAGATGGAAGTCTCACTATATTGCCCAGACTGGACTCAAACTCCTGGGCTCAAGCGATCCTCCCACCTCGGCCTCCCAAAATTCTAGGAATACAGTCATGAGCTACCACATCTGGCCAGCAATCTAATTTTTTTGCACACTAGAGAGACACCCCTGAATACACGTTTACACCTGAAATCTTATCAATGATTCTATTTCCGCAGTGGCTTGGATCTCTGCATTCTTCATCTTGCACCAATGCTAGTACCACATGTCAAGGTGTAACATCTTGTGCCAGGACTTTTATAATAGTCCACCATTTTATTTTCCTAAAATCCTCCTTCACCAGTATTCATTCCTTTGCTCTTCTATTCAAAAAGTATTTTTGGGCCAGCCGCGGTGGCTCACGTCTGTAATCCCAGCACTTTGGAAGGCCGAGGCGGGCGGATCATGAGGTCAAGAGATCGAGACCATCCTGGCCAACATGGTGAAACCCCGTCTCTACTAAAAAATACAAAAATTAGCTAAGCATAGTGGTGTGTGTAGTCCCAGCTACTCGGGAGACTGAGGCAGAAGAATTGCTTGAACAAGGGAGGTGGAGGTTGCAGTGAGCCAAGATCACGCCACTGCACTCCAGCCTGGTGACAGAACGAGACTCCATCTCAAAAAAAAAAAAAAAAAAAAGTATTTTTGGAGCAATGACAGTGACATCAACTCTGTAACCTTGGGCAAGTTGCTGACATCCCTTGTGCTTCCATTTTTCTATCTGTAAAATTCAGATAATAATAATAATATCTCTCCTATATGAATGTTATATTGTTATAAGACAGTGCCTCAGGCTGAGCATGGTGGCCTATGCCTATGGTCCCAGCACTTTGGAAGGCCAAGGAGGGAGGACCACCTGAGCCTAGAAGTTCAACACCAGGAACATAGGGAGACCCCCATCTCTACAAAAACATTTTTTTAATTAGCTGGGCATGGTGGTGCACACCTGTGGACCTGGGTAGTCAGGAGGGTGAGGTGGGAGGATCATTTGCACCCCGCAGTTCGAGGTTGCAGTAAGCCATGATCATGCCACTGCACTCTAGCAACAGAATGAGACCCGATCTCAAAAAAAAAAAGTGTCTGGCATATAAGTAGTGCTGTATAAATGTTGACTATTTTATTTGCTGTTGCTATTGTAACCGTTGTTGTTGATACTACTTGTCAGGCATTCTTAGATGCTGAAGATACAGTGGTAAACAAGAGAGGCAACATCCCTGTGCTTATGGAGGATACCATATGGTCAGGGGAGAAAGGGGAGTGTGTGTGTGTGTGTGTGTGTGCGTAAAATCTCGGATAGTTGCAGAGGCTATTTAAAGAATTAAAATGGAGTGACATACTACCCACATCCATTAAGATGGCTATTATGAACAAACAGAAAATAACAAGTATTGGTGTGGATGTGGAGAAATTGGAATACTTATATATTGCTGATGGGAATGTAAAATGTTACAGCCACTATGGAAACTACCGTGGTAGTTCTTCAAAAATTAAAGCTAAAACTACCATACGATACAGCAATTCCACTTCTAGGCCTACAGCCAAAAGAACTGAGAGGAGGAACTCAGAGAGATACTTGTACACCAGTGTTTGTAGCAACATTATTCACAATAGTCAATAGGTAGAAACCACCCAAATGCTCATCGACAGATGAATAGATAAATAAAATGTGGTATAGAGATATAATGCAATGGAATATTATTCATTTTTAAAAAGGAATGAAATTCTGACACACGCTACAACATGAATGAAACCTGAAGACAGGCTAAATAAAATAAGCCAGACACAAAAGGACAAATATTGCATGATGCCACTAT
Source organism: Ateles fusciceps (assembly GCA_036589455.1). Taxonomy (NCBI): domain Eukaryota; kingdom Metazoa; phylum Chordata; class Mammalia; order Primates; family Atelidae; genus Ateles; species Ateles fusciceps. The sequence continues at coordinate 41,312,834 of JAZHEH010003205.1, forward strand.
GATGAAGTACCTAAACTACTGAAATTCATAGAGACAGACAGTAGAATGGAGGTTGCCAACGGCTGAAGGGAGGGGGAGGAATGAGGTACTGCTGTTTAATGGGTACAGGGTTTCAGTTTGAGAAGATGAAAAGTTCTGGAGATGGATGACAGTGATGATTGCATGACAGTGCGTATGCACATAATGCCACTGAATTGCACACTTAAAATGGTTAAAATGGTAAATTTTGCGATACATATACATACAGACTCCATGTATTGAGATGGAGTCTCACTCTGTCACCCAGGCTGGAGTGCAGTGGCTTGATCTCAGCTCACTGCAACCTCCGCCTCCCGGGTTCAAGCAATTCTCCTGCCTCAGCCTCTCAAGTAGCCTCTCGATTACAGACATATGCCACCATGCCTGGCTAATTTTTTTTTCTTTTTTGTATTTTTAATAGAGACAGGGTTTCACCACATTGGCCAGGCTGGTCTCAAACTCCTGACCTTGTGATCCGCCCATCTCAGCCTCCCGAAGAGCAGGGATTACAGGTGTGAGCCACCACACCTGGCTGTGCTATATATATTTTACCACAATGAGAATACATAAATATTTTTTAATGGAATAGCATAATGAGCCTGCACAGGTCATTTCTAGACTGATGGTTAGAGAGGGTGTTTCTGAGGAAGTGAAATTTAAGCTCAAGCTCTGAGTGACAAGAAGAAGCCAGCGACATGAGAAGACAGTGAATGAAGGGGGAGCAGGGCAGGCAAGGGGGACAGACAGTACAAAGCCCTAAGGCAGAAACACATCTAGAGTGTTCCAGGGACCTAAAAGAAGCCTGGTGCAGCAGGAGCAGGGGAAGGCAAAGGAAGGACAGCCAGCTGGAATGGAGGGTGAAGAGGTGACCACCATCACCATGGACAGCTCTTTCAAGAAGTTTTTCTATAAAGAGAAACAGAAATAGGGCACATGTCAAAGGGACTGGTGGGGGATGTTTTTATTTTTTTATTTTGTTCAAGGTGAGAATGATTGAGTAGAGAGGGATAATCGATATTGCTCAAGAGAGAGGTAAAGTTAGAGAACTAAAGTCCTGAGTAAAGAGAAGGACTGAAACCCACACCATTAGCAGAGTGTTTGAAGAGAGCTGATACCAGCATAATTCCACATTACTAAATTTAACAATGCTGGGACAGGGCGTAACACAAGAACATAACACGTCCTTGTGTTAGACAATACTGAGACCAAGTGAAAATAACTGATTGCTCCAGAAAATATCTGTTCCTGGAACGTAATACTATGAACCAGCTAAAATAACTTGTTCATGAAGACTTACTTCAAAACTTTCCCCTAACTGTGCCCACCAATCCTTAGCTGTTTTATACGTTGTTATCCAATCCTAACCAGTTTCCCACCTTGCAAAACCCACCTTAAAACCATCCAGCCCAGGCCCTAAAACTCTATAAATACCCCATTCTAATTTCTCCATCTTGAAACACTACTAAGATTCCAGCAAAGGGGTGTAGGTCCCTTATTACAGTGAGTCTAACAAAGCTACTTTTAAGATGATTAACAGATTTTTCTAATGATATTTTGGGGAATCGGCAGTTAATACCAGCTAGGGGTAGGGGTATTCATCCATTTTAACAGGGAGAGGCTACAGATGCAACTCTCTTGAGGTTTAGTTTGTAGAGATGTGATGAAGTCATATTCCTAAACCATAAAAATTACATCACAACTACCACATATTAGTTTCCTATTGCTGCAGTAATAAATCCCCCACAAACTTAATGACTTAAAACAACAAATGGCCGGGAGCGGTGGCTCATGCCTGTAATCCTAGCACTTTGGGAGGCTGAGGTGGGTGGATCACCTGAGATCAGGAGTTCAAGACCAGCCTGGCCATCATGGTGAAACTCCATCTTTATTTAAAAAAAAAAAAAAACAAATGTATTATCTTTTAGTTCTGTAGGTCAGAAGTCTTAAAATGAGCTTCACTGGACTTAAAGTGTCAGCAAGACTGCATTCTTTCTGGAGGCCTGAGGGGAGAATCCATTTCCTTGACCTTTCCAGCCTCTACATACTGACTGCATTCCTTTGCTTATGGTCTCCTTTAATCCTCAATGCCAGATATGTAACCATTCTGATCACTGCTTCCTCATTACATCTTCTCTGACTCTGATTTTCCTGCATCCCTCCTCACTTATAAGGACCCCTGTGATTACACCGGGCTCACCTGGATCATCCTGGCTAATCTCCCATTTCAAGATCCTTAATCATATCTGCAAAATCCTTTTTGTCATGTAAGGTAACATAGTCACAGATTCTATGGGTTAGGATGTGGACATCTTTTGGGTCCACTATCCTGCATATCATACCCTATTATAAATGCTTAATGATTAGTGCCAGCAAAATGAAGCTCAGACCTTTAGCATGGCACTAAAATCCAGCCCCTTGCTAAACTTTCTAATGTCCTCCATCCTTATATTCCTCATTCAACTCTACTCACTCACTTTATAAAAATGTATTGAACACCATCTATGTGCCAGGCACTATATTAGGTACTAGGAATACGAGAAGAGGTGGAGATGATAACACATAAACAAATAATTGTAGATGTCAGATGTGATCAGTGTTATAAAGAAAATAAAGCAAGGTAAGGAGGATGGGGAGCAATGGGGAAGCCAATGCTAGGTGGTCTTGGGACACCTTGGGAGACCACCTACCTAAAGTGGTTTAAATCTCATCTAAGATAGCTCGTCTTGAGAGACCTTTCTAAAAGGGAAAGTGAGGGAGAGAGCCATGTGGAGACCTGGGAAACATACAAGAGCCTGAGGGACCAGCAACTGCAAATACCTTGAATGGAACACTTCCCAGCTGGTCAAGGAACATCAAGGCATGGTCATCAGTGGAATGAGTAAGGAGTGCAGTAAAGTCATGGACAGAGAAGTAACTGGGGCTGGATGGAAGACTCTGAGTCTTCTAAGAAGAGGAGCGACAGGATCTGACTTATGTGTTAAAAGGTTACTCTGGCCTTTCTGTGGAGAACAGATTGTCAGACCAGAAGGAAGAAAACAGGCACATAAATTAGAAGGAGGCTACTGTGACTGTTTGGGCAAGAGATGATGATGGCTTGGACACAGTGGCAGTCTCACTACAGGGGTGGTGAGAAGCATTTGGATTTCAGATGTATTTCAAAAGCAGAGCTGGCAAATTTTGCTGATGGATTAGACATATGGTGTGAGAGAAAGAGAGGAGTCAAGGATGATTCTAAGGTTTTTGGCCTGAGCAAAATGGAGGAATGGAGTTTCTGTTTTCTAAGATCCAGAAGACTTGGGAGAGATCAAGTTGAGGAGGTGGGTGGTGAAATTGGGAATTCGATTTTGAACATGTTAGGTCTACTTTACATTCAAGTTGCAGTGTCAAGTAGGCAGTTAAATATATGAGTCTGAAGTTCATGTGAGATTAGGGCTGGAGATGCAAATTTGGGAGTCATAAAAATGTACATGTTATTAAATCCATAAAACTGGATGGGATTCCTGAGGGAGTGAGCACAGACTGAAGAAGAAATTCAAGAACTGAGTCCCGGGTTCCCTGATATTTAGACGCTTTTCAAACCCAAAATGTCTTCTCCTGATCTTTACTGTACTATTCCTTCAGCCTGGAATAGCTTGCTCCAACCCCACCACTATCTTTCAAAATTATATTCCAACAAGAGGAAAGGGGACTTGGGGACACTTCATTTTTCAGCCCTTTTCTGGGGATGATGGCCACAGTACTGTCTAGGCTTCGTGTACTGTGGCAGGTAACGCAGACATAGCCTTGTCTCTTCTTCTTGCTGAAAGAACTTGAATGTAGTTCAAGGCAGAGTGTTGGGCCCTAGGCTGTAAATAATAATTGTTTAGTGATTCTCAGTCCTCAAGTGCTTCAGAATCACCCATGGAGGTTAAAATGGTCAATTCGGCTATGCATATTGTAGTATAATATCATTTTGTAGGTCAGGCATGGTGGCTCCTGCCTGTAATCCCAGCACGTTAGGAGGCTGAGGCGGGAGGATTGCCTGAGCTTAGGAGTTTGAGATCAGTCTGGGCAACATGGTAAAACTCTGTCTCTACAAAAAATTAGCTGGGCATGGTGGCGTGTACCTATCGTCCCAGCTACTTAGGAGGCTCATGTGGGAGGATCGCTAGAGCTCGGGAGGCAGAAGACTATGCCACAGTACTCCAGCCTGGGTGACACAGCAAGACCCTGTCTTGAAAATAAATACATAAATAAAACAACAATAAATTCTTTTTAAAATCACTTGTGGAGATTTTTTTTAATGACAATCCTGGTTACATCCTCAGAAATTCTGACTTAGCTGGTCTGGGTCATTGGTATTTTTTAAAAGCTGCCCAGGTGATGATGATGTGCAGCCAGGTTTGAGAACCATGAGATAAGACTGACAATTCTGTTCCCCTTTGTAAGATACGCTGTTAGAAACCACCTTCCCTAGAGTAGCTGTGTAACCCAGTTCTGGGCAATAAGATCAAAAGGAAAGCTACTGGGAGCTTCTGGAAAATGCTTTCCTTCTGAAATACAGCCATCCCCCAGTCGCTTGCCATCTTTTTTTTTTTTTTGGATGAGATATACACTGATAAATTCTGTTCTCTTTCATTCTATTTCATTATTTCTTTTAATTTTTTTATTATTAGATTTTATTCTTTCTTTAAATTTAACTTAAAGTTCCAAGACACATGTGCAGGTTTGTTACATAGGTAAACATGTACCATGCTCACATCCATCTTAAATAGAGTTGGGATGCCCAGAGTTCTTTCCAGGACCCTGTGACCTGTCCCACTCTGCTCCTCCCTGATATGGGTGATGTAGCTCAACACCTTCCGTCTCCTTCAGCTCCCACCCATAGGAGGATATCTCTTATCTTCCCAGTGCCAGGGTCCCATGCCAGTGGACGGTCCTCTGGGATGGGGTCCTGCCTGCCAGCCCACACTGACATTGCCAGGTCTGCAGCGAGGGCAAACATGGAGACCCACATACCACATGTCTGCTGATTTAGAAGTTATAAGTCAATCTAAATAAGATATGTTCTATCCTCATACCTTAACAAATATACCTTTATGATGACCTAGAAGGCCAGATTTGAATTTAGAATCATCTCACTGCTCGACTTTCTGTGTGAGAACATGGAGGTGTGGCGAGAAATACTCTTTGCCTAGGCTCTGACCATTAGATCTGCACATGTGTGGATGCCTTGAACGTCCACACTCCATCTACAGCTGTACAAACAGCGACTCCTTGGCCATTCCTTAGACGTGGAGGGTGAATATATCCGCAGTAGCATGGCCTGCCCTCAGGATGCAAAGGAAGAGACCCACACAGGTGCTGGAGGGAGCTCAGAGCCAGTTGGGCAGGGAATTCTGGAGTCCTGGGCCTTGGACCACGGTCTACAGGGTGAGACACAGGTTTTGGGTGGGCACATTCATTCCCTTGGCCCCGTCGACGTCTCAGACACTGGAGAGGACCAGGCTGGCAGAGGGTCAGTACCTGATCCTCTAACACATCAGACCCACGGCCCCTTTCATTAAGGCCGGGGACAGGGGCAAGGGATTACTGCCTGTCGGGAAGCCCAGCCCAGCTTGCCCAGCTTGCCAGGAAGCTCAGGCAGCTCGACGCTAATGCAGGCTGCTTTGCTGCTCTTGCTTCCTCCCCCGCTACTATCTCTCCTCTTTGATGCTTATTAAACCAGGGCAAGATCAGGAATTCCACTGTCTAAGCTGACATCCCTCAGGAAATGGAGTGCCATTCTCTCCCTGTCTCTGTGAATTGTCCTCTTGGAGTCTCTTCCTGACCTGGCTTGCGGGAAGAGTGGCCAGGAGACTTGGCCCTCACAGGAAAAGACTCGCTGCTCCTCCTTACTCCCCCTTCTCTTAGGGGGTGCTAATTGTTGTCAATGGTGGGGGACCATTTTCACCCCCTCTTCATAATCCCTGGGGAGAGAGGCGTGATTTAAATTCTTGGCAACTTTCTTTAGGAATATGAGGTACTTAGCATTTTTGTTGGTTTGTTTTTGGAGAGTTTTGTTGTACGTGGGTTTCTCTCCCCCCAGCTTTGAGCCTTAGCTGCCAGAGCCCACTCAGCACCATTCCCAGTTTTACAGCCCAGGCATTGTTGAGCAGACCACTATGTGGAAAGCCAGGGACAGAACCTTGGCCAGGAGGATGAAAGCAGACCCCCAGCGAGGCGGTGAGCCCCAGAAGTGAGAACTTTGCCTCAGTAGCCTAGAGTTGCTGCCTAGAACCTGCAAACTGCTAAGTCCATTACCATCCTCTTCTTTCCAATTTTTTGATGTTCTGGGAATTTTAACATCTAGAAGGTCTGGAGGGTTTTTTTGTTTTTGCTTTTGTTTTTTTTTTGAAACAGGATCTCACTCTGTCCCCTTGGCTGGAGTGCAGTGGTGCAATCATAGCTCACTGCAGCCTTAACTTTTCATGCTCAATCGATCCTCCCATTTCAGCCTCCCCAGTAGGTGGGACTACAGGCATGTGCCACTACACCCAGCTAATTTTTTAAACTTTTTGTAGAGACGGGGGTCTCACTCTGTGGCCCAGGGTAGACTTGAACTCCTGGACTCAAGCAATCCTCCCACCTTGACCTCCCAAAGTGCTGGGATTACAGATGTGAGCCATTGTGCTCAGCCTTTTGTTTTTGCTTTTTTACAAAAATATTCTTTAAAGACAGTTCACAGAAAAAGAAAAGAAAGCCTTGGAAACAAATGAAAAGATGTTCAGCCCTATATATAATAAGAAAAATTAAAATTAAAACTTATAGCAGGGCTGGGCATGTGGCTCACATCTGTAATCCCAGCACTTCGGAAGGCTGAGGCAGGAAAATCACTTGAGGCACAAGTTCGAGACCAGACTGGAAAATACAGCAAGACTTGGTCTCCACAAAAAATTTAAAAATTAGCCAGGTATGGTGGCGCATGCTTATAGTCCCAGCCACTCGGGAGGCTGAGACTGGAGGATCACTTGGGACCAGGAGGTCAAGGCTGCAGTGACCTACGATCATAACACTTGCACTCCAGCCTGGGCGGCACAGCGAGACCCTGTCTGGACACAAAACAAACAAAAAAATTTCCTTATACCGAAAGACCATTTTTTTACCTACCAGGTTGGCAAAAATAATACTTTTTTTTAACATTTGGTTATAATGTATGTTAAAAGAGTGTGGGGGTAGAGGCATTTCCTATATTGCTGGTGGAAGTACAAGTTGGTTTAACTTCTAGGGAAGGCAAATTGGCAGTATTGATCAAAATGAAAAGTGCCAATATTTTATAATCCAACAATTACACTTTCAGGAATTTATTCTCAAAATATTCTCACATGTGGAAATAACATCATTCAGGTACCATCGTTCTTTTTTTTTTTTTTCAGACAAGGGTCAAAGTGTGATTTTTTTAAATGTTATTTTTAGTAGAGACAAGGTCTCACTGTGTTAACCAGGCTGATCTTGAACTCCTGGGCTCAAGCAATTCCTCAGCCTCCCGAAGTTCTGGGAGTATAGACATGAACCACTGTGCCTAGCCCACATACTGCTGTTTTTTGTTTTTGTTTTTGTTTTTGTTTTTTTTTTGAGGCAGAGTCTTGGTCTGTTGCCCAGACTGGAGTGCAGTGGCATGATCTTGGCTCACTGGAACCTCTGTCTCCTGGGTTCAAGCAATTCCCCTGCCTCAGCCTCCCAAGCAGCTGGGATTACAGGTGTGCACCACCACGCCCAGCTAATTTTTTGTATTTTAGTAGAGACGGGGTTTCACCATGTTGGCCAGGATGGTCTATCCACCCACCTCGGCCTATCAAAATGCTGGGATTACAGGCACGAGTCACTGCACCTGGCCTTACCACTGTTTTTAATAATAAGAAGAAACAACCTAAATACCAAACAGTAGGAGACTTGGTTAAATAAATTATAGTAAATCCACACAATGGAGTACTATGCAGCAGTGAAAAATGAGGATGCTCTTCATATACTGAATCAATGTACATTTCTTTTTTTGAGATGGAGTCTCTCTCTGTCACTCAGGCTGGAGTGCAATGGCACGATCTCAGCTCACTGCAACCTCTGCCTCTCAGGTTCAAATCATTCTCCTCCCTCAGCCTCCCGAGTAGCTGGGATTACAGGCATGTGCCACCACACCCGGCTAATTTTTGTATTTTTAGTAGAGACGAGGTTTCACCATGTTGGTTAGGCTGTTCTCAAACTCCTGACCTCAAGTGATCCATCTACCTTGGCCTCCCAAAGTGCTGAGATTACAGGCGTGAGCCACTGTGCCTGGCCTACATACATATATTTAATGAACTTTTTATTTTGGAATAATTTTAGATTTAGAGAAAATTTGTGAAAAGAATGCAGAGAACGCCTTATACCTTGACCCAGTTGCAGTTTCCCCTGATATTATCATCTCATATTACATGGTATGCTATCAAAACCAAGAAACCAGTATTGGGACATTTCTGTTAACTACACTCAAATTTCATTTGGATTTCACTGGGCTTTTCCATTAATGTCCTCTTCTGCTCCAAGATCCAGTTCTAAATCCCACATTGCGTTTTGTCATTATGTCTCTTGGTTTTGCCTCTGGCATTTCCTATACTAGCCCCTCTACCCCTTGTCTCAGGCTGGGTTTGACTGGCCCATCATGGAGGGCTGAAGTCAAAAAAACACCCCAGCTCAGCTGTGTCGGTTGCCAAGACAACTAAGCAGCCCTGCAGGAAAGCCCAGGGGTCTGGCTCCCAAGCCTCCTGCCACCTGTGGTGCACTGAGGTGGGGGTTACGTCTGTCACATGACCTCTGTCACCATGGCACTCTGGTGCAACTTCTCCAGGGACCAGGACTCAGGGAACTTGGTCTGCAGAGGAGCAGCTGGCTAGCTTTTCTCCAGGGTTCCGGGGGAGGGCCCAGCCAAATGAAGTCACACATTCGTTGAGCTAGAGTGACCACATCTTGGGATCTCACTCCGCTCATTTCACTCCTGTATGTTTATCTCCTTACCCAAAGCCACCCTGATTTCTCTCTCTGAGATGATGGACAGAGAAAACTTTCCCCTCCAAGGACTGACAGAGAAAGAACACCAGAGATATGGGCGTCTGTTGTTGGCAGCCATGCATTTGTGCAACTAGCAAAGCACTGAGTCCACAGGGAAAGGGGGAGAGAAAGTGTAAATGAAGGTGTGAGTATGTGTGGAAGGCTGAGTGTGGTTGCAGGAAAATTGCCTCATCCTTGTATTGTAAATGCATCTTTCATCCCTCAACCCCAAGTTCTAAGTAGGTTCCTTCTCCCTTTCCGCAGCTGCCACCCTCATGCCACCATCATCTCTCACTTAGACCACAGCTTTATCCTCCTGACATGTTTACCCCACTCCAAATCATTTTACAGATATTTTAAACACAAATCATATTATATCATTAATCTGCTTCAAACCGTTGAACGGCCCTCCATTGATATCATGATAAAACACAAATTTTTAGTCCCCCAAGCCCCTACTTTACTTTGCACCACTTCCCACTCACTGTCCAATTTCAAGCTACCTCAGCTGTCCATCACACTGGCCCCTTACCCTGGGACACTCCTCCCTCCTCCACTGCCCCCACCCCTCACTTCCATTTCCCTTCATCCTCCAGACCTTATTGCAAACATCACTTCCTCAAGGAAACCTGCCCCAATCAAAAACTCTAAATTAGACCATGAGATACATTTTCTTAAAGCCCCTGCACACACTCCCCAATTCATAATCACATAGTTTTCTGATTATTTTATAATATCTATTTACCTCACTACATTGTAAATTCCTTGGAGGCAAACATGGTATTATTTTGCTCACTGTTGCATCCCCCAGTGTTCTGCAGAGTGACCAGCATGTAGTAGGTGCTCAATAAGTATTTACAGAATTGATGGGTGAAATCCACTTCTCCTGTGCTCCATTCTCAGAGACTGATAATCACCATTTATCCTTTGTGCAGGCCAGAAACCGGGGAGCCAGCCTTGACGCCTTTTTCTTCTCATTCCCCATATTGTTGTTCACCGAGTGCTTTGGGTTTCACCTTGTCAATATCTCTCAAATCCATCCTTCCTCTACATTGATTCTTCCAGTTTTTGACTTATTGCAACAGCCCGCTCACTGGCCTCCTCGACTCCAGCACCATCCCCTCCAAGTCATTTTCCACACTAACTGAAGAAGGATGTGATGTCTACAGTTGCACATCTGATTAAGTCATAAAGCTGCCTTCAGGATAAAATTCAAATACAGACCCTTAGGAGGATGTATCAGATCTGTTACTGACCCTGCCAGCATCTGCAGAATCTTAGTTTGTTTCATGTTGCTATAGCAGTATACCTGAGACTGGGTAATTTATAAAGAAAGGAGGTCTAGTTGGCTCATGATTTTGGTGTCTGGAAGGTTCGAGACTGGGCAGCTGGTGAGGGTCTCGTGATGCTTCAAGGCATGGCAGGAAGCAGAAGGGGAGTGGGTGGGTGCAAAGAGATCACATAGTGAGAGAGAAAGTAAGGAAGAGAAACTGAGGAAGCCAGACTCTTTTTAACAACCTAATCTCCGGGAATTAATCCATTTCTGAGAGAGCACAAGAGAAAACTCACTCACCCCTAAAAGAGGACATTAAACTACTAATGACGGATCTGCCTTCGTGACACAAACACCTCCCACTAGGCCCCACCTCCCAACATCGCCACATTGGGGATCACATTTCAGCATGAGTTTTGGTGAGGACACACTGCAGCCAAACCACAGCACCCAGCCTCACGGGGCTCCATTCATAGCCTACACCCAGCCATAGGAAGCCACGCGTAGTTCCTTAATCACACAATTCACTTGCATGCTTCTGGGCTTTGCAGATCACTCTCCCTTCTACTCTTAATTACCCACTACTCATACTTGAAGATGACTTCTGGGAAGGCTTTCCTGATCTCTCCCCCACAATAACATGGAATGAGAGCCACATCCCACATGTCCTCCCTAGACTCTGTGCCAGCCTTTATCACAGCGTGAAACACACTGAGGTATAACGTCAGCCTACCCAGCCACCTCCTCTATTTCAAAACCTTAAAAACAATAGTCCTCCCTTTTCCTCTCTTTCCAGTGCTCAGTAATGTGCCCCTATGGTGTTTTACTATTTCCAGAGCATATTCATATGCTTTGTCTGGTTCTACTCTCTCAACAACTCTATGAGGTAGATAAGACAGACATTCCTATCCCTCTTATCCCAAATTCCAGAAAGGAGTGACTGATTGTACTCTGAGCCCCTGGCAAGATAAGCCCCCAATCCCCTGTGTTCCCAAGCCTAATGCTCTTGCCTCTGGATAAGCATTTAACATGTGATCCTCTACTCAGATGCGGGATGCTGGGCCAGGCTCACATACTCACACTGCAGACTGGACAACCCCAGGAGAATCTGGTCAGCCTAAGAAAGATGACTCAGTGCTGACATTTGAGTTCCCTAGTGAAACAACTGGGTCCCCTCCCCTACCTCCCATTCACCTACCGCTAGAGGACTGGTAGAACGCTTTCACTCTCACTGGCCCACTAGTCAGTTAGTGCCCATCTCTCTCTCTCTCTCTCTCTCTCTCTCTCTCTCTCCACACACACACACACACACACACACACACACACACATCTTCCAATCAACTCTCTAATGCTCCTCTGGATAGCTAGGCATCACCAGACATTTGAGGAAAGCCTCCAACATGAAAAACAGAGTCCATGATAAACAGGAAGAAAAGCAACTCGATGGTAACAGATACAATATAAGAAGTAGAAGGAAACTAAAACAAACAAGCAAACAAGAAACCCCTCAAAACTCCACCATTAATAACATATTCAGGAAGATTGCTTTGCTAAGGAGAACATATTTTACCTGCAATATAAGACGACAGTTTGTTTTTATTTCTGTAACAGCTTCATTGAGACAAAATTCACATGCCATACCATTCACACATTTGAAGTGTACAATTCAATGTTTTTTAGTGTATTCACAAAGTTGTGTGACCATCACTACAATTTTAGAACATTTTTATCACCTCAAAAAGAAACCCCATACTTTTTCCCTATCCAGTCCTAAGCAACCACTAATCCACTTTCTGTCTCTATAGATTTCTCTATTCTGGACATTTCATGTAAATAAGATGATATGACATGCAACATTTTGTTTCTGGCTTCTGCCACTTAACAATGTTTGTAAGTTTCACCAAGTTGTAGAATGTATCAGTACTTCATTCCTTTTTATGGCTGAATAATGTTCCATTATATGAATATATCACAAAGTACTCATTCATTTGTTCACTGATGGGCATTTGGGTTGTTTCTACCTTTTGACTATTATGAATAATGTTGCTATAAAAATGTATGTGCAATTTTTTGTGTTGACATATGTTTTCATTTTTCTTAGGTATATATGCAGAAGTACAATTGCCAGGTCAAGTAGTAACTCTGCATTTAACACTTGAAGAACTGAGGAACTGACAGACCATTTTCCAAAGAAGCAGTCCCTGGCCAGGTGCAGTGGCTCATGCCTGTAATCCTAGCACTTTGGGAGGCTAAGGCGGGCAGATCACCTGAGGTCAGGAGTTTGAGATCAGCCTGATCAACATGGAGAAACCCCAACTCTACTAAAAAAATTACAAAATTAGCTGGGTGTGCTGGTGCATGCCTGTAATCCCAGCTACTTGGGAGGCTGAGGCAGGAGAATCGCTTGAACCCAGGAGGCAGAGGTTGTGGTGAGCCAAGATCATGCCATTGAACTCAAACCTGGCAACAAGAGCAAAACTCCAACCCCCCCCCAAAAAAAAGGAAGAAGAAGAAGAAGAGGAGGAGGAGGAGGAAGAAGGGCAGTCCCATTTTATATTCCCATTAGCAGTGCATGAGGATTCCAGTTTTTCCACAATTGTTCATGCTTGTAATTCTAGCACTTTGGGAGGCCGAAGCAGACAGATCACTTGAGATTAGGTGTTCAAGACCAGCCTGGCCAACATGGCCAAACCCTGCCTCTACTAAAACTACAAAAATTAGCCAGGTATAGTGGTGCATGCCTGTAGTCCCAGCTATTCAGGAGGCTGAGGCATGAGAATTGCTTGAACCCCAGGATGTAGAGGTTGCAGTGAGCCAAGATCGCACCACTGCACTCCAGCCTGGGTGACAGAGTGAGACTCTGTCTCAAAAAAAAAAAAAAAAAAAAAAGAAGTGGCAAGTCAGGAAACCTTTATATTACTATATTATTCATAAATTAAAATAAACACTTTGTAAAACAAAATAAATTTTTAAACATTCAGTATATGGAGTAGCTGCTTTATACAATTTATATCTGAAATGGGACTCAAGCACAGAAAACTCACTGTATATTAACAACAGTGGTGTCTTCAAGAAAGCCAGTGCTGTGTTGTTCATTTTGTTGGGAGGCAGTGTGGTGGAATGATACAAGTTGACTCTGAAGCCAGACTAGAGACCAAAGGATTTTGAGAACAGGGAGACCTCCTCTACCTGTGCAGATACGTGAACGGCAAGGTGGAAAACCTTTGGATTCTACTGCCACCTTGTGGTGGTCAGATTACAACATGGTCCCCATGCTCGGGTTTTGCTAGGGCTCCTGCTTCAGGTCTATTGTAGGGTCAAAAAAAAAAAGGCCAAGGCAAGCATACATAGTATTTTGCGTATGCATACAACAAGAATAGACAAAAAATTTTAAAGCATGAGAGGTTATAGCATAATGATAAGAACAGTATCTTTGAAGCTATTCAAACTTCATTTATACTCCACACTTCATTTATACTCAGGACTCAGCATTGGCCTAGCTGTGTGATGCTGGGCATGTCACTTTTACCCCTCTGTGAGCCCTGTCTATTAAGTGGCAATAATAATAGTACCTCCCTCATGATGAGAGGTTGAGACAGTGATTGTTTGGCACTGAGTTCCTGGCATATGATTCTTGGTTAATTACAAATGATTGATACAGGTTGTATTAGTCCGTTTTCATACTGCTATAAAGAACTGCCTGAGACTGGGTAATTTATGAAGAAAGAGGTTTAATTGGCTCACAGTTCAGCATGGTTGGGGAGACCTCAGGAAACTTACCATCATGGTGGAAGGTGAAGGGGGAAACAAGGAGCTTCACAAGGCAGCAGGAAGGAGAAGTGCCAAGCAAAGGGGGAAGAGCCTCTTATAAAACCATCACATCTCCTGAGAACTCACTCACTATCATGAGAACAGCACGGAAGAAACCACCCTCATGATGCAATTATCTGGTCTCTCCTTTGACACGTGGGGATTATGGGGATTATGGGGATTACAATTCAAGATGAGATTTGGGTAGGGGCACAAACCCTAACCATATCATAAGTGAACAAGGAAGTCAGGCTAGTTCCTTTCTGGGAGTCTTTTCCTTTTTTTTACATTGGGTGCAAAATTGTAACTAATCAAAATTCTTGGTTTATAAGGCATGTTCATCGCTGGTCATGGAACACACACAAAAACATGTGCTTCTGTATTGGGACTGGATGCCTAGAAACTATATGGATGCAACAAGTTAGGGTAATTCCAGGATTGAAAGAATACAACACACACCCACTTGTGAATACACATACATACACATACACACTCACACAAAAGGGGAAGCACATTCCAATTGGTTATAGTAACTCATTTCATCCTTATGACAATCTTCTCAAGCATCCTAAAGGAGGACTGTTCCCTATCTTATCTAGGATATGCAGCTATAGAACCTGCAGGATTTCAAGGTCACCTTTAAATCTAGTGGGCATGAGCTCAACCTAAAAGGAAGGGTGTATTCTGACTTTTTTAAAGGGATACAGTGGGCAAAGTGGAGCGAGGAAGACCCTCTACTGAGACAGATGGCTAAGTGCTTCCTGAAGCATAAGGTAAATAAGGGGTTGGTATTTTGCATTTTCTTCTAGTGAAATTTGTCTTTCAGTTTTTAAAAATAGCTAACTGTTCTTTTTAAAATTATTTTCATAGTTATGTCTTTACTCTCTTATTAATGGCTTTTTTATTTTTCTAAAATTCAAAGTGGAATATTCAGTTTATTAATTCTCTCTCAGCTAACAAAAGCTCTTAAAGCTATGAAATTATATCTGAAAACACAGCTTTGTCCATGTATCTCACACTTAAAATGTTGCATTTTCTTATTTTTTTTTTCTAAAGAACCTGATAGGGTCATGTTAATTTCTCTATGACTCTTGTGCTGTTGGATAATTTTCCCTCTTTTTTGATTTTCAAGTGGTTGGGTTTTCATGTTGTTTTGTTTCAAGATATTCACTGGTTACAATGTGGCTAGAGGATGTGGTCTATATGATTTCTGCTTCTGAAAATTTACTAAAGTTTCTTATATGCAGTTCATTTTTATGACTATCTGTAGCTGATACACTTTTCACAGGCCACAGCTTCAAGTTTGGTTAGAAAATGTAACATTATTTTCTATTACACATTTTTCCTGTATTTTGAATATCCATTACTCCTAATGCATGTACTCACAGAAATTTTTTTTAAATAACTTAAAAAAATAAAAACGACAACAAACCACCAACCACACACACACGTTAGTCATCTCCAGGTAAACTGAATAATTTTTTTTCCAGGATTTTCCCAATTAGTGTTTCCCCTTTCCACCTTTTCCACCTTTTCCACGACTGGATCTAAGTCGTGGGGGTACTTTTGTAGCATCAAGGGAGGGGCATCTGAATGTTCTGGGGTTATCACCTTTCCACTTTAGCATCCATTGAGATATACGTCGTCTTGCCCTCCGGCATTGTGGCCTTCCACAGACATTAGCTTAGTGACCTTTTTCCCACGTTTCCTAGTTTTCGGCACATGTATTTCTGTCCTGGACCTCGAGGCCGCTTTCACTTTCCCAGCCACCTAAGTGCCCCTCTTGGGCAAAGGGAAATCTTTGCATATTCTCGCGAGCAACTCCAGGATCTGAAGACACGTGAGGCTGACCGATCTCCTCCAGTCCTTTGACGACCATTGTTCGCGCGGCTACTGTAGGCTGACTTCTGCAAGGCTTATTGATTCCCTGTTTGTCCCGGAAGTGTGCACTTTACGATATGACATCTCTAGCTGGGGGGGGATTTTCATACACTTTTCAGGGCAGTTTCAACCCCTGGGAGGGGGTCAGTGGACAGAGAGCGCAGCCCCTTCCCAGAGACCCACGCAGCATCAGACTCGGCCTTATGGACGTCGCTAGTCTCAGGCTGCTCGCCCGAACACACCAGGTCCCGGCTGCGCTTTGGCGCCACCTAGTGGTGGCATGCCGTCTCTGGCGTAAGGTGGGTTGGGATGCTGAGGACGCTGTTGGGAGGGGTCTCCGTCAGGCAGGGTCTCCCAGCAGAGCTACAGGCTCTCCAGGATCTGCACCTGCTTTTCAACATGAGTTTCATGTTGGGGGCATCTGGGGAGACCAGGCAATGAGAACATCCAGGACACAAAGATCCACTTTCTACTTCTGGATTTCCCAAAATAAGGCGGCCTGAATTTTCAGTGTCTGGTCTTCCCACCACCCCATCCTACCAACGAAAGGAAGTCACCTTAATCCCCAGCCCTTGACGTAGGAAACAAGCCCCACCTTGCACTTGTTTTCGGAATTCACAGGAGGTGCAGGCGTGTCTACCGTCATGTTTACCCACTATTCCTCCATGCGTGCTGTGGGCTGCGGGCACCTGAAAAGTTGGCGTAAATGTGCAATTAATTCTCCCTGCCCAGACAAACGAGAAGCCAGGATGCGAAGTGCCAGGGTCAGGCAGGGCAGGAACCCAGGCGGCCGCAGCCTAAGGCGAGAAACTGAAGTTCCAGCCAACCCCAGCCAAGCGAAGCGAAGCCAGAAGCTGGGAAGGAGAGAAACAGGAACCCGAACGAAGTCACCAAAGGAAGAGGCCTACATCAGAGCCCAAGCCTTCAAAGCAGCAAACAGGAGACGCGGCTGGAGGGGTTCCCTGACTCACAGAGGCTGGCTTCTCATAGGGAAGGGCCCTAGGAGAACAGAGGCCACTGAATTTTTTCCTTAAGTTTTATTTTGTCTGATATTAAATTTGCTAAACTTCTTTATACCCAACTTTTAAAACAATATATTAATATCTTTATTGTGGAAAAATATGGAAAATTGGGGAAAACACATCTTGTATAACATGTAGATAGAAAGACTGCTGTTTATTTGTGTGCACATATATATAGAAATAGATACATAGATATCTTTTCTAGGGATGCTGGGACAAATTACCACAAACTGGGTAACAACACAGATTTATTCTCTGCCAGTTCTGGAGAGCAAAAGGCTGAACTCAAGATGTCAGCAGGGCTGTGCTCGCTCCAAGGGCTCTAGAGGAGACTTCTTTCTTGCCTCTTCCAGCTTCTGGTGACTTCAGGAGTTCCTTGGCTTATAGCTTCATAACTCCAGTCTGTCTCCGTCCTCACATGGCCATGGCTTTCTCTGTGTCTGTGTTTTCTCTTCTGTCTCCTATATACGGATTGTTAAATTTAGGACCCATCCAGATAATCTAGGATGAGCTCATCTCAAGATCATTAACTCAATTATATCTACAAAGACACTATTCAGAAGCGTGGGTATTAGGACATGGATAGATCTTTTTAGGGCTCATGATCCAACCCATTACAAATATGTGTGTGTGTGCACATATATGCATGTTTTTTATGCACACATATATGGAGAAAGAGAAAAAAAAGCTACGATTCTACTATTCACATTTTGATGCATTTTTTCAGGTGTTGGTTTTATGCAGAAATAAAATTTTAAATGAAATTCGATTCATAGACAGTATACAGATTTTATTCTATTTTTCCATAATAATTTTTCCATCTTTAAACATTAATTTAAAACATAATTCTAATGGTTGCATCATAAACTATATTAGATGTGCTATATTTTATTTAACCATTCAATTAACATTGAACACATAACTTTTTGATGCTATAAATAAATGATGATGTAGTGAACAAACTAATAAAAATCTAGCTTCTAAGGAACAATTTGTTGTTTTTGCCACCCCACATCCATTGCCCCTTCTTCTGATAATACTACCTTAATTTTTCTTGGAGAACTAACATTTCTCTATTGGATAATGATTGGCAAGACGATCAATTAAGATGCACTGAATATTTTTAGATTAAAAAATAGATGTGAAACCTAACTTAGGATCATTGGATGCTCTCTCCATAGCAACTGAATCTTAAGAAAAATAAGACTGAGAACAGCTGTAGCTAATTCATCTGGTAGCTGATTCATCCTGCAGCTGATTCATTGCTTTCTGTTACCTGGTTCCCCCAGAGTCATCCTGGTTCCTCCTCTTTTTTTTTTTTTTTTAATTCGTCTAATCTGTTTATTAAGGAGTTAACATTTTACAGAGTTGGTTCAATACTTTATAGAACTTAAAATCCGAAGTTGCCCTTCAATAATAGACGTCTACAGTACAGACAGTTGTACAAAATACTGTAATGACTGGTGCTTAACATAATTAGACTTCTCTTGTATAACTTCCATTTGTCAGGTAAACAAAACACTACCTTTCAAAGTTGCTACAGCTTTAGGAGTTCACAAATTCCTAGTTCTCCAGTTTTTATTAGTACATTTTAAACCTTCTTCAGGGACTGGAAGCCAAACCCCCAAACAAAAGCTTTAATCTGAACCAACACTGAGAAACAGTAATGCAGAAGCTTTTTCTTCAGGAGAACGAAAATACAGAAAATATTTACTAACTTATTTTCCAATAAAAAGAATATACTTTGTCTTTAGAGAAAAAAAATGCTTAATTGTCAGGAGTTGCTTTTGGAGAATGATCAATAAGTTCCTTATCAACTGTGTCAAAGTGATACCAGGGTCCATCTCCTCTCGCACGCATTAACCTTCGTATTTTCATCTCCTTTAACCGTAATTCAGCCTTTTCAGTTTCAATCTGAAGGACAGCCAGTGCTTTTTCATAATCCTTTTCAGGACAATCATAGAAAGTATGAGCAATCCATCTTGATATGGGGTGCTGAAAATATTCCCAGTGTTCTGGGATATAGCCTTCTGGAATTTCTTTTTTTTTTTTTTTAAAGATGGGGTTTCACCATGATGGCCAGGCTGGTCTTGAACTCCTGACCTCAGGTGATCCACCCACCTCGGCCTCCCAAAGTGCTAGGATTACAGGCGTGAGCCACCGCGCCCGGCCGCCTTCTGGAATTTCTGCTAGTTCAGCTTGACCAATGAATACATTCACCAGAGTTATGATAATTGCCACTGGAATCCCAGTCAAGAAAACGTAGAATCTCACTAACTTCAAAAAACGCTTGTCATAGAATCCAGTAGGTTTGATGATAAATAGTCTTTTCCCATGGCCTCCACTATGTCGAACAGGAGCAACAGCCTTCGGAAAGCCACGAGTGAGGAAGCCCCCAAATCCGAGTCGGGTGCCAAGGCGGCGGCCAGACAGAGATGCCACCGCAGTAACCGAAACCCGCAGCAGCAGACTCATGGCCGCCATGGCTACTACGGGCACGAGGAAACGGTTCCTCCTCTTTGGGGCCTAACTTTTCAGCTTTCTCTTTCAGTTCTATAAACTGAAACAAAAACTTATGTTTTATTTTGTCTGAGTGGATTTCTGCTTTTGCAAACGAAGAATCTGAACTTCTACAAGGTAAATACTTGACTCATTTGTTTTTGCTACTTTTTTCTTTCTAATACAAAGATTTAGTAACATAAATTTTCCTCTGAAAACAATTTTGTTGTTATACAAAATAGTGTTCTCACTGTTACAATTTTTTTTTTTTTTTTTTTTTTGAGTTGGAGTCTTGCTCTGTCGCCCATGCTGGAGTGCGGTGGTGCGATCTCAGCTCACTGCAACCTCTGCCTCCTGGGTTCAAGCAATTCTCCTGCCTCACCCTCCCAAGTAGCTGGGACTACAAGCATGCGCCACCATGCCTGGCTAATTTTTGTATTTTTAGAGATAGAGTTTAGGGATGGTATCTCATACTATTTCCCAAGCTGGTCTCAAACTCCTGACCTCAAGCGATCTGCCCGCCTCAACCTCCCAAAATGCTGTGATTACAGGCATGAGCCACCATGCCCGGCCTGTTACTATTTTCTGAACAGACTTTTATTTCTTTTACTTGAGTTATTTGGAAAGATACTTTTAGAACACTAATTGAGTTTTTGGACAATTATTTTATTGCTGTTTTTTATTTTGTGACATTGTATTAAGAGAATTTGGGGTATTTATGGAAACCTTAATGTATATGATAAATTTTTGTAGATGTTTTGAGTAATTGAAAAAATAGCTATTCACACACACACACACACACACACACACACACACACAGAGCATATTTCTTTTAAGTCAAAGTTTTAACTGTATTGTTCACATCTTTTACTATTACCCAATATACCAAAGCCACACAATGATACTATGAGAAAAAGGAACTACAGAACAATATCACTGGTGAATATACATGCAAATATCCTCAACAAAATGCAAACTGAATCCAGCAGCACATTAAAAGAATTACATCCATTACCAAGTAGGATTCATCCTAGGAATGGAAGGTTTGTTTAATATATGAAAATTAATCAGTGAAATACACCACATTAAAAGAAGGAAAGACCAGCCTGGCCAACACAGTGAAACCCCGTCTTTACCAAAAACTACAAAAATTAACTGGGCATGGTGGTGCACACCTGTAGTCCCAGCTACTCAGGAGACTGAGGCAGGAGAATCACTTGAACCCAGGAGACAGAGGAGCCTGGGCGACAGAGTGAGAGAGTAAGACTCTATCTCAAAAAGAAAAGAAAAGAAAAGAAAAAGAATGAAAGAGGAAATCTCATATGATAATCTCAATTGATGCAAAAAAGCATTTGACAAAATCCAAAACTCTTTCATGATAAATACACTCAATAAAATAGGAACAGAGGGGAACTTCTTCAATAGGATAAAGGCCGTCCACAAAAAACCCACAGCAAACATCACACTCAATGGTGAAAGACTGAAAACCTTCACAAGAGATCAAGAACAAGACAAGGATGCCCACTCTTGCCACTTCTATTAAACACAGTACTGCAAGTCCTAGGTAGAACAAGAAGGCAAGAAAATGAAATAAAAGCCAAATTGGAAAAGAAGTAAAATTATCTCTATAAACAGATGACATGATCTTATAAATGAAAGAACCTAAAAATTACACACATGTGCATACAGACACACACACACAATAGAGCTAATAAGTCAATTCAGCAAAGTTGCAATATACAAAATCAGGACACAGAAATTAGCTGTATTTCTATACATTAGCAATGAACAGTTCGAAAATGAAATTAAGATAACAATTCCATTTTTAAAATCAAAAAGAAGATACTCAGAAATTAGCTAAGAAGGGACAAAACTTATTTACTAAAAAAAAAAAAAAAAACAACCCAAAACATTGCTGAAGAAAGTTAAAGAAGACCTAAATAAATGGAAAAATATCACACTTCATACACTGGAAAACTCAGTATTGTTAAGCTAACAATACTACCGAAAGGGATATACAGATTTAATCTAATCCCTATCAAAAATCCCAATGGCATTTTTTTCTTTTACTGTTTTGTTTTCTCAGAACTGGAAAAGCCCTTCCCAAAATTCATATGGAATTTCAAGGGACCCCGAAGAGTGAAAATAATTTTGAAAAAGAACAAAGTTGAAGGACTCACACTTCCCAATTTCAAAGTCTGACTACAAAGCCACAGTCATCAAAACAATGTGGTATTGGCATAAGGGTAGACATACAGATCAATGGAATAAAGTCAGAATAAATCTTCATATCTATTTGGTTTTTGACAAGGGTGCCAAGACTATTCAGTGGGGGAAAGGACAGTCTCTTCAATGGTGTTTTGGGAAAACAGGATATACACATGCAAAAGAAATGAAGTTGGACCTTTACCTCACACCGTATGCAAAAATTAACTCAGGATTCAGGGAAGCACCAAGAATCTGTCTCCCCACCTAGAAAACAATTACACTGGCAGCATCTGTCTGATGTAACTATTTTAGAACTCTGGAGTCTACTCAAAGATTGCAACTTCTAGGAAAAGGTTTGAACCTCAACAGGTAGCTAATTTCAGTCAATATCAGTTCTTAGCACAGTAGCAGTGATTAATTCCCACTCCTGCCCCATGACAGACAGCTATGCATGTGTTCCTGCAGTAGATGCAAACAGCCTGTGGGAGCCAAGGGTTGGCAAAAAGGATCTTCGTCCTTCAGCTGTCAGAGATCTGTGCTCTGATGGCCTGCTGTTGCTTCTAATCACAGAGGTGAAGACAAAGGCACTTGGGAAGGCTGAGGTGGGAGGAACATTTGAGCCCAGGAATTTGAGATCAACCCAGTCAACATAGCGAGACCCAGTCACTACAAAAAAATTGTTTAAAGTAGCTGGGCATAGTGGTATGCATCTGTATTTCCAGTGACTAGGGAGGCTGAGGTGGGAGGATGATTTGCGCCTGGGAGGTCAAGGCTGCAGTGAGCAGTGATCATGCCACTGTACTCCAGCCTGGGGAGGGAGCGAGACTCCATCTCAAAAAAAAAAAAAAAAAAAAAAAAGACAAAGAGGCAGCAGCTATTGTTGTAGTACCTCCCTTCACTGTTGCAACTCCCTCCGTCTTTGGCTGACGTGACTTCCAAGAGACTTAAAGCACTAATGCTCTTTTTTCCCTCTCTTCATTTTACTCTTTTTTCCTTTTGGAAGCCAGACCAAAAAAAAAAAAAAAAAGAAAGAGAAGAAAAAATGGAAAAGGAAAAAAAAAAAGCTCCATAAGCTCAGGCTTCTGAGTTTAGAATTAAAATATAATTCTAATGGTTGCATCATAGACGATCTTCAATGTGCTATATTTTATTTAACCATTCAATTAATATTGAATACAACTTTTTGGTGCCATAAATAATGATGATGTCGTGAGCAAACTAACAAAAACCTAGCTTCTAGATTTCACATCCACAGATTTAACCAAGTGTGTATCAAAAAAATATATATTTATAAATAGAAATGA
The DNA here is from genome assembly GCA_036589455.1 of Ateles fusciceps. Taxonomy (NCBI): domain Eukaryota; kingdom Metazoa; phylum Chordata; class Mammalia; order Primates; family Atelidae; genus Ateles; species Ateles fusciceps. The sequence goes on from JAZHEH010003205.1 coordinate 41,335,891, forward strand.
GTCCTTACTCTATTGCCTAGACCGGAGTACAGTGGCATGATCACACCTCACTGCAGTCTTGACTACTGAACTCAAGAAATGTTCCTGCCTCAGCCTCCCAAGTAGCTAGGACCACAGGCATGTACCACCACACCCAGCTAATTTTTAAGTTTTTTGTGGAGACAGGGTCTCACTATGTTGCCCCAGCTGGTTTTAAACTTCTAGCCTCAAGTGATCCTCCCATCTTGGCCTCCCAAAGTACTGGGATTACAGATGTGAGCAACCAGGCCCAGCCTAAAAATATTTTTTTTAATAATACAAATTTAAAAACAATTCTGAATATAGTATAACAACTATTTACATTGCATTTATATTGTATTAGGTATTATAAGCAATCGTGTATATAAAGTATACGTGAGTTGTACATAGGCTAAATGCAAATACTATGCCATTTTACATAAGAAACTTGAAAATCCAAGCATTTTGGTATCTACAGGGTATCCTGGAACAAATATTTCACAGATACCAAGGGATGACTATATATGTCTTCCAAAAGTGGGAAAGAAATTAAGACAATCTTAAATAAACAAAAGCTGAGGGAGTTCATTACCACTACAGCTGCCTTGCAAGAAATGCTCAAAGGAGTCATGAAAGGTGAAAGGAAAGGATACTAGACAGTAACTCAAAACCATATGAAGGAACAAAGATCTCAATAAGGTAAATACATGGGCAATTATAAAAGCTAGCATATTTTAACAATAGTTTGTCACATTATTTTTTGTTTCTATACGACTTAAAAGATGCTACATGACAAAAAGAGACTAATATATTTTTTAAAGAAATATTAATCTAAAAGCCAGTATTGCTGGGTACGGTGGCTCACACCTGTAATCTTAACACTTTGGGAGGCCAAGGTGGGAGAAACACTTGAGATCAGGAGTTGGAGACCAGGTTGGGCAACATAGTCTCTACAAAAAATTTAAAAATTATCCAGGCATGATGGAATGCACCTATAGTCCCAACTACTCAGGAGGCTGAGGTGGGAGGATCACTCAGCCCAGAAGTCTGAGGTTGCAGTGAGCTATGATTGTGCCACTGCACTCCAGCCTGGGCAACAGAGAAAGACCTTGTCTCTATAAAAATAAAATGAAATAATTTTTAAAAAAGAAATAAAAGATAAGCCAGTATTATTATAACTTTGGTTTGTAACTGTACATTTTAATTTTTACATAATTTAAGAGACTGATGTACTTAAAAGAATTATTAATTTATGTTTTCAGGCACAAACTGTATAGGGATGTAATTTTGTGGTACTGAAAGCTGAAAGTATAAGGACAGAGCTGTAAAGGAGCAGAATTTTGTATATTATTGACATTAAACTGATATAATTTCAAGTTAGAATATTATAACTTTAGGATAATAAATGAAATCTCCGTGCTAAACACAAAGCAAACACCTATAGAATGTATACAAAAGGAAATGAAAGAGGAATTGAAAATTTTCATTACAAATTATCAATTAAATGCAAAAGAAGACAGTAATGTAGGAAATGAGGGACAAAAATCTACAAGACATATAGAAAACACCCAGCAAAATGACAGAAGTATCTCCTCATCCTTCATTGTTTTAAATGTAAATGAGTTAAACTCTCTAATCAAAAGAAATTAGCAGAAGGGACAGAAAAACATGATTAAACTATATGCTGTCTACAAGAGGCTCACTTTAGATTCAAAGACACAAAAGATTGAGCATGAAAAAATGGAAAAAGATACTCCATGCAAATAGCAACAAAAAGAGAGCAGAGGTTGCTATTCTAACAACAGACAAAATAGACTTTAAGTCAAAAAAGATTAAGTGAGACAAAGAAGGACATCATACATTAATAAGTGGTTCAATGTAGCAAGAAGATATAATAATTATAAGCATTTATGCACCTAATAACAGACAATCAAAACTTATGAAGCAAAAACTGACAGAACTGAAGAAAGAAATAGACATTTCTAAAATAAATGTTGGTGACTTCAAAACCCCACTGTCAATGGGGAGACTGATTTCAGTAATAAAAAAACTCCGGTCTCCCACACAGATGGCTCTGCTTGAATTACTCTTTATTGCAATTCCCCTGTCTTGGTAAATTGGCTTTGTCTAGGCAGCAGGCAGGGGTAAATCCACTAGGTGGTTATACAGTGCAATCATAGCTCACTGCAGCCTTGAATTTCTGGGCTCAAGCAATTCTACTGCCTCAGCCTCCCAAGTAGCTGGAATTAAGGCACGTGTACCCATGCTCAGCCAATTTTTATTTTTTGTAGAGACAGGTCTTGCTATGTTACCCAAGCTGTTCTCAAACTTCTGAGAGCACATGATCCTCTCGTCTCAGCACCCTAAAGCCCTGGGATTACAGGTATGAGTCACTATGCCTGGCCTTACACTATCATTCTTATTGGATATTTTAACCTTTTTACAATCCTACATAGAATATTGTTCTGATTATATAACGTATAGGGAAATGTAAGTAAATCAATCAGTTATTAATTCTCATTCCAGCTCTGCCACTAAGTTGCCTCAACTATAAAATGGTGATAATTTATTTCAGAAACATTGTAAGGATCAAATTAAATAATGTATTTGACTTTATGAAAATTATTACATAAACTATGAATTATTATTCTTTGGTATTCTGGTGGTCTTGATAATTCAATGTGTAAGAGCATTTCATTTAACTTCTTTTTTAGTTAAATGTATTTTTTGATGAAAATGTATTATAAAGCACCTACTTTTAAAAATCTAAAGAAGCTGAAATTAGTTGTAAAGTAAAAAGAAAGAAAAAAATAGGAATTATGAAGTTAAAAGATTATTCTGGTAATTGTGGATAGAAATAGTACTAATTTATGGCACTCATAATTTATACCTGATACTAAATAATCATGTTTACCAATCAAAATAATGTGAAAAAGAAAAGTAAAAAAAAAAAAAAAGACATAAAACTAGAAAATTTACAAACTTATGAAAATAACCAATAAATCAAAGAAGAAATTCAAATGAAAATGAAAACATAGCACACCAAAATTTATAGTCTTGTGCCTTAAGGCAGTGCTGTAGTAGAAATTTATAGCTTACATGTTTACATTAAAACAGAAAGATGTCAAACCTAACTTTAAAACTTACGGAACTAGAAAATGAAGAACAAACTAAACCCAAAGCTAGCATAAAAAAGGAAATTTGAAAGATGAGCACAGAGATAAACAGAGTAGAGAACAGAAAAATAACAAAGAAAATTAATAAAACCAAAAGCTGGTTCTTTGAATCAACAAGCATTTAGCTAGATGGACTTTTAAAATGAGGCCAGTTGCAATGGCTCACATCTGTAATCCCAGCACTTTGGGAGGCTGAGGTTGGTGGATGACTTGACCCCAGGGGTTTGAGATCAGCCTGGGCATCATAGTGAGACTACATCTCTAAAACAAAAATTTTTTGTAATTAACTGGGTATGATGGTGTACCCCTGTAGTCCCAGCAACTCAGGAGGGTGAGGTGGGAGGATTGCTTAAGCCCGGGATGTCGAGGCTGCAATAAGCCATGATCAGGCCATTGCACTCCAGCCTGAGAGACAGAGGGAGACCCAGTCTCAAAAAAAGAAAAAAAAGAAAAAAAAAAGAAGAAGAAGAAGACATGAATTACCAAAATCGGAAATGAAAGTGGGGGACATTATTACTAATTCTACAGATATAAAAAGGATTATAAGAGAGTGTGAAGAACAATTGTATGTCAACAAATTGAAAAGCCCACATGAAATGGACAAATTCCTAGAAACACAAAATCTATCAAGATTAAATTATGAAGAAACAGAGAATCTGAATACACCTATAAATAATAAGGAAATTGAATCATTAATTAAAAATCTTCAGATTTGGGGACGTCAGAAAATCCCTAGATCTAGACTGGGCATGGTGGGTCACACCTGTAAGCCCAGCACTTTGGGAGGCTGAGGCAGGCAGATCACTTGAGGCCAGGAGTTCAAGACCAACCTGGTCAATGTGGCAAAACACTGTCTCTACTAAAAATACAAAAATTAACCAGGTGTGGTGGCACGTGCCTATAATTTCAACTACTTGGATAGCTGTGGCACAAGAATCCCTTGAACCCAGGAGGTGGAGACTGCAGTGAGCTGAGATCACATCATTGCACTCCAGCCTGGGTGACAGAGCGAGACTGTCTCAAAAAAAAAAAAAAAAAGAAAAAAGAAAAGCCCTGGATCTAATGGCATCACTGGTGAATTCCACCAAACATTTAAAGAACTAATACCAATCCTTCTCAAACTTTTCCAAAAAACTGAAGAAGAGAAAACATTCCCTGACTCTTTCTATGAGATCAGTATTACTCTGCTACCAAAGCCAAAAAAAGATACTACAAAAGAAGAAAACTACAAACTAATATCCTTTATGAACACTGCAAACTAATATCCTTTATGAACACTGATGCAAAAATCCTCAACAAAATACCAGCAAACTGAACTCAGCAGCACATTAAAAGAATTACACATCATAGCCCAGTGAGATTTATTCCTGGAATGAAAGGATGGTTCAACCTTTGAAAATCCATTTTTATAATACACCACATTAACAGGTTTTGTGGGGGAGAAAAACCACTTGATCTTCTCAATTGATATAGAAAATGCATTTGACAAAATTCAACACCTTTTTATGATTAAAAAAATACACATTAAACTAGAAATAGAAGGACTATTACCTCAATGTAACAAAAGCCATACATGAAAAACCCGCAGCAAATATCATAATCAATGGTAAAAGACTAAAAGCTTTTCCTTTAAGATCAGGAACAAGATAAGGATGCCAACTTTCACCACTTCTATTCAACATAGTACTGGAAGTTCCAGCCAAAGAATTAGGCAAGAAAATGAAATAAAAATCACCTAAGTTGAAAGGAGGATGTAAAATATCTACCATTTTACATTCCCACTAACAATACACAAGAGATCCAATTGCTTCACATCCTCAAAACACTTGTTATTTTCTTTCTTCTTTTTTTTTTTTTATAGCCATCTGGCAGAGCACAGTGGCTCATGTTTGTCCCAGCACTTTGGGAGGCTGAGATGGGAGGATTGCTTGAGCCCAGGAGTTCAAGATCAGCCTGACTCCTTTGTCAGATGGGTTGGTGAGGTTGTGGCTGTAACAGCCTCAAAGGAAGAGGTAGCCCCCCTTGAGAGAGAGAGGGACACTTACTCTTCTAATGACCCTCTTGTTTGCAATGAGGCAGAGACAGCAGAAAGTGTTCTCTGTCTGCCCATGCACACAGAGGAAAGGCCATGTGAGAACGCAATGAGAAGGTGGCCATCTCCTGAGAGCCCTCACCAGACACCAGCCCCAACACCACCTTGATCTTGGACTTCTAGTCTCCAAAACTGTGAGAAAATAAATGTCTGTTGTTTAGGCAAAACAAAAAATTAATTAATAATGGATCAAAAATCTAAATTAAGAGCTGTACTGTATAACTCTGACAGTTGCAATCTAGTTTTAGAACCCTCCTATCACTGTAAAAAGCTATCTCATGCTTATTTGCAGCTCATCGCTCTTCCACCCCTAGTCTGAGATAACCACTGATTTTCCTTCTGACTCTATAGTTTTGCCCTTTCTAGAAATTTCATATAAGTGGAATTATACAATACATAGTTATGCATTGTCTGGCTTCTTTCATGAGGTTCACCTATGTTGTGGCATGTATCAGGACTTTGTTCCTTTTTATTGTCAAGGGTTGTATAGATACAGCAATTTTATTTATCCATTTACCAGCTGATGGACTTTCACACTATTTCCAATTTGGGGCTACTATGAATAATGCTGCCATGAACACTTGAATATAAATATGTAATTTTTTGAATTGTATTACTACCGTGTTAATCGTCAGATTTAACAATTTGCCATTATAGTAATTCATCAGCACTGTCAGTTTGCTCCTGTGGTCACTATACTGAATATCTGTAATGCTAAATAGATGCTCATTTTCATCGGAGGTGGGTACCAGAGCAAAATATTTTTTTGGCTTTCTCTGCCATTTAGACGCTGCTTATGGTGATGTTGCTACCATGCTATTGAACTTTTCTTTCTGTTTAATAGAACCTGACCAAGGTAAAAACATCTTCTTTTATTCTTGATTAAAGATTAAGTTGATGGTAACAGTACATTTTCATTATGGCAGTTTTACAAACTGAAGCTTAGTGCACTGCTGAAAGAAAATGCTTTATGACTATTTTCTTTTTTTTTTTCTTGAGAGAGGGTCTCAGTGTGTCACCCAAGCTGGAGTATGGCAGTGGCCCAGTCATAGCTCACAGTAACCTCAAACTCCTGGACTCAAGCGACCCTCCTGCTTCAGCCACCTGAGTAGTCGGACTACATATGTGCCACCACACCAGGTAAAATTTTTAATTTTTTGTAGAGATAGAGTCTTGCTTTGTTGCTGACACTGGTCTCAAACTCTTGTCCTCAAATGATCCTCCTGGCTCAGCCTCCCAAACTACAGCCATGGTGGCTCACTCCTGTAATCTTGCTGGAATGACAGGTGTGAGCCACTATGCCTGGCCTCTAAAATTTTCAAAATCAGATTTAAGATAATTGTCCTCAAATATAATTTTATTTACAGTATTTTTCCCATGTACTTGCTGCTTCAAACAATCACTTGAGAAAATATTTGCCTTTAAATCCTGAATCTTGAAATAGGGTATGATGGAACTATATAATTTAAATTTTGAATTTACATCTGTATTAGTCAGAGTTCTCTAAAGGGACAGAACTAGTAGGATATATGTATATACGAAGGGGAGTTTATTAGGATAATTGACTCATATGATCACAAAGCGAAGTCCCACAATAGGCCATCTGCAAGCTGAGGAGTGAGGAAGCCCGTCTGAGTCCCAAAACCTCAAAGGTAGGGAAGCTGACAGTGCAGCCTTCAGTCTGTGGCTGAAGACCCGAGAGCCCCTAGTAAATCACTAGTGTAAGTCCAAGGGTCCAAAAGCTGAACAACCTGGAGTCTGATGTTTGAGGGCAGGAAGCATCCAGCACGGGAGAAAGATGAAGACCAAAGACTCAGCAAGTCTGCTCTTTCCAACTTCTTCTGCCTGCTTTATTCTAGTTGCACTGGCAGTTATTAGATGGTACCCACCCCAGATTGAGGGTGGGTCTGCCTCTCCCAGTCCGCTGACTCACACGTTAATCTCCTTTGGCAATAGCTTCACAGACACATCCAAGAACAACGCTTTGCATCCTTTGATCCAATCAAGTTGATGCCTAATATTAACCATCACAACATCTGCAACTCAGGTTTTACTGCATGCTCATCGGTTTCACAACTGTCACTAGAATAGGCTAATAGGAGGATCTTTACAACAGGTTTCAGTGAAAGGAATATTGCCCTCACAAGACAACCGAGTTGATTATGTCTACAGCAGGTTCCAGCCAGTAAACTCTTTTCTCTGCAAATCACATGGGTGGTTGTGTTGCTACAGTGATCTGCAAAGTAAAAGTCAAGGCTTTATCTTGCTATTTAAGTGGCCTTCCTAATATGTCATAAGTGTTGTGTTATCTTCTGTGAACATCTCAAATAAGTACACGACAAGGCAAAGGCAATTCCACAGTATCTTGTATATCACATAGTTTGCTTTGGCTGAAGAATATGGAAAAGATCTACTCTCTTTCTGTTTATTGCCAGTAACCCGTAGTGCTATCTTATATTTTAAAAAGACTTCTGGTTGTTTCTTCATGTCCAAGTGTCTGATATAGAGGGTATAAAAGCAGCACATTTAATAATATCATTAACCTTCTTATACACAGCAGACTTTAATTCTAGAAACTGCTTTTAGTAACACATTTTATAGAAGGAACTTTATATCTTCATCAAATGTCAAAAATCCTTCATCTACCACTAAAAATAGTTGGCAGTCTATAGCAATATTTTTATCAAGCTTCTATTTAAATTTTTGCATAGACTCAAGAGTAAAAGGAACTATCTTCTTGAAACACTTTTTAAAAGCCTGTTGTTTTGAAATTTGATCAGAATGGGTTTGAGATACCTCATTTTTCTCAGAACCTTGTTTATTCGTTGTTTATATTCTATCTTAATCAAAGCTGTTTCAACATGGTGGTTTTCTACGTCATTTTAGGGTTTTCCTCCTCATAAACTCTGGGGTGGCAAAGTTGATATTCTCCTTTGAAGTCATCCTCAACAAGATGGAAACAATTCTCAAACAAGCATTTTTTTTTTTAAGACTCTCTCAAATAGGACTTTTTTTTTTAAAGACTCAAAGCTAAATGATACTAAATATCTAAAAATTAAATATTGTTTTTGAAGATTTCGCTGAATGTTATGAATTCTAAAATACCAAGCAAGTCTACAAAGATAATTCTATTATCACTCCTAATTTTTTTAAGAACATTTATGTTTTTAAGAAGCTGTTTATTTGTTTATTTTTTGAAGAGGGAATACATTTAGATGGTTTAAAAAGTCAAAGTAATGCAAAAGGTTCACCCTGAGTATATTCACTTTCACCCCAACTTCCCTCTCCCTCCTCTATAGTTAACTAGTTTTATAATTTATTGAGGATCTTTCCAGTATTTAATATGTGAATATAGAAAATCTAAATATGTATTTTTATTCCCGCCTTTATTGCCCAGGATTGTGTTTTGCATAAGATACACTTTTTTCTATTTTTTACTTTGCCTTCTTCATTCAGTATATTCTAGAGATCTTTTCACATCAGTATAAAGAGCAATTTTCATTCATTTTTATAGTTGCCTATTAGTCCATTCTGTAGGCTGTATCTTAGAGTATTTAACTAGGTCCATTTTGATCTTTTCCAATGTTTTGTTGTTATATGCAATGCTGCCATGCATGACCTTGAACACAAGTTATTTCATGCATGTGAAGTATATTTGATAAAAGTTTCCAGAAGTGGGATTACTGGTCAAAGGGTAGAAACGTGTAATTTTGAGAGATATTTCCAAATTGCTTTACATAGGATTGTAATCTTTGGGACTCCAATAAGCAATGCATAACAGTTTCTTGCCAAAATTATGTGTCATCAAACATTTGGATTTTTTTTTTAACCAAGCTCATAGATGATAAATGACATGTCAATTTTGTTTTAATTTACAGCTCTTATATTTTGAGTGAAATTGAACATCTTCTATGAGTTTAAAGACGTTTGTATTTCTTTTTCTGAGAATTATCTGTTCACATCCTTTGCCTATTTTTATATTGGGTTGTCTTTTTTCTTGATTTCAATGAAATCCTTATATCTTTAAAAAACAAAGAGGGGGGTGGGCGTGATGACACTTTGGGAGGTGCGATGACACTATTGATTTCAGAATATTTATTTTATATGAGCAACCTTACAAGGTAGGTAGATCACTTGAGGTCAGGAGTTCAAGACCCCATCTTTACTAAAAATACAAAAATTAGCTAGGCATAGTGGTGTTCACTTATAATCCCAGCTACTCAGGAGGCTGAGGCAAGAGAATCGCTTGAACCTGGGAGGCGGAGGTTGCAGTGACCCAGGATTGTGCCACTGCACTCCAGCCTGGGCGACAGAGCGAGACTCTGTCTCAAAAAAAAACCCTTCTTCAGTCTTACGAAATGCAAAAACATTTCCTATTTTTCTCTGCCTTATAACTACTTTTGTGTCATCAGAATCTTTTTGTGTAGTAAAATATATAAATCTCTTTTTATTTGGTTTCTGGACTTTGAATCATAGAAAGGCCTTCCTCACTCCAGTGTTACAAAGAAATTTGTCCATATTTTCTTCTACTACTTTTGAGGGTTTTTTTTTTTCTATAAAAATCTTTGCTACATTTGGAGTTTATCTTGACGAATAGTGTGGGCTATGGATCCAACTTTATCTTTTCCAGATAGATACCCAGTTATCACAACACAATTTATTGACATTGAGATGCCTCCTTTATAATAAACTAAATTTCCCTATGCTAGTCAACCTTTTCTGTACTTTTCTTTCTGTTGCTTTGTCTGTGTGTCTATTCATGTACCAAAACCATACCATTTCAATAGTATCTTTATGGTTAGACTAATCTCCTTCAATTGCTCTTCTTTTCAGACTCTTTCTACCCATTCTTTTCTTTTTTACTCCTTATTTGGAATAAATTCAAATTCACAAATTGTTGCCAACACAAAAGTAGCACAAAAATAGCCACATATCCTTTACCCAGGATCACACTTGTTAATATTTGTTTTATAGTTTCATCTTTTCTTCTCCTCTTTCATACATAACTTTTTTGCTGACCCATTTAAGGATAAATTTCGTACATCATGGCCTTTACCCCTCAGTTCCCCAAGTGTGCATTTCCTAAAACTAGGGATATTCTTTTATATAATCATAGCACAATGATCAACCTCATGAATTTACATTGATACAATACTTGTATCTATTCTACCACTCATGGTTTTTATTTTGCCCTTTGACCCAATAATACCCTTTTTAGCATTTCTCCCACCTCCAATACAGGATTTAATCCAGTGCCCAGCATTACATTTAGTTTATATCTATTCTTGCTTGTTTCGTTTGAGAAAACACTTGGTATTTTTATCGAGACTCTATTAAAAATATTTAATTAATTTAGGGAGAACTAACATCTTTGTAATGTAATGCTGAGTCTTCCTGTTCAAGAACACTTTATACTTTTCTATTCTCATCTACTTTTTTGTTCTTTGGCAAAGTTTTAGTTTTCCTTATGTAGATTTGCACATTTTTGCTAAAATTTATACCTACTATTCTCTTTTTGCCCTATTATATGTAGTCTTCTATTATGTCTTCTAATGGGCTGTGAAAGTATTGATTTCAAAATATTTATTTTATCCTAGTGACCTTACAAAGTTTTCTGTTTATAGCAGTTTTAAGTTGTAATTTTAATTTTTTGCCTGTATTATTATTTATAATTTAAATGTTTATTGAATCAAGAGAAATAAAAATTTGTTCCTAAATTATCTCACGTACTTTTTTAAGGTTTGTATTAGTTCAGTCTATTCCCCCTATTTACTTAGAATCTCTTTTTTTGAGAGAGAGAGAGGGTCTTGCTGGGTCACCCAGGCTGGAATACAGTGGTGCAATCATAGCTTGAGCCCTCCTGGGCTCAAATAATCCTCCCTCGTCAGCCTTCCAAGTAGCTGGGACCACAGGCATGTGCCACCACACCCAGCTAATTTTTTAAATTTTTTTATTTCATAGAGATGAGGTCTCCCTATGTTGCCCAGGCTGGTCTCAAACCCCTAGACTCAGGCAATCCTCCTACCTCAGCCTCCCAAAGTACTAGGATTCCAGGCATGAGTCACCATGCTTAAAGTCTCTTAGCAAATTTTTGATATTTAAAATTAACAGTTTTTATAGTCATTATTAATTACCTCATAATTTCACTCTTGCAATAATACTTTAAAGTGTGATAAAATGTCAACACATAAAAAGTATATAATGAATGCTATTTTCACTTCAAGTTGCATCTAGCATGCTTACTTATATTTGCAATGAATATTCAGATGTCAGCTGTAATTCTTAATGACACACCTCATTTGTCTTATTAGCATTGCTAAACACATTATATTGATGGTAACATATAATTTTGAGGGAAGCTGACACTGGCATCTTCTAATCTGGGGAGTGGGGTCCCTGCAGACAGTACTATAAGCAGGGACAGAGGCTCCATAAATTAGAATCAGGCAGTGAAAGGAGGAGAATGTGTCCCACAAACAAGCAGGTCCATAGGGGAGAAAACCTGTTGTAAACAGGGAAACATGGAATGATCCTTGGGGCTACCAACAGTATTCTGTGCTTCAGCTGTAGATCTGTGACCAAGATTCAACAGTAACGGAAAAATGGATAGTGAGTAGGTTTCATGTAAATGACACATCCTGCCCTTGGCATTTTTCTGTTCCTTGCCTCTATTCTCTCTTAAACCTACTTCAACCAAACTTTTGCACCCACCATTTCACAGAAACATCTCTCATGAAAGTCACCAATGACTTCCATGCTACTAAATCAAGTCTCTATTTACTTGACTTACCAGGAGTTTGTGAAATTTTGATAACACATTTCTTCTTGAAGTACTTTTAAAATTTTATTATACTTCCAAGACGTCATACTTTCATGACCTTCCTCCTGCCTCCATGGCCAGTGGTTCTCGGGCTAGGAATGCTAGATTTAACAAACAAAAATACAGTTAAGCCTGAAATTCAGATAAGTAACAAATAACTTTTTGTATAAGTATATGCCAAATATTGCATCAGATAATTACGTACTAAAAATTATTTGTTTAAAATTTAACTAGATGTCCTTTATTTCATTTGGTAGCCCTATATTTGTCTCTTTTCTGGATTCCTCCTTATCTCTACAACTTCTGTTCTTCATCTATACTCACTCCCTAAGTGATCTCATCCTAGCTTGAGGCTTTAAAAACTATCTGGTGAAGACTTTCAAATTGTATCAACAGTCTAGACCTCTCCTTTTCACTCCAAACTTATATATATATACATATATATATATGTCTACTGACATCTCCTCTTTGATATCCAGTGGGCATCTCAACTTAACACATCCAAAACTAAACTTTATTTTATTTATTTTTATTTATTTATTTATTTATTTAGACGGAGTCTTGCTCTGTTGCCCAGGCTGGAGTGCGATGGTGCATTCTCGGGTCACTGCAACCTCTGCCTCCTGGGTTCAAGTGATTCTCCTGGCTCAGCCTCCCAAGTAGCTGGGACTACAGGCACACACCACCGCACCCGGCTAATTTTGTTTATTTTTTGGTAGAGATGGGGTTTCACCATGTTGGCCAGGCTGGTCTTGAACTCCTGGCCTCAAGCAATCTGCCCGCCTTGGCCTCCCAAAGTGCTGGGATTACAGGTGTGAGCCACTGCACTTGGCTCCAAAACTGAACTTTGATCTCCTCCAAAGAATCCTGCTCCTTCTGCAGTCTTCCCCACCTCAGAAAATGGCAATTTTTATCCTCCCAGTTGCAAGGGCCCCAAACCATAGGGTCATCATCGATTATCCTCTTTTTTGTATGCTCCATCTCCATGTCTTCAGCAGCAAATCCTTTTGCCTTCTTCTTCAAAATGTGTCCCCAATGAATCACAATTCCAGAATCTCTCATCTGTAATATAGAAACATCTTCCTAGATAGTCTCGCTGCTCCTCCCTAGAGTCTACAGTTTATTATCAAAACTGAAGCAGGAATGAATCTAAGCCGGTCCCTTAAACTCAGATCCCTCCAGTGCTTTCCCATCTCTCTCTCCTAATAAAGGAAAAGTCTTACAACCACCTGTAAGGCCTGTACAAAGCTGGCATTCTGTGACTTACCTGATCTCTCTAAATTCTCTCTGCCTTGCTAACACTACTAAAGCAACCCTGCCCTTTTCCTGTTCTTCAGACCACCCAGGCACCCTCCCACTTAGGAGCCTCTCTGCTTGCTGTTTTCTCTGCCTGAAATAGTCTTCCTCTGGATAGCTGCATGGGTCACTCTCTCACCTCCTACTGCTCTCTTCTCAAATACTATACTTTCAATGTGGCATTCTCTGATCACCCAGTATTAAATTGCAAGCACTCTCCACTTCAGCACTCCATAATTACCATCCTTGTTTTATTTTCCTTTGAAACTTATCATCATATGTATTAGTCTGTTTTATGCTGCTACAACAGAAAACCTGAGATGGGTAATTTATAAACAATAGAAGTTTAGCAGGCTCATAAATATGGAGGCTGAGAAGCCCAAGAGCATGGCACAAGACTCTGGTAATGGCCTTTGTGCTGCACCATTCCATGGCAGAGGCAGAAGGGCAAGAGAGTATGTGTGAGAATGAGAGAGCAAGAGAGCCAAACTCTTTTTTTTTTTTTTTTTTTTAAGATAAATCTCACTCTGTCACCCAGACTGGAGTGCAGTGGTGCAATCTCAGTTCACTGCAATGTCTGCTTTCCCAAATTCAAGCACTTATCATGCCTCAGCCACCAGAGTAGCTGGGACTACAGGCATGCACCACAACATGCAGCAAATTTTTTGAATTTTTAGTAGAGATGAGGTTTCACCATGTTTCCCAGGCAGGTCTCAAACTCCTGAGCTCAGGCAATCTACCTGCTTTGCCCTCTCAAAGTGCTGGGATTACAGTCATGAGCCACCATGCCCAGCCCAAACTCACTTTTATAACAAGCCCAATCCTGCAATAATAACTCATTCATGTGACAATAGCATTAATCCATTCACAAGGGCAGAGCCTGCTGGCCTAATCACTTATTATGCTCCACCTCCCAACACTGTTGCATTAAGGATTAAGTTTCCAATACACGGCTGGGCGCCATGGCTCACACCTATAATCCCAGCACTTTGGGAGACCCAGGTGGGAGGACTGCTTGAGTCCAGGAGTTTGAGATCAGACTGGGCAATATAGTGAGACCTCATCTCCACAAAAAATTTAAAAATTTAGCTGAGCATGGTGGCATGCACCTGTAGTCCCAGATACTTAGGAGGCTGAGGTGGGAGGAGCTCTTTAGCCTGGGAGGTGGAGGTTGCAGTGCACCTAGATCATGCCACTGCACGCCAGCTTGGGCAACAGAGACCCTGTCTCAAAAAAATTTTTCCAACACATGAACCTTGGGGGACATATTCAAACCAAAGCTCCATCCAACATACCATAGGTTCTATTTATTATTTATTTTTTGTCTGTTTCTCTCTCCAAAAATGTAAGCCTGAGGAAGACAGGAATTTTTACCTATTTTGTAAACTGATGTATCTCTAGTACCTATATGTGGCATGAATGTGGTATCTTCAAAGTCTAGTACTTGGTAGGCACTCAGTAAATAGAATAAATAGTTATTGAATGAATGCGTAAATGAATGAATTAATGAAACTAAAGAATATGCATAAAGCTGCTGTCACCAGGTGACACATTATTGAGAAATCCCAGAACAAAGGAAGCAATAAAGAAAAGATGAATTTGGGGTGGGGGGTGGGGGAGAGGGGGGATGAAATGCTTGGTCTTGGCAGAAAGGAAGGCAGAGGGACCCTGACTATCTTTTCCTTTCTTTCAAGCTACTAGAAAAGGCGGGAGCTGTCCAGCATTGACCTCCTGAAGCTGGAGTGCCACTGCAGGGACGAAAGCCTGCTTTCCTAACCCAGCCCAGGATCACTTCATTGCCATCTTTCTTATCAAACACATCTTTGTTCTCTGTGTGCTTCTGCTTCCCAGTCCTTTTCTCTTTACTCAAATTTGCCCAGAAAGCCCATGAGCTACATGAAATCTTATTGTTCCCATCCTTTTCAAAAAGCATTACTCACTCACTCCAGTAACTTCCATGTCATAAAGGTGATGACTGGGATGACAGAAACAGTGACTTCATAAATGTATCTGTTGAAATGTGTTTGGTGCTTCCTTTGCGTGTATCTCTCAAAAATCAGTTTTTCAAATTTGGCTAAAAGCCAATATTTGGGGCTCAATTGTCCAGCAAATTTCTTAATGAGAAAGACCTGCTTCTCTATCACACATCCTAATGGGTTGAGTTGTATGTCCCCCCTCCTCGACCTCAAAAGATATGTCTACTTGAAACCTGTGAATATGATCATATTTGGAAAAAATATGACCTTATTTGTAACTATAATTAAATTTAGTTTCTTGAGATGAGATAATCCTGGATTCAGGACGGGTCCTAAGTTCAATGACAAGTGACATACAGAGAAGAAGGCCATGTAAAGTTAGAGGCAAAGTTTGGAGTTACACAGTTATAAGCCAAGGAACATTGAGGATTGCTGGCCGCAATGCCTGGAGCCACCAGGAGATGGAAGAGGCAAGGAAGAATTCTCTCCCTAGAAACCTTGGAGGGAGTATAACCCTGCTGATACCTTGATTTCAGAATTCTGGCCTCCAGGTCGGGTGCAGTGGCTCATGCCTGTAATGCCAGCACTTTAGGAGGCCAAGGCGGCAGATCACTTGAGGTCAGGAGTTTGAGACCAGCCTGGCCAACAGGGTGAAACCCTATCTCTACTAAAAATACAAAAATTAGCTGGGCATGGTGGCACACACCTGTAATCTCATGTAATCCCAGCTACTTAGGAGGCAAAAGGCACACCGTTTTTTGTTTGTTTGTTTGTTTTTGAGATGGAGTCTCACTCTGTCACCCAAGCTGGAGTGCGGTGGCACAATCTTGGCTCACTGCAACCCCCACCTCCTGGGTTCAAGCAATTCTCTGGCCTCAGCCTCCCAAGTAGCTGGGATTGCAGGCATGCACCACCATGCCCAGCTAATTTTTGTATTTTTAGTAGAGATGGGGTTTCACCATGTTGGCCAGGCTGGTCTCAAACTCCTGACCTCAAATGATCTGCCTACCTTGGCCTCCCAAAGTGCTGGGATTACAGGCGTGAGCCACCATGCCTAGCCAAAAGACACATCTTACTTGGCAGCAGGCAAGAGAGAGCTTGCGCAGGGGAACTCCCATTTATAAAGACATCAGATCTTGTGAGACTTATTCACTACCATGAGAAGAGCACGGGAAGATTGCCCCCATGATTCAATTACCTCCCACGGGGTCCCTCCCACAACATGTGGGAATTGTGGGAGATAGAATTCAAGATTAGATATGGGTGGGGACACAGCCAAACCATATCATTTCACCCCTGGCCCCTCCAAATCTCATGTTCTCACATTTCAAAATCAGTCATGCCTTCCTAACAGTAACCCAAAGTCTTAACTCATTTCAGCATTAACTCAAAACCAAAGTCCAAAGTCTCATCTGAGACAAGGCAAGTCCCTTCCGCCTCTGAGCCTGTAAAATGAAAAGCAAGTTAGTTACTTCCTAGATAAAATGGCGATACAGGCATTGGGTAAATACAGCTATTCCAAAATGGGACAAATTGGCCAAAACAAAGGGGATACAGGCTCCTTGCAAGTCCAAAATCCAATAGGGCAATCATTAAACCTTAAAGTTCCGAAATTATTTCCTTTGAATCCATGTCTCACATCCAGGTCATGCTGATGCAAGAGGTGGGCTCCCATGGCCTTGGGCAGCCCCACCCCTGCGGCTTTGCAGGGTACAGCCTCCCTCCTGGCTGCTTTCATGGGCTGGCATTGAGTGTCTGTGGCTTTTCCAGACTTATGGTGCAAGCTGTTGGTGGATCTACCATTCCGATGTCTGGAGGATCATGACACTTTTCTCAAAGCTCCACTAGGTAGTGCCCCAGTGGGGACTCTGTGTCTGGGCTTCAAACCCACATTTCCTTTATGTATTGACCTAGCAGACATTCTCCATGAGGGCCCTGCCCTGCAGCAAACTTCTGCCTGGACATCCAGGTATTTCCATACATCTTCTGAAATGGTGGAGGTTCCCAAACCTCAGTTCTTGACTTCTCTGCATCAGCAAGCTCAACACCATGTGGAAGCTGCCAAGGCTTGGGACTTTCACCCTCTGAAGCCACAGCATGAGCTGTGCCTTGGCCTCTTCAGCCATGGCTGGAGCAGCTGGGACACAGGGCATCAAGTTCCTAGGCTGCACACAGCAAGGGGTTCTGGGCCTAGTCCTTGAAACAATTTTTTCCTTCTAGGCCTCTGGGCCTGTGATGGGAGAGACTTCTGTGAAGGTCTCTGACATGCCTTGGAGACACCTTCCTCATTGTCTTGGCTTCCTGTTACTTATTTGGCTCCTTGTTACTTACGCAAATTTCTGCAGCGAGCCTGAATTTCTCCCTAGAAAATGGAGTTTTGTTTTCTATTGCATCATCAGGCTGCAAATTTTCCAAATTTTTAGGCATTGCTTCCTCTCTAATCCTTCACTGCTTAGAAGTTTCTTCTGCCGGATACCCTAAATCATCTCTCTCAAGTTTGAAGTTCCACAGATCTCTAGGCAGGGGCAAAATGCTGCCAGTCTCTTTGCATAGCAAGAGTGACCTTTATTCCAGTTTCCAAGTTCCTTATCTCCATCTGAGACCACCTCTGCCTGGACCTTATTGTCCATATAACTATCAACATTTTGGTCAAAGCTATTCAGCAAGTCTCTAGGAAGTTCCAAACTTTCCTACACTTTCTTATCTTCTGAGCCCTCCAAACTGTTCCAACCTCTGCCTGTTACCCAGTTCCAAAGTTACTTCCACATTTTCAGGTATCTTTACAGAAGCACCCCCACTCTCAGTACCAATTTACTGTATTAGTCCATTTTTCCACTGCTGATAAAGACATACCCAAGACTGGGTAACTTATAAAGAAAAAAGAGGATTAATGGATTTACAGTTCCACATGTCTGGAGAGGCCTCATAATCATAGTGGAAGATGAAAGGTGAAAGGCACGTCTTACATGGTGGCAGGCAAAAGAGAGCTTGTGCAGGGGAACTCTCATTTATAAAACCATCAGATCTCATGAGACTTATTCATTATCACAATAATAGCATGTGAAAGACCTGCCTCCATGATTCAATTAACCTCCTACTGCATCCCTCCCATGACACGTGGGAATTGTGGGAACTATAACTCAAGATGAGATTTGGATGGGGACACAGCCAAATCATATCACCTGCCAATATTTGTTATTTGTCTGTTTTATTTTAGCCATCTTAATGGATGTGAAGTGGTATCTCATTGTAATTTCCCTGATGGCAAATTATGTTGAACATCTTTCTATGTGTTTATTGGCCATTTGTGTAATTTCTTTGGATAAATGTCTATTCACATCCTTTGCTCACTTTTTTTTAAATTTTATTTTTGACTTGTAAGTATGGTTCTTTTTTTTTTTTTTTTGAGATGGAGTTTTGCTCTGTCACCCAGGCTAGAGTACAGTAGTGTGATATCAGCTTACTGCAACTTGTGCCTCCTGGCTTCAAGTGATTTTCCTGCCTCAGCCTCCTGAGTATCTGGGATTACAGGCATGCACCACCATACTCGGTTAATTTTTATATTTTTAGTAGAGATCGCTTTCACCATGTTGGCCAGGCTGGTCTCAAACTCCTAACTTCAGGTGATCCTCCTCCCTCAGCCTCCCAAAGTGCTGGCATTATAGGCATGAGCCAAGTATGGCTCATTGTAAAAACTTTGTTAGTTAGAAATAATTTCAGACTTTTACAAAGTTTCAAGAAAAGTATAAAGAATTCCTGAATATTTTTAATGCAGATTTCCTAAATGTTAACATTTTATCATTGCCTAATTCATTCTAATTTTTTTCGGAAACATTTGAAAGTCAGTTGCAGATATGATGCCCCTTTACTAAATACTTCCGTGTATTTCCAAAAACAAGAACATTCTCTGATATAACAATAGTTCATTGGTCAAAATCAGGAAATGATTCAATGCCAATAACTAACCTACAGACCATATTCAAATTTCACCCATTCCCCTACCCATGTCCTTTATCAGGCTTATGCTTTTAACACAATTTTTACGTATTTCTTACCTTTCAGGCATTTGTATCTTTTTTTTAAAAAAAAGTTACTGTTGGCCAGGTGCAGTGGCTTACACCTATAATCTCTGCACTTTGGGAGGCCAAGATAGTAAAACTGCTTTAAATCAGGATTTCACGGCCAGACTGGGCAACATAGCAAGATCCATCTCTACAAAAAATACACAAGTTAGCTAAAGCAGATAATCGTCTTCCTCAGAAAAGAATTTTCCAGACACTCTCCTAGTCTAGGAAAACCACACTCTCCTTAGGGGCTGTTCCTACGTGGTTCCTCCTAGAAGCAGCTAGGTTCAGAAGAGGCTAAGTCTGATGCTTTGCCATCCCTTCATTGTTCCCTTCTTTTCTTCAATGTCTGAGGGATGGTAGAAATTTAATAAATGTCACATGAATGGATGGATGGGATTGTGCTTTCATCAACATGTCTTCTAAGGCCTGGAGAGCAGGGAGAAGCTATTAAAATTCTTTAAAGAGTAGGCTGTTGGACCAATAAGATCTTTTTTTTTCTTTTTCTTTTTTTATAAAGACGAGGTTTCACCATGTTGGTCAGGCTGGTCTTGAACTCCCAACCTCAGGTGATCCGCCTGCCTTGGCCTCCAAAGTGCTTGGATTACAGGTGTGAGCCACCACGCCCGGCCTATAATAAAGTTGTTGTTGTTGTTGTTGTTGTTGTTTTTGAGACAGAGTCTCACTCCGTCACCAAGCGCCAGGCTGGAGTGCAGTGGCACGACCTCGGCTCACTGTAACCTCCGCCTCCCGGGTTCAAGCGGTTCTCCTGCCTCAGCCTCCCGAGTAGCTGGGACTACAGGTGCGCGCCACCACGCCCAGCTAATTTTTTTGTATTTTTAGTAGAGACGGGGTTTCACCATGTTGGCCAGGATGATCTCGATCTCTTGACCTCGTGATCCGCCCGCCTCGGCCTCCCAAAGTGCTGGGATTACAGGCGTGAGCACCGTGCCTGGCCACCAATAAGATCTTTATCTTTCAGTGTGAATAGCTAAGTGAAAAGCAGGGCAACTTCAAATGGCATACATATATACAGGGTCCTATTAGTGTTAAAATACCAAAAGCTTAAAAACAATTAGCCAAGCGTGGTGGTGCACCTGTAGTCCTAGCTACTCAGGAGCCTGAGGTGGAAGGATTGCTCGAGCGCAAGAGCTCAAGGCTGCAGTAAACTGTGATTGCACCACTGCACTCCAGTTTGGGCCACAGAGCGAGACCAAAAAAAAAAAAAGCTTCTTCCAAGTTGTTTCTTCTTGGAGTTGGTAATAATAGTGGGAAGGTAACTTTGCCTGTCTAGCCCCAGGGGAGGGATCAGCCCTGTGGGGAATTGAGCTGTTACCAGAGGTTACTTACTGCCCTTGCTAAACTCTAAAGAGATTCATTTTTAAAATACTGATACACAGTATTTAAACATATGTACATACATAATGGAACACCATTTGGCCATAAAGAAGGAAACCATGAAGAGATTCATTTTTAATACATGTAGCTGCATGCCAACTTGTCTCATATTCCCTCTCTCCTAGAAAAAAAAATGTGAATTTTCTGAAGCACCTACCTGGAGGTACAGACAGATGACTGCGTAAACTCAAAGCTGAGAGTGGATGGAATCGCTACCAGGGAGACTGTAGCATGAGCAGGGGCAGATCCTGAGGAGTACACTTTGAGGAACAGAAATCAGAAATCTCAAAGAGGCAGAGCGTACTGGTGACAGCAAGGAGCTGCTCAGAGTCTAGTAAAAGGGAAAGGTTTTATTATCACTTGGAGCCACTGTGGTTCTCCCAGAGGAAGCTCCTGTCATCCAGACAGCGGTGAGCTCCCAAGCCCAGCAGAGACCTCAGTCCCTAAATGGGCATGAGCTTCATTCAGGGCTTTCACTGGCCACGATAGGGGGACGCCCAGCACCGAGTTCAGGGCCTCCCCAGGAAGAGGTCAGTTGTGCAAAGAAGTTAGGGCTGGAACTGGGAGGAATTCCGAGCATGCGTCCCAGCCGGGGGTTGAGCATGCGGGCGAAGAGCAAGGCAGCGCTGGGAACCCGGCTAGGGCTTTCCGTGTGGGCCGCGCCTGCTGGCCCTTTCTATCTTAGCCCCTTGACACAGACTGCGCTTCCGCCCACAGGTTGACTTCCGCTACCAGCAGCCAAGGGAACCAGATCCCGAGGGAACCAGCACCCCTGGGCCCTCGCGGCCCGAAGCCTGAGGTTCCGGCCCCTCCCCGGAAGGGCGGCCCCGCCCACACCCGTCGCGGTCCCACCCCCCTCCACGGCCGCCCCGCCTCCCACTTGGTCTCAGGGGCCTAGCGCCGCCGGCGGAGGACGGTAGCATGGAGGGCGGCCTGGGCGTGCTGTGTGCGTGCTGACCGGAGCCTCCCGCGGCTTCGGCCGGGCGCTGGCCCCGCTCCTGGCCTCGCTGCTGTCGCGCGGCTCCGTGCTGGTCCTTAACGCCCGCAACGACGAAGCACTGCGGCAGCTGGAGGCCGAGCTGGGCGCCAGCGGTTTGGCCTGCGCGTGGTACGGGTGCCCGCGGACCTGGGCGCCGAGGTTGGCTTGCAGCAGCTGCTCAGCGCCCTGCGCGAGCTCCCCAGGCCCGAGGGGCTGCAGCGACTGCTGCTCATCAACAACGCGGGTAAGACACCGGGGCTGGAGCGGACTCCCATGTGAGTGTCCACTTCCTCCACCGCTGGGGAGTTTAAGAGCGACTCCTAGGGAGTCGGATAGGACGCCTGGAAATCTAAAGTCCTAGTTGTTCCAGTTTGAGTAGCAAGTGGAGGCGAGGTGTACAGGGAGACTCGGTGCCGTCGGGGCAACAGTCTGCTCCACTTCCTGGAAAATTGGCCAGCCGGGTTTTCCAAAGCGCCTGTGGAACTTTCCCGATCCCCTTGCTCTGCGCCCTCTGGTGGAGGCCTGAGTCAGGGCTTGGAGTCTCCAAACTAGTAAACTCCCTGCTTTTCTAAAGGACCCGTAGAACTCTCCCTCAGCCCCAGGGCAAGGCAGGTGCCTTCTCATTCTGCAGCTTGGGCTGGCTGGGTTCCCCAGGTGTCTGTCCGCAGAGCTTGGGTAGAGAGAAGCCTCTTCAGAAGTGCTAGGCAGCTTCTTCCTCTAGGTCTGCGTGGGAGGAGGATATCTGGAGGAACTTGGAGAGGGCTGGGGGAGAAGAAAGCCCTGCCTGCACTGAGTTACTCCTAAGCTCTCGTTTTTCAGGCTCTCTTGGGGGATGTGTCCAAAGGCTTCACAGACCTGAGTGACTCCACTCAAGTGAACAACTACTGGGCGCTGAACTTGACCTCCATGCTCTGCCTGACTTCCAGCGTCTTGAAGGCCTTCCCGGCCAGTCCTGGCCTCAACAGAACTGTGGTTAACATCTCGTCCCTCTGTGCCCTGAAGCCCTTCAAAGGCTGGGCGCTGTACTGTGCAGGAAAGGCTGCTCGTGATATGCTGTTCCAGGTCCTGGCGCTGGAGGAACCTAATGTTAGGGTGCTGAACTATGCCCCAGGTAGGTGGGAAGACCTGCCATCCCTGTCCTCCAGGACCCACTGGTCCCCCTCTGGGGGCTGGGCAAGCAGCCTAGTCTGCTCCCTCCAGGAAACAACCCACAGAGTATTTTGTCCCTGAATCATGACCCATCACCCCTAAGGGGAAATATGGGCCCAGGGAAGTAAGAGCTGGCAGGGGCTGGGATACTGGCAGAGAGTGAGGAGTTGCCTGGACTGGAGGTTTGAGGCAGGAAAGTCTAAGGTCTTAGATGGAGTTTGGGAGAAGACTGGGTTTCGAGTTTCAGGCCTTCCTCATGTGAAGTGGGGAAGATGCTTCCTGCCTCACAGGGCACTTTGGAAGACTGAATGAGGAGATACTGTATGTGAAAATGACCCTGACCTGTGAAGTGTTGCCTCATTGTTAAATAGGACTGACCACACCATATTGTCTGCATATGTTTGCTTGCCTCCTTCCCCTCCCTTGACAGGAAAGCCTTTGCACTATGCATAGCACCTACCAAAGCACTGCACTAAGGCAGGGTGCAGGACATGCTAGCTGCATGGAGAGCGGACAGACATTGTTGAGAGCTGACTATCCCCAGCTGAACTGTGCTGGAACACTATGGGGGATACTGGGATAAATACAGTAGAGCCCTTGTTCTCATGAACACCAAAGGACAGGGAGTTTTGTGATACTGGGTCTGGTTTCTGATGCCACAGCACCCCTTTCTTAATAGTGAGGATTCTCTTCTAGGCTTGAGGTTGCTGCAATCAGAAGGTGGTAACAGAGCAGCCCTGGAATGCCTGAGCAACTTGGGCAGAGATCAGTAGTCTGTGCCCCTGGGGAATAGGACCAGGATCTCAGGGCAGACAAGTAGAATGGCCTGCACAAAGCACAGATGTGGCAGG
This sequence comes from Ateles fusciceps, assembly GCA_036589455.1. NCBI lineage: Eukaryota > Metazoa > Chordata > Mammalia > Primates > Atelidae > Ateles > Ateles fusciceps. Next base: position 41,359,689 of record JAZHEH010003205.1, read on the forward strand.
ACCGGATCCACCTTGCTTCCAAGTTCTTCCTCATGCTCTCCAGTACCCCAGCCCCTACCACCCCTGCCTCCAACACACATTTGCAGTTATTCTTGCAACCCACATTCAACTCATCATCCACTCTGAGCCCAGCCCAAGTACTCGCACAAACAGTGGTGACCAAATGTAAGCTACAGCCAGGAGCAGAGGCCACATGGCTGTGTTTGGTCTCAGGAGGCTGCCCTGGGCATTATGAGGGGAGCTGAGATTTTTCAGGAGGTCCCCCAGGACCTGAACCAAGGTTTTCATTTTGGTCTCAGGAAGAATGTTCTAACAGGTGCTCAGAGATAGGATGGGCTGTTTGGAAAAGTAGCACGTCCCCTCTCGGCAAGGATGCACAGATCATTGGAAAACAGTCAAGGACCAGAAGAGAGATTCTCTCCAAGCCTGAAATTCTCTGATTTTCTGCCCCTGAGGACCATTAACTGCAAATTCTGGGGTGCATGAGTGATTCCTATGTGAAGAATAGAACATGCTTACAACAGTTCAAGAAGGGAACAATTCCCTTTAGTTGGGGGAGACTAGGGATGGCTTTATTGGAGGCAGCTGAGCTGGACATTGACGTTGGTTGTTAGCAGGTGGAAGGCATTCCTGATAAAAGGAAATGAAGGTGTGAAGGCTCATTGTGGGAGTGGCAGATCTTCCTGTTTGCCTGTAGGGTAGGTGGTGTGCCCAGAGGAGAGCAGACAGGAGTGCCTTGAGTACTAGGCCAGGCTGTTGGGAAGCTGTTGAAGGGTTTTGAGCAGAGGAATGGTGTGATCCCAGTGATGTTTTTCTTTGTTTGTTTTTTTTGAGACAGTCTTGCTCTGTCACCAGGCTGGAGTCCAGTGGTGTGATCTTGGCTCACAGCAACCTCTGCCTCCCAGGCTCAGGCAATTCTCGTGCCTCAGCCTCCGGAGTAGCTGGGACTACAGGCATGTGCCGCCATGCCTGGCTAATTTTTGTATTTTTAGTAGAGACAGGGTTTCACCATGTTGGCCAGGCTGGTCTCAAACTCCTGACCTCAAGTGTCCTCCCGCCTCAGCCTCTTAAAGTGCTGGGATTACAGGCGTGAGCCACTGTGCCTGGCCCCCCAGTGATGTTTGAGTAGAATGAGTTTAGTAGTGGGCTACAGAAGGAGCTGAGGCAGGGAGTGAAGCAAGGTTGTAAAAAGGGCCTGATGGTCGGGATGTGTAGATGCTGAAGAGTCTACCTGGTGCCTGGTTGGCTATGTGGGTGATGGGGCGTGGAAGGAGGAGGTGTTGGAGGTTTTGAGTCTGGAAAAAGAATACTTGACTAATAGAAATGGGGATGTCAGGAGGTAGTGCTGGTTGGACAGATGAGGAGCTTGGGTTTAGACATGGTAGTCTGGAGAGTCCGTGTTCAGTGAGCTTTTGAATTTCAGCCCAGAACTCAGTAGTGACAAACTGGAGCCTTTGGCAACCCTGACCACACATTTCAGCCAAGATGATGTGTTTCCTCTGGCCAGACCTGACTCAGCCCCACCCCCAACATACAACGGGGACCTGAAACCTCCTATCCCTGCGTCAGCCATGTTCCCTCATCATATGCTTTTCATCCTCTAGGTCCTCTGGACACAGACATGCAGCAGTTGGCCCGGGAGACCTCCATGGACCCAGACATGCGAAAGGGCTGCAGGAGCTGAAGGCAAAGGGGGGAGCTGGTGGATTGCAGGGTGTCAGCCCAGAAACTGCTGAGCTTGCTGCAAAAGGATGAGTTCAAGTCTGGAGCCCATGTAGACTTCTATGACAAATAAGCCCATGCCTTTGGCTTCTTGAACCTTTTTTTACCCACTCAGACATACCCCAGAGCCCCTGTGGCTCCCCCACACCCTGTCATAGGGGCATTCCTGCCTTAGATATATAAGCACTCATGCCTACTGCCCTGCCCTCAGGCACAGCCAGCTGTGAGCTCCCAGGTCGTTGGCCTTAAACAGTTGTCAGGAATGTGTGCTTGTGTACCCTGGTTTATGAGGAGGCTTAGGAGAGAGGTTATGGGTATTTGCGTCTCTGTCCCCAGGAATAGAACTTAAGGGGTGGGAAGAGCAAGAAAAGAAGCTGGGGGAAGAAGTTGTGTCTCCTGCTCATAGCAAGCCCATGGGGAGACGAAAGAGTGATCTGGTGTCGAATAGGAGGACCCGTGTAGATTCGATGGCCTGGAGAGGAGGAAGTGTGCAGACAGTACAAGGTCCAGCCGACACAGATGCCCCTGGCTGAGGGGGAGCAGGGCCTTCTGTTGAACTCTGTGTCCTCACCTGATGTCTCCTTCCTCCAAAATCCACCATCCCTTCCCCCAGGCCGGGAGAAGGGGCTCCTGGGTGTCTCTATACACCACAAAGGCCGATACAAATAAAATACACATTGTCCTTTCTCTTCATGCTTGCTTTCTCATCTGATACAGGGCCTGTGACTAACTGCCTGGTTCACTGGGCCCAAAGTCATTCCCAAGGCAGTTAACCCAAATGTGAGGTGGTGTCCTTATTTCCTAGGGAGCTGTCCTGGGCCATCTGCCTCCAATCATTGAGCCCCACTCAGTGGCAAGCCCAGGTCCAAAGTTGCCCACAGTCGGCATGCCCAGATGTCTGCTCTTTTGTGCTGTTGCCCACACTGACCCCAGCCTTGACAGCCCTTTTCTCACCCTGGGCTGTTCAGAATACCCATCTTTCAGGGCCCAGCTTACACCCTGCTCTCCGCTTGGCCCTGGAGCCTGGGTCCTCTCCCCTGACTCTCTGTGGATTCCCAATTCCACCCCCGTCCACCTGGCAATGCTGTGAATGGATGCCAGCTGCCGTTGGCCCTCTTGGCATTGTCCATCTGGTCCAGGTCCTCAGTGGGGTGGGCTTGGGACCAGCATGCCTTTGAGGGGGGATGGGCAAGATTCCAAGAGAGGAAAGCTCTGAGAAATCAGGGCTGCAACCAAGCCAACCCTTGCGCAGGTTGGTGGACGTAGGCTGGGCTGGGAGCGTCACAGCCGTGGTGGTCTGCAGCCAGCACCCTGGCCCCTGGCTGTATTTGGGAGGAGGGAACGTGGTCCCCTGCCAGCTGACTGCAAAACTCAATCTGCCTCTTGAGTGTGCAGAAGGGAACTCCTCCCTGTGCTCAGCAGAGGGCGCATGGAGGCCGTGCCTCCCAGAGAACCCCAGGCAGCTCCTCTTACTGAAGGTCAGGCCGGCAGCTGAAGTTGGCAACGCCCTGCCTGGTCCCATAGGAGGGAATGAGTGAGCTCTTACCTCCTCCAGCAGAACCCTTGCCCTCACGCACCTACTGAAGTCAAAATCGTTGGGCTCAGGTTCCTGCTCTGCCACTTACCAGCTGGTAACCCAAGGCAAGTTTCTTCCCTGTGCCTCAGTTTCCTTATCTGAAAAATGTGGATTCTAATGGCACCTACCCTAAAGGGTTGTTTTGAATATTAAGCGATCTAATGTTTGTAAATGCTCAGCACAGTGCTAGCATTCTGGGTGGTAAGTGCCCCGTAGATGCTAGTATTTATTGTCTTTAAATATCAAGATCCAGATCATCCTGGAGCCCCACTGGCAGCCTCCTCTCCTCTAGTCGGCCCAGACATCCTCCCCTGGCTGACTTGAGGCAAAAATTCTCACTGTACTGCCCCTATTCAGCCTCCTGGAGGTGAGGGTGGAGTCTGGTCTGGACACCTTGTCTTGGGCTTACAGGAAAATGCATGAGCTTTGGAGTAGGAACCTTCAGTCCCACTACCCTGTCTGTGACAGAGGTGCCGTGGGTGTTGGGCAGAGCCCTGCTTTCTCTCTGGACTTCAGTTTCCTTAGAGCAGTGAACTCCAAGATTCCTTCCTGGACACCTTCCATGAGGCGTTTCTTGTGTGGTCAGGTGGTGGATTATGGCAGTCTGGGCTTCCTTTTGTGCCGTGGTGGGTGGTGGGTAGGTTTCCTCACTTGGCCCCTTGCTCCCGTGGGAGTGTGAGGGTGGTCAGTGCCAGTCCTACTCTGTGGATAATCCACTGGGGTTGACTCCCTCCCTCCCCTCTAGGCTAGTTGCCCAGGAGCTTAGTGAGGAGTACCGCATGTCCCCACGAGATGGCGAGGCCCTCCCATGCCTGACATTTGTCTTCTCTGAGCCCAGAGACATAGGAGCTTTGGAAGTGCTCCCTTGGCCTGTCTCTCCCTGCAGCCCAGGATTCTAGACTTTGGGGGTGGGGGGTGGGGGGTGCGGGCACCAGGGAACTGGGGAGATCAGGGAGGGGGCAGCATCACTCTTCCTGCCAGGTCCCAAGGCCTCTTCAGTGACCCAGTCTCTGCCCGCAGGGATTTCCCAGACCTTGCTCCCAGACCTGGACTCAGCCTCCCCAGGTCCCCCGACACCAGGGCAGGGAGGCTTTTGCAGTGGCCCCCAGGCCATAAGCAGCCACCCTCCAGGGGCTAACCATCTGTGTTCCCCCGACTGCATGACCTGGCCTTGGCCACCACACACATGAGCACACGCGAGTGCACACCCAAATACATGCCTGCACATGCCCAGGGCCCAGCTGCTGGAGCGAGCAGGGCCATAGATGAGCCTAAAGACAAACAAGGTTCCTCTTTGTCTTTGGTGTGAGAGCACTGGGCAGTTTTTGGTTTTGTGTTTAATACGCCTGCACTGGGGCCAGCAGCTGGCCTGTGAGGAGCAGGGGGGAGTGAGGGGAATATTCCAGGCCAAAGTCAGTGTCCAAGAGCATGACCAGCTGGGATTAGTGTGGTCAAGAGCTTCCCCTCAATCCCCAATTCCTGTCCTTCCTCCCATGAATATACACTCGTGCCCCACAGCCAGGCTGGTGCTGAGTCTGTTGTCAGCCATCAGGGGCACTTGCCCAGCACTACTCCATCCCAGCATGTCCCCGTGCCTCACCCCAGAGAGCCAGGCCCCGGGATGCTGCCTTCTGGCCTCCTTCACCTTCGTCCTTCCCACAGAACAGGGTGGCATAGGCTAGCATGCACATGATAATTCTGACTCACATGGCAGGTGTGCACACCCTTGTGTGAACACACCCAACAGCCCCCATGCGTGCCCTCACTGCTGGGCTCCCATGTGGTGACAGGGGACATGGGTGAAGACTCCCAGTCCCCTGGGTGGAGACCCTGTGGGGTGGTACCTCTCCGGCCCTCACATCATCTCTCAGTGATCTGGGGTGTAAAAGAGAAGGGGAGTGGACCAGAAACCACAAGACAGCTTGCTGGAAGTGAGCTGAGGAATCACTCTGAACCTCTGAGGTCAGCGGCAGGAGCCGATAGAAGGTAGAACTCTGAGCCTGGAGCCAGCCCTCCTTGCCCGACTCCCCCAGTCCTGAGGTCTCCCACGTGCGGTGCTGGGAGACGGGGGAGCAGCGCAGAGTGCAGGTGTTGTCTCAGACTTTTGAAGTAGAGCCCACTCCCACCAGGGAATTGTTGTTACTTCCCAGTCAGCCTCCCCTATCTCACCGTTTGTCTCTCCTTTCATCCGTGCTAAGTGCATCCTCAGCCCTAAGAGCCCTTCGTGCGAGACCGGAGAGCCCCAGATTTCTATTTTCAGTGAGGAGTTGGGGGAAAGGAGGAAGGGAGAGAGAAGGACATGCCTATCCCTTGGGGGCTCCTTCCCCCTGCTGACCTCAGTGGCTCAGCGTGGTTCCCCAGCTAACTAATCTGAAAGCTGTCTAGCGGTCTCTTATCCACAGGACCGCCCAAGGACAGCCCCAGATCCCCCTATCTGACCCCTGGCCAGGACAGGAGCCCTGTGCAGAGGACAGAGACAGCTGCATCATTTTCTGGAACAAAATGGGCTTTTTCTGAGTCCCTCCTTCTGGCCTGCCCAGGTGACACAGGAAAGGGACCAGGGGCAAAGTGAGGAGTTGAGAGGAGGTAAGTCCCCTCTCTGCTCTGGAACATCCAGGCAGAGAAACAAAAGCAGACACCACGAGAATCAAAGACAGAGGCAGGGCAGGCCGGACAGTGAGAGAGGAAAATGGAGAGAGGGACAGAAACACAGGGAGGAAACAGAGAGGCAGAAAGATTTGAAAATATAGTAAGACAGATTTAGATGGAAGGAGAGAGATGGCGGGAGAAGCCACACACCCTCACACACTCGCACACGCTCATACTCCCTCCCTCCCTCCCCTCTCTCACATACACTCACACACACACACACACCCGGGCGTGCGCTCACGCAGCCGCCCTGAGCCTTGCTGGAAATAATCCCGTTCGCGACGCCAGGGCCTCAGCTGCACAGGCGTTGCCGAGCTGTTACCTTGCACATCTGTCAGCTCCAAATGTAGAAGCTGTCATAGGACTGTGTGTGTGTAAGTGTGAGAGTGTGTGTGCATGCCTGTTCCTCCTGGAGAATTTTGAGGCCTTAGTCGGCAGAGGGAGATTCCCAAGGGCCCAGAGGCTCTCCAGGAAGTCCAAGCCCTGAAAAGCAGGTCTGCTCCTTCCCTTCCTGCACAGGGAGTGGCCACGGGGCCGCCCAGCTTTAGGAGATGGCCCACTGGACTTGGGCTTCTGTGGCCTGTCTCGTGGCCTGGGCAGTCACTTCTCAGAACATCTGGGTCTCCTACTTGTCAGGTCGGGGATGTCAGGTAGCTATGCCACCTGGAAGGAACCCAGAGAGGCAGTAATAAGCACCTGGCCTGGTGTATGTCCGTCACTTCTGGTAGTCAGGGATTGTTCTCTGAGAGCTGGGAAATCCTTCTTGTGTCTTACTCCCAGGTCCCTCTGGGATGCCGAGAACATTGCCCTCCTCCAATCCACTCTTCTCCACGCCACTCTCCTTGCTGGACCTGAAGATGGGCCTTGGGCATCGACTCTGGGCTGCAAAAGGTCCAAGAACCTCAAACACCAAGTCTCCAGGAACACGGCGTGTTGGCATATTGCCTGGGATGACTTGAGAATGGTGAGGCTTTTCCTGTAAGGATCTTGGGTAGAAACTTTTCTCTGCTGACTCTTTCCAGGTTTTCAACCCCCCTCCCTGCCCCAAATGTCAGGACATTCTTTTTTTGTGTTTGCACTTCCTCCTGCTTTAATCTAAGCTTATCATAGAGAAATTTTATAGCAATGAGAAAGAAGCCCCAGAAGCTATCTAGTAAGGAGAGCAGCTTTTTATTCCAAGTCAGAGGAAAGAGGGACCCTGGCCAAAGGTACCCCACCCCCTGTATTGGTGCGCTTCCCACAATGCCATGCCCACCCTGTTTAATCCTCCCCCTGACCCACGGAGCTGACCCCTTCAAGACATGAATAGAAAGGCCCTGCCACCCATCCCACAGGCTGGCACCCTCACCCCCATCCTGGCCTCATCAGAGACCATCTTAACCCCGGGCCATCTCTCAGGCTGTCCTCAGATCCATGGTTCTTTGTCCCGAAGGCTGGATGGGACAATCTAACAAGCTTTGGATGCTCGTGGTGCTCACAGCAGGGTGTTCTGAGAGAGAAGATGAAGCCAAAGACTTGTATCAGCAGTTCAAGCCCAGAAGCAATCACCTGGAGTATGTTCTCACCAGGGACCTGGGTCTCTGTGTATGTACATTATGGATGTATATGAATCACACATGGGCCTGCCCTGGACCAAGCCGTGTGTGTGTGTGTGTGTGTGTGTGTGTGTATAACTGTTGGCCACCCTAGAATTAGTCTTATGAGGGTTTCAACATTCAGCTTTGCTTATGCATGGAAGGGTATAATTGTATGTGTATCTGTGTATAAGCATTCCAATGTAAAACTTACCAGATAACGGTGTGGCGTGCAAATGTGGCTTTGGGTGTGTAGCTGTACATGCACACCTATAAGCCTATTGTGTGAATGTGAGTGTAACTTTGAAAACTACTGTGAGCACATATGAGCATTTGTATTTGAGTAACAGTGGGTCTGTGTGTTTCCATCATGTATGCATCAACAGTGTGCCTATATGCGATTATGAGTGGTGGTATATAACCACATGTTGTATTTCTGGGTTGCTCTCCATTCATAATCGGGTGTGCACGTGTGCACACGTGACAGGTTGTTACCTTGCAAGCAGGAACTCATGCAAAGCTGTGCATGAGACTGAACCAGCATGTGTGTGTGATTTTGACACGGGGCTGGTGTCCCTGGATAAATAAGTGTGTTGAGGCCTGTGACTGGGGTACAACAATTGTGTGTTGACAAGCTGCAGACACCCCTTAGGCCATGTCCAGTGAGAAGGAAATGTGTAAATGTTTGTTGAACACAAAACAGAACAGCCACAAAATGCCAGGTCCTGCAGTGGCGCGGCAAATGGAGGAAGTTTTTTCCTCCCTCTCCATCTCCTCCCTCTCCCCCAGCATCTCGGCCCCTCTCTGGCGTCGTTCCCTCACACCTAAGCCCAATGGTGTTTTGCAGGCTTTCAGCTGTTACCTCAGTCCCTCCTCGCCTCATTCCCGATTCACTCCGTTGCTATAGGTATGTTTGAAACCCCAGCGTGGTAGATTTTAATTAGTCTTCCTACAGATGGCCAATTAACATTCATTACTTTTGCCTTGAGCGATTAATTATGAGTTTGGATAGAAAAGGAGAGAAGAGGAGAGGAAGATGGGCAGGTGAATGAAAGGAGAAAAGAGAAGGGGGTTTGATTGGGAGTTTGGAATTTTTACACAGAGCAGGCTGGTGGGGGGAGAGGGTGGGGAAAGAGCCGTTTCAATCCCCTCACTCCCAGCGGCCTCCCTCGGCCCACAGCTGCTCCGGGCCCCTAATCGGCTTGGCTGGCCCAGCCCTCCAGGAAAATAGAGCTCACACCCTCGTTTGGGAGGCCTTAAGCCTTTGGTGTTCCCTGACCCCAGCCCTTTCATAATACCGGCCCTCTTGTTTCTTGTGCCAGAGCTGGGTGGGAACTGTGTCAGGAATCGCCCAAAATACTGCAGATAACGCGGAAAGGAAGCTCTGCTGCCAGTCACTCCTTGCTAGAATTGTAGCGGCTCACTATACAGATGAGAAAACTGAGGCCCAAATAGGAAATGACTTCCCGGCCTCGGGCCTCTTGGGACGGGGAAGAGAGTCCAGCTTCATTGACTCCCCAGCTCAGCTCTCTTCTGCTGCAACCAGGGTGGTTTATAAAGATTTCGTGCAACATTCAACATGAACAGGCTGATTCCAAAAACAACTCACATCCTTCACTGTGCACCTACCTGCTGAAATCGCCTGTGATTCCCCAGGCCATTGAAAGACTCCCTGAGTGTCATTGCCGGCTTCGGGAGCCACACCTGTGTTCCTAATCTTAAATTCATTCCAGGAGTCGGGAATAGAGGCCTAAATGTAAACAGCCGTCTTTTGGGTGGTAGGATTCCAAGTGATTTTCGTTTTCCTCTCTCAAATCATCTGTATTTTTAACTCTCTGTTGCACACATACATTATTTGAACAATATAAAGTATATAAGCTATGCCTTCGTTACTTGACATGTTTTCAAAACTTATATTGTAAAAAGAAACAGAAAAGAAGTCCATGTCAGTTGATCTTTTTTAAAAGACCACAAATATGTACATCAAAATTTTGAACACTCATTATCGCTTGAGTCAGCCTGCTTGAATTCAAGTCACAGTTCTGCCACCCACTTCAATAGTGTCCTCATCTGTTAAGTAGAGTAAAAAAGAATATCCATCTCATACAGTAGTGAGAATTGAAATAATGCATGAAAAGTCTTGGAGTAGTGTCTTGTATCTAGAAAGACCCCGACAAATGTTATCTATTATGATTATTATTAATAGTAAGATTTAAAAATAGTGGTTATCTGAGTGGTGGGATTTTATCGAGCTTTTTTGCTTTTCTGGATCTTGAAAATTTTTCCACAGAGAACATGCAATACCTTGATAATAAGATAGTGTAGGAGAGAAGGAAGGAAGGAGGGGGGAAGAAAGGAGAGAAGGGAAGGAAGGAGGGAAGGAGGGAGGGAGGGAAAAAGGAAGGAGAGAAGAAAGGAAGGAGGGAAGGAAGGAAGGAGGGAAGGAAGGGGAGAAGGGGAGAAGGAAGAAAGGCAGATGTATTTGCTCTGCTCAAAGCAAATGTAGTTCTGCTGTTTCAGACCTCTATTAAATTTCCATTATTTTGGCCAGGTGCGGTGGCTCACACCTATAGTCCCAGCACTTTGGGAGGCTGAGGCAGGTGGATCACCTGAGGTGAGGAGTTTGAGATCAGCCTGGCCAACATGGCGAAACCCCATCTCTACTAAAAATACAAAAAAAAAAAAAAAAGTTGGCCAGGAGTGGTGGCGTGTGCCTGTAGTCCAAGCTACTCAGGAGGCTGATGCAGGAGAATTGCTTGGACCCAGGAGGGGGAGGTTTCGGTGAGCCAAGATCCCCCACTGTACTCCAGCAGTGTAGGCAACAGAGTGAAACTCTGTCTCAAAAAAAAAAAAAAAAAAAAAAAAATTCCACCATTTTACCCATAGTTGTAATATTTGCGGCTATGGCAGTCACGGCCTATGTCCCTGGAGGTCCATGGCAAACATTCTCACTTCCAGGAAAGTCCCTCCATCTCCACTCCTGCTTGGCTAAATCTTCCCCATCCTTCACATCCTCAGCAACTTCCTTGGCCTGTCCCACTCCCCCGCGCACGCCTGGCCTGTGCTCTTCCTGTGGGGCCTCTTTCGCTCTGGGGTTTGCTGTCCAGATGCCTGATGAGTGGGAACGGGAGCCCAAGCCTTGTCTCTCATGGGCCCATTGTGGTGTCTGCCAGTGGGCGCGCATCCCCTCCCTCTCTCCCAGCACGCCGCCTCTGCTCACACTTCATCTTTGTTCCCTGTGACTTCAGCATGCATGCAGGCCTGTTCTCAAGGCCTAGGCCCACATTGAACTGCAGCTGCCTTCCATGTCTCTCAGTTCACATTTCTAAAAGGGAGCATCTGGTTGGCCTAGGGCCTCTTTTTCAGCCCCTTCATAGGTCAAAGGAGGGTTGGCTACAAAGGGCTGGGTCTGGGGGCCTGGGTCGATGGTGCAGAATGGGGCAGAGACAGGGCTGTCCCCAGGACTGGGTAGGGGTGATGGGCGGGCTGCAGCCTGGGAGAAGTGTCCCTGTGCCTTTGAGGAGGCTTCTTCTAGAAGCACTAAAACCAGAGGCTCCCTGGACACACTGTAGACCCAGACGGGGATGTGGGAGAAAGGAACCTCTCTGATTCTCCTTTTGTTTTGGGGGATGGGCCATAGATTGAGGCAAAAAGGGGGTGAGGAGGGCCTAAATTTCTGCGTGAGAACCAAGGGTAGTGGGCACCCTGTTCTGTTCATGTCCTGGCCCTGGAATCCGTGGTCTCTTCCACATGGCCTTCCTGAGTTGTGCAAATGCAAGTGTAAGTGGCAATCTGACAACTCCAAAGAGCACTGCTTAGGGGCGATGGGTAGGGAGGGCTGCTTGGAAGACGTGAGACTAAAACAGGCCTTGAAGGTTGAGCAGGGTTCGCATTGGTGGGGGAGAAAGAAGGCATGCTAGCTGGCCAAAACCCTGTCAGCAAAAGCACTGCGCAGGGAATGGGCATGGGGTGGGAACATGGATTCCAGCTAGCCTGGTGGTTTGCGGTCTGTTAGAGAGAGGCGGGTGAGACCAGATAACAGATGCCTTTGAAGCAGAGAGGCTCACATGGAGCTGCTCTCCTGGGGGCGAGTGTCTACATTATCAGGCCGCTGTTCTCAACAGCAGGTTTCTGAGACTTCTCCAGGCCTCTCCCTGCCACTGATGGCCACCATCCAGGGGGATCCAGTCGAGAGTCCCCTCCTGCAGTGCCTTCCACACTCAACACATCCTTCAGCTGGCCGGATTTCCTGACTGTCCTCTTAACCTAATCAACCCATTTCCTAGCGTGCCTGGAGACCATCTGCTGGAGAGGAGAGTGAGATAACAGACATAAGCACTGCTCTCAACGTCTTAAGAGCTGCTTGGGGGAGATAGACATGGGTAGGGCAGTTTCATGTTAAAGGAAGTGCTCCTGACCTGGAATACAACAGGCCTTTGGGGTGGGGGATGAGGATTGAAGCCAGGAGGGCCTCTCCACAGGGACTGCTCTCCTGGGCTCACACTGAGGGGCAGCCCTACATGCTCCCGCCACTGTCCCACCTCCCAGCTTTGCCACACTCACTCTGCCCCCTGCCCATTACCAAATATCCCTCCCCTTTGGGGCACTTAGTTCAAATGCCTGAGAGAGAACGTCATTGAGCCTGGCCCCAAATCAAGTTCAGTGATAAGCCCAAGGGGACCACCCTGATGCAATCGACTGTGACCAGAAGGAAGGCCATGGGGTTCACCCAGGACCAGTAGGGGGTGTGTGGAGATATGGGCATAGCAGACAGACACACTGAAAATTTTTGCATGTATCCAATTATTTCTTCATCTAACATACTGTCCCATGAGCAAGTGTTGCTGAAATTTCTTTCATTTTGCTATTAATGGTTTTTGAAAAACATAAGTTTAGTAATATGGCCACTATTTATTGGAAATAAGCATTTATACTAAATTGTTTTTCTGAGGTAATAGGGGAAAATGTATTACCTTAATTATCACAAACTTTTTTTTTTTTAAAGAATTTTTTTCCTCTTGGAAACCTTTGGGGATTACTTATCGGTGTAATTTCTCTGTTCTGTCTCAAATGGTTTAAAAGTATTTATCACTTCTGTGAGATGACAAACCATGAAATACTGATTTAACCTTGGATGGAAAAAAAAAAAATGTCTTAATTTCAATTAGAAGCTACTTAGAAAAACAGTGCCTGTAATACTTAGCCCATCGTTTAAATTTTGTTAAAATTTATAAACAAAAGGTGAATTGAAATTTGGAAACAAATATCAGCCAAGACCTCACTGCACCAGCCACCTGTACATTTTAACACATCTTTCCATGTTTGAATAATCTGCAGAAGCCCCTCGATCATGATCAATAATCCAACATATTTTCAGTAGTCCTGGAGTTTCCAGTATGCCTCCATTCCACTTACAAATGTTTGAAAATTTGCCAGCTTTTCAGAGATGCATGAATAGTGTCATACAAATAATTGACAGTACTGAGATCACTTCAGAGTTCTTTCATATCCCGACAAATCTCAACACCAGTAACTCCCCCAAGATGTACATGACAATGTGTGTATAAAGCTTTTGGCTCATCTTCCATAAACGTTGTGGCAACACATTAAATCTTCCACTTGTATCAGCAGCTCCAGTGTAGACACAGCCATACATTTTATTAAAATCGGCTTCCATAATAATTGGGTGTGAGAGCCTCCCAGTGATCTTATCCATACCCATGTGATATCGTTTGAATGTGTGTCCCTTCCAAATCTTATGTTGAGCTGTGATCCCCAATGTTGGACATGGGGCTTGGTGGAGGTATTGAATCATAGGGGTGGATCTCTCATGACTGGCCCAGAGGCGCCCTCTGAGTTTGAGTTGTTTAGGAGTCTGGGACCTCCCCCTCACCCCTGCCTTCCCTTCTCACCATGTGACATGCCTGCCCCCAGTTTGATATCCGCCATTAGTGAAAGCTCCCTGAGGCCTCACCAGAAGCTGAGCAGATGCTGAGCCAGGCTTGCACAGCCTGCAAAACCATGAGCCAAATAAACCTCTTGTCTTTATAAATTACCCAGTCTCAGGTATTTCTTTACAGCAACACAAAAACAGATTAACACATGATAGCACCTGTGCAGGGCTGTTTAATTAAGATGGCCTTGGACATTTTCTGCAGGGAGCTTGCACAGGTTGAGAGCTAGGCATCATTATACCCTCAGCTGTCTCATTGTATCTTACGAGTGGTTTATGGAAAGAACACCCATGTATATTATTTCATTAATAATTCTAAATAATTGCTATGTGCCAGACACTATTACTATTCTAAGTGCTTTACATACATACACACTCATTGGATCCTTCCAAAAAACTCTAAGGTAGGTTTTATGATTTATTCCCATTTTTCAGATAAGGAAATTAGTACTGAAAGGTTAAGTAACTTGCAAGTTTCACAACAAGTTTGCACAATTTGTAGAAACACACTTAAATTAGTTATGAAGTCCTCTCTTTATTTCAAACTCAAAACACTTGCCTTCGTTTACAAATTAGATTCCCTATGCCCATGACAGACACAATTTACCCAGAAATAAAATATCTTCAGCTTCGAATACATTCTGCTTTCCTCATTAGGTTTTAGTTAATCAGGTAATACTTCACAAAACACAGTGTATGTCACCAAAAAGTATATGTTTACTACAAAACTACACCAGATATAAATGCATTTTGTATTTTTTCTGGTGTTCTGAAAACTTACAGAAAATTTTTTCAAGTTATGATTGCTCTTTCATTCCTGAATTGTTTTAGCAGAACAACTAGAATGGGTAACAGAATTGTATGTCCTTTGTAGTGCTCTGTTCCATCGGTGAAAAATCCAATTACTCAGATTTTTTTTTAATGTTTTCATTTCCCTTGAATTTTTTGTACTTTAAAGGTAGTTTGGGGGTGAGAAGGCCCATTACTTCCTTTCAAATTTCAAGCCATGTGCAGAATCTTGGCTTAAAATGAGTTCCTCTCCCTACCTACCCTCATGTCAACTCACATTTCCTCTTGATGATGAAATATTTGACTACTCCTCACTATTATTATTGGCATCATAATTTGGTGATAAACTCTTGGAAATTTTTGTGAAAAATAGAAACTCAAACCTTTGTTTTGACATCACTTTTTAGATTCCTGTGATTTAAGTATTTATTTAGAATTGCTCAGTGATTGTGTTCCATCTACAAGAAGAGAATGCCAATGACAGATTCTCTAACACTTCTTGTTAAGACACTTTCCATGTTTTCTCAGTTATTTTCTAACAAGATTAATGTCCCAAAGCAAGGCTCTTTCAGCCTAGTGGCGCACTCCTGCTATAGCCTAGAAACCATGGATTTAAGATTTTTCTCCCGACTATTGTTTTTATTAAGAAACTGTTTTATTGCTATTTAATTATCTTTTGTCCTAGTTTTTTAAATTCTATTTTTTTTCCTCTTACTGATTTGGAAGTAATAGCCCATTTCTATTCCTTGGATGGCATGTTTCGTTTCTCCAAATCTAAAGTTAATCATCATCTTTACTCTCCCTTAGAAAAAACGTACGATCCAAACGTACTTTAACGTTAATCGCCACACTGCCCCAACTTAGATGCTGTTGTTGTTCAATATTTATTTCTATTTTTTAGTCTCACAAATTATAAAAGGACATCACTATTTTATATAGTCAATATTCATTTATATTGTATTAACTTTACTCACTATTCATCTTTTCAGCTCAGACATTTTTTCTACAATAATTTTCCTTCTGCCTAAAATTCCTGTAATGAGGGTCAGTTGGTAGAAATTTTCATTTTTTATTTGTTTGAAAATGTCTTTATTTCACCCTTATTTTGAAAGACAATTTTTGCTGGAAATACAATTCTAGGTTGTAAGTTATTTTCTCTCAGTGCTTTGAAAATAACTTATCAAAGTTATATACATATAAAATAACTATATATATATAGTTATCTTCAAAGATACATCCCACTCTCTCCTGGTATCCACTGTTGAGAATCAGTTGTCAGTCCAATTGTCACTTTCTAATAATCTGTATTTTCTCTCAGGCTACTTTTTCTTTCTGTCTTTCTTTTTTAAAGACAGGTTCTTGTTCTGTTGCCCAGGCTGGAGTGAAGTGGCTCAGCTCACTGCAACCTCCGCCTCCCAGGTTCAAATTATTTTCCTGCCTCAGCCTCCCAAGTAGCTGGGACTACAGGCTCACGCCACCACACCCAGTTAACTTTTGCATTTTTAGTAGAGGTGGGGTTTCACCATATTTCCCAGGCTGGTCTCGAACTCCTAGCCTCAAGTGATCTGCCCGCCTCGGCCTCCCAAAGTGCTGGGATTACAGGCATGAGCCACCATGCCTGGCCTCTCTCTAACTACTTTTAAGATCCCTTTTCCTTTCCCATTCTGCAATTACATTGCCTATATGTAGATTTATCTATCTTGTTGGATTTCAATGGGCTTTATTTCAAGGATTGGTATCTTAGTTAATTTTCTTTTGCTTACAACAGAATACCTAAAAATGGGTAATTTATTAAGAAAATAAATTTATTTTTTACACTTATGGAGGCTGAGAAGTCCAAGGTTGAGGGGCCACATTTGGTGAGAGTCTTTTTAGTCCCAAGGCAGTGCAGGGAATCACGTGGAGAGGAAGCTAAAATGCTAGCTCAGGTCGCTCTTTCTCTTCTTATAAAGCCACCAGTCTCACTCCCATGATAACTCATTAACCCACTAATCCATTAATGGTTTAGTCTACTCATGAGGACACAGACTTTATGACCTGATCACATCTTAAAGGACCTACCCTTTCATACTGCCACGTTGGAGATTAAGTTTCAACATGAGTTTTGAAGGGGACAAACATTCATACCATAGCAATTGGCTTATCAAATTTTAAAAAACTCTTAGCCATTAGCTCTTCCAAGGAAGCCTCTCCCTGGGTCCCTCTATTTTCTACTTCTAGAACCCTGGTTAGATACATGATAATCCTTCAGACACAACCCTCCATCTTGCGTAACCTCTCAATGTACCCACAGCTTTGCCTTTCTCTGTGTTGCATTTCCTCAGCTCTTCTGATTTCTAGTTCAGAATTCTCTCTTCTGCTACATCTAATCTGCTAATTTCTTATTAAGTTTCTAATTTTAGTTATTATAATTTTTATTTCTCTTTGGTACTTTCCTAAATCAGTTGGGTCCTCTGTTTACACTGAGTTGTAATTTATATTATGTAAGATGCATAAATATGAAGTATATGTCTTGATTAATTCTCGTCTATGTATACATCCATGTAAGCACTAGCCTAAAATATAGACATTTCCAGTACCTCGAAACGTTCCACTGTGCCACTTTCCAGTCAATAATTCACTGGAGATAACTGCTTTTCTTACTTTTGAATCTTTTTCTTTTTTTTTTTTTTTTTTGTTTGAGACAAGGTCTCACTCTGTTGCCCAGGATGGAATGCAGTGGCACAATCATGGCTTCCTACAGCAGCAACCTCCTGGGCTCAGGCAATCCTGCTTCAGCCTTCCAAGTAGCTGGGACCACAGGCATGTGCACCACACTTGACTATTTTGTTCTTTTTTGGTAGAGACAGAGTCTTCCTGTGTTGGCCAGGCTGATCTCAAACTCCTAGGCTCAAGGATCCTTCTGTCTTGGTCTCCCAAAGTGCTGGGATAACAGGTGGAGCCACCACACTTGGCCTGCTATTCTGACTTTTATCAACATAGATTAATTTTGCCTGTTCTAAGGTACCACATAAATGGAATCTTACAGCACATACATTTTTCTGTCTAGCTTCTTTACCCAATAATGTATTTGAGATCTATTTATGTTGTTGCATGGGTCAATATTTAATTTTTTTTTTTTGCTGCATTTCATTGTATGAATCTAGCAATTTACTTCTCCTGCTGTTTATGGGCATATGCATTGTTTCAAATTTTTGGTGACTGGAAACAATCACCTGTAGACATATGCACTCTTTTCATTTGTGCGTATATCTAAGAGTAGAATGGCTGAGTGGTTATAACTTTATTTCAGACTGCCAAATAATTTTCCAGAGTTGTACCATTTTACACTCTTATGCAAGGTATTATTTAGTTTCTTTTTAATTCCCTCTTTTATTTTGTGACTTATTTTATAGTCTATGTTTGATAATTCTAACATATATGGTCTTTTTGAAGGCCTCATTCTGCAGTTTGTGATAGTTTATTTTCCTGTATATTTGATGACTTTTGATTATGAGTTTATCTTTCTTGGAACTTTATCTGGGGAAATCATCTGGCTATCAAATGTATTCCTCTAGAAGAGGAATAATGACACTTGTTTTCTCCTGCCAATAAATACTAAATTTTCAGCCTGGGGTCTTTTAGAGCCTCCTAAAATGTTTGGTCCCAAATCCAAGTGAGAGTGGGGCTGTGGTTGGAAACTCTGAGGAAAACATGTTTTCTTTTTTTCCCCCTCTACACAGCGTCAAAGCTGAGACAGGCACATATGCCCACCACCTCCCTTTGTTGGAGTGAATTTTTTTCTCATTCAGTCAGTAAGGATGTCACCTTTCAGGAATCATTGCTCTGACTTCCTGCCTTGGATGAATCCCAAATGTTATCCCTCCCACTTGGAGCCCTTTAAAACCCAAGCTCTGGGCCACCAGGGAATTGGAGTTTGTTCCAACACACACTCTAGCTTCAGAAATCACTTCCTTGTCTCAATTCAAGCTTTCTACAATCTCTGGGAAACCAGGGATTTTTCTTTACTTTTGTGCAAGTGCAACCATCATTCTAAAAGATATTTTTAGACAGGCAAAAGATTATTAACTAATGTTAAGTCGTAAATATATGGAGGTTTGTTATATTGTTCTCTCTACAAAATATGTTTAAAATTTCACATAATGAAAGTTGGCTTTTTTAAAAAAAAGAATTCCCAATAGAGAGTCATAGTGAGGGATTTCGGAGTGAAACATCACGATGGCTATAATTTACTTGAAAATATTTCAAGGCAGGCACAGTGGCTTATGCCTGCAATCCCAGCACTCTGGGAGGCCAAGATGGGAGGACTGCTTGAGGCAAGAGGTCAAGACCAGCCTGGACAACATGGTGAGACCCCCATCTCTCCAAATACTACTACTAATAATAAAATTAGCCCAGTGCAGTCATATGCCAGTAGTCCCAGCTACTTGGGAGGCTGAGCCCAGGAGTTTGAGTAGGCAGTGAGTTATGATTGTGCCACTGCATTCCAGCCTGGGTGACAGAGAGATACCATGTTTCTGTTAAATAAATAAACAAATAAAATACTTCAGAGAAAAAAGGATGAGGCAAAATGGAAAAATGTTGATAATTATAAAATCTAGGTTACATGGATTGTGAGTATTTATTATACTATTTTGTCTATCTTTATGTATGTTTGGAAATTTTTAAAATTAAAAATCACAATAAAACAAGTTCTTAGATGTTCTGTACTGGGCAGTCTCTCTGGACATCTAGTGTACCATATTATTAGAAACAAATTTGACATCATATTCAGATGATTACACTCACAAAGAAAGAATCTACAAATGACCCTGGCCAAATTATTCAACAACTCAGAAAACAAAGCTGTTCAGATCCAGATATGAACAAATAAATTTGTATAAGTGGGCAGGTGGGAGGCAGGCAGGTCATCAGGCCAGCGGAACAACAAAATAGGTAGGGATGGGCCTATTGAAGTGTCTTGACATTGAGCTATACCAAATGGCCCCATTTTTCAATTGCATTTCATGGCCCAGATGTCTGCTGGTTGATAGTCCCATCCATGTAATAGCAAAATCACACTTCTTCCCTCCCATAGGTCCAGCCCCTCTAGTTTTAGTGAGGGGAAACCGTCTCCCAGCTCTAGCCCAAATCTCACCTGCTCTCATTCATCTCCCATTTATGCGCAAGAGTCAGTGTGCCCATTCCAGAACTCCAAGGGGCTGAGCTTGCCCCAGAGCCCCATTGAGCCAATCTTCCACTACCTAATTATGTGATGCAAATACATTTCCCAAAGTCCAAAAATTCCTTCTAAACTGAAATTCTGAGTGAGCATTCAGCAGAACAGCTCAGGGTGGGCTTGGCAATTCAGGTCAAAACACTCTCTACCAAATTAGCTGGGTGTGGTGGCAAAGACCTATAGTCCCAGCTACTCGAGAGGCTGAACCAAGAGGATCACGTAAGCCCAGGAGTTTGAGGTTGCAGTGAGCTGTGATTGCATCACTGCACTCTAGCCTAGGTGACAGAGTGAGACTCTGTCTCAAAAAAAAAAAAAGTCCTCTACCAGTGGGAGATGAAAATATAAGCCTCCCTACCCTTCATTTTCCAGTTTGATGGAGAACAACTGGAATCAGAATGCATATATATTCCCAAGAAGGAACCCTAATTTTCAGGGACAGAGCAGACTAGACCCAAATGTTGAAAACAAACATTTTGCTAAGATAAAATAACCTGCAAAGATAATATCCTGTTAAAGACATTTATACATTATGCAGAACACTTGAGTTTGTGATCTCTAGTAGATTTCATTAAAGAATTAAGTCTTTGGTTTATCTTTGCAAAAATGAGGCATCCATCCATTGAAGTGGTTTATCTTTGCATTTACAAGGCATCCATTGAAGTGGTTTTTTCCGGAAGAAAGGGATATTTGCTCCAAGTTCACACATTTTATGTAATAGAGTCACACTAGAAACTTGGAGTTTATAGTCCTTCCCACTCAAGAGTTTAGCCAATTATTGGGCAGGCTCTCAGTTCAAAGTGTCTGGGTTTCCTTTCCCAGCAGTCAGAGGCTCTGCTGGAAGCATCTTCTTCAAATATGGGGCCTAGGATGGGAAGCCCACCCTGAGGGTCAGGCAAGAATTCCAGCTCTCTTGGGAGGTGTGGCAAACCTTACAGGGCAAGGATTGTATCTTCTTTACATTCTATTATGATGAAAACTTGCATTTTTACACATCTCAGAACAAATGGAACCTTGAGTCATGTTTCTCACACTTATACGTTCAGTCAACAAATCTTTAATGAGCATTTATTATATGCCAGGCAACCATGTTGTGTTGAAAAAACAGCAGTGAACAAACTAGACATTCTCATGAAGTTGGCATTCTAAATAATTGACTATGTGCACTATTGACAATTTTCCTCCTCTCAGAAGTTGGACTGATACATGCTCTGCAGTAATTTTTTTTTTTTTTTTTTTTTTTTTTTTGAGACAGGATCTCAATCTGTCACCCAGGCTGGAGTATAGTGGTGTGATCATGGCTGACTGCAGCCTTGAACTCTTAGGCTCAAGTGATTCTCCCACCTCATCCCCCAGAGTAGCTGGGACTACAGGCATGCACCATGACGCCTGGCTAATATTTTTAATCTTTTGTAGACACAGAGTTGCCCAGGCTGGTCTTGAACGCCTGGTCTCAAGCAGTCTTTCTGATGCAGCCTCCCAGAGTGCTGAGATTACAGGTGTAAACCATTGTACCTGGCTTGGAGTAGTGTTTTTGAGCAAAGCAAGTGTACAAGACATGCACAGAGATCACACAGTCCCTGGATGAATGCCCTGGCTGGTGGCAGTATTGTCAGGGGGCAGGCTGCCCAAAGGTGAGCAGAAGACATGAGGCTAGAAAGGTACAACTTGCTCATGAAGGGCCTCAAATGCCAAGCTTGGAAGTTCAAACTTTATTGGAACAGTGACACAACAGTTAATGTTTACTGAGTGCTTACTATATGCTAAGAGCTACGCATGAACCACCTCATTCTAATTCTCTTAACTCTTCAGAGTAGGTCTTATTAAGATTGCTGATGAAAAACTGAGTCACATAGAGGTAAAGAAACAACTCTGAGTTCCAGAGCTGTGTGAAAAAATTTTAACAGGTTAGAGTTGTGTTGTAGAAATCTGGTAGCCAGCCACGTGTAAGATGAATTGTAGAGACAGATCACAAATGGCTATCATAAGAGAATCACTGGGAAAAGGTAACAAGAACCCAAATCGGAGGCAAGGAGAACAGAAAGAAATGAAAGAATGCAAAGACTAACTGATGTGCAGAGCAGTGACAGAGAGAAAGGGAATATCACAGATGCCTTTTAGCTGCTGAGCCTGGGTGCCCTGCAGAAAGGGGCAGCCATTATCAGAGGAGAGAAGCCAGAGAGGCACAGACTTGGTGGGGGATGATGCTGAGCTCAGTTTGGGGGGTATGGTGAGTGTCTAGGGGGCCTGTAGGACCCTTCCAGGAAGCATCTCACAAGCATTTGAAAATCAGTGACTTGATCTGGGGGAAAAATATAGGGCTGGTATTACAAACCTGCCAGGGTCTGCATTACGGTATTTGTTGAAACTGTGGGAACAGATGATAAAAGATAGACAGATGATAGATGATAGATAGATAGATAGATAGATAGATAAATGGCAAAATACGTGGAATGAGGGAAAGGCTAAAGATAAAGATGCCTTCATGGATGCCCACAGTTAGGAGAAGAAAGTGTAGCCCACGAAGGAACAACTCCCAGAGGCGGCAGATCCAGGCAAGCATCTTTTTTGAAAAATAAAGGGAAGAGAGTTTCCAAAAGAAAGGGGGTCGAAGATGTTCAAATGCTGAGGAGCCTATGAACAATCGTGACTAAAAAATACTCAAATTTGGAAATAAGGTGTCCTAATGAACATTTCAGAGGATGAAGAGAGATTCTTTTTTTTTTTCTTTTTTTTTCTTTTTTTTTTTTTTTTAATAGAGACGGGGTTTCACCATGTTGGCCAGGATGATCTCGATCTCTTGACCTCGTGATCCGCCCGCCTCCGCCTCCCAAAGTGCTGGGATTACAGGCGTGAGCCACCACGCCCGGCCGAGAGATTCTTAAAGTCTGCCTGTGGAATAATAACTGTATAGAACATTTCCAGAGGCCAAACTGGTGACAATGAATCAACAGAATTAAAATATTGCATATCTGGAAATTATATGGCTAGAAATATGTAGAAAGGAAACACACATGCAGTAAGATACAGCTCTGGAGCTGTTTGTCAAAATTTTGTACAAACAGTGAAAATTTATAAACTATATAAAGAATATTTAATGAGAGGCAAAGATGCTTTGACTGATTATAAAGAAGTTACAATAATATGTACAGTATACTTTTTAAAAAGGGAGGCACATATAGAAAGAACTGGAAGGATATACTGTAAGAATTTCACAAGGTTGTTTCTGGGTAATAGGATTTGACAATTGTAAGATCTCTGTTTTCCCTTTACTCCCCCCTTTTGGATTATCTGTATTTTTAATAACTCTGTCCAATAGAAATATAATGGGAGACACATATGTAATTTCAAATGTTCTAGTGGCTTAGTAAAATTATTAAGATATTTTACTGTACTCAATATATCCATTACTATGTGTAATCAATATAGAAAATATTCATATATTAAATTTTTAGCACTAAGCCTATTTAAACACTAAATGCAGTGGGTATTCACATTTACAGAACATCTCAGTTTGGGCCATCCACTTCTCAGGCACCATATAAACACATTTGGCTCCTGGCTTCTATATTGGACAGCACAGCTCTATGAAATAATAGCAGTTAATGTTTATCGAAAGCCTACTGTTTTCCAGGCACTGCTCTAAGTTCATCAGGTGGAGATTATAACTCATTTAGTCTCAGTAACTCCACGAGGTTGAACTTGTTGTGATCTCCGTAAGCACATGTTGCTCTCATCCTAACACTATAATGAAATGTCTGGAGCTTTTGCAAGTCATTTTCCTAATATGATGGGTGTCCAAGTCTGGTTGCAAAGGCTTGGGTAGAGGGCAAGTGAGAGAGTTGGAGACAGACTAAAAATCATTCGAGAAGTTTTGCCAACAGATTGAGGGAAAGACAAGTCCACAGACTGAGGGAAACATGAGGGCAGAAACCTCTTTGTAAGTCAAGGAGACATAAAGATGAAGTCAGGCTGAATAGGAAAGAGGGAGGAGAAAGGTAAAAGAGAGATGGCTGGGGGTGTTGCTGGTTCAAATTCTCACAAGAGCTCTGTTGGAGAAACATTGCCTGGCTTGTGCTGGGGGGAGATGTACATAGCAGCTTCCCAGCTAGAGTGAGCAGGCAGTCTTGGCCTGATGAGGGAGACAGATGGAGACACACACAACCCCATTGCGCAGGTGAATGCTATGAAAGAATGGGGAGGGGGCTTCCCAGGGAGATAACTGAGTTGTAAAGAATGAAGTTAGCCAGCAAAGAAGCCAAAGGAAAAGGATACAGACTTGAGAATTACATAACTGGACAACTGAGCACTGATTGGATGTGGAGGATGAGAGAGTAAGGATTTGAGGTGATTCCCAAGTTCTCCGCATGGACAAAGAGGCAGGAACAGTAACTTGAACCGAGTGCTTCTCTGGAGTCAGACATTGATCCAGTGCACACATATGTTATCTCATTTAATCCTCACAGAGGTCCCATATAATGCTTGCCATTTCACAGATATGCAAGCTGAGGCAAAATAATTGGCCCGGGGCTCACCACTAATAAACAAGACAGTCTGGATTTGGGGCCAGCTTATTCCAGAGATAGAGGGAGGGAGGGAGAGAAAACGTTAATGTGGGGGCCAGAGCCACAACCCAGGTAGGCCAGGCTGTATCAGCCTAAGAGGCATCGGGCTGTTCTCCAGAAAGTGAGGCTCTGGGTTGCTGGGGATGGGAACTCCAGGAAGCGGGTGGGGAGGTTGGACGGGGCAAAATGAAAGGCAAGCAGCCTGAAGATAGGTGGTGTGTAGGGTACTCCAGCGTGAGGAGCCTCTGGTCTCTGGCAGAGCTCAGCGGCTTGGGTGGGAGGAAAGGAAGGGCAGGGAACAGAAGCTGGTGGGGGAAACAGGTTTTGGTTAAGATGGACAGCTGTCCAGTGGTGAAGAGGGGGAAGTATTTGTGTATAAGATCAGTTGTAGGGGATGGTGATAGAGGGAGCAATATGAGACTTTGGGAGGAACAGGGCAGGGGGAGATGGCACAGGAGGAGATTGGGTGGGGGTGGGGGCACTAATACTGAACCAGAACCCACTGGCAGGCTTAGAGACCCTCCTGCGGGTGACATATTCTTCTCTTAACCTGCCGCAGGGGAAACTATAGGAGAAGAGGTCCTAGGAGGAGTGAAAATAGAGGAAACTGGGGAAGCAATAGAGATAAGCAGAGCTATGGAAGAAAAGGAAGAAAATTAGGGAATTACAGGAGAGGAAGTTGACACAAAGGAGCGCTGGGAGAGTGAAAGATGAGGGAGGATGAAACAGAATTGCTATCGCCCAGCGCATTCCAGCCACCCCCTCCCCCTCTCCCCCAGGGAAGTCCGCGGCTGCATCCTGGTAGGGAATGGAATGAGAGTGGAACCTAGGTCAGGCAGGGACCCCTGGGCTGTCCCAGCCCAACCCAGACGGTGACCAGACTCAGGTTACTGATCCTCTGCTGTTTCCTCATCTGTAAAGTGGAGTTAATGACAGACAGCTGGATGTCAACATTTTTGTTGTTTGTTTTAGAGATGGGATCTCCCTGTGTCGCCCAGGCTGGAGTGCAGTGGTCGGATCACGGCTCACTGCAGCCTCGATCTCCTGGGCTGGAGAGATCTTCCTGCCTAAGCCTCCCGAGTAGACGTGTCAGCATTTGAAAGCCTCGCAAGGGCGGTATTATAATAAAGGTCTATCGATTTAGATATGAACAAGTATACCCAGAGCCACACGAATGAAAAGAGATAGCCAGTGTAGATGCGAGTCTAGGGCAGACGGTAGATTCCAGGCTCCACCTGACCAGTTAAACAAGTTCGCAGCTCCTGGCCAGCCTCGCAGTGGGGGTAGGAAGCGGGGGTCTGAGACAGGACGGGTGGCATTCATTCACAAGCTAAGAGCGCAAGGCTCTGGGGCCGGGTTCAGCTTGCTGGGCTCCCGTCTTGTCTCAGCCCCCAGCACTTGCTCTGCCGCCGCAGAGCACAAGCCCAGGCAACGTTTACCCAACTGAACCCGCATCCCTGTGGGAACCTTGCTCCAACAAAATCCCGTCGTCGTCTCCTTCCACATGGAGTGAAAATCTCCTCTGTACCTCTGCCCACCGCGCCCCCGCTCCCGCAGAGATATGGCCTGGTCGGGTCCTGGTCCCCCACTCGGCGGCACTTCCCCTTTTCCCAGACTGAGGGTGGGAAAAGGAGGAGGGCAAAGAAATCAGGGGGAGGAAAAGTCGGGAGGGAGGGGGAGCCGGGAGGCAGGAGAAGGGGAAGATAAAGCGCCAGAGACAGAAATGGGAGAGAGGAAAAGACCAACACAGAAACCCGGAAATCTTCGGAGAGGCCAGCGAAGGAGACACCGGCGCTCGCCACGGATTCCATCATTCCTTACGAAGCCGCCTCGGCGGTGTCTGCGCCGCGCAAGGCCCCGGGGTTCCCAGGACGCGGAGGAGTGCAGGGTGCGGCCGCCTCGCCTCGCCTCCCCGCCTCTGTCCGCCCCTCCCCACCTCGCCCAAGGGGGCCGGAACGGCGTCGGCGCGCGGGGGCTTTTCGGAGCAGTGGAGTGGAAAATAGACTTTAACCCGCTTTGTGGCGGCCCGGGCGCCCGGAGCGCTCTGCAAACCGCGGCTCCCGGCGCTCAGGCGGGCCGCTCCCAAGACCCGGCCTGGAGTCCCCGCAGAGTTGTGCGGCGCGCGGACCCCGTGGCCTTGGGGCGTCTGCAGGCCCGGCCCGGAGCCGCGCGCCTGGGCAGCGCTCAGGCCGCTCGGACGGACCCGGCAGCGTCGAGGAAGCGGAACTCTCTGCGGCCCCCTCTCCGCGGTGCGCTGGCAAGGTCCAGGTCCCAGCCTCCCCCACCACAGCCCGCGCCCTCCTAGGCCTCGCAGCGGCGCCTTCCTACGGCCTGGAAGGTCGGGGTGGGGAAAGTTTGCGGAGTCCAGGCTCTCGCGGCCAGTCGTCCTCTCGCCCCTGGGGAATTCGTGCGCAACACGGAAACTGGCCGGAGCAGAGTCGTCCGCGGTTCTGCGGTCACGGGTGGAAGGTGAAGGTCGAGGGAGGTCAGGCTGCCGCTGCGTGTCCGGACGGCCGGCGTGTCTTCTCGGGATGGGCTTGGGCTATTGGCCAGCTTCAGTTGAAACCACAGTGTCTCCGAGGCCCTGGCCTGGTCCGGCCCACCGACACTTGAGCCCCAAGAGCAGAGAAGGCGTGGAAGGTGGATCGCCCTGCGCCGAGGCCCGCCGTTCTGGTCCGAGCCAGTCGTGGCGCCGTGGCTGGGCACAGGAGCTGCTTCCAGCCCCTCGAACAGCTGGAGGGCTGCGGTGTGACCGCTCCTGCGGCTTCTCCCGCACAGTGCCCCGCCTGGCCCCTCGGGAAGGGAGTGAGCGTCCCCTTTCCAGAGCTGTCCCCGTGACATCCAGAAAGCGCGAAACCTCAGGAACAAGGCCGCAGCTTCAGACCGCGGCCCAGCAGGTCGATGGTGGGTGACTGGGAGGGTCCCGGAAACGAGGGGGAGTAGAGAGCTGGTTTTCGGGAAAACCAATGTTTTGGACCCCAAACACCCACTCTCCGCTCGGATCCAAGTTCTCAGAACTGAAACGACATCCCGGGACGAATGGGAGAGTTCGGCTGAGCTACACACCGCGGAGCGGGGGTTAGAGTTTAGCTCCAAGCCCTTCAGGCGCCTTCTTCTGCTCACGCGTGGGTTGAGACGGCAGCAGCGGCCACCAGACTCAGCTAAAGGGCGGAGTCGCGGAGGAGATGCCAGTGGCGAGGGGTGGAGGAGGCCTGGATCTCCCCGCCAAAGCTCCAGTCCGGCTTTTGCCTCCGACTGCAGGCTCCCTCCCCACCCGCCGTCCCTCGCCCCGCCCCCGCCCCGCCCCCCACCTTGGGGCAGGTGAGCGGCGGCCAATGGGCGAGCGCGGGGCAGGTGCCCGCTAACTCGCGCCTCGCAGCGCTGGGCGGCCGGGGCCGGGCAGGGCAGTGCGGGGAGACCGGGGTCTGGGGTCGGTCCCGGCGGGACTCCGAAAGGAGGGAGCCAGGCTCAGCCCTCGGGCCTTACCGGCAGCTCGCAGCCTCGCACGGAGCCCGCGCCTGTGCGGGCGCCTGAGCTGCCCGCTCCGCCGCAGCAGCCGCCGCGCCTGGCTGTGCGCTGTGGCCGGACCCCGCGCTCGCTCGCTCACACACCCCTCGCCACTCCGCGCCTGGCTCGCCCGCGGGGGCCGAGCGCGAGCGGGCGGGCGGGCGGGGGAGGTGAGGGGTGCGGGCGGGTGTGCATGTGCCTGGCTGGGTGCACACCCCGCACGGCGGCGGCGCCAGGACGCGGAGCGCTCCCCAGAGCCCGGCTGCCTCGCACAGCTCCGGCGGCTGCGACCATGTTCCAGCCCGCGGCCAAGCGCGGCTTTACCATAGAGTCCTTGGTGGCCAAGGACGGCGGCACCGGCGGGGGCACTGGCGGCGGGGGCGCGGGCTCCCATCTCCTGGCGGCGGCCGCCTCCGAGGAACCACTCCGGCCCACGGCGCTCAACTACCCTCACCCCAGCGCGGCCGAGGCGGCCTTCGTGAGTGGCTTCCCCGCCGCGGCCGCCGCGGGCGCCGGCCGCTCGCTCTACGGTGGGCCCGAGCTCGTGTTCCCCGAGGCCATGAACCACCCCGCGCTGACCGTGCACCCGGCGCACCAGCTGGGCGCCTCCCCGCTGCAGCCCCCGCACTCCTTCTTCGGCGCCCAACACCGGGACCCTCTCCATTTCTACCCCTGGGTCCTGCGGAACCGCTTCTTCGGCCACCGCTTCCAGGGTGAGTGCCCACGCTGTGCCCGCCGAGGCGGCCGGCCGGCGCCCGCGCTGCGGCGATGCGGGGGAGGCTCGGGGGCGCGCGGGGCTATTCAGAAGTTACTGCCCAGAAAGCTGCGGGTCCGCGGAGGTAGATTCCCAGGCAGGGAAGAGCCATGCAGGACCCACCGGCGCCTCTGCCGCGTTGGTCTCTCTCCCAGGAAACCAGGTGGAGACCTCCAGGCTTTTCTAGAAACGATAACAGTTCGGACGCAAGCCCAGGCGCGTCCTCGGAGCCTCTGCTGGCCCTCGCTGCGGCCTGCCCAATTCTCTCTCCGGCTGAGCCAGTCTCAGCCCCAGAGTAAACTCCCCCGGCTCTCCCTCCACCAGGCTTAACCTGGCACCACACTTCGCTCGCATGTCCACTACCACCTCCCAGACCTCAGCCTTCGCTGGCGCGTCCAGGCAGGGGAAAGCTCATCCTCGTGCCCCAGCTCTGTGGGACGCAAGGGCAGCGGGTAGGGCGAATCGGGAGAGTTAATGTTCAGTGTGGAGGGCCCGGCTGTCTTGGGATGTTTCTGGGCAACCTTGGCCCGACTTCTCCGAGTCACACGTGCCTCTCCTACCCAAGGTGGGGGAAGGTTTGCTATAAGCTAACTGGCTTCCGCCGTTGCTAGCCGCTTGCGGGCGGGAGCCCACCCGGTTGCTGGAGTACTGAGGCCAGTCTTCCCGGGCAGGGGGCGGGGGCAGAGGGCCTTTAAGGTCGTAGCCAGTCCGAGCCCCGGAGTTTGCACCCTGCAATCGGCTTGCTAATAAGGATCCCCCACTATTCTTACACACACACACACACACACACACACACACACACGTTTCAATTATCTGACTTTCCCGGAGAAAAGAGAGTTGCATTTGTTGGAGTTCGTTTCTTCCTTGAAATTTGTTGGAGTTTGTTTTTATTTCTTTTTAGTTTAAAGAGTGGCCTTGATTTGTAATCGTTTTAGTTTCTAGTTTTATTAGTGTACACCACACCACAGCCTTGTGAGGAGGGTCCATGGCTCAGAGCTAGGTAACCCGGCTTTTAGAGAAACAAATGTAAGGGGCATGGCTGGAGCTTCGGCTCCGGGAGCTAATGTGACGGTCAGCAGTCTAGGTCTACGGTCAATTAGATGTTTGGCACAATTATTTAGATAATAAAATGAAAATTACCTCTTGAGGCTTTGACTTTCACAGAAAGCCGCTTTCCCGGGTCCCGATTTGTCAGGCAATTTTTTCAGCCCCACCTGGCCAATAGATGCTGACCTGGCAGATCCCACAAAACCAGAGAATGTAATTACTAGAATAAGAATTGTTGTGGGCAGCTTTATCTCCTCTTTGAAGATTTCAAAGACTTGCCCAAATCCAAATCCAAAAAACAAAAATGCCTACAATGTCCTCTGCCTTGGGCAAGAGTTTCTGCCACTTAACAACAAATGTGTACTGATAAAATGAGGATGTTTTCAAAATTGAGCAATCTACCGTGGTCCTCCGTGGGCTCAATCCACGGCCTGGGTCTCGAAACCTGGGGCCCAGGGGCCGAGTTGGAGTTGGGGCAGTGTGGGGAGCCCTCAGTCCACCGCGGCCTGCCGAGGGGCCAGCAGGTTGGAGGCTGGTGGAGGGGACAGGGGCTGGGAGGAGAGGGCGGGGCCGCTCCTAAGTCCTGTGGCCTCCAGCGGTTCAGCTTGTACAGAAGCGGCCTCCTGGGCCGTACCCTCGGCTTCGAATACAGTCCCCGACGCCCTCCGCGCCGCGGTTCCCGCTTCGGGGCGCCGAGGGCCGGGGGCGCCTCCAGAGAGATCCAGCTCCGGCTCTGAGCTTCTCCAGCCGGGCGAGGCGAATAAATCCTCCGCAAAACCCTCTTGGAAATTGCCGCCGCTCTGCGAGCCCTCAGTTCTAGCGGGTACGTTATCGAGTTGCACAAACAGTTGGATTTTTCTCTCAACAACCGAGTCTGGACGCGGAGATGAACCCAAGTGTGGCTGCATTTTCAGACCGGGAAATCCGTTGGGTACTGAAGGACTTTTCGAATCCTGAAGCGCTGTGGCTTCGGGGCCCAGCGTCACCGCAGCAGACCGCTGCGCTCCCCGGCAGCTCCGCACCCTCCGGTTCCGGCCAGGCCTCGGGGCTGGGAGTCGAGCCGTCTCGGACCTTCCGGCGCCGCGTTTTCTAGAGAACCGGGTCTACGCGGTGCTCTTTTCAGCCCCGTTTTAATGCAACAAACGAAACCCCACACGAACGAAAAGGAACATGTCTGTGCTCTGTGCGCAGCGCGCTTGGGCGCCGCGGTCCTGGCGCGCGGGGAAGCGGCGTCTCCGCTTACTGAGGCGGTGGAAGGGGAAAAGCGAATGCGGAATCGTCCCGGACCTCGAAGGTCGGGGCTGCTCGCGAGGCCCGAAGGGGAGGGGGCAGGTGAAGACCAGGATTGGGCCGCTTTTCGGTGCTGTTTCCCCGAGATCAGGAACTTTCTGGGCCTGGGAGCAACGCCGGGATGGGGCTGTAGAGACCCAGCCGCCCCCCCCACCCCCGGACCCGCAACGAAAATGGGCCAGAGCTACTAAGGTCGCCTTTGTACGGGCAGGAAGAGGGGGAATGAGGTTATCTCCGCTGCCAGTCCTGCCTCTCCCCCCTCCTAGCCCTAGGGCCCTCCGCCCAGCCATCCGGCCCTGAGCCCCAGGCCGGCGGCGGCCTCTCCAGGAAAGACTGCAGTTCTGACGCCGGGTGTTTCGGAACCCTAGCCTCCACCTCCAGCCGCCTCATTCCTGGGATTCTGTTGCTAGTTCCCAGCCACTCCCTTGAAGGGGCCCTAAAAGAGCAGCTGTAGAAAAATCGGAGGGTTAGGGAGGCAGTGGGGGAGAGGGGTGTTCATTTCCCTAGCTCCTGGGAAGGCTATGCCAGTCCCTTTCCACTTTGCTAACTGTCCTAGTCTGAAACTGACAGCCCGTTATCACAACTCGGAACTACTGCGTCCAAACAGGCCGTACCCTAGCCCCAAGTTTGTTCTGCCCTTGTGGTTCAGTCAAGGGAAACTGAAGCCCTGGTAGTGGGGGGTTCAGGCCTCCTTCCCCACAGGTCAGACGGGTACAGGTACTTGCGCATTTAAGGCATCACCCTTGTCGTTGCAGAAACCTGTAGCAATTGATCTGTTTCTCAGGATGGCTGGTGTACGAAACATCCTTTTTCTAACAGGGGAAACGTCCTTATTCTTTTGGAATGAAATAACCTGTCATCACTTAGCATCTTGACTAATCTTGCAGTATCCTGCTTCTCTGTGATGGGGTAGAAGGACCCCTTTTTTTTTGCACATGCATGTGAATATGCCCTTTAGGACACATGCTGTCTACCACAACTGGACATGACAATGATGTGGGGCCATTTTCTCAGTAAGGCAGACCCAAAGCAACCTAGCATCTCCCTAAAATAACCAGACTTGAGGCAGAAGAGCATGTATGTTGGGCAGAAGCTTGTTGCCTTCATCCTCTAATCTGGGTTTATAAAGACAAACACAGAGCACTCCACCACACAGGTGACATACACGACAGAATCACAACATAGTCACTAAGCCACGTACACTGGGGCGGACTGCAAACCTGCTTCCTCAGCCCCACACTGCCCTTCACACCTCTGCATCCTAGTCACACACAGGGCTTTCCATACTGCAGCCTCACTTCTGACCAACCTAGGCCAGCCCAGCAGCTGAGGCCAAACCCTGCCAGCGCTGGGATGAGCTAGGCTTTCCCTGTCCCTCTCTGGTTCATGTGTCCGGAGGAAACCACTGTTGGGACTTCACCCAGGTTCATAACAATGTTGTTTTTTGAAGCAAGTTGTTAACATCAGCAAGCAGCATTTGCTTTCCATCCACCTTTCCCTGGCCTACCTCACTGGCTCCACCCCAGAGACTTTAATCTTCCTTATTCCCCACGTTGAGCAGGCTCCATAGTTATTTATCTGCCCTTTATTTCTCTCTGCCAGACCACCTCCCCTGACTGTCTGTCTGTTCCACTACCCCAAGTCAAACTTCTCTTCCTTCAGTCAGACCCGAGGGCCCTAGATCTGCCCTCACTTGAATAACCAAATGGGGTGTCCCTCATCCTTCTCCCTATGATGTGGGCCCACCATTTTTGTAGGCACACAGATCCAACCAGTTGAAATTGATAAGGTGACTGGAGGTTAGTGACTGACTCCTCCCAGGCAGTAGTCCCCCAATCCTAGCAACTCTGTTCCACAGAAATCACCAGCAAAAAGTTGGCCTGTTTAAGTATCCAAAGCCCAGAGACTTGGAGGAAGTAAGGTCAGGCAGTTTCCACCAGAAGAGAGACAACGACAGTTACCTGGAGAGTTTTAGCTACAGCATCTCAATTATGTGCCTTTGCTTCACTTACACAGATATTTCCAGAGATGGGAGATGTCAACTGAATTATCCAGGTGATTGTCTTAGAGCAAAACAACAGGTCAAATCAAATCCAACCAGTAGCCATCTCTGAAGAAGTTAATTGGAGCAGTCAATCCCAACAGCTAATTCTGTCAAAATGTTCCATCTAGGGTTCTGTGTTGTTGGTGCATCAGGAGGCTGTTATGTGCCCTTGCATGAGAATCCATGGGTGATTTTGTCAGGGCCTGTTAGCATGTGCAACCAAGCCAGAGACTGTATGAATGTCTAGTGGGGGGGTTCATTGAGACAGGGGCTGTGGGTGGAGGCTTGTTTTGGCATTGATCATTCCTGACCCCATCTCCCCTACCCCAGCTTCATCCAGTCCAGAGTTATCCCCCTCCTCCTGCATGTGGGAGCGGAGTCCCTGTGCTGGCCAACATTTGCTAAGGGACAGTCACACTCTAAAAATCCTATACAGTAGATGGGAGAAAAAGACAGTAGGGAGGCTGGAACATATATTTACACACGCCCATGCAGAAACCAATATATCTATATCTATATATATTAGAGAGAAAGATGACATCTAGATATTTATACACATGTTTCTTTAGCAAGGGACTATTCAGGGATGAAGCAGGGATGAAGCTTTTCCCACCAGACAGTACTTGGAGTTTCCAGTGTGTGTGCTGGGGTGGGGGTTTGGGGCTTACCCTAGGGTCTCTGGACAGCCAAGACCTGGGGAGGCAGAGGTGGAGAAGGGGGAAGAAGGAGCCTGACTTTCCAAATCCAGGTGCTGCCTGGACCACTGACCTAGCTACTGGCTTATTTATACCCCCTGCAAGACAGAGCTAGAGCCTGTTGGCAGGAGTTTTTAATGAGCTAGTAGCCTGAGTATTCAGCCACAAGATTAGTGCAAGCAGGTGTGAAGGGATTGCTCCTTGGGTATCTTCTAGTTCTTGAATCTGTGTTTGGCAAGGGTGTGCCTAGCACCCTGCTGCTCCCCTTATCACTTTTCTGACCCGCAGGGCTGCCTCTACTCTTAGTCCTCTTGGAGGGAGGTGTTTTGCAACCAGTTAACTAAAAGCAAATGGTTGGGGCTGGCGGCCAGGGCAGCCCCTCTGGGAAAGGACAGAGAAAGAGCGCCAAGGGACTTTTCTTGGCCACTTCCGCTGCCCCAGGCGTTGTGGATTTGGGCTAGTCGGCGCCTCGCGGGGTCTGGACCATCTCTTGACCTAACAGAGGGCTCTGCAGCGCTGTTATTCCCCGCGTCACCCCCCCCCACCCCACCCGCGGAATGGTTCTCGAGTGTGGGGGAGGTGTTGGGGGAGGGGAGTGGACTAGGAAAGGGGCGGCAAAGGGGCAAAGGGAGAAATGGGGTGTGTGTGCGTACCAAGGAATAGCGAGGGCAGGGCACGTGGGAGCGGGGCGGGAGGCCGGACTCCGCCGGCCTCGGCTCACGGCGCCCCTTCTCTGTCTGTATCTGCGTGTGTTGCCGTCGGCGGCGGGGCAGCAGCCAGCGACGTGCCCCAGGACGGGCTGCTTCTGCACGGCCCCTTCGCACGCAAGCCTAAGCGGATCCGCACGGCCTTCTCGCCTTCGCAGCTGCTGCGGCTGGAGCGCGCCTTCGAAAAGAACCACTACGTAGTGGGTGCCGAGCGGAAGCAGCTGGCCGGCAGCCTCAGCCTCTCCGAGACGCAGGTAATCACCTCCGGTCGCGGCCTGCCCTGCGCCGGGCGCTGCGCACGGAGCCCGAGTGGAGGTGAGGGTGCGCGGGTGCAGGAGAGTCCCTGAGCCCGTTCCAGCCCAGCCTCGAGTCTCACCTGCTGGGTTCCAAAAGGACCCCATTACCCGCGGCGCTGTGATCAAGCCCGTCTTTAGAGCCCCTTCCTGGAGACTGCGTGCGCCTGCTAAGGCCGCAGGACTTTTGTCAAGCGCTAAGGACCTAGCAGGAGGCAGAGTAAATGCAAACTGTATCCCGAGCCCGGCTCCCAAAGACCATCACAGGAAGACCAGCTTCCCTGGAGGAAGCGGGCCGCCTGGGGGAGCGGGCAGCGCAGGCAGCACCGAGGCCACTGGAGCTGGCCCCAGCCCTGGCATTCGTGCAGCCCTTTCCCCCACACTGTGCCGGGGCGCTCATAGTCCTGCGGGGAGCCAGTCCGCACTGGCTTTGCTGCTGTTCCTGGGCAAAACTGGTGGGGCCTTGGCTGCCCACCAGCAGGGATAGTCTGGGAAGAATGCCCAGGTGTCCTCAGACTATCAACAGAGGGGCTTAGCCAGGGAGGGGGACAGCCCCTGCTTGGGGTCCGAGGGTGGCACTGATCTGGCGCAGGCCGGCTGGTAGGGCTGTGGAAGCCACAGTGTGCACTCGCGGAGCATCTCAGGGGCCTGGGCATGGTGGGAAGTAGACCCTGGGTTCTCAGGGGCTGCTCTGAATCACTGAGAAGGCTGTCGAGTGGGAGAGGGGATAACTCCAACGATGTCCAAACTTGAACCGACTGAAATTAACAATTACTGTGTAGTATTTTTGTAACTGATCATTAATTTAAGGGAAAAAAATTAAAGAATTAGATGAAAGTTAGAGGGGAGGTGGATTTGGGTTCATTGTAAGTAAAGACTTTGCCATAAATAAATGCTGCCTGGGAGCACTGCATAAGCTCTTGGTCCACCGGAGTCCCACGTATTGAAGTGCGGCTCAGCCCAGCTGCTGCAGATTTCAGTCTCTGGATGGACCTTGCGTGCCTACTGGCTCCCAGATTTGGAGAGGTCTGCCCCACGGTCCCCCAGCTCCCTCCTGGCTGAGGTCCCCTTTCCTCTTGGTCTTGCCCCTCCCAAGACACCACTGTCCCCTCCCACGTCCTGGGCAGTGAGAAGATGCCCGGCTTGCGGGGCAGCTGGAGCCTCCCTTTAGCAGCGAGAGTAGGAAGGGGGCCTAGTGAGGAAGCTCAGACCCAAACTGCATCCCCAGCTCTCTTCAGGGGACCTCACCCTCTCCTCCTTCGGTGGCATTTTGGCATCTATTGTCATCATATCTGTTTGATGCCCCACTTAATCGACAAATCGCTCACAGGTCGGAGGCAGGACCCATGGGTTTTCAGATTTGCTGGCTGGGCTGTTCTAACTACAGGGGAAAAGCTTACAAAACAAGAGTTAATTTTAAAAACGTTTCAAAGAAAGATCTGTTTAAAAAAATAAGTTAATAAAATAACACTCCCTTTTCCCTCCTGGCAGTGTTTTAAAATTATTGTTTGAAACAAGGTGTCAGTTTAAGAACGGTGTTTATAATTAACTTCATTTAAAAAGTAATATTTATTAAATTTTAATTGCAGAAGTATAAGAAAACAAAAATGGTTTATAATCTTACCACCCACAGATTAACACTTGTTGAAATAATGTCATTGTTTTTAAACTTTCTATTTTTTAGCTCAGTGAGAGCATTTTTAATTAACTCTCTTTCAAACTGAATCTAGCTGCCTGTCAATATTTGCTCCTAACAATGCTAGTTAGTAAACGGACTGATTGTTTCTTTCATTTTTATTGAGACATTTCAAACATATATTTTAAACAAAATCAGATAGAAGAACATAATGTATCCAGCTTCATTAACTATCAAAACTCAGGGCTAATCTTTCCGTCTGTAAATGCTTTTTGCATATGGTACAACAAAAAGAATGAGGAGAGGTTTGAGCCTGAGGAACCTTCCGTGGCAGCCTGTCCTTCCAGGTGAAGACCCTGAGATGGGGAGATGGACTGGGCAGAGCTTCCCAGGCAGGCAAACACAATTTTAAATACCTGCTAACTTACTGTGTAACCCTGGGCAAGTTACTTCACCTCTCTGAGCTCTGGTTTCCTCATCGAGAAAATGGGTTGTTTAATGATTAACAAAGGTACCTCATATGAGCTCAAATAATATTAATCACCATCCCTAGTCCCTTCCCTTTGTTTAAGGTAGTATGTCAGATTAGTAGCATAAGAAGATCCAAACCTGGGTGTCCTCTTAGTCCAGCGTTCTTCCTGCCATATCTGGTTTCCATCATCAACACTGCCTTTCTGTTGTTACCCTCATAACTTATCATTTGGAGCCAGGATATATAATTAACTACTCCTCTAGCCACCTCTTGGTACTTACCAGGCAAACTTACCTGTCATTTGCAGCCGTGAGCTATTAGTCAAGTATCAGTCACCCCCATCAGCGCCCTGCCATGCATTTCTACTGTTAATATATATACCTGTCTCTCAAAGCTCTAATCTGTCCCTAGCTGTTTTACATCTAGCCATCTACTTCTGTCTATTGTCATTAAACTGCCTCCCCCAAACTGGTTGATTTATATTTCTTATTTTTCTATTAATTATACATTCTTCCTAACAATAAGTGCTATTTACCCATCTGTTCATTATCTTCGTCATCTATTTTGTCTTCTCTGTGTCCACCGTTCATCTCAAACTTCATCTCTACAGAGCTGTTTAGCAACTGACAGCATATTCATACGTCTGCTAATGGTTATCTCTTATCTTATTGGCTCTGGCTTTGTCTTCTCTCTGGGCCTCAGTTTCTGTATCTGTGAGAATGAATGACACAAATTCCAGAGTTTTTTTCTCTAGCCGAGTTTCTGTGGCTCCTCTACATTCTACTTCTCTGTGTTTCTGTATACTCCCTTCTCCGCATTCTCAGAGCTCACCGCACAGCCCCTGCCTATCATGATATGCATCAAACTTTGCTGTTATTACTTAATTATCTTCCACGTCCAAACATCAATCTGTAGACCAGCAGCATGCATCTCTCAGGGAGATCTTAAAATACAGATTCCTGGGCCTCACCCAGGAGATTCTCTTAGGAGGTCCAGGATAGGGTGCAGGAAAAAGTTTAAAAACAGTTATCTGGGTATTGTGATGAATCACAGGCCTGAGCATCTTAGCTCTGGGAGGCAGAGGCCAAGCCTGTCTATTTCTCACAGGGCCAAGCTCAGTGCCCAGGATGGAATAGATACTCAATAAACATGTATTGAATTAATGAGCACATTTCTCTTTGCCCAAACAAATACATACTAACTTTGTCAGTCACTGCCCTTGCTCTCTGCTGTCACTGCTCCCTCCCTGTCCCTCTCCTTCTGTCTTTCCCTTGCACTTCCTCAGCTGATTGTTGATTTAGATTATACATATACCACTTTGTAGATAAAACTTCTGGGAGGGTTAGTTACTCAGCTCAGTGTGTGAGTGAGCTCTTAATCCAGAGCTCAGAGGTCTGTGCACTCCCCGAAGCTTCACATGAGGTGCTGGGAGGTGGGCACCCTCGAGTGACTGTATGTGTTTAGTAGGAGTGGGATATTTGTGCTGGGAAGGCCAGTGCCTCAATCTAGGAGATGAGGGAAGAGCCCTGGACAGGAGCTAGTTCTCTACCTTCAGGTTCTAATGACTTGCTCATCACTGCTATGGTGCAGCCCTGGAGGAGGACCAGGAAGGTGCCAGTCCAAGCTTCAGTTCTGGTGGCTGGTTGGGCAGACCCCGGGCCTGGGTCATTTCAGAGGCTCAGGTTGAATGAGTATGTGTAATGGGTGTGTGAAACATGTATCTGCCCACCGTGTGGGGCACCAACAGGCTTCATGTGATTGATGCTCAAAGGTCAGATGATAGCATAGGTACATGTCAGATGCCATTAGGCAGTCGCATGACATGGAGTGCAGCTTGCATGCTTCTGTGTGTGTTCGTGTGTGTGTAAGGGGGAAGGGGCAAGTTAGTTTAAGGGGGGAGTGAGGGGAAAGCATCTGGTCGCTCCAGGCTGATCTGGTCAGTGTTTCCAGCTACTCCTTCTCCACTGAACAGACCAGCAGGTGTTTCTTGACCTTGCCTGGGTTAGAGTTTAGCTGAGTGGTGAGGACAAAGGGTACAGAAATGTGGTCTGTGGCTTTGAAGATTCCTCATGGAGTGATGTGGCTAAGTGCAAAGCTTGCACACTTGTGAAACAGGAACAGGATGAATGACTAGGGTCCCCTTGAGGTCACAGCTGTGCGCTTAGGGGTATCAGGAGAGAAATGCTTGAGAAGAAGGCTCCAGGAGGCCTCAGACCTGGAAGGTTTGTGGGGGATACCTAGGATCCTACGTTGGAGGGAAAGAAGGGGAGGGTTTGAGGCAGGCAGATGGATAGAGCAGGAACTGTTAAGACCAGCCACCATCTTGGAGCCCAAGGGCAGGGAGATCTTGGGAGGCAGGAGTATGTGGTCACCTGACTATGGCTTTTTCCCCCTCAAAGGCATGGAAAGGAGGATTTGGAGGGTCCTTTCCTGCTCTGGAATGTTCTACCCTTAGAGGGATGGATAAGAGGGGGGATATCCAGGTGACCTGAATTTTAGGGAAAAATCTAGAGACATTTGTTCCTAGCTCACGGTGTGTCCACATCTCTTCTCTAAGTCTTGGCTTTTCTTCAAGAACTTCTGCATCTCATGTTCCAGGAGTCCTGTGTGGGAGGATGAGGGGGAGATAAAGGAGATTAGAGTGGTTCTCTGAGGAGCTGGGACCAGAGACATGTCCTGAGGAGAATCTTATGATGTCTCCTGAGAGAGAGAGGAAGGGTCCAGGCTGGGCTTGAAAGAGGAGGAGACAGGGAGGCTTAGGGAGATTATGATTATGGTTGGTGAGGAGCTAGATGTGACCTCAGCTTACTGGAGTGAGGGTTGAACTTAGCATGGCATTGGGCTTGACCTTGAGAGTGGGAACAGCTCACATGATCAAATGACAGGAAACGGGTCCCCCAAGGAAGAGAGTAGGCTGAGGGGTGACTTGATTGATATCTCCAGGCTTCCGTCTATTCTGGGATATTTTAACTCTTTGAAGACAAGACAGTTATTCACCTGAGAGTGTGCAGGGGCCTGGAGCCACAGACTTTTCCATTTGCAGGAAAGGTGAAAAGAAGGAATCCAGACCTCATTCATTCAAAATAGCAGATTATTCCAAAGTAAAGTCTGATTAGTTGTGAAACATTGGCTGGAGATGTAGTTTGCTGGTTTGTTAGTTCATTTTTCCTTTTGTTCTTACATCTATGCCTTCATTCATTAATGCACACATTGATCAGTTCTCTAGCAAACTGATACATTCATTCATCCATAGCAGTTTCACCTTCTTCATTCTGCCTGACTCAAGCCAACCCTTCTTCTGCCCAGCAGTAGGTCTGCCTCCTCCAAATTCCCCTAAAAGTGGCCAATCCAATTTACCAGTGGAGTATTAAGAACTGGCCCTCTTGCAAAAGTGTCCACAAAACTAAGAAAAAGATCCTGTCTCTCCATCATTGAGCACTTCCTAAACCCTTTGCTAATTAGAATTCTACCCCTCTTCTATTCATTTCTCCTGTTTTCCAGGTTTGGCCCAGGTACCTCTTGCCTAGAGCATAGGGCTAGGTCCCCTTTCCTCTGTCCAGCCAGATGACTATACATGGAACGTGTCCTCGGGGCAGGGCACTGGGACTAACACACCACTTCGGTTCTCCAGTCTCACAGTCTGGTGAGGAGACAGATGTAAAGAAATAAATTAGTGCACAGTGGGGGGTCACTGTTACTGAGACTAGGAAAAGGTACTAAGGAATACAGGCAGGTGATGGGGCAGCCATATGACCTGGCTCCTTCCCAGGGCCTGTGTTCTCTAGGGAAGGGGCTCTGGAGGATCCAGAGTTGCCCAGCTGGGTTGGAGAGGTCATGAAATGTCACTCTTATCTCCTAATACACTCAGAGCCCCGTTCCTTTTCTTTTTCCAAGTAAAAAATAACTATTGTTATCAATAACTATTAATGGAAATTCAGAAAAGTAGAAAGAAACATCACCCACACTTTGGGTATATTTCCTTCTAGTCTTTTTTCGCCTTGTGTAGATTTTGTTTTTCTGTGGTTGTGATCACACTATGCCAGGCCTGTGCATCCTGGCGTTTCCACTAATGCTATGAAGTCATAAGCACCACTCTGTTATTGCAGTCTTTGTAAATAGCATCTGGACACTCAGCCGAAGGCCGTTCTCCGGAATATGGCCAGGCTGCACAGGGAGAGGGTGTATGTCCTTGTTTCTAGAGAGATGCCTACTTGACCCCAGTATTGTTTATGGAGAAAATATTCAGAATCTCCTTTCACTTGGGTACCCTAGGAAGCTACCTCTGGTCTACCCTGTGCCTGAAGCTTCCATCAAAGCTTTCCTTCTTTGAGCCAGTGTTGCTAGACAAGGGCAGCATGCTGGGCCCGTCCCACTACAGGCCAATGTGATTGTCAGAGTCTCCCCTCCTGAAGGACACTTGCAAGTGTGTGTGGAGGGAGGAAGGTACAGAAAAGGGCTCTCAGTCCCTGGTGCTGCCCTCATCACCTGACGGGCACCCTCGGCCAGCCTACTTGGGCTTCTCAGGAATGACGCCCTGGCCCTGCATCTAGCCCTGAGTCACGCGCAGGAGGCAGGGTGAGCTCACCCGCCCACTGGCAAGCACAGTCACAGCAGGCTCCAGGGTGGGGGGGCAGGGGGCAGGCTGCTGCCAAATGGTTGTGCTGAGAACCACCCAGGGTCCAGGTGGCTCTGCGCCCAAAGATAGGTGGGCTTGGAGTCCGGCAGCCTGTGCCCAGAGCCCCCACCATCCTCTGCTGCTGGCCTAGGTGAGATGTGCAGGCTATGGGCTTGCAAATGAGGGAAGAATCCCCTTGCCCTAACTCCATCCATCGAGGCCAGGCACCCCCCTTCCTGGGCCAGCTTTCCTGCCCCTGGCTGGCTGCTTTGCAAGCACTGAGTTCCAGCTGCCCCCATCCCCCACCTCAGTGCTCTAAAATCAGTGCTCTCAAACCAGGGGAGATAGCACAGTGGAAGCCGTGGCTAGAGGGGACTGTGAGGGGAAGTCGTAAGGTAGGTGGGTTAGAGGGGGACGGCCTGAGAAGGGTGTAGGGGCAGCACCTCCTGGGCATGAAACCATCTGCAGGGCCCAGGGGCCAGGCCTGCCTCTGGATGAACGGCTTGGCCTTGTGGCTAAGGCCTGTGCTTTCCCCAGTTCCCTGGGAGCAGGGGCTGGACCTGGCAGTCTTTCTGAGACCTGCCCTCAGCCTCACCCAGGGTTCAGGGATCTCCCCCTCAGCATCACTGCTGCTGCTGAAACCAAGAGGCTCCCCACCATTCCTCACCCGCAGCTCTGCCACGCACCACCGTCTGCACAGCTGCAGTTGGTCACACCCACTTGCTTTTAAATGTGCTGTCATTTCCTGGAAACCATCCGTGCCTTGTAGCCTGCCCTCTGCACCTCCTCCCTCAGGGGTCCTCTGGAGCAAGAGTCCAAAAGGTACCCTGGAGCTGCAAGGGTCCCCAAAACATTTCTCCTAGGCATGAAAGACTGAAGCCCAGAGGGGGAAGAGACTTAGCTGAGAATCAGCACCCAGGATCCTCCTGCCAACACTGAAGATGGTTTGGGTCTGGCCCGACTCTGCAAAGCCAAGTAAAGAACCGTGGAGTCAGATAGAGTTGATAGACGAAGGCTTTCTCCACAGCCCACAAGCACTAAGGCTAGTCCGGCAGCCAGGACAAGCCTCCCA
Organism: Ateles fusciceps; assembly: GCA_036589455.1. NCBI lineage: Eukaryota > Metazoa > Chordata > Mammalia > Primates > Atelidae > Ateles > Ateles fusciceps. The sequence goes on from JAZHEH010003205.1 coordinate 41,401,864, forward strand.
GATTATACATGAGAGAACATTCAGGGCTGTGTCCTGGACACTGAACAGATGCTGGAGGAGGAGGGAAAAGAGTGGGATAAGAAAGGGGATAAAGTCTAGGGAGGCTTCCTAGAGGAGATGGCTTAGAACCATAGACCTGCCCTCCGCCTCATGCCTCCTCCATCACGAAGGATGGTTGTCCAGTTTCTGTTTGAACCCCACCCTGTACCTTGCCAGGGCTCTCACGGCCAGACACAGAATAGGGGGCTCCCTGGGTTCAAAGTGGAGCTCGCTTCTGTCCCCTGGGCTTCTCCTGACTGTTCCTTGTGTGACCTGGTCCCACATCTGGATGGGCTGCAGGAGCCAGCGCTATGGGGACAGAAGGTCTAGAGCTGTCTGTGAAAGGCAGGACACCTCCCTCAGACCCGCCTCCTCCCTGTCCTTGTCTGCCCAAGGAGAATGAGGTCTCACTGGTGGGTTTCGGACTACCCTGAGGAGCTGACACCTGAGAGACAAGGCCCCCCAACCTGCCCAGCTTCAGCCTCTACAGCTCTGCCTTTGATGAGGGGGAGGGGGAGAGCCACATGAGGTTGCTAAGAAAGCCTCCCCCTGAAGAAGGGGACCATACAGTGTGTGAGGCTGGAGTCTCTAGCAGCGGGTTTTGTGCCCCCAGGGGTAGCCTGGCTAGCCAGGCACTGCTTTTGGTAGCGACAACACCTCCTGGTTATGACGCCATGCCCATTCTGCCTCTGTATGGAAAAGAGCATGGGGCTGGGCCGTGGGGTGGTGTCCACTTTGGGCCCTGTGGGAGCTCATGGGAACCCACGAGGCTCTCTCATTTACTGCTCACATCCACTCCGTGAAGGATTCATTATGAGCTCTCCTCTAGAAACTGTGGAGCCCCAGGTCTGCCGGCTTCCGGAGCCTGGGCTCCCCCACCTTGGCTTTGCTTTGCCAGGGCTAGCGGAGCTAGGATGCGCAGTGGCTCTATGACCCTTTGTGTGAGAGGAGCAGGAAAACCACCCTTCTCTCTGGCCCACTGTGTCCTCTTCCTGCCCCGCCGTCCCCTTCTGTGAATGTCAGACCCACAGGGGCAGCTGATCAGAGGGGGACCCTGGCCTGGGGGCCCTGACCCCGTGTAGCCTCTGTCTTCCCATCAGGCTCTCAGCTCGGCCTGAGTGTTGAGGTCCCCGTGGCTCCTCTGGGGGCCTCCTGAGTTTCTCATCTGTGCCCCTCCCTCCCTCCCTGGCCCAGGTGAAGGTGTGGTTCCAGAACCGGAGGACAAAGTACAAACGGCAGAAGCTGGAGGAGGAAGGGCCTGAGTCCGAGCAGAAGAAGAAGGGCTCCCATCACATCAACCGGTGGCGCATCGCCACGAAGCAGGCCAATGGGGAGGACATCGATGTCACCTCCAATGACTAGGGTGGGCAACCACAAACCCACGAGGGCAGAGTGCTGTTTGCTGCTGGCCAGGCCCCTGCATGGGCCCAAGCTGGACTCTGGCCACTCCCTGGCCAGGCTTCGGGGAGGCCTGGAGTCATGGCCCCACAGGGCTCGAAGCCCGGGGGCCGCCATTGACAAGAGGGACAAGCAATGGGCTGGCTAAGGCCTGGGACCACTTGGCCTTCTCCTCAGAGAGCCTGCCTGCCTGGGCGGGCCGCCTGCCATCGCAGCCTCCCAGCTGCTCTCCGTCTCCGAGTTCCCTTTTGTTTTGATGCATTTCTGTTTTAATTTATTTTCCAGGCACCACTGTAGTTTAGTGATCCCCTGTGTCTCCCTTCCCTATGGGAATAATAAAAGTCTCTCTCTTAATGACGCGGGCATCCAGCTCCAGCCCCAGAGCCTGGGGTGGTAGATTCTGGCTCTGAGGGCCAGTGGGGGCTGGTAGAGCAAACGCATTCAGGGTCTGGGAGCCTGGGGTGGGGTACTGGTGGGGGGGTGGGGCAAGGGTAATTCATTAACTCCTCTCTTTGTTAGGGAACCCCGGTCTCTACCTCCAGCTCCACAGCAGGAGAAACAAGCTAGACATAGGGAAGGGGCACCCTGTATCTTGAGGGAGGACAGGCCACGGTCTTTCTTAACGTATTGAGGGGTGGGAATCAGGCCCAAGTAGTTCAGTGGGAGAGGGAGAGTGCTTCCCTCTGCCTAGAGATTCTGGTGGCTTCTCCAGTGGAGGAGAAACCAGAGGGAAAGGGGAACACGGGGGCCTGGGGGAGGGAACACCATTCACAAAGGCTGCCAGTTCCAGACCGAAGTCCTGGGCCCACCAGGATGCTCACCTGTCCTTGGAGAAGCCCTGGGCAGGTTAAGACTGCAGAGACAGGGCTTGAGGCTGAGCCTGCAACCAGTCCCAAGGGACTCATGGTCTTCCCAGCTCAAGAAAGAGCAATGCACTGGGCCCGCTGAGCTCTTGCATTCACCTGCCCTTCTGTTTGTCCATTCGTCTTTCCCACTTGTCAGGATGAAGGTTTCCTGACAAGCAAATCTGCCTTCCTAAGTCTTTCCCTTATGACATCCAGACCTCTTTCTTCTCCACCTCCCATGTGCTCCTGAAACCTCTGCTCTTTGGCCTCCATGCCACCATTCCGCTGGTGCTAATGACAGTCACCAACCACAGTCACTGGCCACCCCCTTGTGGCCAAACTCGACCACTTCCCGTCTGGGTTCACCTGCTCCCCGATCTGCTGCCATGCCCTACTGGACTCTCCCACCCTGCTCTGCCTTCATTTCGGTAGCTCTGACTCCTCCTCCAGCCTGAGTTCATTCAGTGTGAGCCACGCCTTGTCACCTCTGGCCATCCCCAGGTCCGCCCTTGCTCCCTACGCCTCGTACTTGTGCCCTCTGCCTCGGGGGCTCATATCCACTTCCAGGACTTCTCTTTGGCTCCCCGCTCTGTGTCTTTAGCTGACCTCTGCTGAGCTGCAGACCCATCAAGCCAGCTGCCTGCTGCACCCCCTGCCCCTCAGCACCTCAAAGCCAACACATCCACAGCTAGACTCACCTCCCTACCTGTGCTTCTACGAGATTACCCCACCTCGGCAAACAGCATTAGCCATGTACATGGTTTCTCCAGCTACAGGAAACCTGGGACTCTTCCTCAAGCTTCCTCTCCTCCTCCCCAGCCCCATCCATTCCCATCTGGTGGGTGGAGTCTAGACTGGCTTCCCAACCACACCTCCCTATTGCAGCCCCCCCACTGCCCCCCCTCCTGCAGCTCCCCCCTGCCACCGGCCCAGGCCCTGCTTCTCTAGGAAGGCTTCTGTGAATGTCAAGGAGGAGGCCCACTTCAAAGGAGGCCCTCCATGCTGCAGCTAGATTTCTCTTCCTTGCACCCAAACAGGGCAGAGTCACCCCCCTTCTAAGACCCTCTGCCCTGTCTTCTTGCCTTGCTCCTGGTATCTGCTTCAGTGTCCCCATCCCTGCCCCTGAGTGAGCCACAGGTTTTCCCTGTGCTGTGCCTTCCCTCATGCTGTTCTTCCCACCTGGAATGTCGGGTGCTCGATCAATGTTGAACTCACTGGGAAGAGGTCAGAGGCCCAGCCTTGCGGCCTGGGACACATACAGGGATCCAAGCACACAAGGTCCTTCTGCTGGGGCCACAGACCCAGGTCCATTCACACTCTGTGTCTCTCCCCCTGCCTCTGCCCACCTCACTTGTGTCCGTCCAGTCAATGCTAGAAACCAAAGGGCTTTGTCCCATCCCAACGCCCCGTCTCCCTCCATCAGCCAGGAATGCATTCTGCACCTCTTGAAAGTCCTAACCTGGATAAGTCCAGATTAACCCACACGGAGACCCTTGCTGCCAAGCAGGGGGATCACTTCTGGGAGCACACATGCCCAAGTGTGGAAGGAAGGTTCGAGGAAGAGTCATCCTTTTGGCCCCAGTGGGGGAAGGAGAAAGGGCTGAGCTGTTCCTCTCAAGATCCTGCCTCACTTGATAGGGGGAGGGGGTCCAGGAAGATCACAGCAGAGCACCCCCTGTCATCCGAATAAAGGGCTGGAAGGGACCCAAGGAAACCTGCCAATCTCCTGAGGCCAGGCCTGCGGGGGGGCGGGCGGGGAGTCCCTGCCGTACTCCCATCCACCCCCCCATGTTGTGCCTCTCCCTGCAGACGGTAAATATTGGTGTTGTGACTTCATTAATAAAGGCTTCTGTGAGCCTGAAAAACATGGAATCAGGATGAACTATTTTCTGAGCTGCGGGCTTGCCAGGTTTGCTAATTTGGGAGTTTTTGGGCCCTCTCCAGGGAACAAACCAAAGTCTCTCTCAAAGAGACACAGATGCAGCCGAGAAGGGAAGACAACGAGGACTGCTGCTCCCTTCCCTCCCCCAATGGCTCCTCCCACCTGGAGATCCGGGGGGCCCTGCAGAGGGTGAGGACCCTCAGACATTGGCCTGCGGGTGCCCTCGGTGGGCAGGCGCTGCGTGCCCAGGCCTTCTCTGAGGGAGCCCAGGTCGGCCATTCCCCTCAGCTGGGCTGGTCCCCCCAGGGCCGGCAGATCTCGTGGGCCGAGGTATCATGAGCACCTGTAGGAGCTCCAAATTGTATGTGGCTGAAGTAGCGGGAGCTCAGGGGACCTGTTCTGAACCCTGGTGGCCGAATCCACACACTGTACCTTCAGGGACTGATCTTTGCACATCCTCTTGTCCGTGGAACTTTCCAGGACTTGTCCCCACGGCCTTCGCAGCAGTACGGCTCAGGCTCCTACCATCTCTGCGCTGGGTGTGCACCACCTCCTCCTCACAGGTGCTGGGACCGCTTCCCAGGAGGCATCGAGGCGCCCTGGCTAAGTGAACTGGGCTCTGCCCGCAGGGGAGCCAGCCAGGGCCTCGTCTGTAGCCCCACTCCAGGGCAGCCCTGCGGGCGAGGGGGAGTGGAGGGGAGGGGCGGCCAGCAGGCTGAGCGGTGCAGGCCCAGCCAGCTTTCCTGTCAGACGGGCGCTGCCAAGGCGGAGCCAGACATCGGAACAGGTTTAACCAATTACCCCGAGCGCCCCATCTGCTGTCTGGGGTGTGTGTGAGGGTGAGTGCATGTGAGGGTGTTTGGAGTGTCTGGGAGGGCTGTGGGTGTGTGCGCAAGTGTGACTGTGGGTGCCTGTGGGCGTTCGGCTGTGCATGTGTGTGGCTGTGCACGTGTGCGGTCTGTGGCTGCGTGGCCCGGTCATGCCCCCTCATTTGTGAAAACTGTGGCTATGGCTTACGGTCTTCCTGTCCCCCAGACTTTGGGGTCTGCATGGACAGCCCACCTATCATCCCAGCCTCTTACTCCCTCATCTCCCCCCTCACCACCCTCTCTCAGGGATGACCAGAGCCCAGAGCGGGGCCTTCTCTCAAATCACACATGCGGGTGTCTTTTCCTGTCGAACCCCAAGCTCTTCCCAGTCGCTGGCTTGCTCCTTTCCCTCTGCAGCAGTGCAGGACCTTGTGGGGGGCCCCAGCCCCCTCTGCTCTCTTTCCAACACGTCCTCGTCCCACTATTCCTTGGTTGCACATGCCTGACAGAATTGAAACCCTGCTTGAACCGGCTTCTCCACCTGCTCGTGCAGTTGAGTCCATGAGGACAGCAGGCAGGTGTGCGGGACAGCGCCCCTCAATGTTGCGGGTCCCAGCCTCAGCTGAGGCCTCGCCCTGTTGGTAAGTCACCTCCTGCCTCCAAAGGCAATGTCTCAACCTGTCCCCCTCCCTCCAAGCCTCTCTTCCTCCTGACTCTCAGCAGAGGGCCTTACTCCCACCTTCAGAGACAGCCCTGGAAGGGGACACCATTGCACCAGTCAGATGCTACCTTCAGACAGCACTTTGAGGAGTTTACTACAGGAACAATTGAATTTTGGGGAACCCACAGGGATGGTGCAGTACCACAGAGCTGGTAACAATGGGGAGCCCATATGGCCCTGAGGCCTGAAGAGGCAGGAGGCAGGGGCAGCTACTGGAACCTGGACGAGACAGCTGGCTGGAGAGTGCTTCCAGGCAGGAGCTGTGGCCTTTGGTACAGAGAGGCCCAGAGATGGCAGGAGGGACCAGGAGGGAAAAATCTCCCAGCCTCACTCCTCCAACCCTCCAGTTTCCTGCTGAGACTCCCAGTGGTAGAAGCCAGACAGCAAGCCCTTAGTTGGCTTCCAGCGTCAGAGCAGGTGGACAGGTGCAGAGTGGATCTGGAGGGGCAGGAGCTCCCCGCCCTCAACCCCACGCTGCCTGCAGCCAGCCCTTCCTCTCCACTTGCCTCCTGTCACCACCTGCCACTTTCTCCCCTTGTGGCTCAGGAGGACCCACCCCTACCCCGCACCTCCAACCTTGGCTTCAGAGTCTCCCTGCCTGGAGGTGCTCACTGAGAGGCTGTTCCAGCTCTTTCTGTGACACGGTCTCTTCTGACTCTTGCCTGAGGGTCCATCTTCTAAGCGCCCCCTCAGCTCCATGTCACGCTGCCCCACTTCTGCCTGTCAGCCAAATTTCATGAAGGAATGAGCTACGCTGGCCATCAGTGGGAGTCCTACTGACTTCTCGACCTGTGGAGATCTGTCTTTTGTCCTGACCACATCCCATTGACGCCCTTCTCTCTGAGTCCTCCATGGGGCCTGCCCTGGTCTGTGTCTTTTACCTCTCGGCCTCAGTGAAGTACATGAAAGCCCTTCTGCCTGAAGCACCCCCATCACTGTCCTCTGCAATGCCACGCCCTCCCCACCTTCCTCACCTCTCACCTTGGTGCGCTGGGCCGCCATGACAAAGCACTCAGACTGAGTGGCTTCAACAACCAAAATGTACTTCCAGCACTGGAGGCTGCCAGCCTGAGTCAGGGGCTGGCAGGACGGGTTTCTTCTGAAGCCTCTCTCCTTGGTCTGTGGATGGCGCCTTTGTCTTTCCAGGATCTTCCTGTAGTGTGGCTGCATCCAATCTCCTCTTCTTAAAAGGACATCAGTCATTTTGGATTCTCATTTGGATGAGAGCCACCTTCATAACCACATCTTAACTTCATAACCTCTGTAAAGACCCTTCTCCAAATAGTCATATTCGGAGGCCCTGGGCATTGGGATTCCACAGATGAGTTCTGGGAGGACACGGCTCAGCCCTCACACCTCCCTTGTGGCTGAGCTGTCTTGTCTCTGCCCAGACCTCAGAGGTGGGGCTCCTCAAAGCTCCGTTCCAGTCTTCCTCTCAGAAAAGGCCACTCCCTGGGAGGCCATCTCTGCTCCTCCAGCTCCAGGTGCTCCCTAGACACGGGTAACAGGCACATCCACATTCCCCATCCCCGCCTGTCTCCTGAGCTCCAGGCCAGCATTCCTCGTTGTCTCTTGGTGTCCACTTGGTTACCTCCCAGAAGCCTCCGATGCCTTGTAAATCGGAATGCATCCCCTTTCCTGTGGGTTTGTTCCTCCTTCTCTGCGCCTTACCTCGGAAATGGCCCCCTCTCTGCTGCCTAAGCCAGGAACCTAGGGTCATCCCTTACTTCTCTCTGCCACCCTCATGGAGAGCTGAGCAGTCCTGAATCTTCACTTCTCTCCTTCCCCCTCCATCCCCACCACGTGGCCCCCATCTTCCTCACCATGACTGCCGCAGGGGTCCCTCACCCAGTTCCCCCAGCAGCCTGGCTGTGTCCACTCCACCCTCCACTCTGTAGCCAGGTCATTCTACTCGTCTACTTAAAGCTTCAAGGGGCTCTCCGCTGGCCTGTGGACACACCACCGCTCCTCGGTCTCCCTTCTATTCTCTAATAACATCTGATGGCCTGGGATGGAGGGCGGCCCCTTCCCTCACTTCCTCATGGATTTGCATGGGGTCTTCCAGGAGAGGGTTTGGCGGTCTGGGGCCTGTCTGTCCATTTGTCCATTTTCTCTCTCCCTTTGTTCTCTTCTCCACCCCTCCGTAAGGCCCAGGGAGTTGGGGGTGGGCCCCAGATTCTTTCTGTGGCTGAGGTGTCCTTGTGGGGAAGGGAAGGAGACCGGCTCTGGCCTTAGGCAAGGCTGCCAGCAGCTGCCTCGGTGTGCAGGGTGGAAAGTGAACACTTTTCAGCCATTGTCCCGAGAGACAGTTCTGCAGGGAAGGGTGGGGGTGCAGTTAGGCCTTTGAGGAAGTGGCTGAGGCATTCCTGTTTTGGGAGCTAATTGGTGGCAGAGGGATGGGTGAGATGGCAGAAGCTGCTGCAGCTTTAGGGGACTGAGGGAGCTATGAAAATGAGGCTAGGTCCCTGAGGCATCAGGAAGGGTCACTCGTCATGGTCCCCATCCCCTCACATTCTGACTCTCCTTCTAACCGTGGCCTGAGTGGGAGGAGGGAGTCCCCATGGGCCAGGCAGGAGGGGCTGGGGGCAGGGGAGGCCACATTCCTGGAGCGTTAATGATCTCTGGGCTGGGTAGGAGCTGAGCCCCCAAACCAGCTAAAAACAACAAACAGCTCCCAGGAGGGATTTGTGTCTGTCCTGAGAGTCAGGATCTCCGCCCCGGATGGAGGCTGTGGCCTGTGGAGTCTTAGCAAAGAAATTCCCCAGAGACCAGAAGCCCCTGGCCCAGAGGTATCACTTTGAGAACAGCCCCCTCCCCCTGTCCCTTTCTCTCCTCACTCTCTAATGGTCAGGTGCCTAGTGCCCAGGAGGGGGAGGCAGGCCCTCCCCCACACACCTGGGATGGGAGAGAGGAGTCCGGGCGCATTCCTGCTCCAGTTCTCCATCCTTACAACAGTCCAGAGAGTAGGCTGTTCTTGGCATTTCATATGTAAGGACACCAAGGCTCAGTTAGAGACGGTGTCAATAAACGTCTGACCAAATTGATGGGTGAATAAAGGAAGCGTCTGCCTAGAAGTCCCCAGTCACGCTGGGCCAAGCTGCGGATGGAACTGGGCTCTGTCTGACCCCAACCATGATGGCTTTCCAGCTCCCTGCCCCCTTCTCCCTGCAGGGAACTCTGGGGGCTGCCTGGAAGAAGAGGAACCATTGCTATCAGGAGGTGGCTGAGTCCCAGCCACAAGGGATAGTGGAGTTAAGAAGAGGAAGAGCTCCCAGGGCTGGTACCACGCCCACTGCAGCCATGAGGCACCTTTCTACTTGGCTCAAATCTTCCCTCCCTAGGAGGCCTCTCTTGGCCCCAGGTGGTCCAGGAATGACCCCCTCCGGCCTCCCAGCCCCATGGATATAAACAGTATGGGAATCTACCAAGTCTTATTTACTCACATTCCTCGAGGGCGGCTCCTTAGTGAGTGCTCAATAACGGCTCTGTAAGGGGAGTCCTGCAGAGTTTCACCCCCTGTGCCCCCACATGGTCTCTATCCTTTCCTCTCCCCTTCCCTCTGGGCCTCCCAGCTGGCCCGATCCAGCCTGGAACCTGGGTCTGCTCCTTCCTTGGGGGCCTTCCCACAAAATCTTCAGGCAGTCCTTTCCTTTCCCACTGGGTTCCATACACCGCCCCCCTTCCCACCCCACAATTCACAAAGCCACACCCTGATGCTTTAAATCCCTTATTTATTGCCCAAAGCTCATTAGTATTACATAAATTACATAGATTGAGAAATTTTCTGAGAAGGTTAAAAAGACACTGCAAAGGCCCCTGGGAGTGGCTGAGGCTTGTGTGCTGAGGCCCCACTCTCACTGGTCCAGGCTTAAAGACCACCCCGGGTCTGTCCACCAGCCTTTCTCCTCCTCTAGGCTCCTGCCCTCTCCCAGGCCAGAGGCCAGAACACAAAACAAGTCAGCTCATAACCGGGAAGTGAAAGGAGTCTGTTGGCCAGCTTCACTCCACCGCCAGCTTGACATCTTGGGGTTCTGGTCCCTGCACCCTCACATTACTGTCTGGAAATGGAAGAAGGGCATCTCCAAGCCTGAGGGAATGTTTGAAGTGACCAGAGGAGGGCCGGGCAGGGACCCTAGGGCTGGAGAACCATTACAGGTGTGGCCTGTGTTCTGGCACAGCTGGCCAGCCCCACCCGCCCTGACTGTGGTTCCAGGCTCAGCCTCCGCCCCAGGCATGAACCAATCTACCCCTCAGGCCTCCCTTTCTTGGGCCTCAGCAAACTGGGGCATGGGTGCTGGGTGAAGGTTCCCCCTCACGGGGCTTTCCAAAGCCAGACCGGGGCCTAGTGGCATGGCCCACTGTCTCTCTGTCACCCTCACCCTGGGCTATCTGGATCCTCTGCCACTGTACCGCCACAGGAGCAGATCCCTCGGCTCACCTGAAACTACATTTGCGAGCATGATGGAAATCACTGGGGGAGACAAAGCAAGTAAGTTATGAGATGCTGAGGCCACAGGCTGAGCCAGGGCACCCATCTCTGCCAGGCCTCTGGCAAGGGGGAGGGCAGGGGGGGTGGCTAGGCAGTTTTGGTCTCAAGATAAAGTGCACAAGACGACAACTCTATGACAGGCAGGAGCAGGGTGAGCTTAAAGTGAGCTTTTCAAAAGAGGACCGAGACATGCCAGCCCCTAGTCCAGGCCTAGAAACCGGCACAGCACAGCAGTCACTGGCATATTCACATGACGGTGGGATTGGCTCAAAAAAGCCTGCCCCTCCAACACCATGGCATCCCCCCATTCCCCCAGTGCTTTGTCCTCCAGGCTTGTCTAAGCCTCTCCCCTCTCCTCACAGGCAGCAGGTGGGCCGCTCCTCAAGAGAGTGGCAGGCCCCTCAGGGCAATGCGCTGCAGAGCCAGCTGTGGGAACCAGGGGCTGCCAGAGAGGCAACCGCAATGCCCATGGAAGACCTGCCTCAGCACACTCACTAAGATGCTGCCCTGCGCCAGCCTTTTCCTACACATGCATGTTCGCCTCTGGCCCAAATCTCCCCTGAGGTGGAGTCCCCCAGGGGAGGGAGGCCCGGGGCTGCAGGTGGAGGCTTACTTTCTAGGTGGGGTCAGGAGAGGGCTGCACTGAGGCCGGTGCTTCCCCTTGTTTGGGCCTTTCAGATGAGGGGTCACCTGCTCACACCCACCCCAGGCTCTGCTTCCCTCTGTAGAGCTTGCTCTTCCTTCCTGGCCAGCAAATGGGAAGGAGATGGGAGCCAGCAGCAATGGGCCTCTGAGGCTGCAGGAGTGAGAGGTGACATGCGGGTGTGGCCCCACCATCAGGCCCAGGCATCTGTGTTACCTCCTCCAGAACTGTAAAGTGTCTGGCAAAGGTCAAGTGCTCCTGGGAGATGGGGTCACATACAGAAGGCAAGGTCCAGGTTCTGAGGCCAATTGCTGGTCCAAAAGGGCCTGCCCCCTTCCCAGTCCAGTGTCCACATTGGGGGACATGCCCAGGATGACCAGCATCTAGGCACGACAGGCAAAGACAAGGTCTTGCTGGAGGAGCCAGTGGGAACCCCTTGATCCAGTCTTCTGGTTTCAGACAGAGAGCGGAGGCTCAGAGAAGGAAATGAATTTGTCCGACATCACAGTGCCATTTAGGGCCAGAGCCAGGCCCAGCTGTTCCTGGGTTGATGCTGCTTCTCTGATAGGTGTCTAAGGAGCTGGCCTAGGTGTTCTCAGGCATGAGACCTTCCTGCTTAGAAAGGGATGGGATGGGGCAGGGAGCCTGGGCGGCTGGAGAAGCTCCGCAGAAGGCAACGAGCCCAGTTCTAGCCCCACGCTCAGCCCCAGTGCCCAGCGTCCAGCCTGGGGCCTGAAGGAGGATCTTCTCAAAGAGGTCAAGTGCAGGTCCACGATTCTTGCCTAGCACCATTCCTTCTCTGGGCTTCTTGCCTGGAGCTGGGGTCACCTCAGGGGCCCTGAATCAGAGCTCCACAAAGGGGGACCCTAGCTCCAGGGTCACTGGGCTTCACTCAAAGGTGCTGGTTCTGCAGCTCCGGAATGGACACGGGCTGGCTACATTCAGAGCCAGCTGCCCACACAATCGTGCAGAGGCCTCCAGCGCTCCCTGATTCCCTGGACCACTTCCTGAGGACCTTCGTCATGGCTAGTTCATCCTGTGGGGTACAGACCTCCTTCTCTCCCCTCCCCATGCCAGCCTGGGGAGCCATCTGGGCTGGCCACTGTAATATCCTAAATTTACCAGCCTGGCCACCAAACCAACCCAGCTCTAGGCCTAATCTGGCTCCCCCCACCCGTCCTCCTACCATTTCTGGTCAGCTGAAACTAAGGCTCAGATTTGATCCTGATAAAAAATAAAAATAAAAAAGAAATCAAAAGTATAAAAGGATTCTAATTCTACCCCATGGGCACGCTACGATTTTTCAGCTTCTCACATAATTGTGCTGAGTGGAGTTTTGACAACCCCATGTAAGGCCCAGAAATGCACTTGATTATGCTTTGTAGGAAATGTGTTAGAACTCCTCTCCCCTATGTTAAAATGTGAATGGGTCAGTCTCCCTCCACCGCAGGCTGAGCACTCTCCCGGGCCCAGGTTGGCATGCGGCTCCCCGCAGGTGCAGCCTCAGTCTCTGGCCCTGCCCCTCAGCTCCCCAGCTGCACAGTGCTCCGTCCCCAGGCTGCTGACCACACTCACAGCCCCTTGTTGTATACCACTGTCCGGCTGCTTGTGGCCCGGGCTATCTCCGGCTCTAATTGGGACGTTTCAATCTGTGGAGAGAACAGAGAGGAAAAGTGGGTGAGTGGGAAGGCACAAATAGTGGGGCTGGGAGCTGCAATGAGGACCACCCTGGGGCCCAGAGCTCTGTCCCTCTGCACCCGCCATGTCCGCCCCAGCCAGGGCTCACGTGCCCTACCTAGTGACACATCTTCCTTCTCCACTGCCCTTCCGCCATGGGGCTCACAGCACCCCTTCCAGCCCAGACCTGGCCTCTTTCTTCTGATGGCATGTCCACGTGGGTGGACATCCTACACACTGGCCTCTGAGTTCTGCATCTCCCTCACCTCCAAGAACCATGTCCGCCAAACTGCAGACCCACCACAGCCCCGCCCAGGGCCATCCCCCTGGACCTGATGACCACCCAGGGCTGCTCCACGTCAACTCCTTTCATCCAAACCCCACCCTCCGAGGTTCCTCAGCCCCTGTGCTCTCCCGCACCCCACTCACTCCTGCTTTTGTCTCCAGCCCACTAGACCTCAGCGCCCACACTCTCACCACTCAGTCTTTACATATGCCCCACCCCTGCAACACGGACTCCGGGGGCCATCCCTTCAGCTGCTCCCTAGCCCAAGGGTTCCTCCCACTCTGCTGGCAGAAGCCCTGCTTTGGAGAATCCCCGCCAAGCACCCTGCTCCTACACTTGAACCTGACCATGTAATGGAGACCTTCAAAATTCCCTGTTTTTGACTTTGGCTGGACCCTCACTCATGGCCGACAACCACCCCCACCTGGCCCTCACAGCCAGGTCAGCTCCCTCACCCACTCTCAGGGACCACCGGACACCTGCTCTGCTGTCCTCTCCTCGGCCACCTTACCCACCCTGCTCCCACTCATTCCAAGCAGGTGAGACTTCCTCTTACTCAGAGAAAAAGCTGAAGGTGTCAGAGGGGAACCCCTCAGTGTCCTGTCATCAAACCTGCTGCCTCCCTTGTCCATGCACAGCTTCCCACCTGCCCTCCTGTTACCCCACAGCTGCCATCCCTCCCCTCGCAGGACGGAAGCCCACCTGGCTTCCCCCTCCCCTGCCCACTTCTGGGCCCCCTCCTGGGTCATCCTCCCCTCTCTCCCACCTTTGCCTGTTAGTGTTCCACACACAGGAACCTTCCCTGATGACACCTCCCCTTCACCCCGAGGCAGGCCCAGCTACTACCTGGTATCTCTCCTCCCCCAGCAGCCACGTTTCTTTAAAAAACTGTCTACAATGGCTGTGTCCACCTCCTTCCCTCCCACTGACTTTTCAACCCACAGTAAATCTGGCTTCTGTTCTCACCACACTCCAGAAAAATCTTTCTCTCCAAGGTCACTGCCACCTCCCATTTCACGACACTCACTGCATGCTCCTGTGGGTCCTGGGGACTTGGCCTGGCTGGGCCCTTTTCTCTGCACATGCCCCGGGTTACCCCACACCAGAGTTCTCCCGCCTTGTTTCTCCCTGGAGCCTCAGGTTCACAGCTGCCTGCCTGCCAGACTTTGCTGTGGACGTCTCACAGGAACCTGAACTCAAGCCACCTGAACTGGAACTGAACCCACCTCTTCCCTGGCCCCACCCAGCCCCCCCATCTCGGGAATGACGTGGCCATCCAGTGAGTGGTGCTCTGGCCAAAGACTCTAGAGCCTCTTTGCGTCCTCTCCCCTGCCCTCCCCCACAAGGTCTCACCCAGCCCAGTCCATCCCCCACCACAGCCAGTGCCGTCCTAAACTGCAAGTCCGCCCCTGCCTCTCTTCACTGTGAAATGGCTCCGTGGCACCCTGATCCTCAGGGATCAAGTGAGATCCCCGAGCCGCCCTGCCCCTTGGACTGGAGACACAGTGCATGGACTGATTTTGGTTCCTCGCACACCCTGGGCTGTGTCCGAACTCCAGTCTTTGCCTGAGTTGTCCAGAGATGCCCCCCTCCTACTTCCATTCCTGCCCCTACTCCACTCTCCCATCTTCAGCTCATCATCTTGCGTGTCTCGGCTTTAGCCACCTTTCCTCCCCCAGGCTGGGTGTGGCCACCTCTGTGGCCCCCATAGCTCCCTGAACTTCTCACATCCCGGCCTCTCCACATTAGATGACAAGCTCCCTGAGAAAGCAGACGTGTGGATTTGGCTCACCCCCTGCATCCTCAAAGCTTGGCACAATGCTGCTACCCAGTAGGTGCTCCCTCAGTGTGGAATACGTGGGCAGAAGGGAAAGAGGCAGTAGGCACTGGAAGACGGGCTCCCCCTGGAGACACCACATCAGCCCCGAGATCAGGCTTCATCTCATGCCCGAGCCCCTAGCTTGAGGGGAGCCGGTGAGGAAGACACTCCTGCAGTGAGACGGTCCCCCGCTGGACATTTGCCCTGGACACAGTCAAGGAGGCACTGGGCCTCTTGAGGCTTAGGTTGGTTGAACTTGGTTCTAGGCGCCCGCCATATGTCAAGATGTGGCAACCCTGGGAAGTGGGCAGAAGGTGGCACAGACCAGCCTGGCCTTCAGAGAGCTCTGTCATGCCCGGGCTGTGCACAGCAGAGTACACACAAAGAGGGAGTGTGGTGATGACTAGAGCTGGTGGGCACAGTGGGAGAAGGGGGACCCTTCTTCTGTAGTCCCTGGTACCCTATTGCTCAAGTCTGGTCACCCGAGATGGCCAGACAGAGGAGAGCTAGGTTGAGGGCCCAGGCCTCTTCCCCCACCCCCCTCTCCTCAAAGCACCTTCTCCCACCCCACCCCTGCCACCCCCCAGTCCCCTCCACCCCGCCGGCTCCCCCTCGTCCCCACGCTGCCACTGACACAATGCACAGCGCCCACGCTTAAAAATCTAAATGCTTTTGAAAATGTTTAACCTAGTTAGACAAATTAGCAAAAATTTGTGCAAAACAATTTAGGTATTTAAAATATTCAATGTTTTTAAAAAACTGGAAAACTGTTCTTAGCTTTCAGCTGCAAAAACCAACAAAATATAACATCCCAGCAATCTTACCATGAGGTGTAACATAACCCTTCGGGAAAGCTGTTAAACAGCTACTGAGGCATCCTGGGAAATAGCACTTCATTTATTCAAATGCACATATGTCAGGCTTTTGCACCATATGTCATTCCAAGCTATTTACAGTAATAATTAAATCTTAATCAACGTTTAACCTCTGTAAAATGTTCGAGAATCCTAATCACCCTTCAGACTGCACTAATGAAGGAGAAATATATAAACATAAAAGGAAAATGATGCATAGATATCACGCTGGAAAGAACAGTAATTGCAAAATTGTATTTCTTTTAAATATAATCAGTAAATGATGTAAAGTAAGCCAAGGAGTATTTTAAGTTAAGACATCTTGGATGTCAAGAGGTGTGAGCAGCTAATTTTGTTCTGCTACCCATAACAGATGTAGCATATTTTATTTTAGTGCCATTATTAGCAACTTCCCATGCCGGCTTTCACTGAAGCACTGAGGCCCACATTAAAATCAGAGAGGCTGCTCAGCACCACCGGGGGAGGACCACGGCCCAGGGCCACGGCCCACTGTGCCACTCCCTAGAGCACGTTGGCCCGGGGGAAGACCGAGGCTGCCTCCTCCTGACCCCCCGTCTCCCCTGGGCTCCCCGCCACACTGAGGGCAGCAGGTAGGAGCAGGGGGGAGACACAGGCAGTGGGAAGGCTCCTGGGGGAGGTGGCCGAGGGATCGGGAGTGGGGGCCTGGGGACAGACCTGACATCCTAGGCTTCCTCTCTCATTTCAAGTCAATCCACTCTCATGTCAGCAGATGTTGATGGTCGCCAACTCCCAGATACCCAGGCTGGGCACACAGAGAGCTCATGCCCTCGAGAAGCTTACAGTCTAGAGAGGAGTTGGCTGGTGAAAGCAGATGGAGTCCAGAGAGACAAGCAGAGTGCCACGGCAACTGGGGAGGGGCTGGGCATTCCAATGTATTGATGAAGGAACAAGGAAGGAAGACTTCTCAGAGGAGGTGGGCCAGGAAGAGAATGGAGGATTTTGATCAGAAAGGGCAGACTAAGCTTGCTAGGTGAAGAAAAAGTATTAGCTGGCTAGCACAGCCTGTTCTGGGAGGCGGGGCAATGTTGGATGTGGAAATATGGCAGGAAATGGAGGTGTGGCTGGGACAGGCAGAATCTTGTAGGCGACATGAAGGTGTCAGCCTTTTATCTGAAGGCAATAGGGAGCCACAGAAGGACTCTGAGCAGGAGTAGGCCATACCCAGACTCTGTTTTTATTTTTTTCTTGAGCTAGGATCTCACTCTGTCACCCAGGCTGTAGTAGTGTGATTGCAGCTCACTGCAGGCGGGAACTCCTAGGCTGAAGCCATCCTCTTGCCCCAGCTTCCTGAGTAGCTAGGACTACAGGCATGTGCCACTATGCCTGGCTAATTTTTAAATTATTTAAAAATGTTTTATACAGACATGGTCTCGCTATGCTGCCCCAGGCTGATACTGAACTCTTAGCCTCAAGTGATCCTCCCACCTCAGCCTTCCAGTGTTGGGATTATAGGGGTGAGCCACTGTGCCTGGCCTTAGCCTGTCTTAGAAAGGTCTTGTTTTAGGATGGTGGGTGTGGAGGATGGACTGGAAGGGTAAGGAAGGGGTGGGGAGGCCTCCTGGGGAGCATCTGTGGGAATCAGAGAAGTGCCAGGTCCTGCCCTATAATGCTGCCAGTGGGGGCAGACAGGAGGAGCCTTTCTGAAGATGAAATCCATAGGAGTTGATGACCAATTCCACGTGGGGGTGAGAGGGAGGTGTTGAGGATGACTGTGCGTTGGATGACTCCTAATTCTAGCTCAGGAGCTGGGGTGGCTGGTGACGCCATTCTCAGAGGGAGGGAATGGGCCAGGGTGGGGGGTGGTAGGCTCAGGGTGGCCACATTGAGTCTGGGGTGCCAGTGGGTTCCCCAGGTGGAGAGGCCTGGGAGGCAGATGGGTCCAGGCTCTGGAGCTCTGGGCAGGAGAGAGCGCCTGGGATGTGTGAGCACAGCCAGAGCCTCCAGAGTGGAGGAGCCGGCCCAGGGAAGCAGACGGGAGGGGTGGGTGCCAAGGCCTGGGGAACAGGCACATTTGAAGGGCAAGTGAAGGAACAAGCCCGTGATGGTGGCCTTGGGGGGACCAGCCCGAGGAGTGGACACAGTGACAGAGGGTGCCACAAACACTGAGCAGCCGTGAGCATCAGGCAGAGTTTTGTGAGTGGTCCCAATAGGGCTCAGAGGCTTTGGTCTTGGCGACTGGATTTCAGTGACTGCCTGAGATCCATCTGCCCAATTCCCACCCACTGCTGATTCTGGTTCACAGCCTCTCACTCTACCCTACACCAATTCAACTGGGCATTTCTTAGGACCCCTCCAGCTCTCTGGCCATGGCCAGGTGCTGGGTCGATGGCCACCATCTCTAGGTCTCATGGGTATTGGGACCACTGGAGTCCCCATTGGGCTTGGCTGGGGGAGGCTGGGTAGGGACCCCTGAGTTGCCTGCTGGCCTACATGTTATATTTCCTCCCCTGTCCATCAAGAATTAAGTGTCTCCCTTGAAGACCATCTCTCTGAGGTTAAGCGTGGGGCCAAGTTTTCTCCAAGGGAAACCATATCCAGGGCCTTGCCTGTTAGTGACCTCTGGACCCGTGGGTAAGTGAAGGTGACTCAGGTCTGGGCAAGGACAACAGAGCATCCCCTCCTGCTGCCCAACTCAGCCCCACCCCGGAAAAGGCCAGAGCCCCAGGGTATTGGGTTGAGGGGTAGGGACTTGGCTGTGACCACAAACTGGCTCTGAGGGGCCTTCTCTGGGGATAAGAAGATGAGGAGAGAGGACAAGGAGTGGCCACAGGGAGAAGGGGGTGGCCCAGCCCCAGGCAGCCAGCTCGGGGCAGAGCAGGATGGAATCTGGTAGGCTCCTCCCCGGGCACCCCAGAGCCAGTCAGCAGGGGCTCCAAAGGGAGGAGGTGTCTGGGATGGAAAGCCAAAGCCCTGAAGGGCAGGGGCTGCAGGGACCATGGAGTACTGGCTGATAGTCCTTCCCCCTCACCGCCACAGAAGTGGGCTGCCAGGATCACCCCACCCCGCCATGAGAGGAAGCAGTGTCGCCCTGCTAGCACTCCCTGACGTCCAGGCAGAGCCTGCACACCAGCTCCTAGCCAGCCCCCTCGGGATGTGCCCCTCTCAGTATTGGAGTGGCACCCCGCCCTTCCAACCCTGCTCAGACCCTGTTGCTCCTCCAGGAGATGTCCCCAGACATAGAGCATCCCGTCCAGCATCTCCCCAGCCTCCCTGGGCACCCCAAGGCCCAGCCAGAACAGCCAACCACCTTCCCTTGTGGCGTGGGAAGGGTTAACCTTGAGCTATTTGTCTCTGTCTCATGGCTTACTGTGGGTGGGGGGCTAGAGTCAGGAATGCGTTTGGGGCCACCTCTGCCTCTACAGCCTGGGAGCACACACACCTGCAGCCAGGCCAGCGGATAGTTTACATATTTGAACCTGGAGCTAAGGTGCAGAGACATAAACAGGAAACTGGATCCCCCGCCTGTGCCCCATTCTCAGGGGCTTTTACCTACTACAAAGAACTTCCTCCTCCTGGTCTTTCTTCTGGTGGCTTTTCTGCCTCCTTTTCAAAGGCATGGGGCTGGGGGGGTGGGGTGTTCAGTGAGACCCTGTGACATAGCTCAAAGCCACCACCTGCTCCTGGCCAGGGTCTGGGCTTCTGAGGGTCAGGAAGAGGTGGCGACAATGACACAGGGCCCAAAGCCCAGGTGGGCACCTGCCTGACCCTGTGTGCCTGGGGCTCCTGCCAGGCCTGGGACCACCTTGTCCACTGGGCACAACATCCCACCCTTTCTCACCAGGGCTGGGCAGGCCTCGTGTCCTGCTCAGACACACACACAACCAGGTCCCACCTTTAGGAAAGCTATCCCGAGTGTCCTTGGAGGCCAGATGCATTAGGCTGGGGCTGGGGGAGCAGCTGAGGCCTGAGCCTAGACCCCTGGACCCCTAAGTCAGGCCTCTGGTGCTGGCTCTGGGCTCCCACTAAAGCTGGACACTCCAGGCCTTCTGGGACTTCTCCAGTTTCTTCACCCATCAACTGCTGTCCACTTCCTGTACATTCTAAATCTAGGCTTTGAGGTCTGAGTCCAGGCTATATCCTGACCTTCTAAGGCTGCCTCCTCCAGGAAGCCTCCCCCGATCTTCTAGACCAAATCCACTGCTGCTGCCTCTGGTGTCCCCAGCACATGCTTTTATCTCCATCCCATCCCCAGGCACAGGCTCATTTGCACTCTACAGAGGTGTGACTACAGTAGTCCGCCCCCCGCCCCACCCCCACCTTGAGCCGCTCCAGGCAGCTTGGTATCCCTGTGCCTTGTTCACAGTAGGTCCTCAGTAACAGCTGAGTTAAATGACACTGAAGTGCCTCACGGGCGAGAATCCTGTCTTATACTTTTCCGTCTCCCCTGTGCTATGTGTACCCAGCAAGTGCTCACCGCGCCCCACCCCCTACCATTTTGGAGCTTTGCACCATTCCTGGGTGCCCTCTGGTGGACCAATCTCAGAATCATTCTCTGTCCTCTATCTTTTCAGCTTTGATGCCTCAGTTTCCCCCACATGTATGCTGGGAAGATGTTCTAAGATCTCCTGGGCCCAGGATGAGGATGGTATCACAAAATGGACAGGCTGGCCCTTTGGAGGCTTAGAAACCTGTGTGATGCTGTGTAAAGAGGGCAGGACCCCAGGTACCCCACACTCAGCCCCAGTCCCGCTCACTCAGCTTGCACGGCTGAGCCTTGCTGCGGGCAAGGCATATTTCACTTTGCACATATTGATGCCTTTAATGGAAGCTCTGCACAACCAACCCTTCTCCCTCCCTGTCCTGGATTCAGCTAGGTGTTCTAGAAGGTCCTGGAAAGGAGAAGCAAGCAGGGAAAGGCTGTCAGGCATCCCGGCCAAGGCCTGCCATCCGGGCATGTGTGCATGTTCCTGCGTGCACACTTATGTGTGCGAGCCTGTGTGTGCGCGCAGGTTTGGGGTGGGGGTGTGGGGGGCAGGCAACATGACAGGTGGCGTTGGCGTTCCTGGGCTCCGAGCGGCTTTGCCATTCCCATCCGTCCCTCCTGGGGGGTCCTGTGGGCAAACTCCAAGAAAGCAGCGGGCGGGGAGGCAGCAGATTTCTGATGGCAAAAATAGCCCACTTTAGAGTTCAGTAGGGACTGATTAAACCAGTAAACGAGAAGAACCCCAAACAAACATCTCCAAGCAAAGTAGGAGATGGATTTGAGACTGGAGAGGAGGAGGCCCCTGCTCTGGGAGACACTGAACACTGCTTTGGTCTCAGGAGGGAAACAATGTCCCCTAGACATTGTCTCTGGCCTCGCATCAACCCTGTAAGAGTGGGAGAAGCAGGAACCAAAAAAGTCACGGTGAACCCAGATGAGCCATACTCTGTACTTGGTATTGATAAAGAGTACCAGCTCTTAGCTACAGGAACACCTTATATGTCAAGGAAGACAGAAAGGTCTATTGTCCCAAGGGGGAAGATGCAAACCAGAAAACACACCACCAGAGCCTACACAGGTGAGGTGAGACAGATCCTGGTGGGGGAAGATCAGGGAGGACTTCCTGGAGGAGGTGCCACTTCTAGAACAGCTTGAATGTGGACTCACATTCCAGCTTATTCCCCAACTCTTCCCCTATTCTTGGTTAGGGGTCCAAATATTTTCTAGAGAAAGGGAGATAAGCTGGGGGGAACCTTTGCTTCTGGTTACTCTTCCCCATTTTTGGTTGGGGGTCCAAATACATTCTCAGAGAAAGGGAGATAAGCTGGGGGGGACCTTTGCTTCTGGTGGCTCACAGCTGTCCAGCCAGGCTGGTTCATCAGAACTGCCATTTTCATCAGGGCTGGGAAGAGGGTGGAGATAGTGGAGGTTTGGGTACCCACATTTTTGCCCATAAGGGAGGGTGTGCCTCTTTGTTTCTTAACCCTGACAGCTGTAAGTGGGGTGGGGGAGGCAGGAAGGAGTAAGGGGGTGGCTGGGCTTGGCCCTCCTGCCTCATCTACCACATGGGTGTGGCCTCTAAGAGCCACCCTCTGTGGCTAGGATGAGACATGGCTCATAAATGGTGCTGAGAGACACAGGGAAGGCTTTAGCCTTCCTCAGGACATGGCTTCTAATCCCTAGAACCCTCTAGAGCTGACGTGACGAGGGGCTCAGCGCAGAGGGAGGGGCCTGGGGAGTTCCCAAGGCTGACATGGGAGGCTCAGAGCAGGAAGCCCTGGCCCTGGGGGTCTCTTAGGATGTGTTTTCTTCTAGTCAAGGCACTTGGCAAAAGCTAGAAGGGGCAGGAGGCAGGTGGCGGGGGTGCAGGGGGAGGCTGGTTCTCCGCTGAGGCCTCAGGGAAGGCAGAGGCCAGAGACCAACAAACCAACAAGACAACCAGGAGGGAGCAGGCCCACAGGAAACAAGCCTCCTGGCCAGTGAGCCTCACTCCTGCCCTCAGGGGCCCCTGCAACAGCTGAGGCAGGGAAGAGACACACGCTCATGGCCTCCAGCCCCTACAAGGGTGGCCCAGGGCCCTCTCCCCTGCCCGGAGCCCCAGCCAGGGGGCACACTGCCCAATCTCTCTCATCCCCCACCTCAGCCCCCACAGCTGCAGGGAGGACAAGGGAGCCAGTGAGGGTCTAGGGGCCATTAGACGAGTTCCCAGGAAGACCAAGGCCCTGCCCGCTTGCCAGGCCCAGCCCCAGAGGGTGGCTCCCAGAGGGCACACCCTTGCTGCAGGCCGGGCACCTGAGGGGGCAGCAGGTGACTTCAGTGGACTCACTCAGCCCACTGTCTAGCACCAGGGCCCTGTCTCGAGTTTTCAATTCCCTAATCTTACTGGGAGAACTCAGTCTTACAGGAAGAAACTGAGTTCCAACACCTCATCTTCCAGCTGGGGAAACTGAGGTCTTTGAGGTTAAGACCCGAGGTCATATGGAGAGTTGAGGCAGAGGGATGCCAGCCAGAGGGGCAGGGGGCAGGCCTTGGGGCCACGGAACAGCCCCTCCACCCCAACATCACCTAGGGACAGGGTTGAGCCCCTGGCTGCCCCCGACTCCCCCACACCTCACTCATCCACAGACAAGCCCCACCTTCTGTGGACACATTTCAGCCTCACCAAATCAGCTAATTATTGACAGTTGGTGAAGAGGAGATTTCACTTTTTCCTCCTGTTAAACTGCTCCTAATTAGTTCCCTGTCACCACGGCTGGCTCGCCCGCCCGCCGCCCGCCCGTTCACGCAGTAATCCCGCTGCACAGTGCCTCATTAACCTTTTGCTCCTCTCCTGCCGCCTGCCAACAAGATGAAGACAAAAACAGATTGTTGAACAATGGCTCCGGCTTGTACGTGCAGCCCCGTTCCCCAGCCCCCGAGCTCCCGGGGGAAGAGTGGGGAAAGAGAGGGGACTGGGGTGGGGGAGAGCCCCAGAGGAATCAAGGAAGGGAGAAAGAAGCACAAAGAAAGATCGAGGCAGAAACAGAGGCAGGGACGTGGGGGAGGGGCCTTGGCCAAGGTACCGCTGCGTGCTCCAGAGAGACATGAGCATCATTAAATGGGATTGGAAGCACTCCCAGGTAGGGAACACCGGCTGTCAGAGTTAGAGGGACATTTGCCACCACCCGCTCCAGCCTCTTGTGGTAGCCAAGCCCATATTCCCGGACACTGGACCCTGCACATCTCCCTCGAGGTACTTGAGGCCCTGGTGTATGTCTGTGTTGTGGTGGGGGAGGAGGGAGAGGACCCCATTTGCCTGGAATCCAGAGCTCCAATTGCCAATGGGGACAAGGCCAGAAAGGCCACCACAATCTGGCCCTACCACAAGGGAGGCATCCACCACCAGCCCCACCTACAGTGGCCCCGGCAAGCCGCAGCACAGCCTCTGCCTTAGTTCCATCATGACCTGCGCTGTCACCTGACAGTTCTTGTTATATTGAGTTTTGTCTCCACCACCAGCAGGGAGGCTCGCTGAGACCACAGGGCTCCTAAGTGGCCATTCTTGTAACAAGAAAAAGAGGAAAGTGCCTAGGCTCCACGGGGCAGGGAGCAGATTCTGGGTATGATGGGCCCATCCATGTTTGGGGACAGGCTGGTGGGGTAGATTTCCAGATCCACTTTATCCACCAGGGGGAGACCCTGTACTCCCTGCATGGGCAAGAGCACTGGGGTCCAGAAAGGAGCCCAGGCCCTGCTCCCCCAGTTCTCACAACCACAAGGAAGTTCCCTGCCCCACCTGTTGGCCCTTTAACCTCCCTCCAGCCCCTCCACTGCCCTGCCCCTTCCTCACCTCTGGGTTGGAAAAGACAAAAACACTTACTCCAAAAGGTCCCTGAGAAAACACACAGATTTCCTACAGAGGGGAGGAGGGCTGGGTGAGGGCACTGGGATGTTCCTGCTGATAAATTAGCAGCAAACAGTCTGGAGCCCAGAAGTGGGCCTCTTCTTTTATAGTGAGGTATGGGGTGGGCTGGGGAGGGTCAGAATCCTTCTGTCTGGGTACAAAGCCTGCTCCATCGTCAGCAACTTTGGCTCTTGGGCAAGGTCTTACCTTAATGTGCCTCAGTTTCCTCGTTGGTAAACAAGGAATATTGGTACCTACCTTGGAGAACTGTCAGGATCTGGGCCCCCATTTCCCCACCATAGCCAGCTAGGCCCCTCTACTCATTGGACCGGGGACTCCACAGAGGCCGTGCCTTCCCACCTTGGGCTCTGGGCATTCCTTCCCCATCACTGCCCTCTCTCCAAGCTCCCCCAATCTCCATCCACAGTTTCTTTGCTGTTCTCCCACTGTTCCCCATCCCAGAGCTTAATATTCTGAACAAAGAAGAAACTGACTATCATGTTGCCTCCTAGACTGCCCTGTCTAGCTACGGCCACCCAAGTCTCCTCCGCTCCTTCTAGTCCTCGCTGCACTCACCCACTCTGCAGACAGCCCCTCCTCTTGAAGCTTCCATGAAGCTACTCCATCTGGGTTCTCCCTGTGCCCTTGGCTGCTTCTTTCCCTTCCTGATGGTTTTTCTTTCTCCTGTAGTTGACCACATCTCCTTTCTCAGCTTCAATTTTCCCCTATGCACTGAAGTTTCCATATCTCCAGCCAAAATCTCTCCCCAGAGCCATCTGACTGTTTAGGAATCACCACTTGATGTTCAATGTTTTGGACTTAAAGGGCATTAGGAAGACTTAATACAGTAAGGCATGCCAAGCTCCCAGCACGCTGCCTGGTCCAATAGATACTTGGCAAATAGTCCCATTATTATTATATTTGTGATTTGACCCTCAGTACCATTTTAACAGGCAAAACTACTAATTTGACAAGAGCAGACAAAACTCCCCCCCCCAGGAATTGAGGGAAGGACTGCAGTCCTTGCCTCAGTCTCTGGGGTTAGTGAGTTGGAAACCCCATACCAATCACTGCAGGCCACTCATTTTAGGAACTACTTCCTAAATTCTATCTCCGAGTCCCCTGATTAATTGGTGTTCCAGTGATTACTTCTGTTGACAACCTTGGTGGCTTTTGGCAAGGTTGGGTCAGCCCAAGCAAGCCCAGACTTACTGTGGCAAATCCCACTGGCTTCTGGGACGTGAGACATGATCCCCATACGGCAGAAGAAGCACCTTGTTGGGGAGAATTAATTGGAAGAGTGAACAGGGGAACAAGGTTCTCTCAGCAAGTTGGCTGAAGGTTTTGGTGCCATGGGTCCCAGACAGGCCTCGAAACACCCCATAATGCCCAGGCCAGCCTGCATCTTGTTGGGATCCATGTAGCTGAGGAAGAAGCTCTGAAAATCATGCTCTACCCTCCCTTCCCAGAGGACAAGACTTAACATGCAATGACTATCCTCTTCCCAATCTAAACAGAGGGGCTTGGATTGCAATAAGAGGGACTTAGGTTAAATACGCAGAAGAACTCCCATGTCTATTTGAGGTAGGCATGCCGGGACAGGGGAGCCTGGGCTTTGACCTGCAGCATCTGTAACACCAGGGTGGCTCACTTTCCAGCACTGCTTTGCAACCAGAGCTGGAGGCCTGGTGGGTGAATGGTGGTCATCTCCCCCATTATGTGCCCCAGAGGAACACCTGCCAAAGACCTGCAGCACTTCTAGACCCTTCCCACCACAGTGCAGCCCCCAGCTCCCTCTTCTCTTAGCTGTCCCAAGGCAGGCAAGGTGGTTGACTAAGGAGAGAAACTCAGCCACAGAAAACAATCAGATGTAGCATTTCCTAGGGGCTTGGACTTGGAGTGTGGTCCTCTGGTGTTTCCTCTCCTATGAGCACCTGGCTTCTGTGACCTTGGGCTGGTACCATGGCTTTTCTGGGCCACCATTTCCCCAGCAAAGCCAGGAGCAAGGTGAACTGGATGACCTTGAAAATCCTTCCAACTGGGAGGGTCTTTAATTCTGTGTCATGCATTTTCTTTGCCCTGGGTCCCTTCTCTGTGCAGGCAGGTGGAGTTATGAGAGCTACCAGAAGCACAGAGGTACATACAAGCACATGGGTGACTCTGGCCCTGGCCTAGGACCCTGGGCTCAGGCTGATTGCACAGACAGATACAATGGCTTAAGGGGGTGCTAGGCTGGGGCAGGGATGCCAGAGACCACTGAGAAATACCCGCCCTTCCCTCTTCAGGGCTCCTAGGCAACCCAGAGCCCATGGCTCCATTTGGAGTTCCCAGACTGCAGCCTTCCAGGGATGGGAGGTGGGGGAGGGAGCATCCCAGCATCCATGACAAGGCTGGGCCCTGTGGGTATGAGATGAGGCCCTGCTGGCTTCCGTCCTGGTGTGCCTTGAATGGTGTCCCCCAAGACGGGAGCCCCACTCCCACAGAGTCTCCTTCTCAAACTCTGGGGCTCTGGTAGGAAGCCATCCCAGTTCTTGCCTTCCAGGGACGTTGGGGCCTAAGGCGGGTCACCCCCCTGCTCCTGCTCTAAGTCCTCGCAGCCCCAACACCCCCAGCCTCTTGTTTTCACTTCCCCAGCTTCTCTCTCCAGGAGTCCTCACCTCTCTCCCACCTCACATGGCGCCCTGACTGAACAGGTCCATCTTGAAATCACAGATTCAGAAGCGCCTCTCTCTGGCCACAGCCCCTGTCTTCTTGTGAGCTCAGTCAGTGCAGACACCTTCCGGGCCCTCTTGGGTCTGCTCCTCCCCGTGAGCTTAGCTCCCACCTTCACTCCAACCCAGCATGGATCCCGTGGTCCTCGGTTCCTCAAGGCTGTTGCCCATCTCTGAAGCCCCCTCACCCTCAACCTGACAAAACTCCAGCAGAAAGGACCTATGGCCCTCCCTGTACTGGCCCATAGCACCTCCTGGTGAACAGGCCCTGGCCACACCCCCAGACTATGTGTTGCTCAGCCTCCCTCACCTCTCGTTCTCCCCCTCTGGATGTCTCACCCCTTCGCTGTGTCCTCAGACGCCTGACCTTCTGCCCCTTCCACTCCTTTCTGCTCAGTCACAAGAACACAGGAGCCACTGGAACAACTTCTTCAATTTTCCCATCCCTGAACCCCGCGCCCAGTGGCATCTTCCTCCCACCCCACTGCTCTTCCACTTACTGAAGTGGGGAGGAGTCTCCCCCATGCCAAGGCTGATTCCCTCGGCTGTGCTCTGGTTCTCCCTCTTCTTCATAAACTTTCCTCCCCCCAACATTGTCCTCTCAGTGTCCTAGCATCTCTCCTGGTGCCTTCCCTACTGCATTTACACAAGCCCCTGTCTCTCCCATTTAAAACAAGGATAGGCCGGGTGCGGTGGCTCACACCTGTAATCCTAGCACTCTGGGAGGCTGAGGCGGGAGGATCACAAAGCCAGGAGTTCAAGACCAGCCTGGCCAAGATGGTGAAACCCCGTCTCTACTAAAAATACAAAAATTAGCTAGGTATGGTGGCGGCACCTGTAATCCCAGCTACTCAGGAGGCTGAGGCAGAGAATTGTTTGAACCTGGGAGGTGGAGGTTGCAGTGAGCCGAGATCGTGCCACTGCACTCCAGCCTGGATGACAGAGCAAGACTGTGTCTCAAAACAACAACAACAACAAGGACAAATACATAAATAAAAGTCCCTCCTAATCTCACATCTTGTTGCAGCTGTGGACCTGTCTTTCTCATTTTTCCCCTCACCTGTCACCTGGGCCCCTTCTTTGGGGACAGGATTTGGCTACATTGCCCCAGACACGAATGGATACTCTGTAATCTCATGAAGTGTGACCTCTCGGCAGAGTCTGACCCTGTAGATGCCCACCTACCCTGATCACACGTGGCCTCATACCATCC
The DNA here is from genome assembly GCA_036589455.1 of Ateles fusciceps. Classification (NCBI taxonomy): domain Eukaryota; kingdom Metazoa; phylum Chordata; class Mammalia; order Primates; family Atelidae; genus Ateles; species Ateles fusciceps. Next base: position 41,429,598 of record JAZHEH010003205.1, read on the forward strand.
TGGCTGCTTGTCCTTGGACCCCACCGGGGTGGGAGCCTCACCCACCACCCTCACTCACTTCCAGCACCGTTTGCATGTTGGTATCCTCTACTTCTGTCCCTCCAGTCTAAGGCTCTCTCCTCATTCCAGATGCAGAGCCAACATCCCACAGGCTCCTCAACCCTGCGTGTCCATCCAACTGACCCGCTGCCCTCCCTCGAACCTGCCCCCCACGTGACTCCATCTCGTTAAGCACCTACATCTGTCTGGTCGCTCAAAACCAAAAGCCAGGCGCACATCTAGCCGGCTCCCATTCCCTCCCACCATAGGCAGCTCTTCACCAGATCCTGAAGAAGCTGCCTCCTGACTCCCTCTTAGGGGCCCTTCTCTCCATGCCCACTGCCAACAGCCTGGTCCAAGCCGCCATCACTGCTTGCTGGACGCCCGCCACAGCATCCTGATGGTTCCTTCTCCGGAGCTCCAACCCAGCCCCATGCGGCAGCACAGGGGCTGCTCAGAATCAGGAATCTGTGGTCTGCCTTGCACAGCCCTTAGGAGGACATTCACTCTCTCTGTTTCAGCTTCCAAGTTCCCGACAACACCCAGCCCCAGCCCCAGCCCCAGCCCCTCATTCTTGAGCCACGTCACCTTGCGGCACTCCCGGGTCATGCTGCAGACTTTGGTCAGCTCTTGGACATGGCATGTGCTTCCTCCCCCTCAAAACCTTCACACCAGGTGTCCGCCAACCTCTTATCTCCCCTCCCATCCCTTTTCATCTGACCAACTCCAGCCACACTCCCAGTGTGAAATGTCACTTCCCTCTAGGCTTGGTTTGGTCTGCTGTCTCCTTCCACACCCAGTGGAACTTCTCCCACCCTAACACTCCCAGCTCCTCATCTGCTGGCCTCTGTTTAATACCGTGTTGACTGGGTGACTCTCACTCTGAGGGGGCAGAGCCCAGGCCAGCCTCATGCACAATTCGAGCCCCAGCACCTAGCAGTGCTAAGGAGTCGGCATGATATGAGTATTTGTTCAGAAATCACCAAACGGTGTTCCCTGCCCTGCCCTTGAGCCCCTCCCCACTGACCTCTGACATCTGTGGGAAGAGGCTGATGGCCAGAGGCAGGGCCAGGCCGAAGGCTGCCAGGCACACGAGGCTTTGCACAGGGAGAAGCAGCCGGGGGCGCGCCTGCAGGAGAGCCGTCCTGTGGGGGAGAGAGGAGGGAGCCCCATGAGACCCCAAGGTGGGGGTGGGCCAGCTGCCAGCCACCATGCTGGGTCCCACTCTGTCTCAGGGCCCAGAAGTGTGGTTCTGGGAGCAATGCCAGTGTGCAGCTAAATAGACATAGCGGAGTTAGGTCTTTGGGACCTTTCCCAATGGGCACCCCTATCCCCAAGGCCCTGCCTTGAAGGGCATGGCTGGCTGAACTCTCAACTACTCAGGTCATGAATGAGCACTTTCGGAGCACCCGCCCACCATGCATCCAGCCCCATGCCAAGAAGGCCCCATGTGGGAGAGAGGCTGGAAGAGGCTGTCGGTTCCTGTTCCTGAGGAGACGCATAGGAACCTAAGATCACTCTCGAGGCTGCACGTAATTAAACAACCAACCAACCAAAGTAGGTGTGAAGTTCAGGGGAGATGACAAAGCACATACATGTGGGCACATGCCAGCCTGGAGAGAGGTGATCCTCCGTGTATGAGAACAGAAGATACCGCACTGGCCACCTCATCCATTTCAACCCAAGGGCCACAGAGGGGACAGTGACTCGTCCAAGGCCAAGTCTGCAGGAGGCCGGCAGAGCTGCTGCTTGGACGCCTGACTCCCCCGAGGGTGCTGTCACCCCAGCTGGTCTCCTCTGCCAGCTTCATCACCAACATGACACAGCTGGCACCCTCTCCCTATAGCTGGCTTTGGAGCTGGTTTCCTGGGCAGGAGAGGGGACATGATAAACCTCCCTCCGGGGCCCAGGATCCCCAGTGTGGGGACATACCAACTGGCCAATGTGCCTGTACCATGTTCATCGGAGCTTCCCGTTTTGCCTAATACAGCAGGCCCTTCATCGGGGACTGCAGCATTCCACTTGGGGAGGCCTGGGATGACTAGACTATGTACTGGGGGATGTTGGGCAGGCACTAAATCTGACCTCAGTAACTGGCAGCCTCAAGTGACAGGCTCCTGGTGTGAAGGGGAAATAATCCAGGCTCTTGTCTGCCGCCCCCAGCAGGGCTGACCATGGCCACAGGCAGGTAAGGGGCCCTCCTAAGGGCAGAGCCCCAATGTGGGAGGGTAGTAAAACCTATATACCTTGACCTCTTAAGACAAGAATCCCAACAGCACCTGGGCCTGAGAAGGCAGCAAAATTGGGAGTAGTTTACAAAAGTTAAAGTGTATCAGATGGGCTGGGCAGCTAGTTAAACATGCAAACTCCCAGGGGCTGCTTACAACCAAGAAATACAGATTCAATGGGCACTGGACCTGGAAACGTGCATTTTAATCAACCCTTCATGAGTCTAAAATGGTGATCCCAGATCACACTTCTGACAAACCCTGCCCCTGGATGTTCCTGCTCAGGTATTAATAAAGATCCCATCTGTAATCCCAGCATTTTGGGAGGCCAAGGCGGGTGGATCCCCCTGAGGTCAGGAGTTCAAGACCAGCCTGGCCAATGTGGTGAAACCTCGCTTCTACTGAAAATACAAAAATTAGCCTGGTGTGGTAGCACACGCCTGTAGTCTCAGCTACTCGGGAGGCTGAGGCAGGACAATCTCTTGAACCTGGGAAACGGAGGTATCAGTGAGCCAAGATCACGCCACTGCACTCCAGCCTGGGTGACAGAGCAAGACTCTGCCTAAGAAAATAAACAAACAAATAAAGATCCCATTACTTGCAAATACTATGCAAGCAAAAGGGTGAGTCCCGGCCTGGCATGCAGTAAGTGCTCAGAGACTGCGTGTCATTATTGCTGTTGCTATTGCTCATGTTACCTGCAGGATGGCAGGATCCTGGTAGCCCACCTGTCCTGCAGCACTTCCCACTGGCCCAGATCGAGAGATTTGTCCAGCTGCTAAATTTGGCCTGAATTAAGCAATTGGAAAGCGGAGTTTCCACAGGATGAGCAGCAGGACCAAGGTGCCTAAATCAGGCTCAAATCCCTCTGATCCCCCCTAACCCGCAGCTAGCACCTCCATCCTCTCTCCTCCATGCTAGCCTATGCCAGCCTGGGCTTCCTTAGGGGTCACGGAGGGGTTGGGAATAAGGCTGAGAGGGCCCTGAGATGAACTTCTCAAGCAAGACAAGGAGGAGAGGGGGAACACAAAGCTCATTCTCTAAGCTTCATACAGGGCCCAGAGCCCTGCTTGGAGGAGGCTGTGGAAGGATGGGGCTGCCCTCCTGTTCCAGTGGCAGTGACTAGAAGGGTGTGGAGTCCCTGGAAGCACAGCTCCAAGGGTCCCTGCTCACAGCCCTGAGAGCAGGGAAGGGTGAGAAAAAGAAAGAGAGAAGCTCTTAGATGGCAGGTGAACAGCAGGCCATGGGCTCAGTCCTTGGGACCTTCTGGTGGGGACACTGGACAGACCCTTTCCTGCGGGGCTGTGACCAAGGCTTCTTTCTCAGAATGGCTGGCTGAAGTCCTCATTGAAAAAGGGGTCCAGGAAGCCCCAGGCCTGGGCTCCCAGCTCAGGAAGGAGGCAGGCCTGAGGCTGAAACAGGAGCCTAGGAAGCCCCAGCCCAGAGCAGGCCAGAGAGTGAACACAGCAGGACAGGGGGAGAGGAGGGGGGGGAGGAAAATGGCAAGGAGGGATGGAAAAGCAGCTGGGGGGAGTTAAAATATGCAGATGGAGAGATGTGCGAATGCCTGGGAGAAAGGAAAGACCCGGAGCCCAGGAAGTAAAGGAAGCTGGGAGAGCAGACTCAGGGCTGTGGCCTGGACCCAGAGCCAACTCAGACCCAGCCTAGTGCCTCTGCTGGCCCCCTTCATTCCAGGGACTGGGAGGCTGGGCTGGGTCTGAGCCAGCTAGAGCCCTCCTGATCCAGCACAGGAACCTGTGATCCCAGCCCTGGGTCTAAAACTAGCTTCCTCCCCGGAGGTTGGTGCTGCAGTGTGAACCCCTGGAGCACTCAGGGGAGCTGCAGGGTGGTGGAGAGGGAGGGATGGCACTCAGTGGACTGCAGCCCCAGAGGCAGCCCAGTGCTCTGGGCTGGGGATGGAAGCTCCTCTGCTTCTGACTTGAGATTCTTCCTTTTAGTCTCAGAGTCAAGGCCAACTGAGCACGCAGAGCTCCCACCTTTCTCTTCCCAGCAGGAAGCCCAGGGACCTTGGCGCTGAGAGTATCAACTGACGCCTCTGCCAGAGGCGAAGCAACGCAGGTCCCAGCCCCTAGCCCCACACAACAGCTTGTGCCCACCATTGCTGTGCATTCCTTCAGCACTTGGAGCACAGTTTTAGTTTGCACTCCATTAATTTGCACATAGGCTGCTTTGTAAGTGTTCTTTTGTCTTTTCTTCCCTGGCTGTCCTGACTCTCTCACCCAACAGGGGCTCCCCAAAAGAATGGGGGCTGCCTTCCTCATCAGCCTCCTCAGCGGAGGCCCTGCACCAGTGCCCCTGCACCCAAAGGCTACAGGGTGCATGGCAGGCCCCCAACAAAGAGCCAAAGAACTGCTGGGTGGTGCAAAATGCAAAGCCCCAACAAACAAGGTGATGAAGGGGCAGTGTCCACATTTTCCAGGTGGGAAACTGAGGCTGAGGGGGGCTCCACAACCACATTAGACTGGCAGAAAGAGGTGGAGCAGGAATCTAGTCTTTATTTTCCTACCATAGTCTCAGATTGTTCTGCTACATTGCCCTGCCTCTCCTACCACACAGTCCTGCACTTCCAGAGTACATGTGAGATTAGCAAGCCTTCGAGGGCACAAACTGGGTCTTATTCATCTTCACATTCCTGGGGGAACCTGGGCTGAGCTCTTCTTTTCCCAGGGACCCTCCAAGGAACTCCAGGGAAGGACCAACGAAACATGAGGCTGCCAAGAGCACCAAACTCTGACCTCTCATCACCTTATCACAGGGGCTCCTTTGGAGCCTGAGATGTGAGGGTATGTGGCACCCCAGACACTAGACAGGTACCAGGCTGGGGAGGTTCAGACCCAGAATCATCACCCTACTTCCCATTGATACGGAATTGGGGAAGGGAAGTGCTGGAAAGGGAAGGGCATGGTCCCTTTAAATGATAGAGAAAGGGGGAAGGGAAGGGCGTGGCCCCTGGCTAGGGCTCCACCCCCATGCCTGTGCCCAGAGGCCCAGGGACCTAAGTGGGGACAGGCATTTTTTGTTTTCCTGCACAAATGTTGCATTTCCCAAGACCACCCTGGCCTGCCACACCCCGGTCCTGTGCCTAAAAAAACCCTGAGACCTGGCCAGGTGCAGTGGCTAACGTCTATGATCCCAGCACTTTGGGAGGCCAAGGCAGGTGGATCACCTGAGGTCAGGAGTTCGAGACCAGCCTAGCCAACATGGTGAAACCCTGTCTCTACTAAAAATACAAAAATTAGCCAGGCATGGTGGCACGAGCCTGTAGTCCTAGCTACTCAGGAGGCTGAGACAGGAGAATCACTTGAACCCAGGAGGCGTAGGTTTCAGTGAACCAAGATCACACCACTGCACTCCAGCCTGCGCAACAAAAAGTCAAACTCCGTCTCAAAAAACAAACAAAAACAAAAACAACAAAACCCCGAGACCCTAGCAGGCAGACACACAGGCAGGTGGACATCCAGAAGAGCACATCAGTGGTGAAACACACAAGTGGCTGGATGTTGAGAGGACATCGAGGGGAGCACGGTGGCAGAAGAGCACACTGACAGACGCCGGCCACCAACTAGCAGAACGATGCAGAGGTTGGCTGGGGCAGTAGGGAGGAGAGCCTGGGCTGCTGAGCAGCCTGACTCCAGGGGAAAACCAATCTCCCTTCTGGCTCCCCTATCTGCTGAGAGCTACTTCCACTCAGTGAAACCTTGCACTTATTCTCCAAGCTCAAGTGTGATCCAATTCTTCTGGGACACCAAGGGAAGAACCCCGGGATAAAGAAAGCCCTCTGTCTTTGCGCTATGGGAGGAGTCTAATTGAGCTAACATAGCTGCCTATGAATGGCTAAACTAAAAAAGCACCCTGTAACACACGCCCACTGGGGCTTCAGCTGTAAACACTCACCCCTGGACACTGCTGTGGGGGTGGAACCCCACAACCTGCCTCTCTGTATGCTCCCAGAGAGGTTTGAGCAGTGGGGCACTGAAGAAGCAAGCCATACCCCATCATACTCCCTTTGAGGGAGACAAGGAAACTTTTCCTGTTTCACCATGATTCCCAAAGCCAAGTTCAAGCCCCCAAGCTAATGGGACACTAACCATCATTCCACTTTCTGCAAACATCTCTGCCAACTGGAGAGGCATCGCAGAGCATGTTTTTCCCGAGCAAATTCTTGCAGAAGGACAGGTCCCTGGATGAGCATGGCTGACCCAGCTTCACACCCTGCTCCCCCGCCTTCTTGTCCTTCTCAGGATAGCTGTAGATGTGCTGGGAATACAGCATCTTGAGATAAGGAGGGCCTGTCTGGGCCAGCCTGGGCTCATGTTCCCACCTCTTCTGGAACAGGATGTCCTGCAACACTTTAGCACAGCAAGCCGATGTCCCCCCCCGGGTGCAAACCCCAGGGTGGAGTGCTTCCAGGCTCCCTCAGTTGCAGTGTGATGTGGTACATGCGTGGAAGAGACTCCATCCTCCCTGGGCAGCTTCCTCAAGCCATGGGGCACCAGCGTGCCATAAGTCTCAGGCGCCCATTGTCCCTGAAGCCTATCTGTGAGGAATCAAGCTGCTGCGCTTGACTTGTGCGAGTGTTCTACCTCACTGGACTTGTGGTGCAAGTAACAGAGTGAGCAGTGCTCACTGAACCTGCTCCAGAATTCCAAGGTTCAGGACTCAGTAATCTCAATCTCAAGGACAGAACTACCTTCCTCACCTGCCCCGCTGGCTCCCCGTGCATACGTGCAGTCACTGGTATTCAGGGACCTCAGTTCACAAAGGGGCTACGTATACGAGAGTCAGGGGCACAAAAGAAACTGCCCTGTTTTTGTCTGTTGCAAACTTCCATACCACAGGAATTTTCTTAATCCCAGTGCTCACCAGGCCATGCCCATGCTCAGGTATCCCCCAGAGGCTCCGCCCTCTTCTAGGGTGAGAGAGGGATCACCTCAGCTGGGCACACAGGACCCCTCATCAGCTGGCCCCATGAGTGCACTTCCCTTTAGCCAGGCTGGACACCTCAGTGTCCACGCCACAGGCCTACACCCTGCCCAGAAAGCCCACCCTTCCACAAAAATGCTATCCTGCTCTCTGGGTTGGCCGCAGCCCCTCTCTGGGGACCAGTCCTCCTTACTGCTGGGCCCACAGTGTTTCCTCTTCTCAAAGTCACCTTGGCTGAGTTCACTCACTGCCTGCTGTCACCTGCAGCTGACCTGTGTACAGGTCTTGCCCATCACCCTTATAAAAACACAGGCTTCCTGAGATCAGACCCCAAATCTACTCCTCCCATTTCCATGGAGGGCAGGACTCAAACACATGCTATTGCATGGTGTGACCTGAAGATGCAAGAGGCAGCCAGTGTGGCTTGAAGAGACCAAGCTTTGCAGCCATATTCCTGAGCCAGTGGATGATACAGCCTGTCTTTGCCTTCTTCTCCTCATCTATAGAATGAGGATATTATACTTACCTTATTGTGCTGTCCTGAAGGTGAAATGAGAGAATTCATTCACTCACTCATAGATGCTTACTGAGCATCTACTGTATGCCAGGAACTGTGCTAGATGCTGGGCAGGGCAGTGAACAAAAGGATGGACGTGCCTCATGGAGATGACATTCTAGTAGAGCAGACAGAGAATATGCAACTAGAGGAACAATCTCAGATATGGATAAGGGCCGTAAGAAAAACAAAGGATTGCAAGGGAGAGGTAGTAATGAGAAATGGTGACTTCTGATGGGGTAGTCAGGGAGGACCTCTTTGAGGAGGTGGCATTCGGACAGAGACCTGACTGAGAGAGGACTGGGATATGTAAGTGCTTAACAAATGTCAGTTGTTATTGTAATTCATATTGTGGGAATAAGAAAGTCCCCAAACAGGGAAGAATCCCTTGCCCCAGAATCCCAGATGGAGTACCACCATCCGCATCCTTATCCCACACACCCCCCCCCAATTCCGGCTGCTATCTTGAGGTGTCCCCATGGGGTAGGGTCTCCTTGCTGTCACTTGACCAGCCAGGGGTCTGTACCTTCAGGCCCCCTCCACCTAGGACCCTCCCTTTGCCTTCTCCCCAGGGCCTGCCCTCTCCACGCAGCCTTTCCTTCCAGCAGCATTTCAGTCCGGCCCTTCAGTTTAGCACTCATTAATTAACAGACTCACTCCATTACTATTATTATGCTGCCTCATTTCTTTACAGCCATGACAGATATGAGTGCTTAGAACATCCCTCTGAGGGAGGCAGGAGGCTATTACTATTTATATTTTGCAAGCAGAAAAACTGAGGCTCAGTAAGGTGGTGATTTGCCCCACAGCGGATACCTACCTGAATCTAGTCTTCCTCCCCTGAATCCTCAGCCTCTGCCTTCATAAATAGTCCTGCACTATTCACTGAGAGCATGTGAGCACACGTGCACACACACAAACCCCTGAACCACCAGCTCCTCAGGGGAGGGCCAGCACTGTCATCCTGGTACCCCTCGTGGCACTTAGCCCAGGGTCCTGAGTAGTAAAAGTCCAAGAATTCTCAGAGTGATTCCGTGGCACCACCTGGAGAGTCCGAGACAGAGCAAGACACCTTCCACCCTCTATACAAACTGGGGCGGGCTCTCCTGCTGCCCCCTCATCCCTTGCCTGGGCCAGCTGGTTCTCCCTCCCTCTCCCCTCTCCCTCCCCCACGGTGGCCCCTCCATCCTGGCTGCCCCAACTCACTTCTCCAGCATGGACATGATGATCGGGGGTAGCACCAGGATGGGCATGGGCAGGACCACTCGTGTCAGCGCCGTCTCCAGCAGGGCCTGAGGGGCAGGCAGAGGCTGTGGTGAGAGGGGCCTGACGGCCGGTAATGGGACAGCACACCCATGTGGAGCCCTAGGTGTGTGCCACCACAACGCACGTTTGGCTGAATGGCATTATTCATGGGATTGCTCAGGAAGCCACATTTCAAACATCAAGAAAAGCCACTGGCCTTCTTTTTCCTTTTTTTTTTTTTTGAGACAGTCTTGCGGCGCGATGTCAGTTCACTACAACCTCCGCCTCCCAGGTTCAAGTGATTCTCCTGTCTCAGCCTCCTGAGTAACTGGGATTACAGGTGCACACCACCATGCCTGGCTAATTTTTGTATTTTAGTAGGGATGGGACGGGGTTTCACCATGTTGGTCAGGCTGGTCTAGAACTTCTGACCTCAGATGATCTGCCCACCTCAACATCCCGAAGTGCTGGGGTTACAGGCATGAGCCACCGCGTCCAGGCTCCACTGGTCTTACCACACACACTTGAGAAGAGCAGATTCCCAACACTTGCCACATGTGGGGGACAGCCTGGGAGTCCCGGGAATGCGCAGTGCTCAGGGAGGTGGTTGAGCACCTTGGGGGTGGCGGGCACAGCCTCCCATGCTCAGTGCACAAGGGGGCTGGGGAGCAGCTCTAAAAGCAAGGCCGACACAGACAGCTGGGGCCTGTTGAGCCACTGGGGCTCATGGAGCCCGAGGAGGACCGAGCTTCTGGAATTTACTTTTTGTTGTTGTTGTTGAGATGGAGAGTCTCGCTCTGCCACCCAGGCTGGAGTGCAGTGGCGTGGTCTTGGCTCACTGCAGCCTCTACCTCCCGGATTAAAGGGATTCTCCTGCCTCAGCCTCCCCAGTAGCTGGGATTACAGGCATGAGCCACCACACCCAGCTAATTTTTGTATTTTTAGTAGAGATGGGGTTTCACCATGTTGGCCAGGCTGGTCTTGAACTCCTGACCTCAGGTGATCTGCCCACCTCAGCCTCCCAAAGTCCTGGGATTACAGGCGTGAGCCTCGTATTTATTTATTTTTTAAACGTATCTTTAAGACAAAGATTTGCAAGATCTTGTGTCTCTTGGCTATGGATGAGTTTCTCAGTGACAAGAGGTGGGATCTATAAAGGAGGCAGTCTTCAATTGGGTGTCTGTAGGGTTTCCCTGGGGGTCTGCCTGGGGCCTTGCTCCAGGGGCTCCCAAGGGATTCCTGGAGAGGGAGGGGGGCGGTGTCCCTGGCCAGAGCATAGCTCAGTGGCGATTCTGAGCTCCAACAGCCATTGTGGTGAGTTCCTTTAGCCCCAGGAGCGCCAGTCCTCAGAGGAGGCTCCAGGAACAGCTCACAGCCCACAGACGGCTGGAGTCCCGCCCCAGACAGCAAAGAACTAAGCAAGTCAGGCTGAAGAGAGCCCAGGCTGCTTGGGTTTCCTTGTTGTATGACACTGAGAGGAGTTATCATGGCTGTCCTCCCTCACGGGGGCTGGGGGAAAAGAACAGGGCTGGGATAGGAAGGTAGGAAACTGAGACTAAATCCCCTCTGCTGATGGGCTCAAGGCTGAACATTTCTCCCAGGAACCTAGGCTCTTTATGGTCAGCCTCAGGAAGGCCTTGGAGAGGCCCCTCCAGTCTCTGGAACAGGTTTGGGAATGACACGAGGGTCCAGTGCCAGTGCAGGCAACAGAGGACGCAGTGTGGGCACGACACCCCCAGTCCTTTGCCCTAAAAACCCTGGAGGGGCATTGACTTGGAGAAGGCTCTTCCCAGACCCAAGTCTGAATAAGAAGGCCCCATGATTGGGGTAGGGCTTGGGGGCCCTCACAGGAGCTGATGAGGACAGTGGCTGGAGCAGGGGTGCATGCTCGACCACTTCATGGCTCATCCCCAGCCCCCATCCTGCCTCATGCCCAGCACAGAGGCCAGAGTCCAGGGCAGCAGGACAAGCCACTAACCATCATCTGGACAAAGGCTGGGAAAGGAGAGGGAGATGTACACATGGGCTGCATTTTCTTTTTTTTTGAAATGAAGTTTCACTCTTTCGCCTAGGCTGGAGTGCAGTGGCGCGATCCTGGCTCAATGCAACCTGTCTCCCTGGTTCAAGCAATTCTCCTGCCTATGCCTCTCTAGTAGCTGGGATTATAGGCACCCACCACCATACCTGGCTAATTTTTGTATTTTTAGTAGAGATGGTGTTTCGCAATGTTGGCCAGGCTAGTCTCAAACTCCTGACCTCAGGTGACCACCCCCGTTGGCCTCCCAAAGTGCTAAGATTACAGACGTGTAATCCATGCCTGGCCTGTGTTTTCATTTTTTAAACTGCAATTGCTAGAGTGGTGGAGCCTATGTAACCAGGGGTGAAAGAGGGTCTTATAACAAAATATTCTCTAAACCTCTGCAAGCCTCAAATCCCTGGACCTCACGACACTCGCTCCCTGGTGAGCTCTCACCTGAAGAAATGCCTATTAATCCAGAACCATAAGCCACTAGGCTTCCTTGGCTTACCCAAAAGGATGTGAAGGCCCTGGGAGGCAGGGCCCTGGGCAAAGGGACGGGGGAAGAGAGCTCTGGGAGAGTCTCCTCTGCCCTCACCAATTAAAACCTCCTGTGGGTGAGACAAACAAGAAGCTGGGTCCTGAGGGGCCGGGACAAGAGACAGGGACTTTTCACAGCAGTGAGGGTATGTCCAGGGGAACAGGCTGGAAGCCAGAGGCCTGAACTCATGCAGACTGGAGGTGGGGCGGGGTGAGGAGGAGACATCAAGAGGCGAAAACCAGGGTACTCTGGAGAGAAGCCTGTGGAAAACACATGCTAAGGGAAAACCACTCCCCTCCCTGTTGCTGGCCTCCCCAACCCTGCAAGCCCCCAGACCCACGTGTCTGGCTGCGATCTTGGAGGAGCCCACGAGGTTGCCATCGCTGTCCAGGACATCAATCCCTTCCTCCAGCTCCCCCGTACCGCATCAGGACCACATTGCAGATATTGGCACTGGCTGCAGAGAGAGGGGGCACAAAGAGCAGGATGAGGAGGAGGATGGCATTCCACTTGGAGGGAGGTCACTGTGCTCCTCCCTACCCAAGCCATGGGGTTCTGCATTCAAATGCATGGGCAAAGGTTGGGGAAAGGGGTGGTTCTGTTGTCCATCTGCCTATTAGCCTGGCAAGGGATCTGGGGGCCCTTGGGAACCTGGGCTCAGGGAGCGGCCACTTATCCAGGGGCTGCTTTCCTCTCCTCTGGGGCAGGCCCCCTAGGCAGGCCAAGTGAGTATCCATCTGGGAAGGCTCTCTGGCCTGAAGCCGCATTCCCCCCTGACCCAGGCCTGATGTTCCACCATCACTGGGGCCCTTGGATTGCCCCATCCTCTTGAATTACCCATCCCACATTCAGCCCCCTCTGTCTCTGAGTGAATCAGGTTCCCAGAAATTTGCCTACCCTAACAACAGGTGCCAGAGAGGCAGAAACCTCAGTGTTCACCCAGCACCACCCCCTCATCATATGGATGGAACACTGAGGCTCAGAGAAGAGGACTGATTTATCTGAGGTCACACAGCAGAGTGGGACAGAGCAGAAAGGCTACAGTGCCTATGCCTCCTGAATACCCATGGGGCAGGAGAGTCAGGGTGGGGGCGGTGTGCTGAGTTAAAGGAAGACCTTCTCCATTCTTGCTTCCTATGGTTGAGTTCCTGCCTTTGGCTAGGCCCCTCTGCCCTCTGAGATCTTGGGGACCTGGGCTAAGGGGAGGATTCCTGGTTCCTTAGTGAAGTACCGGTTGCTGAAGTCTGGGGCCACCCATCAGCTGGCGACTAGCTCAGGGAGCCTCCTTCTGCTCCCCTAGCCTGGGACTCACATGACTGTGCAGGCTCCGTGGCCTGGTGCAGTGTAGGTGTTGACCCCGCCTGAACTCTCCCAGCCTTGCTTCAGAATGGAAGTGGGGGAACCTGGGAGGGGTGGGCAGGTGGGGGAGTGGGGGGGTGACAAATTCGGAGCCTGCCTGCCTCACTCCTCCCCCCCAAAGCGCCTTGCTGTGTTTAAAGTTTTAATTTTTGCTAATTAATGTCAATTAATTTTGTATAATGAGTGTTTAATTTTGGGGAGTGTGTGAGCCTGGGAGCGACTGCAGTTCTGGGCTGTGAACGCTGATTAGCATCAACACCTGCTGCTTCCCCCTCCCTCCAGTGGGGGGGAGGCACCAGGGTTTGGGGAGCTGGAGGGTGGCGGGGCCTAGTGGGCAGGCGGAGTGGGAGGGAGACCACAGATGCTCCTGGGGCCTGAGCCAACAAGCGGTCCAGGGTGCTCACAGCTGGGGGGACAAGGTTCTGTGGGTGAGGTGTGGCTTGAGACCCTGGGGGCCTCAGTTGCCTGTTTCATTAAAATGGAGAAGTGGAATAAACAGGGCAAGACCGAGAGGCTCTACAGTCTTTGGAAAAGAAAAGCAGGAGGCCAAATACAGTTCTAAAATGTATTTACAGCACACACGCCATCTTCGAGCATCACTCCTGCTTCCACCAGCGTTCAGCACAGCGGGAACCACGGGCAGTCCTGCTGCGGCCCAGGGTTTCCTGCCCCACAACAGGCATGCTCACCTACTCTAAACAGCTGTTCTCTAGCAGGGGCGGATTTGCGGGGCATCTGGCCACATCTGAGGGCATTTTCAGTGATTGCAATCTGGGGCTTGGGGGTTGCTGCAGGCATCTGGTGGGTAGAGGCCAGGGATGCTGCTAAACATCCCCGCAAGGCACAGGACAGTCTCCCCCACTAAAGGATCATCTGGCCCCCAAATGTCAATGGTGCTGACATTGAGAAACTCGTTTTCACCACAGGCAGTGAGGGACAGAATTAGGAAGCTGAATCCAAGGTAAAGCAGATCCGGTCAGCAGGGCATGACAGAGAGGGGTTGGGAGCCTGGGTTTGGGGCCATCAGGCTTGGGTTCCAATTCTGGCTCTGTATCTCTCCCCCTTCAGCCCCAGGTACCCAGGGCTCAGGGCCCAGAAGGGCCCCTCAGGGTGGCCTTGGGAGACGGCCACCTGGCCTCTGTGTGACACACCCTCTAGTGGCCGTAGGGAGGCTATGCATCCCCCATGCCCTTGGGGCTGTCAGGCTCTCGGTTCCCAGGAGACCTAAGGAAACTGTTGAAGAGGATAGTGGGGATTTCTGCCCTGAAAGGCATCAATCCCTGCCCTCCGAGGACCCTGTCCACCATATCACCACCACCACCATTCCAGGAAAGGCAAAGTTACAGGAATGTGGTCCAGGAGACAAGCATCCTGCTAAGGTCGGAAGCTACCAGCTCACTCTGGGAACTTGAGCCATTGCCACCCCAACCCCACCTCAGCTTCTCCGGATAAATTAAAGGGCAGCATTTAGGGTCTCCATGGGATTTCTGGGTGCTGGTTGAGCTCACACAAAATGTCAGCCTCTGCACCTGTGCCCATGCCCAGGTCAGGGGAAGCTGGGGATAGCTGAAATGCCTCTAGCCCCCATTTTGGGTGTGTATGCATAGCGGGGACAAAGAGAAGAGAGTGTGGATCTGGAGGTGGTGGTGGACCAGCCCTGGTTCATGGCGGCATCTCCCTCCCTCCCCATAATCCCCAAACGTGAAACATGGGGCAAGCAAGACAGCTTTGGTTCAAACACAAAACCACTGAGAAGAAAGATGAAGCATAAAAGGAAGTGAAAACTCAGCCTCCTTTCCCTCATCCAGCCCCTCCAGGACATCTCTGAAGCTGCCTGGATGGAAAAAGACAGAGAAAACCCTAAAAGCCATCTCAGAATGATGGTACCCTACAGGCTTCTCCCTTGAAACAGCCAGTTCTTACTGCCTCCATAGATGGCACATGACCTGCAAGCAATTCTGTTGACTGTGTACACTGGTTAGCCATTTATTGAGCACCTGCCGTATGCACAGGCTACCAGCCATCCCTGCCCTTGAGCAATGGGAATGCCAGCCTGTCACATTGATTTCATTTCCCTGAGCTCATCCGAACTTTCAATTCTGCCATATCCTTTTCAAACTGTCCCAGATCCCTCCCATCCCACTCCTGGCAAGTCCGGCTCTTGTGACAGGGACACTGAGAGCCTAAGCAAACGATACAGAGAGAGAGAGGGAGGAAAAAAAGAGAGAGAGACAGAGAACGAGAGCACGCACAATCCTGGGCCACGGGTCTCCTCTCTAACACACCAGCAAGATCTATTATTGATGGTACCAGCAGGTTAATTAAGCAGCCTGTTAGTGATGATGTTAAGAAAGCTGGCACATTTTCAACTCAGATTGACACCACTCAAGACTCAATAACTGATGTTTGAGCAGCAATGTGGGAGATGTCAAGGAATGAGAGAGAAAGAGAAGGAGAGAGAAAGGCATGACTTCTTGATGATGGCAAGCTCAGTGTTAAGTCCTGAGGACAATTTGCTCTTGCCTGCTGATGTTCTCACATCCGATCCATTGCGATGCAAAATCATGCAGATTGTGAAAAGCTAATGAAGCACCCGGTGTAAAAGGGGCAGTGTGGGGGAAGAAGAAAGAGCAGTAGATGGAAAGACAAATGTGCAAGAAAGTTTTCCAAAAGAAGATCACAGGGGGAGCCTGCCCCCTAAACTAGGGCAGGAATAGACAAGCAGATCCATGCAGTACCCTAGTCCTGCAACACACCCACCTGTCAGGGAAATTAATTGGTGGAAAAGCTGTTGTATCAACTCACAGGGAAAGGACCATTTAAACATGGATGCATAGCAATAGGCTACTGATTTGGGGAAAATAAACTACTGTAACTCCTCAATTCTATGATGCACTTTCCCAGATTTTAATGTTTTAAAAAATCATGATGTGCCTTACAATGAAAGTCAGCAGAAAAGGACCCGTACCTGCTACTCAACACAATTGCCTGTACATGTGTGAACTTAGCCATGTGCAGAGCTATCCATTCATTCAAGTGTCACCTCAGCTGACCACAGCAATCCATACAGAATTTGAACTTAAACTTAGATTCCTAATTGTTGCCTAAAACATCTTTCTAAAACTTACACTATAATGGAGCACGGACATGAAAAGTTATTGTACATGCAGAAGATCGTCTGCCAGATACCAGGCAATGCAATTAAAGACAGTAGAAATTGCCAAACCATAGATAGCTACCCTAAAGAAATGCTTGCCCATATGCACAAAGAGACATTTACAAGGATGTTAATTATAGCACTGTTTGTAAGAGCAAATAATTAGAAACAACCTAAATGTCCACCATTAGGGAACTCACATGGGAAGATCTCCAAAACAAACTGTTATATGAAAAAAGCTACTGAGTATGTACATGATGATTTACTGTATGTAAAACCCTGTAATTGGCATATGCACATATATGTGTGCATAAATCCACAGGTAATGTTTTGGAAGGTTCACAGCTCACAGAGTGGTCCACTTAGGGAAAGGAATTCAATTTGAGAATTAGGGGTTGTTGAAAGACTTCCACTTTTTTACATCAAATTTTTCTATAATATTTAAATTTTTACAGTGAGAATATAATCATGTTTCAATTACCCACCCCCCCCCCCCCCCCAAAAAAAAAAACAAACCTGCCAAACTTCTTGAAGAAGATCACACAAATTTTAAAGCCAGCAGGGATTGATGTAACCTAGTCTTGGATCCCACACTTAGGTACCTACAACATGTCGGCTTCTTAAAGGAGCTGATTAATTTCAGGAATATTTTTTCTTCAAGTAAAGAAAAAAAATGAGACACAAGTATAACCAAATCAGAAATGCAAACAAAAAATTCCCAATATTCTTTTATATGCTTTGAAATTATACCATTCATCTTAAATGGGCTAAAGGAGTCAAGATTAGAAGCAGGACTACAAAAAGCAGTGGTGGCCACGATGCTGTGTTTAAAAACCAATGCCCAAAAAAGAACAAGAAAATGTGAAGGAGGCTTAGACTCCAACTCTGTCGTACTAAAGAAAGTGACTTGTATTGAATGTGTAAGTGAATGCTGGCTTATTCCTTCCAATGGACACTAATTATAGTTCTCTCTTCTTCTAAAAGGCTATTATGTTAATACCTCTTATAACTCAGGCATCTTAGAAACACGGCATTCAAGATCGATTTAGAAACCATACTATAAGAAATGGGGACCTCGGAAGTGATATTTATTACATATGATAAACAAAGGACTACTAATCTTAAGTTATGGAGGTCATGGTGACTGACTCCCAAGAGCTGTTCTACCCCCCTGAGATTAATCCAAACTAATAGTAATAATCCTCCAACAGGCAGTGACTGGTCTAGGAAGAACCACGTGACCTGATCCCAGACAACCAGGAATATCTGCTGGGAACGTTTAGGGAAGGTCTCCTCCCATCTAAGAAGGTGTGAGAGGCAGGCAGCGCCTCTTATCCTCTGAACACTGTGGGCCTGGATGTGATGCTTGGAGCCTGAGATGAAGGCCACAGGGAAGCCAGCACAGTAGTGTCGGGGGAAGCACCCTGGATGCCCCACCTGAGACTCCCTTTTTGTAAAATAATAATAGATTCCCTTATTATTTAAACCCTCAACAGTTTGTGTTGAAGGTTTCAGCTTATTTCAGCCAAAATATCCATACGATGTGTAAGAGCTTTAAAAATTAAGAAAAAGATCTGGTGATCAACATGAAAAAATAAATGAGCAGATAATTCATAAAAGATTAAAAAACTAATAAACATGAACTCGATCTTACTAATAATCAAGGTTAGGTTTCTAGATCTGAGGGGGAAAAAGTCTGCAGGAGTTCTTTACAGGTTTTGGAGACTAAACTTCATTGGTTAAAGGGTTTACAAATAGCTGTTCCCAGCCTGTGACTTGTTTTTCTCACAACATGATGTCTTCTGTCATACAGTTTAATATATAGTCAGATAAATATTCCTTCCTGGTATATACCTTTTGTGTTTGTTGTTAAGAAACTCTAGGAGGGTGTGGTCGCTCACGCCTGTAATCCCAGCACTTTGGGAGGCTGATGCGGGTGGATCACCTGAGGTCAGGAGTTCGAGACCAGCCTGGCCAACATGGAGAAACCCCATCTCTACTAAAAATACAAAAATTAGCCGGGCGTGCTGGCACACACCTGTAGTCCCAGCTACTCAGGAGGCTGAGGCAGGAGAATTGCCTGAACCAGGAGGCAGAGACTACAGTGAGCCAAGATTGCACCAGCTCACTGCAACCTCCACCTCCTGGGTTCAAGTGATTCTTCTGCCTCAGCCTCCTGAGTAGCTGTGATTACAGGTGCCCACCACCATGCCCAGCTAATTTTTGTATTTTTAGCAGAGATGGGGTTTCTCCATGTTGGCCAGGCTGGTCTCGAACTCCTGACCTCAGGTGATCCACCTGCCTCAGCCTCCCAAAATGCTGAGATTACAGGTGTGAGCCACCGCACCTGGCCCAGATGAACAAACATTTTAAGAGATCGATAACACCAAATGTTGAAGAGGAGGTAGGGAAACAAAAATTCATACCCTGCAGGTTGGGTAAAAGCCCATATGCCTACCTGGCAATATTTAATAAAGCTAGAAACGTGAGTACCCTCTAGTGTGTCCATTCCATATCTGGGTACACACCCTAGCCTGGCAATTCACAGCACTGGCTGCCCAAGTAAAACCAAAGCTGAGGTAGGCCCAGATCTGTTTAACTCCCCCAGGTGATTATAATACAGATGAAGGTTTGAAAACTTTTGCCCAGGAGAAAGTCTTACTCATGTGCACATGAGCTGTTCAGAGCACAAGGTTGTTTAGAGCAGGACTGTATAATAATGAGAGACTGGAAACTACCTAAATGTCCCCAATTAATCACCTGTGGATAGCCACACAGAACAAATGCCTATGGCAGCTGAAATGAATGTATATGTATTAACATAAATAAATTTCAAAACCACAACAAAAGGCAAGTTTCAAAAGGATATGTACAGTATGGTACAGTTAATATGAATTTTAAAAAATTAATGAATACAATTGATGGCTTATGGCACATGCACACATGCTAAAACAGAAAGCCAAATGGTGAGCATACACTAACTCCAGGTCGGTGCCTTCTGTGGGGAGAGAAAAAACCAGAATCAAGAAGGCAGAGGGCACGGGGGACTTTGAATGTATCTAACGTTCTCTTTCGATATTTCTTCAATTTTCTGTTAATAGAAAAATTTCATAATTAAAAAAATAGGCGAACCACGGTTGCTCATGCCTGTAATCCCAACACACTGAGAGGCTGAGGTGGGTGGATCATCTGGGGTCAGGATTTCAAGACCAGCCTGGCCAACATGGCAAAACCCTGTCTCTACTAAAAATACAAAAATTAGCCGGTCGTGGTGGCACATGCCTGTAATCCCAGCTATTTGGAAGGCTGAGACAGAAGAATCACTTGAACCCAGGAGGTGGAGGTTGCAGTGAGCCGAGATCATGCAACTGCACTCCAGCCTGGGTGACAGAGCAAGACTCACCTAAAAATAAATAAATAATTAAATAATTTAAAAATAGCCATGGAAGAAACTACTGTGACTACAAAGGAGAAGTTAGAATTTTATGACTGCCATGGAAAGACATCTAAACTTGACTGTGAGGTTAAAAAGAAGTTTACAGAAATATATATATACATATGCATATATATATATATATAAATATATTATTCGGTAAATATATATATTCTGTATTACATATAAACCCATTTGTATTAAATTATCTTTCTATAGACATTATTTACACTACATATAGATATAATAGGCAGAAATTCATACACTTAAAGGTGTTAACTTGAATTTGGAGGGGATATAAACTAAGCTTGACTCTGGAGAGAGAAGTAGGATTGCTTATACTATTACGTATTATCAGAAAGAAATAGAGCCGTTTTCTTTAAAACAAACAAGCACTCTAGTAGCAACCGTGAGACCTAAGTTGCTATTCTGGCTCCAGACTGATGTTTGGCTAAGCACTTCCAGATTCCACTTCCTCATCTGCAAGAAGTGGGAGGTAATGCTGGCCTCCCCTCTCCTCTCTCTTCTCTCCTCCCTCCCTCTCTTCCTTCCTTCCACTGTAGTGGGCAACACAGTCAATGATTCAAATGGTGTAATAGGAGAAATAATAAAAACTAAGTCTCCTTCCCAACTCTAAGCTTCACCTCCTCCCCAGAGGCAGCCACTGTAGCCAGGTTCTCATGTCCCTGCCTGGGATGGTCTATGCATTGAAAATGTACATGTATGCACATCACCACCTTTACACACTCACACATACTCTCTCACACTCGAATCACAGCAGAATATAACCCCTCTGCCTTTAAGAGAGTGATGATTATCAAAGAAAGATGTAAGTCCTCATATTTGCTTGATTTCACAATAATCCCTGTTATTCCACCTGAGAGGCAGTGCTAAGTAAGCAGCACAAATTTTCTTTTAAATAGCTTGAGAATTTGGGGGAGAGTTTCACAACCCATACTGAAGTGTCACCGACTCAGGACTGGGAATTTCTGGACTGAAAAATCAGCCTGTAAGCCTAGGTGTACGCTGACTCGGAGGCTTGGAATCTCTTAATATGATTCCTGCTAACACAGCCATCTTCTAAAAAGCCCCTTTTTATCACAGCTGCCTCTTAGCTTGAGATTCTTCAGTGGTTCCCCATCAACCAAAGATAAAGCTCAAACCCCAAGCTAACACTCATAGCGCCTACATGCCCTCCTCCGTTCCCCAGCAGGCCAGCCCAGCCCAGCCAGGCCCCCTGCTTCCTCCAGCATTCATAACCCCTCCCTCCCTCCTCATTACACTTCCCCATTTTCTCTGCCTCTGGGATTCTCTATCTTCTGGATTTCAGGAATTATAAAACCCTGGAACTGGAAGGCCATTTACGCAACAAGCACTTGTGGAGCACCTACTGTATGCCAGATCCCGAGCAAGCTGCTTGGAAACAGGTGACTTGGTCATGTGCAAGTGCCCCTCACAGCTTTTGGGGCCTGTCTACTAATCAGACATTTCCCTCAAATCCAGGGGTCAGGCAGCTCATTCCAATAACAGACTCTCATTTTTTTCAGAAGATCCTGTCACTCTTGTAGTGCTACCACTTATCAGAGCTACTCTTGACGTGTAGAGCCAGAATTAAACAGACTCCTTTGTTCTGGATGTTCTATCTTTAGTAATGCAGCTGAAATCTGAGTGAGCATCATCAGAAGCACACACCACACCAGGGACCCATTCTGAGCACACGGCCCACGAGATCCCCAGATCTCTGTCCTGAGAACTTCAGCCAAGTCAGGTCTTGGCACCCTCACACTTGTACACTTACATTTTTTTGAACAGCAAGACTTACATCAAACCTTGTGAGATCTCATCGGCCCACCTCGACGGTTCTTTTTAGATCCTGGTGCTCTTGCCCATGAATTCACAATCCCTGCCAGGTTGGTGTCCCTGTTTCTTGAATGTGAGCCATAGGCCTCCTCCGTCTAAGGCAGTCAAAATAACTGAAGGGAATGAGACTGAAGACAGGGCCCTGGGACACACCACTGGAGATTTCCCTTTGGCTGCCTTGATCCACCGCCTGCGTCCTTTTGGGGCCTGACGTACACCAGGGGTCCATGCCAGTTCTGAGGCTGCCACCAATTCCAGCACCTAGCCCAGCCCAGCCTTCCATAGCTCCTCAAAATCCACACCACCATGCCCACGTATTTCTTTGATAACATGATATAATGATTCCCAGCCCTTTTTCAACAAACATCCTCTCCCTAAATAATTCAGTTCATATTAGATTCCTAAAATCTTAGAGGTGATGGAAGGTAAGTTAGAGAGAATATCAAATGGGTTTCATCCTCTATAAAACTTTATTGCCCTTATCTGGCAACAAAAGCCAAAATAGACAAATGGGATCTAATTAAACTAAAGAGCTTCTGCACAGCAAAAGAAACTATAATTAGAGTGAAGCGGCAACCAACAGAATGGGAAAAAATTTTTGCAATCTACTCACCTGACAAAGGGCTAATATCCAGAATCTACAAAGAACTTAAACAAATTTACAAGAAAAAACAACCCCATCAAAAAGTGGCCAAAGGATATAACAGACACTTCTCAAAAGAAGACATTTATGCAGCCAACAAAGATATGAAAAGAAGCTCATCATCAATGGTCATTAGAGAAATGCAAATCAAAACCACACTGAGCTACCATCTTATGCCAGTTAGAATGGCGATCATTAAAAAATCAGGAGACAACAGATGCTGGAGAGGATGTGGAGAAATAGCAGTGTTTTTACACTGTTGGTGGGAGGGTAAATTAGTTCAACCACTGTGGAAGACAGTGTGGCGACTCCTCAAGGATCCAGAAATCCCATTACTGGGTATATACCCAAAGGATTATAAATCATTCTATTATAAAGACACATGCACACGTATGTTTATTGTGGCACTGTTCACAATAACCAAGTCCTGGAACCAACCCAAATGCCCTTCAATGATAGACTGGATAAAGAAAATGTGGCACATATGCATCATGGAATACTATACAGCCATAAAAAAGGATAAGTTCATGTCATTTGCAGGAACATGGATAAAGCTAGAAACCATCATTCTCAGCAAACTGACACAAGTACACAAAACCAAACACCTTATATTCTCACTCATAAGTGGGTGTTGAACAATGAGAACACATGAACACAGAAAGAATAATATCACACACCAGGGCCTGTCAAGGGGTCGGGGGCTAGGGGAGGGATAGCAGGGGGGTGGGGGGATAGGGGAGGGAAAAATACCTAATGTAGATGACGGGGTGATGGATGCAGCAAACCACCATGGCACGTGTATACCTATGTAACAAACCTGCACGTTCTGCACATGTACCCTAGAACTTAAAGTATATACATATATAAAAACTTAATTGCCCTTATCACCAGAATTTTGTGTGTGTGTGTGTGTGCCATTTTCAACATCTGACCACCTTTTACCCGAAAAGAACAAGTTTCCTGATGGCAGGAATGTGTCTTCTCTGGTTCTTGCCACCCGATTGGGGCAGGAGGAACGGAGTGGAGCTGGAAGAGGATCAACATTTAGCAGGTGCTCATGCTATGCCGGGAAATTGACATGTTTAATCCCCACGAAAATTTTGCTTAGAGATACTAATATTATATTTTATAGATGGGGCCATCACAGCCCGGAAAGTTTGGATAATGTGCCCAGGATGACCTGGAAAGGGGTGGGCCCATGGTCAATTACCCTAGGCCTGCTAAGAGTGGACCACAGTGATGGTAAAAATGTAAATAAGAAAACAGAGCCTCAAAAACAACTTTAAAAAGTGGAAAAGGTCCAGGTAAATGTCCAGGGTAGCTACAGAATCTGGGCACCACTGCCATCAGGGTGAGGTTCTGCTGCGAGTGCCTCATCTCAAACCTTTTGTGCTAAAGCACTCGTTTGATCATTGAATAAACCCACATTGGGCACCGACTGTGTGCCAGGCACTGAGGGGATGAGGTGGTGGATGAGATCTACTCCCTGTCTTGGGGCACTCACTGTCTGATGGGAGAGGCAGGCTTGGAAACAACATGGGCAGTCTCCAGACAGACATTGGCACACACAGGTAGCTGCCATCTAATCCTGGCTGGGACTCCCAGAGAGGGCTTCCAAGAGGAGATGGTGTTTGAAATGAGTCACAAAGGCCTGGCAGTCGAGGGAGAGCAGAGGGTGACTTGAGGCAGTAGGAAGAGCAGGTATCCAGACATCAGGGCCACATGCAAAGGCCCAGGGCCCAGCAAGAGGGAGAGAGAGAAGGATGGCAGGAATCTCCATGGCTGCAGTGGGGTACAGGAGAGGCAAGAGCAGGGGTAGGTCCAAGAAAGGACTCATTGCATCCGGAGGTGCCTGAAGGGCATGGATGCCACATGAAGCACCACTGACCTTGATGTCACAGGGCCCAGGACACAGCTGCCATGGGTGCACGCTGCCGCCTCCTGCTCACACGGACCTACCCCCAGACTTGGGCAGAACTGCCATGGCCACCTCCTAGACGGAGGAAGCAGGATGGACTGAGCACAAAGGGGGAGCAGTGAAGTGAAGAGGGGTTCAATGACACAAAGGCCCATGCAGCCTGGGGGAGAAGGGGGTATGGATGTTGGGGGAGCAGGTTTGCCCACCTGTCAATGAACAGAAGACCTCCCAAACACTGCCAGGACACCCCTGGGCAACGGACTCACTGATGAACACAGAGATCTTTTCATGGCAACAAAATACATTGTGACATTTAACATAAGAGACTGCTGAGGACAGCACAGGAAGAAGTCATTTCTCAGCAAGGAGCTGCTGAGGCTGGCATTTCCGGTGCCTGCAGGAAGCTTGTTCTCCTTAGAAGGAGCAGCTGGCTGATGCCAAGGCTCAAGTCTCCCTCATCGGGAGCTCAGGGCCCAGCTAAGGGTCTTGATGAGCACGTGACATTCACTGCCTGTTCCCTGCTCCAAGTGGATGTAGCCAGGCAGTCTGGGGTGACCTTCAGGGCTTCCTGCCCTCCTCTGCACACACCTACCAGAAATCTAGAGGGCCAGCTTTATAGATGTGACACCGTGGTCTCCACCTCCCTAAAGCCCCTGCCCCACCCATTACTGTCATTGAGATGTGTCTACTCCCCCTGGCCACTGCCCGTCTTGGGACCTGGGACCTGGCCCTCCTTCTTGCCGGTAACTGCTCCCAGTCCTTGTCCTCCAAGGCCCCTCAAGAAGCCTGTGGGGCCTGCATCTGCTGGAACGGACTCTGCTCGCAGAGACTGGTGGCTGGACCTGGGGGTGTGTATTTTTCCGATGCCTCCTCTACTGACCTTTAATTACACTGTTTGCCCAGCTTCCCAAACCATTAACTTCACCTCGCAGCAACCATACGTCAATTAACGGTGAGCCCGCTCTGAGCTTGAGCTCCTGAACACAATTAGGCGTGACAGTCCACAAATAAGAAAGAACTGGAGAATTAATTAAGGTCTAAGCAAATTAATTACCAGTCCCCAATCGATTCCGATGCCAGCGAACATGCTCCTGGGCTCACTGTCTTTCCTAACATCTCCATGTATAAATAGAAACTGCGATTTCCCACACAATTGCTGTTCTAGACCAGGGGCACAGCATGGCCCTGAAACCGCCTCTCTCCAAAGGGAGAGAAATGGCTGCAGTGAGCATCCTGGGACTTCCCAAGTACTCAGCACACGTGCGTGCACACACGTCAGTCACGTGACACAGGCGTGTGCGTGCACGTGCGCACACACACACACACACACTGAAAAACTAGGGGGGAACTTGGAGGCAGAACAGGGAGGACACTGAGTAGCCTTGGCTGCCTGTGGTCACAGTGCTCGGTTTTTCAGCTGTAGGAGTGAGGGGCTAACCCATGGGGCTTGAAAGAGCCCTGGGCTGGGCCTGGGAGGCCTGGCCTTGACCAGCTGAGTATCTCTTACAGCAAGTTCGATTTTGTTCATTCTTCTGTAAGAGGGGGGATGGCACACTCTGCCTTTGGACCCTCCCAGCACAGAATGAGGAGAACTGAGGGAGGAGAGAGACCTTCTGGGGAACATGAGGGGAGCTGTGCAGCCCCCAAGAGCTCTGCAAACCTCAGGAGGCCTACAGTCACAGAGGTCCCAGTGGGAAGGGGCTGAAGGGAGGTCTGGTCGGAGGCCTCAATTCCAGATGAGGAGACAGCAGGTAGGATGGGGTAGGAGTGGTGGAGTTGGGTGTGGGGCCCAGGCATGTGTGTCTCAGGCCACTCTTATGTGGTGTGTGACCCACCTCCCAGGCTTCAGGCTGGAGCCTGCGGAGGAGCTAGCAGAGCCTTGGGAAGAAGAAACTGACTCCTGGGGCTTCCTTGTTCCCCAGAGCTTCAGTGCCCAGCCAGCTCAGAAGGATGAGAGCTGGGATGTGGCCTCTGACCACAAAGCAGAAGCCTCTTCAGGACCCCCCATCACCCTGAAGACCCCCTTCCACTCCACTCACATCCCAACAATGAGGGCCTAAATATGATCGTTGCCACTTGCCCCAACCTCCTTCCCATGTGCACTCATCACTTACTGATTCCTGTCTCTGCAAGCAGCCTAAAGGGACAGGGGACCCTCCACAAGGTCAAGCACAGCCTGAGCCAGCTTCTTGGTCACCTTTAATGGTGGCCCAGCCTGGTCTGGCCTAGCCTCGGAGTTCTGGAGTGAATGCCGGGCGGGACCTAGGCCCTGCCAGCACCCAGTGCAGCTTAGAGATACTCTGTCTGGCTAAGGGTACCTGGGGGATAAGGTAAAGAGGGGCCAAGCACAGGGACTGGACAGTGACCTGAGAGGACCAGGGGACTTTTGCGTTCCTGGAGGGTAAGGGCCATACCTATTCATCTTGCAACTGTGTCAACATTGATTAGGGCTGTCCGCAAGAGCCCACTTGAAGATGAGAGGGCTGGACATGGGGACCAGAGAGATGGAAGCCTGTGTGTGGGGGAGGGAAGACTGGGGCTGGGGCAGGCGCCTAGCCAGGACTCAACAGCCAGGCCGGAGGAAGAAGACACAAAGGGCCTGCCTCTCCCTGGATCCAGGTGAGCTAGGACTGTCAGGGCTGAAAACCACATTATACAACCCTCGAGGGATGTGCAGGATGTCAAGATCCCAACAGTGGCTGCACCTGTGTGAGCGGCTGAAGCCTCATTCCCCACAAGAAGAGCGGAGGGGAATTAGGCTGGAGCCTGAAGAGGGGCAGGTCAGAAAGTCTCAGACCTGAAGCAGGGACCCTCCTCCTGAAGGTGTCCCAGAGAGGTCAAGACCACTCCAAGGTCACACAGCCAGATGGCTGGTAGGGCTGGAATGGGCCCCCGGCAAAGTTCTTATCTAAAGCTTGGCGAAGGACAGATTACATCTTGGCCGAATCCCAGATCCAGCCCAGTGCCGCCGAGCGCTGCCCCTTCTCAGGCTGCATCTGACCCTGCAGGCTGAATGGCCAGGAACACCAGTTGGGCAGCCGTGTTTGCTTTATTAGGCCCCTTAACAAAGTCAGATCTAAAGGGTTATTCCATTAATGGCCCAAGACAGAAATAGCTGAAAGTTCATTAAAAGTGTGGAGTTGCCATAGCAATTATCTGGCCAGCTGAGGCTGAGCCAGGTGGCTGGTTCTGGGAGTTCATTAGCCTCTGGGCCATCCAGGGGTGGGACTGCCCAGCAATGACCTCCCACCCTCTCACAGGGGCTTTGCAGGTGCTTCAAAGCACCTTCTCCTCAGTGGAAACTGGTTTGTGGCCTCAACTGCTCCTCCCAGAGCTCTGGGCTGTAGGAAGGTGGGTACTGGTGCCCACATTTTACAGATGGAGAAGCAGGGCCCTGGAGATGATGATCAGGGTCAGGACTGTGAGCCTGGGTCTGACTCTGCCTCTTCAGACTGTGCCTTGGTGCCGCCGAGGGCATGGGTTCTCATGCCCTGTGTAGGGCCTGTCCCCGTCGTCCTTGGGCACAGATGGGGAGCTCCAGTGTTATGGTTCAAGCACTGGTTTATCCTTCTGTCTTGACAACTAACTATGCACTGCCTTACGTTGCTCTCAATATTATTTCTTTTTAGTTTTAAAAACTCCTTCTGCTATTTTGCCCTTCTCCCCAAACAAAGTGTAGGCTTCTTAAGGGCCAGGCAGGGCTTTGTGGTATTTCCAAGGCCCCAGCCTGGGGCATCTATGGTGAGCTCATAGACTCCGAGTTCAGCAAAGATGCAGCTGAAGGCAGGAGAAATCCCCTCCACATATACCTGTGTGCCCACAATCACCTGTGTAGAGCGAAGGCCTCTGAAACCTAGAGGGTCACAATGCCCAAAGGCTGGAAAGCTACACTAGCAGAAGCTTCCAACCTTCTTCGTGCCAGGAACCACTCTGGCAGTCTGGTGAGGCCTATGTACCCCTCTCAGAATAATGTTTCCAAATGCATAAAACAAAGCATATAGGATCACAAAGGGATCATCCTGAAAGAAATTATCAAACTATTTTTAAACTGTGATGTAGTAATAGATGAGCTTTTTAACTAAAGAATTGAAAACAAGATCTATCAGTTGATGTATTAAATATGAATTAGTGGCTGGGCGTGGGGGCTCAAGCCTGTAATCCCAGCAGTTTGGGAGGCTGAGGCGGGTGAATCACGAGGTCAGGAATTCAAGATCAGCCTGGCTAAGATGGTGAAACGCCGTCTCGACTAAAAATACAAAATTAGCTGGGCATGGTGGTGCATGCCTGTAATTCCAGTTACTTGGGAGGCTGAGGCAGGAGAATCGCTTGAATCCAGAAGTAGAGGTTACAGTGAGCCGAGATCACGCCACTGCACTCTGGCCTGGGTGACAAGAGCAAAACTCTGTCTCAAAAGAAAAAAAAAAAATGATAATATGAACTAGTGTTGAGCATAAATGATATTTTAAGATTTCTGTAACAACTGTAATGTGCCATGAAAACATCTGTGATTTCTACTGGTGACAAAGTCACAGGTCCTGCTTCTGACTATGGTTTGCTGCCTACATTCGTCATGGAAGGAAATGTTAAAATGCAGTTAGAGGTTAATGTAAATCTTTTCCCCGACCAAGCTCATGGGATCTGCGGCATTCTGTCTATTGACCCCTTGGGGGTCTGGGACCCCAGGCTAAGAATCCCTATGCTAAAAGCAGAATCTCAGCACGGAGCTGGTCGGTGGGACCCCACGATCCTGTCTTTTAGCTACATATTTTGTGCCAATCCCCCCCCAGCCGGGTGCCCTGTGGCATCAGGAAAGTTGTAGAAGGGTCATCTGTCTCCCTGGGAGCCCCCGCGGTCCCCACACCCACCCACAGTACACGTCTCTATGTGCTGTGCAGGTCTTACCTACAGCAGGGAACGGCACAAACCTCTGGATGAGAAGGCGGGTGGCTGGGGTGAACTTGTTGGCTTTCTGAACCAGGACATTAAGGCCCACCTTGGAAAGAAAAAATAAAAACACAGAAAAAGTACATGAGGCTGCAGTGGCTTCTGGGAGGAGGGGCTGAACCGGAGGAAGACCAAGAGAGTGGGGGATGTCATCTTTTCCCAAAACTGCGCCTCACACACCTAATCCTCAGCATCACCTGAGGTTGCAGAGCTCCAGTGTGGCTGTTTAAAGTACCACTGCCCAGTCATCCCAGGTAACTGGCCCATGAGAAAGAGGGAGAGAGGTAAAGCATCAGACATATACACACGCATTTACACACTCACACACACACCGCAGAGGGGAAAAGGGATGGGATTGTATAGCGGTTGCTGCTAGAAGGATATATACTCCATGAACAAATGTAAACATAGGAGGGCCTCATTCCCACCCCAGCCCTAAGCACCACCTTTCTGAAACCCCACAGTAGGCCCAGGTCTGGGCCCAGCCAGACCATAAGGACTCAGTACAGAGAGACCCCCACACCTGCCCACAGGCTGCAGGACTAAGCAGCATAGCTCAGAGCAGGACGGAGGGTGAGACAGACATCCTGGACTCACTGTCATCACCTTCACTCCTGTTACCTCGCCCAGGATGCTAGGCGCCTCACCCCAGCCCCTGCCTGCATCATCTCTCCAGTCCATCCAGTCCATCCCCTAGACCCTTTCATCTTTCTAAAGCACAGGCTTTCTCACGTCTGCCACATCAGCTCCTCCCTATGACCAACCTGCCTGAGAAGGTGTCATCTCCTTCCCACAGTGGCCTTGGCCTCCATAACCTCTTCCCCACTCCCCCAAACCCCACGTTCAACCCCGAGAGTCCGGTCTGCTGTTCATCAGATGCTCTGTGAGCCTTCCACCCATGCCTGGGATGCCTCCCTCCACCACTCAGTCCACACCTGTTCTTTCAGGCCCACCTCTGAGTTCTACCTCCAGTGTCACTTACAGTGGGACCTTAAGCAGGTAAGTCATTTCATCTTTTTCTGCCTCAGTTTACCTATCTGTAAAAAGGGATGATAATACCTACAACAACTGAGCGCTGGTATAAGAATGTAGGTAAAGTGTTGGGTGTGAGCTTGGCATGTAATATACCTCAATAAATGAAGTTTTGTAATCATGTCACTGGGCCGGGAGGGGTGACTGCACCTTTTTCATCTTTGTATGTCCACCACTTAGGGCTGCACTCACTGGTACATAGTACATGCTGCAATAAACTGGTGACTGAGGAATAAGTGCAGGAATCAACAAACAAATGACTGTATGGAGACAGCAAAGGCTGGGGAGTGGGGCTTCGTGGAGGAGAGAAAGATGGGGCTGGGCTAGGCAGGGGGGAAGGACTTTCTGGTGGAGAAATGTGTACCAGTGCAGGCCTGGAGGGAGAAACGACAAGATGCATGAAACCAGACAGGAGCTGGGTTGAGAGGCCTCTGCTTCCCCAGACAGAGGCCAAAGCCAGCCCCTGCACTGTCTTTCCTGGAAAGCGGGGGGAGGAGCAATGGCAGGACTCCTGGCTTGATGGGCCAGGGCAGCCTGCTGTCACCTCTGGCACACCTGGCGGCTCAGCAGGCCACCCTGTGCCCTCAGGCCTGGCTCTGGCCTTAATGTTATGGGGCATTGGCAAAGACGCAGAGCCTTGGGAAGGCCTTCAGGGCTGCCAGGTGCCTGCTGCTGTTGGGGCAGGGTGCGGCAAGGCACAAAGAGTCCAGCCCAGGCTGCAACTGTGAGACCCAGGAAGACAACAGCATCCTGTGGAGCCAGAGTGCTGCCTGGGAAACTCAGCCTGGGCTCTTGGGGAACACAGCCTCCATCTTCAGTCTCAGGCTGATCCTCAGAGTCCAGTCCTTGTCCTCCCAGCTCACTTGAGGGAAGGCTGGGAGGCAGGCAGGGGCATCATAGTGCGGACACGCTTCAGTGGTATTGCGGGCAGGGCTGTGGAGCTGCCGGCTCACACTGGGCCCTGCTGCCCCCGCTACACAAATGGAATTCATCAAGTCCAGGAGTGAGTGACTCAGAAATGGTCTCTCTCACCCCCTAAAAAAGTGCAGTGAGAGAAAGCGTGGGAGGAGGCTGGAGGACACGCAGACGGGCAGTAGTGATGAAGAGGGGGGGCTCGGTAGATGTCAGCGAGCACCTCCTACGTGAGGCCACTCAGCACATATTCACATGAAATATCTTAATGAGATCCCCATGACAGGGCTTTTGGACAGACCATGTTGGCCCTTTTTACAGATAGAGACAGGTCCAGAGAGGTTAAATAATTTTGTTCAAGGAGAGACAGCTATTATGAGGCAAGTAAAGCTAAGATGTGAATGCAGAGCCTGCTAGTTTCAACGCTTTCCTCCTCACCACTGCTAGTTTCAGCGCTTTCCTCCTCACCACTGCTAGTTTCAGCGCTTTCCTCCTCACCACTGCTAGTTTCAGCGCTTTCCTCCTCACCACGGTGCTATCACTTTTCCATTGTCTTCCACCTGAAGGAGGGATTCGTTCATGTCCACATGCCTTGTAATGGCACATCTGCATAGCAAGCACCTTCCTGATAATGGCCACCTTGGGCCTGGGGTCCAGAGGGTGGAAAATAGAAGGCAACTCCTGCAGGGAAGATAGGGCCCTGAACCACCCCTGTCCCTAGCAGCCCGAAGTCAGAAGATCTGGGTTCAAATCCTGCACGCCAATTTGAGACGATGCAGAAAGTGCTGGAAGAGGTGGGGAACAAAAGCCATTCCCTTAAGGAAGTGAGAGCAGAGAGGCTGGGACCCTTCCACAGGACAGCCTCTTGGCGGTGGGCAGGGCTGCAGAGCAGCAGGAGGGAAAGGAGGAAAAGCAGCTGTCACATTTGCCTCCCTCTCTCGGAAGCCTCCCACCCAGTGTTGGCCGTTCTTCCTGGCTAGGACTGGCACAGCCCAGAGTGAGCGACCCACCCTGTCTCCCCCACCTCAGGGTAGGGAGGAAGAATGAAGAGAGAAAACAATGTCCTCGTCCCAGGTTTCTGGCCCCTCCTTCCCCTGAAGGTCACCAGGGTCTGCCAGCATGGATGAGTGACATTTAGTGAGGCACACATATGTTTCTGAGAGCATGACCAACATGCTTGAGTCCAAGAACGGGGCTGGGGACCAGCAAAGTGGGGGAGGAGACCTGGACATGTATGTAACTGTGACCTCACGAGGAGTCAGTGAGGTTACACTGCCCAATGACAGGGAGGGTGTGGACACAGAGGAGGGCAAATGGCCACTTACCCTTACCCCTTCCCAGGCCCAGCCCAGATCTTACCACCCCAGCACCTAGGACAGCCAGAGCCTGAGAAGGAACCCAAGATGGCTGCAGACCAGGGGTGGGGAGCCCGTCTATTCTGGTTCCTCAGGGCCCTTTGGCCTGGAACATTTGGTGGAGCCCGTTAAAATTAAAAAGCTAAGAGGCTGGTGGCCCTGAATGCCAGCTCGTTTTCCCTGGCACGGTGGGTCCTGTTTAAGGGGAACCAGCTGGTATTAATGGCACACAGCTCATCACAAACAGCAGCTAGCGATCAGAAAAATCAGAGCTAATAATCGGGTTCAGGAAAGATAATGAGATGTGGAACAATGACTGCTGAGGGTCCCCAGGATCTGTTTTAACAGTATCCAAACAAGCCACAAAATAGAAATTAACCAAACAGGAGCTCCATTTTGGTAGATGGGGAAAACAAACAGGGTGTGGATTCTGCGCAAGAGTTTCCCATATGGCCAGCAGACAGAGGTTCTGGGAAAACCAGGGCTCAGGCCCCACAGGACATCAGCAACATCCTGAAGGAGGCAATAGGCCTTCTTGACCACCTGTCTCCAAGGTCTGGCTACTGGGCCAGTGAATTTGCCATGAGCAGCTGATAGGAGACAAGGGGGGAAAGGCCAGCTTCCTGACAGTCCCCATGGAGATGGGAACAGGGCCGACCAGCATCAGGAACTGTGGGGTGGGGTGGGAGCTTCAGACACCAAATCTTTAGTGTCATGAGCTATGCAGCTGGTGGCTGCAGCCTTCAGTACCAAGGGCTTTCTGGGGCCAACTGCAGGCCAGCAAGGAGACACTGGATGGGGCTGCAGGAATGCCTGCATCCCTCTCCCCCATCCGCGTCCCCACTCCAGCCTGAATATCCATTGCCTGGCAGATGCCTCTGTGTCCAAGGGCTCCAGGTGCTCTACCTTCTCACACCCCAAATGAAGGCTGTCTCGCTCTTCCTCACCTACACCCCAGCCTCCTTGCCCATTTCCAGCTCTGCTTCTCATGCCAGAGACCTCAGAGCATTCCTGGGCAGGAGCCTCCCCGGGCCCATATGTAACCATGGCACCCTGGTGCATCTCCCGGATGTCATAAATGCAGCTGTTTGCTCTCCCTACTCCCACTGCTCAGCACACAGCCTCTCTCCCTGGATGACTGTGTGCCTCCTAACCAGGCCCCTTGCTTCCACTCTTGCCCCCAACCATCTACTCTCTACAGCAGTCAGAGTGAAGTCTGAAAACACATGGCGACTTGCTTAAAGCCTTCAGTGGCACTGGAAGAGCCACAGCCCTGCAGGACTGCTTGGCTTGCTTGCTTGCAAGGATCCAGCTGCCTGCTACGAGGAGGTGCCTTGAGGGAGTGGGCCCAAGGTTCATGAAGCTCCTGAGGAAGGGGATGCTTAACTGAGCCCTGAAGGAGGCTAGGAAGGGAGCGGGGCTCAGCTGAGGATCAGAAGCATGAAATACCAAGTTGTCTGCAGGGCACTCAGATGACAGTCTGCAGACTCTGCTGCACCAGTCATTATGAGGATCCAAATGACCCTGAAGAACAATGGAGTAAGGGGCATGCCTAAAAGGAAGGTCCCTCTTGGGTGGTGGATAACAATGTAACCAAGGGTTAGGGGTTTGTGTGGGCACTGTGGGCAAGGGTTGGGGAAGGTCAAAGAATCACTGAAGTACCAAAAATATCCACCAGAGGGCGCACTTGGTAGACCACATTGGTGGTCAAGTGGACCCAAGACCCTCCATGGAGGTCAACTGTTCTCCAACCCCCAGTCAGCCTGTTGCCTGGCAATGGAGTCAGCAGCAAAGTGACCAAGTAGCTGGGCAGAGCTCTGCACAGGCTAAAACATCAGTTGCTCCAGCAGTGACCAAATGGCTTGTTTGCTGGCAATAGTGACCAACCCTGACCCTTGAACCATGCCCCACAAGGGCTGGGGCCGCCTGCTGGGAAATTGATTACAGCAGACCCCTTCTACATAGGAGGGGGCAACAACTTGTCCTACCCAGAAAAGACACAGAGCTGCTTCTGGTGTCTGACCCGCACTGCCACCATCACCGTCTGCAGGCTTCTGAACACTGCAGATTCTGCTACAGGGTCCATGCCATGGGCCCTCCAAACCCAAAGGCACGCCCTGAACCCAGCAAGACAACAGTCTGGTCCAGGATTCCCAGGTTCTGTCGCCCTACTACCTCTCTCCAGCCTGGAGAAGTGCAGAGGGCCTGGGATACACCCTCCACCACAGGGCGAGCCAGGCCCTGTCTTGCAGGTGGCAGGGCATGTCTGGGCCAGGGACAAATACATGCCACTGACTTGACTATGGCTAGAAAACACAAGCCCAGGAACCAAGTATGAAGGCGAGCAGAGGGTCGAACTCTGTTCCACCTAAAGAACCTCTCAAAAATGTCTTCCAGTCCCCCACTGCTCTCAGAGTACCTGGGGAAGGACTTGTCTACCAGGCGGCATGGTAATAGCTTCTCCAACTTAGAAGCTGAGAACACCACTTGGCTTTTCCCCCACCTCCTTATGCCACAGGGGGGAGCAGGAGGAAAAAGGGGTCTCCGTGTGTGATTAAGCCTGGGTAGGCCCTGTCACTTAGTTCACCTCCATGCTTCAGTCTCCTCATCTGTAAAATGAGGATGAACACTTAAACAATGCCTGGTGCACTGTAGGAACTCCAGAAGTGCTAGCCATTCCAGTCTGACTATCCAGGGACATGGAGTTGTCAGTGAGCAATGGGAACTGGAGGGTGAACGGGTTCAGCCCAGCAATCCCCTGGAACCCCTCTTTCTATGCCAGTGTCTGGTAGTGAAGGTTAACAGTCACTGCATCCTACACAGAAAGGACCCCCCAGGGCCAAGAACCTTTGGGAATGGAGCTCAGCATTGCCTCAACAGGGAAAGACCTCAGGCAGCTAAACCTAGCTGGAAGGGAAGGGTGTGAGGAATGGACATGAAGTGCCTGTCATCATGTGGCTCCCCCAGGTAGCTCCTGACTGGTCCACAGCACTTCATCCCTGAGTCTTCCTCTGCAGCCTCACATCCACCCTCATCCAGGCCCCTCGTCCATGAGGGTGACCCCACCCCTTCTCCTCCAGCCCACTTCTACCTGCACCCTCTGCAACACCCAGGTCCCAGAGCCCAGGCAAGGCTCCAGGCATGGCCTTCTTCCCCCTGAGCAAGGCACTCACAGCGCCTCAGTGCCTCTTGACTGGCCCTGATCCTCCTCCACTCACGATCACCATCACTCCCTACCCGCTGGCCACCCTCCTGTTCTGCGCTTGGAGTTGGTCATGCTCTCCTGTGCATCTCTGCGTGTGCCGAGCCCTGTCTCTGGAACACCCACCCCTGTCAGCCCCTGGCTCTCTCCACTCTGTCCTACAAGTCAGCCCTGTGTGAAGTAGGGGCCCCTCCCCCTGCTCCCACCACACCCTGGGGTCACCTTCATCATAATTCTGATTATACCACAGAGCGTTCTAGTTTCTCCTCTCAGCACCTTGAAGGCCACACTAGTCCCTGCAGCCCCCAGTGCTTGCAAAGTGCCGGCACATCACAGTCCCCAGATGGGAGTCAACAGGTCTTGCCTCCTCTCACCCTCATGTAGCCGGGGCCGGGGGAGGGCCGCCCACAGAAGCACTTAACGCAAACTCTCAAACTAAAAAGCAGTGAGGATTGAGAGAGGCTTCCTTTGTTAAAAGACAGCAAACTGTTAAGATTTCAAAAATAACTTAAGACGGGATTTCTTTTTATTCTCAAGCAAGCAGCCAGACATTGCCAAATCTATTTAGAAGGTTCACCAAGAGGCTGTTAATCCCACCCTGGTGGTCCAGCAACCAGCAGGAGACTTCACTTGGGGGCATGCGAACGGGAGATCCCTGATCCCGCGGTTACTCGCCAAGGTCAGGGCTCCTCTGAGTGGGGGAGGGGGCTCTCAGGGCCCCCAGAAGAGGCTGGCCCCCACTCCCACTCACCCTCAGTCCCAAGGACCTGCTTGCAGCCTGTCGGCCCCCATCCATGCCGCCTGCTTGTAGGGGCTCGTTTTAATTAATGCCAGAGCTGGGCCAACCACTGGGGCCATGACACTTGTTTGCAGGTCATCTCCTCCTAACAGGCTCACCCTGGGAGGGGATTTGTCACTAATTGAAGCAGAGATCAGTTAATGAGGCTGTGGGACCTGGGGGTTCCAGAGAACAAGAGAAAGGAAAATAAAATAAAGCCTCTTTCTTCAGAGGTTTTGTGACTTAAACACACAAAAGAAAAGCAAGCAAGCTGCCGATTTTCCAAGTCAGAAACTCCACTCCATCTGCCGGAGTTAGACCCTCACTGTGTGAAGACGTCAGGCAGAGGGACGCTGCCACCGCTAGGACTCGCAGATCGGAAAGGAGGGGCCTTAAGGCCAGCGATCAATCAGCGGCCTAATTAAGAAGTATTTATGGGGCAGTGGCCTGTGCTCCTCTCCATGGGGGGAGAAACCATGGTGCCTGTCCCTGGTTAACTTGTAATCCAGTGGGGATGGGGCTGAGACTGCAGAACACTGAGGGGAAGGGGACACGGTAAAATTGAGTAGCAGTGGGGAGGACAGGAGTTTCCAGGACTTGTGGGGGAGGAAGAGTGGTACGGGCTGGAGTGGTTGAGCAAAGCTTTTCAAGGGCTGCAGGAGCTCCCAGAGAGGAGAAAGGAGGGAGTCCCCAGCACAGGCACAGCCCCGAGTGAGGCCCAGCCCCTGCCCAGCAAGATCTCAGCTCTGGGAACCCCAGAGGGCTCCAAGTCCCCCAATAACTCTGTGTTCAGAACCCATACCCCACAAATCTGTGCTAGGTTTGCCTTGGCAAGTGTTGGGATGGAACGGCTGACGGTCCCTCGGGCAGTGAGGACTGGACATACAGAGGGCTTGGAGCTCTCAGAAAAAGTTTTTTTTGAGACAGGGTTTTGCTCTGTCGCCCAGGCTGGAGTGTAGTGGCACAACCATGGCTGACTGCAGTCTTGACCTTCCGGGCTCAAGCGATTCTCCCACCTCAGCCTCCTGGGTAGCTGGGACTACAGGTGTGCACCACCATGCCTGACTAATTTTTTTGCATTTTTGGTAGAGATAGATAGGATTTTGCCATGTTACCCAGGCTGAGAAACTGAATCTCTTTCTCCGTGCCCAGGCCTGCGAAGGAAATCCAGCAGGACAATGATCCCCTTCACTCACACCTTTCCATTCAGGGCCACTCAACATCCTTCCCTATGTGGCCTCCTCTTCCCACCTCACCCCTGAGTCTCAAAGAAGGGAAGGGGAATTTTGATTTGTTAAGCTAAGCCTACCATCAGCTTCTCTCATCACAAGGAACAAGGAGGAGGTGACAGAGCCCTTTCTCCCACTCAGGAGAGCCCTTGGCCTTCACCCAGCAAGTCCCCAAAATAAAGGACCCCCAGTTTGTCAGAATCCCCCCAGGAAGTCTCCAGCTGGGCTGCAGGGCAAGTAGCGTGGCAGGTCAGCAGTCTCTTGGTGAGCCATCTGAATAGGTCTGCAATGTCTGGCTTCTTGCTTTTGTGAAGACGTAAGGATTTAGGGAAGAGATTTTGGGCATGAGATGGGACATCCCACTTCACAGCTATTTGGAGATGACTTGGTCTATGTGGGAGTGAAATAAATGAGGCCATTTCAGGACAACCCCAAATCCCTCCTTTAGAAGAATGGTGAATTCAACTGTAGTGTATGGTACAATGGGTGATTATACAGCTGTGAACAGTTATTATACAGTATTACTTAATGGCACTGGAAAGATGAGGAAAGTGGGTTTTACCAAAAGGTTATGATATATGAATTCCTCACTATATGTGAATGTTTTCTTTTGTCATTAGAGATAAGGTCTTGCTATGCTGCCCAACCTGGCCATATGTGATCCTTCCATCTCGGCCTCCTGAGTAGCTGGGAATACAGGGCACACCATCTTGCCCAGCTGAATGGTTTTTTCCTAATTTTTTTCAATTTTTATTATTTATTTATTATTATCTTTTTTGGTGGGGAGATGGAGTCTAGCTCTGTCGCCCAGGCTGGAGTGCAGTGGCGTGATCTCGGCTCAGTGCAACCTCTGCCTCCCGGGTTCAAGCAATTCTCCTGGGTTCAGTAGCTGGGATTATAGGTGCCCATCACGATGTCGACTAATTTTTGTATTTTTTTAGTAGAGATGGGGTTTCCTCATCTTGGCCAGGCTGGTCTTGACCTCCTGACCCAGGTGATCCGCCTGCCTCGGCCTCCCAAAGTGTTCGGATTATAGGCGTGAGCCACTGCACCCGGCCTTTTGTTTAAATGGGGTCTCGCTGTGTTGCCCTGGTTGAAGTGCAGAGGCTGTTCACAGGTGCAATTATAGCACACTACAGACTCCAACACCCGGGCTCAAGTGATCCTCCCACCTCAGCCTCCTGAGTAGCTGGGACTACAGGCGTGCCCCACTGTGCTCAGCTATGTGAATGTTGTTTGGTTTTCATTTTCTAATTATTTTTTCTTACCAGTTACATTAATTTATTGTGTAATGAATGAAATGACAGAGTTGTGAAGGGGTCCTTCGCCCTCTAGAGTCGGCTATAGAAGCCCAGTCCAGTGGGGGATCCAGAGAGAGTCAGATGCAGGCACAGGGGTGGGCTCAGGGCAGGACAAGCGTGGAGAAGGCCCTGGCAGCTTGAGCATCTACTCTGGCTCTGACCCAGGCCCCTGACTATGTCACTTGCCCTCTGACCTCCTCTGGGAAGTAAGGAGTCACACCCACCCTACGCTCACGCTCAGTCTCTGAACCTCCCCTAATGAGTAGCTGCTCTGGCCTCAAAGTACTGTGGAGACTCAGAGTGAGCCTAATGCCCCTGTCTCGGCACTGACAGGTCTTCAGGAGAGGATGGACGTGTGACACCAGTAAGGCCACAGAGAGGGAACAGCAGCGCCCTGGCAGCTCAGCAAGAGTTCAGGGTAGTGAGCACATGGGCCAGCTTTGCAGGGTCATTCCTGTGCACCCCCGCCCCAGCCACATTACTGAGAATGAGGAGCGGCTCTTCCAAGCAGAGTGCTGGGCAACCACGGCCCCACTCAAGGAAGATGTCCTGCCTTGGTGACCCTGGGCACCACCTCACCTCCTCACCTGCTCTCCAAAACAGGGAGCGCCAGGTTGTGCTGTCTACTGGAGCCTCTTCTTGGCCTGGAAAGCCTGTCCTGACAGCCCACCCACAGAAACCTGTCTCCCACATCCTTGCCTGGCCTGGCCCTCAGAGAAGCATCCACCTGCAATGCTGAGTGTGGTGGCCCCAGAGCAGCAGAGCCAAAAAGGAGCAGGGGAGGGAGTACTCACAGCAATGGAGACGGCACTGATGACAGCTCCCAGGTAGCCCTGGATGAACTTGGATGCAGGTGAAGGCTGTAAAACAGAGGCAGAATTTCAGGCCCGCTGGGTGCCCAAAGCTCCCATCTCCCCCTTGTAAGCTGTCCCAGCCAGCAAGAAGCATCCTGCCCACCAACCTGGAAGGTGGGTGAGAAGAGGCCCCACAGGACCACAAGGAATTGGGCCACCCTCAGGCTCAGTTCCCAATGTAGAAATATAGAGCGCCATTATCCAGGGAGATGCTGAAAGGCCTACTTCACTTCTGCCCTGTTGTAGAAAGGTCACTGGCAGATGGTGCTAGCTGGAGGTGGAGAACAGCAAGGCCAACACGGACCACTGATGGCTGGGGCAAGCAGCCTCCAGTTTAGAGGCTAAATGTTGCAAGGGGGCTGTTTGGCACCTGGAGCGCTTTCTAGGTGGGAAATGCCAGGGTCAAGGCTCTCATAGGCCTGGTCAGCCCATGGAACAATGGGCTCCCATGTCAACAGATGATAGCTGCCCAATATCGCTACAGAAAAATATACCCCAAGTTCCAATACAGACAATTAAGAAAAAGCTAAAGACCTCGTCCTGTGCTACAACTGCAGGTTTAGAGGTGTTTGGTTTAAGATAAATGGGAGACATCCAAGCAGAGATGTCCATATATGAAGCCTATGAGAGAGACCCCTGGGGTGGAGGTTTAGATGTCAGGGGTACTCACAGAGTATCAGGCCTCTCAATTCCTATGG
Source organism: Ateles fusciceps (assembly GCA_036589455.1). Classification (NCBI taxonomy): domain Eukaryota; kingdom Metazoa; phylum Chordata; class Mammalia; order Primates; family Atelidae; genus Ateles; species Ateles fusciceps. Next base: position 41,469,843 of record JAZHEH010003205.1, read on the forward strand.
CCCAGGCCAGCTCCTAACTCCCCTCCTCTCCCCCAAGGTTAGCAAATGTTAAGACTCTACCCCCAAACCAACCAGCTCCCAAAGGGGACCTAGATGCATCCTGCCTTTTTTGCCTTTGAACTGAAGTGGGGGAGATGTGGCCTTGCCAGCAAAGCAGGGGCCCAGCAGCCCTTCCTGGACAACAGAAAGGTGACTAGGCCTCCACCACAAGCTCTCCAAGGAGTGCAGGGGACTTTGGGGGAGGAGGTACCAGCCCTGGATCCTCCCCACTCAGGAGCAGCTCTTCAGCTTGTGGCCAGCAGTCGGGAGCTGGGGACACTGAGGCAGCTTCCAGAAAGCTTGGAGGAAGCTTTAGGGGAATTTGGCCCCCAAGTAGCTCATATCATCGTGATCCAAAATCCATGTGTAAGAGCTATCAAAGAAGAATCCGAAAGCCAGCAGAACTCATCCCTTGTACTGCTCTCATTTAATGGGCCTTCTTCGCTTCATGTAAACAGCCCCTCCCCAGAGGACTCCCAGCCCAGACTCCAGCTGACCTCAGCTAAGTACTGTCTGAGTCGGCCAATCAACCTGAAGGGCTGGCATTTTAAATAAGATATCTGGAGGAGGGCAATGATTAACCAAGAGGCAGCCACTGATAGTGACATGTCACGCTGTAGGGAGGCTGACTGGACCTTCCCATCCTGAACCCCACTACTGGGCAGAGGGCAGTGATGCTCACCTTGGTAGCATTGCGGTTTGCATAGTTGACACAGGCATTGTGGCTCTGGTTCAGCCACTGAAAGGCAACGATGAGAGAAGTCAGGGAAGGAGTGGTTACCTCCTGGGAAGCCAGAACTGGACCCCAGGAGGCCACACATCCCCAGGAAGGCACAGCATGCAGTCTCCAGCTCACATGGTGCAGCCCATGCTGCTGGTTAGCATGGCCCACCATCCTGGTTTTCCCAAGACTGTGCTGGTGTTAGCACTGGAAGCCCTGCATCTTGGGAAGCCTTTCGGTTCCCGGATGAGGTCCTGTGCACCCCAGCAGTCCACCTGATACTGAGACAGTTAACTCTCCTGGAATGATGGCATTCACTTCCCCCTCACACCCCACTGCCTTTGTCACACCATCTTTATTATATGACTTGCTGGACAAAAGGTGGCCTAGAATGACAGACAGTCCTGCGCGTCTTTCAAAAATCTCCCAGTCCAGTGTCCTGCACTTCCAGTTCCCAGACACAGAGGCTGTCAGGAGTTTTGTTCAGGGGAAGACTGACATTTTCTCCTAGAAGACAGATAGGTTTTTCTCCTGCCCCTCTTTCTCTGCACACACAAACACAGAGACATCCTCAACTATTTTCATGGAGTCACGCCTCAGACTGTCTCCAAGGGCAGGGACCAGGGTCTGTGATGCACTTCATGACCTCAGGTTAGGCGTGGATTTACCTTCCTCTGTAGATGTGGGGGGAGGCTGATGTCAAAATGGGGCTATGGGCCTCAGGGTCACCGGCCTTCAGACAAGCAGCCAAGGGGCAGAGTGGGGGGCAAGCCAGCATGTTCCAGGGAGGGACACACAGCCCTCATCACCTATGTCCAAAGGTTAGAGTGACACACGGTGGCTTGAGACATGCTGGGCTGCTGGAGAACTGCTCAGCAGGGCCAAAGTCCTAGTTTTCCTTCAGTGGGTTCTGGGCTAGGGGAGGTGTGGGGGTGGACCGACCCTACGTGGGGTCTGGACGGGGCAGGAGACACCAGGACAGGGAGTTCTTAACCAGCACATGTGTGGGCCCTTCCTTCAGGAGCCCTGTTTGCTGGGAGACTGTTACCTGCCAGAAAATAGTGGATGCCAGTGTCTGGTTGGGCAAGAGAAGACCGACTACCTATGAGCAGAGAGAGAAGAAATGCTGAAAAAGGCAAAAGAAACATCCTATGCTTTCACAAAGAAACAATACACTGCCGCAAACGAGTGAGCTGGATCTGTACAAACTGATGTGGTATGCCACGTACACACAAACTGAGGCCCACTGAGGGAGGGGGTGTGCCACGGGAAAAGACCAAGTTGCAGAATTATATTATAGCATAATCTTATTTATTTAAAGAAAAGTCGTCTTATATATATAACCATATACACAAACGCATGCATACACACACATCTCTAAGCATGAAAAAATCTGTAGCATGGATCTCTCTGGAGGCTGGGTTACACGCTACTTTTGCACAAACTTAAATATTTCTGTATTCTTTTTAACAACAGACATGCTGCATTATTTCCACAACTGGGGGCAATAAAAACAAGCAAACAAAAGGAATCCCTTTGTTTCCACTCAGGTTACCTGACTCCTTCTCACCCTAGCCATTCCATAAGATTTTTGTGAAAATTAAACAAAAATAATTTCAAAGGCCTTAAGTGCTTTGTAAATACAAGTTGGGGGAATTTGTATGTTATCCGTAAATTTCCATAAAGCAAAAACCTATACTATGTTTAAGTGACTGAATGAAACATAGATTTCTAATATTTGTTGAAGGAGTAAAGGAATGAATGAAGAAATAAACAAATATACACATATAGCTAAGTATGGAAACACAGGTGTGGATCCATTATTCCCAAAGCCCAAATATCACCTAGGACCTAGACTTGCTGACTGTTTTTTTGGTTTAAGTCAGGATAAACGGTTCTGATTTTGACACTGGCCAAGGCTTGGACTTCAGGGATCCACATGTATCTCTCCAGTTTACCTTTTGAGTGTTTGTAGGCAAAATAACATCTACCAAGTCCCGCTGCATATGGGAAAAATGTGCATAACCATCCACATATTGACTTATTTATTATTCCTATAGATAAAATGGCTCTTTGGCAAGAATTTCTATAAGGAACTAGTAAAAACACTCAATAATATGGAGTAAATCAAATTCTAGACATCCCCAGCAGCATTAGTAAATCATGTTTTAAACATTAAAATGTTTTAAAACAGCGAACACACACACACACACACACACACACAATCTATATTTATTGGCTCCTATCAGTTTGAATACAATTATGTAATATAAAGCTATTTCATAGCTCCAATGAGGAATTATGAGATTTTCTCCCCAGAATGAGGTCCCAACTTGATTTTTTTTTTTTCTTTGCAGTGGCAGCTCAGGGAACTAGAGTGGGAATCAGGGGAACTTGGGTCTTAGACTCAGCTCTGCCCTTGTGTGATCTCTGGCAGAGGATGATCCCCTTTGGGGCTCTAACTTTCTTACCTATGAAAGTGAAGGAATTGACCTCAGTTTAAAATTCTACTCCCAGATTTTCGGTAGTAGGTGTGCAATCAACAGAGACAGTCTCATTGTCTGTAATGGGATCCCACCTGCTAAGGAGTATCCCGGGAAACCAAGGACCTCCTCCTAGCTGGGGGCCCAGTTAGAAGCCAGACCAGAGGGAGGATGCCGAGCCTAGAGAGGGGACAGGGACAGGGCGGGGGGTGGGTGAAGGGGAATGTGCTCGTATGTGTAGTGTATGCAGGTCTGACTGCCTCCTACCACCGGAGGAAGTTAATAAGGCTGTTCACTGTTTGGAGCCCAGCACTTCATCCCCTGATCTGGAATCTACTGAACATGGTATCTTATGGACTACACTGTCTTCTCCCCTAAATCACTACTTACCCCCTGGAACTGTGCTTGGACCACCAAGAACGTCGTTAAGATACAGCCCAATGGGACGCACTGCATTTAACGGACGACTGCTGTCCAGGACGCTGCCCACAACACCACAGGGTTCCCTTTATCATCCTCTCGGGGGAAAGATTTTCCAGTCTCAGGGTCAGAAACTGTACATCTGAGTAACTGGTATGCCTTGCAGACACTGGGTCATTTAACTGAGTCTCTCTGCACCATCAAGAAGTTCAGGCCAGCTCTCCATGGCCATATCTGCCAAGCATACAGACCTACACCGCTAGATTCTGTGCCCAAACCTCACTGTGGCTTCATTTTACCTTCCCTTTTCCTAACCTTCCCTTTGTCTCATTTTCATCTTCACTTGATTTATCTTTAGTGGCATGCATTTTTAAAAGTGACATCAAGTCTTTTCCAGAACGGCAGGTCTAAACTAAACTAGTATCCGGGCTATGTACCACTACACACACACACACACACACACACATTGCCCATGGCTCTGTGACCAGCGAGCTTTTTACTTTGTTGGACAACCCCCACCTCCTATCCCAACCTCCTGCCCTAACGTGGGTGTGGGGTCCATGCTGGCAGCCCTAACTGTTGTAAGTATCCTCATTCTTTCTTAAAGAGATGGACTGACTGATTTTGCCAAGCATTTCACTTACCATAATCCTCATACTAACCCTGGGGATCAAAGCAGAGATTACTTTTGATATTTTGCAAATGGGACAACTGAGGCTTAGAGAAATTCAGTAATCTGTCCATGGCTTCACTGCAAGCTAGAGAATCAGGCCTCCTGGTTCCTGGCTTGGGGGTCCTGACTGATTTTAGGGTGTTTCTTTTCCAGCTCATCCCCCTGAGCACAGAGAGAGGGGATCCAGTCGGCACTCCACATCCATTTATGGGGAGCTTCTTCTGTGTACCAAGTTCTTTGCTGTTCCCAATGGAGAACGCCAGAGAAGAGGAATGAGTGCGCGCACACGCGCACGCACACACACACACACACACACACTCCTTAACCACAATAAAAACAAAAACCAGACAAGAAAATGTAGGAGAACATCCTTTATAACATCTAGGCTTGAAAATGACAAGATGATTTAATGAGGTATTTGGGTGTGAGTAAAGTTGATAAATTTTAACATTCAAACAGAAGTTCAGGAAGGGAGGGTTGAGTGCGTCCCGGCTATCTAATGAAGGCGGAGGTAGGAGTGAGTCGAGGGGGTGCAGACACAGGAGCAGGGACAGCTGAGACAGCGGAGAGATTGGTCTGACTGCAGAGGAGGTTTGGGAGCCCAGAAGAGAGTCTGGAGAGGCTGAGGTTAGAAGACAGGGAGCACTGAGCTGCACCGGCCAAACGGAGCCTTAGGGGGCCATGTGAGGCTGAGGCAGGGAAGCAGGGATCCTGCCCTCCAGGTCCTTACAGTCAGGCGGGGACCAAAAGCAAGAGGATGCCAGCCCCATTCCCTATTAGGCAAAATGCAGCACCATCTGCACAATCCCAGGAGCAAGAGCAGATATTTTATAACTTCCTTTTTTCTTTTTAAGTCTAAATTAAAAATAAATGTTCCCTTCAGCTCTCAGATGTATATCTCTGGTGCAACCTGCCCACATTCCCTCCCGCTGCCCTTTCCAGAACATGGCAGGGGAAAGGAAGAAAGAGATGGATAGAGAGAGGGAGCCAGTCCACCCAGCTTCAATGCCAGTGGATTGCACCTCTTCCAAGAGGGGAAACGATTCAGGCGTGGCCACGCAGACGGGTGGAGAGCGCCCAGAATGTGGCTGGTACCAAGGAAAGTGGAAGGAGAGGGAAACAGGAGCCAACAGCTAGGATTTCTAGCCCAGCCTCCACCCTATCTTGCTGCAGGACCTTGGCCAAATCGCACATCCTATCTCTGCTCCCATTTATAGTTCGTAACATGGCTGAAGTCCTCTCTGCTGCTCCAGCCCCCTGGCAGCTGAGCCCTCTGCACATCTGTCTGCACCTTTGCTGTTCCCCTTCCCCTTGGGTGTTCTGCCATGGAGCTAGTGATTAACGCTCAGGCTCCGGTCATCAAATGCTGGTGCCAGCATTTACCAGCTGCGTGACCACACGCAAGTCATGCAAGATCTTTGTGCCTTCACCTGTCAAGTGGAGGACAATCCCGGTACCTCTCAGGATGGTTATGAGGAAGTAAGATGTGGAAGGAATTCAGCTCAGCGTGTGGCCTGCAGCAAGCGCTCCCTGGATGCCAGTTGCTAGTGTCATTCCTATTCTCCCATGTAGTTCTTTCCTGGCCTTTGCTGGTTTCTTTCTCTGAGCTCCGCAGTCAGCATTACACCACCGAACATCGTCTCATCTCCATCTTGTCTTGGAACACAAGTCTTAACCCTCAGAGAACAGAGCTCCAGAAGGCAAAATTGGGGCTTTTCCCTGTTCTCCTGATGCCTCTCATGGCATTCAGCACAAAGCTGGGCTCACACCCAGGTATGGAAGAACACTGCTAGTCATTAAATAATTCTTGGCCAGGGAAAGATCTCCGCTGGACTGGGACAATCCGCTCCTGACTCCTTTTATTAAGTCCTAATTGCAGAGGGGTGGGGTGGGAAATTGAGTCTTTGGTCCAGATTATTTCCCACTCTCTGCATCCATACCCTTGCCACAGCCTCATCCCAGGAGGAATTTATTTCCCCACTTTTTGGCTCCGCTTGGCCATACGACTTGCTGTGGCCGATGGCATGTGGGAGGATGTGGCAGTGTGTTAGTTCTGAGCCCCGCCTTAGAGGCCTCATGCCTTCCTGCTTACCCTCCTGGGCATCTAACATTGCCATGAGAAGACATCCCTGACAAATCCCTGGTCCAAGGAGGAGGAGAGACAGGAGGGCACAGTCCATCCCAGGTCAGGTCACCTTCAGCTGACCACAGTGAGATGCAGGACTGCCTCAGCCAAGCTTTGTCTAGACCAGCAAACCCCAGTCAACCGCAGATCCCTAAGAATGAATGCTCACAGGGCCAGGCACAATGGCTCACGCCTGCAATCCCAGCACTTTGGGAGGCCGAGACAGGAGGATGACCTGAGGTCAGGAGTTCGAGACCAGCCTGGCCAACATGGCGAAACCCCATCTCTAGTAAAAATGCAAAAAATAGTTGAGGGTGGTGGCGGAGGATTGTAATCTTAGCTATTTGGGAGGCTGAGGCACAAGAATTGCTTAAACCCAGGAGGTGGAGGTTGCAGTGAGCCAAGACTGCACCATTGCACTCTACCCTGGGCAACAGAGCCCACAGAACAAGGCTGTCTCAAAAAAATAAAAAAAAATAAAAAAAAATAAATGAATGAATGAATGCTCACGGATGCCACTAAAGTGTTGTGGACGTTTTCTACACGGCACTGTGGTAGCAAGAGCTAGCTAATACATGGCTTACTACATATGAAGAGTGACTATACTGTCCTTTTTAATCCAAAATTCTGTACCATTATGAATATGCCTTGAATTAAGTCTTCACTAGCGATGTTGGTTCCTAAGCAGCCTTGCTTATCAAACCCACCCAACCCAGGGGCCATCAGCCCAACTCTGGGGCTGCCTTGACAGGCCCAGGAAGAGGGGCAGTTTGTGCTTCAGCCTTGTCTCCAGACAGAGTAAGGAATGGGGCCAATGGTACCCATATGGTAACTTGCTACAAGAAAAATCACATCTTCACTTTGGACCTCCTCCTTCAGAGTATTCTAACTGCTGCAGAAAGATGAGGTCTCAATCTGGGAGAAGGCACCCCCAAATATCTCAATCTGCTTGAATAGAAGTGGGACATGAACAGTTGAAGATAAAGGCAGGAAGGGTAAGGCCACTGCCACAGTTCTGTGTTCCATGGTATCAGGACTCAGAACTGAGCAACCCCTCACCCCCTTGGCCACCTCCCATACAAAACTGACTCAAACTACAGGAGAAGGGTTGTTTTTTTTTTTTTAAAGCGTGGGAAATCTGGAGAGGAAATGGGGTATGCGTCAAAACAATTGGGCGGTAAAACTGAAGCCAGGGGAAGACTACAGGGTACAGAACTGTCTTGTTCGCCAAAATAATGGTGGAAATAAACCCTCTCACCCTTCACCCCACCTCTACTTGGCTAATCCCTCCTTCTTTGTCCTTCAGGTTTTAGCATAGGCATCACTTCCTCCAGGAAATCTCCTCTGACCCTCACAATGAGGTTAGGTCCATCACCCGCTCCCCCAGCACCTGTGTGCCTTCTCTGCACCATTCATCTCAGCAGGAAAAAGCTGTGGAAAGTCTGTCTTCCTCGACAGCTTCCATAAGCTTCAGGGAAATGAGGCCCCTCAACGCTGCCTCCCCGCATACCCAGGAGCCCTCCCAGGTAGAACAAGTGTCTTTACATCTCATCCCTTTCTGCCACACTGACTCGCTCAACTCCAAAATGTTCCTCTTTGTCATTGACAGACCCACCATGGGCCCCAGTACCCCAACACCCAACAAGTGTCCTATTTTTTCTTTCTACTTTGTCTCCATCTTCTGATTTATGTGGCTAATGATCTGAAAGTTACACTGCAGTGTACTGGGGGTGTTGCTACTTAAAGGATGCCAGCCAGTTAAAGAAGATCTCTCTGTCAAATGAACGTTTACCCCATATCAAAGGGTTGATTCTAGCTTCAGTGGAGAGACACCTCCTGTGTGGTGAGCTAGGTCAACGTGGCTGGGGTCTAGTAACGTTAGAGGAAGTCCAGGGAGAACACTGGGATTGGGATTTAAATGTGTAAAAAAGAAGAGGAGGGATGAGGAAGCTTGGGAGATGTCAGGAGGGCCCTGGCACATGCCAAGTCCTAACATAAAGTGAACCTTTGTGGTCTACCTACCCCCTGGAGATGAAGTGACCTACACCAGCACCTACTGATACCTGGCATCTCTAAGTCCAAGTGTGTTAAAATGAAGGAGTGCAAAGTGCAAAGTCCAAGCTCTTAATGTCTCAAGACAGAAATTGGATTTAGACTTAACCTAAGGCCACCAGACCCAATGACTAGGTGTTCACAGTCCGTCCTCCTCAGCTCTCTGGGCTGGAAATAGTTCCTGAGTTCTGAGAGTTCCAGATATGACAGGGGAGAGAAAGGGTGGGAAGCAGCACTGTGGGGGGCTCAGGGCTGAGAGAGGCACAAATGCTCTCTGGGAGAGCCCCGGGCCCATGAGGGAAACCAGGCCCTGGCATCCGAGGCATTCCACAGCAGCCAAGGGAAGAGGGCACAGGAGCAGTGGAGAAATGGAGAGGGCGGGCAGGATGAGGCCAGACCATTGGGGCCAAGCCTAGCTTTGCCTCTCCCTGGCCACGTGCAAGGAAGCGGCAGTGCTGCGCTTAGGAGAAACCTGGGAAGAGAGAGGCCGTGTATAAGAAGCGACCATGCTGGCAGGGTTTTTCTGGAAAGATACCTGAAGAAAGGGAGCGATGAACCGCTGAGCCTCAGGGACAGCCTTGGTGCACCGGCTTAGCCGCGGTGCTTATGTATAAATTGGGATCTCTTTGCCACACACCGAAGGGGGAAAAAGTTCCCATCTTCAAATGTTAAGCTTAAAATAAGACACTACATGGTTGCCAGTGGATCTGTGAAATCTGCTGACTAAACTGGCACCAGCCTCTGGGGAGAAAACCAGCTTATTTCTCCTGAGCACCGGGGGGCGAGCAGAGTAGGGCGAGGTGACTCCCAGGCACAGTGGGAACAGCATCGGGGTCAAGCTGGGGATGTTCACCTGGGCAGAAGGCAGTTGGACTGTGGTTTCCAGAAGCTTCTCAGTTGAGGCACCTGCCAGCCTTACTCGCCCCTTCCCTTCATCACTCAGGGACCCAGTTCCTAGCACATTCGCTGGCACCCTCGTTTCTATTTTGGTAAGCATTTTTAGTGGCTTCTGCATGCGTATATTTTCTTACCCACTCCATCAGACCAGGGGCTTTCCTAAGGTGTGGACTGGAACCTTCACTCCCCTTCAGACCAGGCATTTGCTGAAATGTTCCATGCTACCAGGTGACAGCGGGGCCTTGGAGGAGCTGATGGGGCTGCAGGAAGCGCTGGAGCAGCCAGCATGCTCCTTCCGCACAAGGCGAGGCAGTGGCCTGGGGGTGGGAAGGAGTGGGGATGGACCACGTTACTTGTCTACATGAAAGTACCAAGGTGGAAGGCCACAAGTTCTCCAAATCTAATGGCTCCTCTGGAGACCCAGCCTCTGGCTCGGCTGTTCTGAACCTCAGAATACAGATATCTGGGCCTAGGAAGTGGGAACAGGTGAGGACTGTCATTTCTAGCTGCCTCGGAGAGCTGCTGGGAGGTGTCCCAGGCCATGCTGCCCATTTCGCCTCCAACAAGTATTCACACAAGATCTTGGGGGGTCAGGGCATCCTCTTCTTACACCATAAGTGTTTATTCACAGAGGGATGTTTGCTCCAGGCTGGGAGAGGATTGGTCCTGATAGGACATTCACAGCATCTGCTTCAGTAATGAACCCCTGAATGGCATGGGAATGGATCAGCATCCACGTCCCCCTCCTGCCTATAAGGCCATAGTGACCCTGCGATGATGGGCTTTTCTTGGGTAGGGTAAGGAGAGAGTAGAAACGCCTCAGTAACCCCTTGTGAAATGAAGGCAGTGCTGGCATCTACTGGGTTAGCCAGTTCTTCCCACTTGATGGCAGCTGGTAATTGTGTAAGGATCCATTTGGCTTCTCAGGGAAAAATGGGCCCCACGTCAACTTTTGCCGTTTCAAATACCCAGTTCTCCGGTTTGACAAAGAGATGATATTACCAAATTGTATATCTTTTAAAGTGTTAATGGAAAATTTATAAAAGTTATTATGCCATTCTTGTTTGCCTATCTATCAACCATTCTTCCCTCCTTTCTTACTAATAGTCTCCTTATAAAATTGGGGGAATCAACTATATACCCAGCTAAATTCTAAATGAAATGTAAGCAGAATTGCTGCATGGAAAAGAGAGTCTGTATCTTAAAGATAAATGTATCTCAGTTGAGAGATACAGTCTACTATTATTCTTTTCTTTCTCCTCTCTGGAATGTGATTGTGATGGCTGGAATTGATTGTGATGGCTGGAACTCCAGCAGCCATCTTGGGCTATGAGGGTGTCTTTTTACAACAGAAGCCAGTACATTACAATAGACAACCATGACACTGTGAGGATCCTGCCTATTTCCAAACTTCTTTGAAGTAAGAGAGAAATAAACTATTTTGTTTAAACCACTGTTATTTTGGACTTTGTTACATGCAGATGATCCTGATCCTAACTGACATATTCAGGTACCATGCTACAAAGAAAACCACAATAAATCCAAAATGGCAAAATTGTAGAGGTCACTCTCTCTGAAAATAAGCTAGAAAATAACAAAAGAATACATTTTTAAAATCCAACCACTTAGAATTTAAAATGTGTTCTTCTAATTGACTAAAGAAGATTTGAAATTATAATTTCAAGCTTATTTAGAAAATAACAACATAAGATCACTATATATGAAAACATATCAGATATAACCATGTTTTAGATATATTCAGAGGCAAATTCACAGCACTAAACACTTTCATTAAAAGGAAAATAAATAAACTAAGCATTCAAGGCAAAAAGTAAGAAAACCAACCACAAACAAAGAAAGGAGGAAAAAAAGGATATTATTTTTAAAAAGCATAAATGAATAATTAAAATATAGAATTGATAAATATATGCAAGAGCTGATTCCAAGATATAGCTTTCACAAATCTATTTTATCTTAATTTAATTTATGTATTTATTTTGACTCTGCCACCCAGGCTGAAGCACAGTGGCACAATCAAAACTCACTGAGGCCTCAAACTCCTGGGCTCAAGTGATCCTCCCACCTCAGCCTCCCAAGTAACCAGGACCACAGGTGCAAACCAACACGCCTAGCTAATGTTTTAACTTTTTTGTAGAAATGGGATCTCGCTATGTTGCCCAGACTGGTCTCAAACTCCTGGACTCAAGCAATCCTCCCACCTTGGCCTCCCAAAGTACTGGGATTGCAGGTGTAAGCCACCACTCCTGGACTCAATTATCTTAATAAAGGAGACAGAGGTGAGGAGTGGAAAAAGACTAAAAATCAGTCAAAAGACAGATCATTATATTTAAAGACTTCAATATTTAAAACTTTTCTATAACAAAGACACCAGAGAATAAGGGATAAACAGCTGGAGAAGAGACTTGCCATATATATAATCCAAAGGATTAATGTCCAGAATGTATAAAGAGCTCTTACAAATCAACTAGAAAAATATGGCCCATGGAAGAATGGACAAAGAGTGTGAACAGGTAATTCAGAGAAGAGGGAATACAAATAGCCAATAAATAGATTTTAAAAGCACCAAAATCTTTTCGGTGTTTATGGAAATAAAAATTAAAACCATAATGAGAATCTACCCCCTCCCCCATCGGATTGGCAAAAATGTTAAAAAGATGAATGAATACTAGTGTTACAAAAGCGTGGGAAAATACAGTCTTTTTGAAGAGAAATTGAGCCATATCTGTTAAAGATGTAAATGTGCATAGCTTTTTAGGTAGCAAATTCACTTTATGGAAGTGCCCTTGAGAAACCCTTATCCTTGTGCAAAAATGGCTTTACAGGGATTTTCACAGCACAACTGTTTCCAATAGCAAATAATCAGAAAGAACCTCAACCCATCACACTGGAGGAGAGGATGCCACTCGGCAGAGAAAACAAATGAACAAATAAATGAAGCCAGTCGGTATGGAGGCAAACTGCTAAGTGTCATAAGTTAACCACAGATAAATAAGTATACTGTTATCTTTTTAATGGAAAAATCTACAAAACAAAAAAAACTTTAAATGATGACTTATATGTATGCAGATATCTAGAAAAGGCCTAGAGACACATTAAACTTCTTACAGAGGTGACTCTGGGCAGAGACTTGGGGTTGAGGAGCATGACAAAGACCTCTACTTTTGTTTGTATTGTTTAAATTCTGAGCTGAGAGAACATTCATGTATTACTTGTGTAACTTTTAAAACATTCTTGGTGGTATTTTTGAATCCCAAAGAACATATTCATGTATTACTTGTATAATTTTATAAAATACACAGAGAAGATTTTTTTTTAAATCCTGGGAGATATTTCTGAACTCCAAAGATAAAGAGAAAAAATACCAAACTATTCCAGGGGAAGGGGGGAAGTTTACCTAGAAAGGAAAAGAAAATCAGGCCAACTATTGTTCATGTATGAAAGGGAAAAAAATATCTCCAGATATGCAAAGATTCAGAAAGGCATATTGCCCATATACTCTGAATATTGTTCAAAAATGTATTCTAGCCAAACAACACACAGACGCACACAGCCTAAATAATTGTAAAGTATAATACAGGTGTTAAGAAACGCTTTATAAATCTGATGACATTCCAAATGATTTCCAAAAACTTGGCAGGCGTATGGAGGTAAAATAATCAAGTAGAGAGTAGAGGGAAATTACATGCTAAAAGTCTCTTACTATATAGGTAGGGTTGGGGAAGTCATATTTATTATTTGACTCTTGATTATAAAGTATATATAATGCAACCTCTCTGTACTACAAAATATTACAGATGAACGGTAAGCAGAGAAAATTAGAATGCTCCCCTTCCACACTAAAGAAACTAAAAGACCTATCCCCCCAGTATAAATCAGGAAAAGAAGTAGAAACAATAACAAAGCTTAATAAAAGATAACAACAAAACTCATTTATCAGCTGGGATATGCAGTCATAATTATCGGTGGCAGAATAAATACAAATGGGTTCCATTTCTCATTAAAATTAAAGGCAGTGCTTCTCAAACTGGGTTAAATGTAAGTAGACTTTTTATGCAGCAAAAGTAGAATTTAGCTATATTTTGTCCAAAAGAGATGTGTAATACAAAATGGCACAGAAATTAAATTACTTTGACATAAACATATAGGCAATGATATGGAATGCAAGTCAATTAAGCAAAAAAGGAATAAAAGTATTAATATAAGTAAAATTCAAGGCAAGAATAATCAATGAAACAGGGATATTTCGTGTGTGTGTGTTTGTGTGTCTGAGAGATAGAGATGATATCAACAAGACAAAACTGTCTGAACACACCAAACACCACTGCATTGAAATCTATACAACAACAACTGCAAGATATGCAAAGAAATGAACACACACACGAACATACACACAATTATGGTGGGAAATTTATAAACCTTTCTCAGAATATTTCAGAACAATGTAGTAGTTTTAGGGCAATGACATAAAAATAGAGATGTGAATAATACTGTTCTCGATATATTTATATATTTTTAAATATACGTATAAAATGAAATATTTCAAGGATACAGAAAAGTCTAGAGGATAACGAGCATCCATATATGTCCAATCCTATTTCGTCAATTTTTTGTGAAGATGTTTCTAAAAGATGAAACACTATAAATACAAATGAAGCACCCCCTGTTCTACTAAATTCATTGCGTTCTCTCTCCCCCAGAGGTAAACAATATCACAAAGCCTGGTGCTTATTGTTCCCATGAATGTTTTTAAGGATGCATTAAAAATGTACTCATAAACTATATATAATATTGCTTTGCATATTTTTTAACATTATATAAATGACAGAGAGCATTACTACTCTGCTACTATTTTTTCATTCAACATTGTTTTTGAGACTTATCCATATTCATAAATGTCGCCCTTGCTCATTGTTTTCTTTCCTGTGTTAAATATTCCACTGCGTGACTAAGCCACGACTGATTCATTTCTTGTTGATGGAATTTCAGCGGTTTCCAATTTTTTGCTATCATAAACATTGCTGCAAATATTTTCTTTTCATATTTAAATGTCCTTTTGTGTATAAGGTGATATAGAGACTTTCTTTCTTTTCCACATAGGTAGCCAGCTGTCTCAGCACCATATAATACTATTAAATGGTTTGTCCTTTTTCTCCACTGATTTGTAATGCCACCTCAGTCAAATCTTAAGTTTCCATGTGGGCATGTCTCCAGGTTCTATGTTCTGTTCCACTGACATATTTGCTTATCCCTGTACCATAACCAAGTTGTCTTATAATATTTGGTAGGGTGTGTCCTCTCTCACTACCTTATTCTTGCCTTGGCTATTCTTATCCCTTAGCTTGTATTCATATAATTTTTCATAGCAACTTGTGAAGTTCCATGACAAATCCTGCTGAGAATATGACTGAAATTACATTGAATATAGGTTTTAATTTGAAGAAAACAAAATGATATCGCTCTCCATTTATTTAGATCTCCAATGTTCTTCAATAAAGTTGTAAAAGTTGCAATATAAAGGTCTTGAATAGTGTTTATTTTTATATCCCTTATTGTCTAAAATTCTATTGTAAATGACAGCTTTTATAAAAATCATATTCTAGATGTTTATTTTAGGTTTACAGGCATACAAAATTTTTTGTATACTTGTCTTACATCCAGAAATCTTTTTAAATAGTTCCAAAAATTTGTGTATTCTCATAAATGTTTTTGTTTCATTCTTTCCAACTCTAATACCAGTTATTTTTTCATGTCTTACTGCACTTGCTAGTCTTCCAGGAAAATGTTAGATAGAAGCAACATTATCAGGCATTCTTAACCTGTCCAAGACATTAAGAATTTACCTCTGTTTCATCTTTAAGACAGGTGCTTGCTATGGTTGGTTTAAATATTTTTTTATAGACAGTATCAAGTTAAGAAAGTTCCTTCTAGACCTAATCTGTTCTGTTTTTATCATAATAATTATTACTGTAAATTGAGTTATATTTTATTTTAACAAATGCTTTTTCTGTATCTACTGGGAAAATTATCTTTCTCCTTCAGTTTCTTAGTGTGATGAACTATATTAATACATTCTCTAATGTTATCATATTTGGTAAAAGGCATTTCGTTATGATGCACTTTGATGTATTGCTGGATTCGGTTTGCTATTACTTTATTTCATAAGTTTTACATGTAATTTCATAAGTGATATTGGCTTATACTTTTTCTTTCTTATACTTACTTTGGTATTGGTCTCAAAGTGCCTCATAAATGAACTGGGAAGATTTCCTTTTTTTCTTCTCTATTTTTTGTTTTTTCCAAAAGAGACAAGGTCTTGCTATGTTGCCCAGGCTGGTCTCAAACTCCAGGGCTCAAACGATCCCCCTGCCTTGGCTTTCCAAAGTGCTGCGATTAGAGGCATGAGCCACCCGCCTGGCACTTTTTTCTCTTTTAAAAGCTTTATAAAATGGAGTTAAGCTATTCCTTTGGCTACAGTCACTTAGAAGATCAGAGCCCAGTGATAATTTTTGGTCTGTTTCTTCTTTGGTGCAAATATTTTAAACTGCAAATTAAATTTCCTTCTATTTATAGATCTGTTCAGATTTTAAGGCCAGATGTGAAGGCTCATGCCTGTAATCCCAACACTTTGGGAGGCTGAGGCAGGAGGGATCACTTGAGCCCAGGAATTTAAGGCTGCAGTGAGCCATAATTGTGTCACTGCACTCCAGCCTGCGAGACAGAGTGATATCCTGTCTCCAAAAAAGAAAACAAAAAAGACTCTATGTTTTGTCTTTCTAGGCAGTTTCGGTAAGCTATATTTTCCCAGAAATGTATTCATTTCTTCTAAGTCTTTAAAGGTATTGCCTTGGGTTGTTCAATGCATTCTGATCTTTTAATCTGCTGCTGCATCTATAATTATTGTACTTCTTATTGCTAATGCTGTTTATTTGTATCTTCTCTCTTTTGACTTGATCAATCTTGCTAGAAATGTCTATTTAATAGTCCTTCCATAGAACCTAGGAATTCAGCCTCAAGATATATTCCAACAATATCACAAGATTATCATTTTGACATTATTCATGATGGCAAAGTATTACAAATAATCTAATGTAAGAAATTAAATAAATCATGGTATTGTCACTTAATAGAATACTATACAGCTGTAAAAAATAATAATGAGGAAGACCTCTATAAATTGATATACAGTGATTTTCAAGATATATCAAATGGAAGAGCTGGCACAGTGGCTCATACCTGTAATCCCAACACTTTGGAAGGCCAAGGCGAGTGGATCACTTGAGGCGAGGAGTTCAAGACCAGCCTGGCCAACATGGCAAAATCTCATTTCTACTAGAAATATAAAAATTAGCTGGGCATGGAGGTGCACGCCTGTAATCCCAGCTATTCAGGAGGCTAAGGCAGGAGAATCGCTTGAACTCGGGAAGGCAGAGGCTGCAGTGAGCCAAGATCTTGTCACTGCACTCCAGCCTGGGTGACAGACAGAGCGAGACTCCATCTCAAAAAAAAAAAAAAAAAGGAAACATAAATGGAGTAAAAAAAAACATTGTACAAAAGGGCATACAGATGCTCCTCAACTTATGATGTGGTTATGCCTGCTAAAACCATCATAAATTGAACATATCATAAGTTGAAAATGGGCATTTTGTTGACATGATGGGATGTGGGAACGCAATATTCAAAAAAACACTGGCAACACTGTACATTGCAATATGGGTTGTTTACCCTGTGATCACATGGCTGACTGGGAGCTGCGGTCCTGCCACTGCCCAGCATGGTCAAAGTATCACGTCACATATCTCTAGCGCAGGAAAGGATCAAAATTCAAAATTGCAAGCACAGTTTCCACTGAATGTATATTGCTGTCACATATCATAAAGTCAAACAATTGTAAGTTGAACTATCATAAGTCAGACACATCTGTATATAGTATACTACCCTTTATATAAGAAAAAAGGGGAAAGCAGATCTTTGTATCTGTTTATTCTTATGGAAAAAAAAATAAGGAGAAGTTGTTTACCTACAGAGGATGGGTGAGAAGGAGGTAGAAGGGATAGGGAGTGGAACTTTTATGAGTATATCTTTCTAAATAGCTTTGACTTTTAAACTATTCCTATCTCCTAACTATCAAAAAATAAATTAATAAAAATTGGGAAGCAACTAAATGGAATGCCAACAGAAATCAGTTAAACCTAACTGTATCTCAAATAGATAACACAAACACATAAGAAAAAAATTAATTCAAGTAACTTTTGAACATGGTTCTCTGACTGTGTACTCTCAATAGGATACTTTCTAAGGACAAAAAAACTTCAAAGAAATCTTAGGCTTTAGTTAATACGTATTTTGAGAGTGGTATTGGTGTAGCAATTCTGAAAACTCTTATCTGTATGTATAAGATTTAGCAAGTGAGTAAATATATTGTTAGATTCTCATCGGGGGAGAAGGGGAGATTCAAATATGAAATGGGGGAACAAATGAACACTGAGATGTCTGATGGCAATTAGATAAACTCATGAATTTTTAAAAGCTGTATCTCTTAGCTCTAAGAATGCTAGAAGTAATGACATTCCATAACAATGAGTACACCTAGCATCAAGATCTTGGTGTCTAAGTATCATTTCCCTCTAAAAGGAAATAGGGCTCCTTGGAGAAATCAATTATTCTAGGATGGGGGCAAAGAAAGTACTGTACAGACAAATCTACTGTAATCTCAGCACTTCAGGAAGCTGAGGTGGGAAGATGCTTTTGTTCAGGAGTTCAAGACAAGGCTGGGCAACATAATGAGACTCCATCTCTACAAAAAAAATGTTGAGAAGTTAGCTGGGCATTGTGGCACATGCCTGTAGTCCTAGCTACTCGGAAGGCTGAGGCAAGAGGATCACTTGAGCCCAGGAGTTTGAGGCTTCAGTGAGCCATGATCCTGCCACTGCACTCCAGCCTGGGTGACAGAGTGAGACAAAATAAAAGAAAAAAAGAACAAAAAAGGAAGGAAGACAGAGAAGGAGGGAGGGAGGGAAAGAGAGGAAAGAAAAGAGGGGAAGGGGAGGGGAAGAGGAGGGGAAGGGGAAGGGGAGGGGAAACAAAAGATGAACCTAGAATATCCTGTTGTGTTAGAGTACTGAAGCTCTAAAAGACTAAGGGGACATGTCAAATAGAGAAACTGCTTTAAGGTTGGGTCAAAAGTGGCCCAATTTGCATATCAAAATAAATAATGACAGGAGTAAATTTTTAACTACTGAATTAAAAAAAACACATACAAAGATTGTATTAACATTATGTAAATACTGATAGTTTCAAGAAAACATTAAAGGAAGAGGCAGAAGGGAAACTCGAAGAGGATGCAAACTATTATTAACATAGAAGGAATAATATCTATGATAGCTATAGAAAAATTTGAGACTAGGCAAATATTCTGTTCTCAGTTAGTTCTTTACCCAGTAGTTTTAACATCTGTTGGTCATTTCTGTCTGCTTCCAGTTTTAGACTAATGTGAAAAATGCTACTATAAACATTCATATACAGATCTTTGTGCAGACAAACATATTCATTTATCTTAGATAAATACCTAAAAGTAGGGTTATCTGGTCATATTGTAAGTGCATCTTTAGCATTGTAAGAAACTGCAATACAGTTTACACACCATCTGCTCCAACCCAGATCCATTCTCGGATCACACATCGCATTTTTTATAGTTACCTGTTTTAATTTAGCCTCCTAGGTCTGTATCAAAGAGAAATGAGGGCATATATCCACTAAAAGACTTGTACAAGCATGTTCAAAACAGCACTATTTGTTGTAAACCCAAAACTAGAAAAACCCAAATGTTCACCAACAGTAGTATAAAGAAATTCTAAATTTTTATGGCAATGGAATATTATATAGCAATGAAAAAGAACAAACATTACAGATAACAATATGAACAAATCTCACAATATGGAGTAAAAGCAGCCAGACACAAAAAAGCACATGCTGATGATTCCATTTATATAAAGTTCAATAACAAGCAAACTAAAATACAAAAGTCAGAAAAGTGATTTCCTATGGGAATGGTGATTGGGAAGGACACATGTGAGCTTTCTGAGATGCTGATGAAGCTCTGAATCTTTAAGTGAGCTGGCTGAAGTAGCTCAGTTGGGAGGATACTAGACCGATTCCTTACCTAAATGATGTTTACTGGATATGCTTGCTTTTTGAAAATTCACCAAGCTGTACATTTATGATGAATGTACTTTTCTGTATGTTTTATTCCAATAAAGATAAAGAGTAAACATAATCCTGATTCTAAAACTGAAGAAAAAAAAATGCTGAAAATTCTTTCTGAATTAATTTTAAACTTAGATTTTTCAGAAGGCATGCTTCCACTCCTACTTCCCAAGTTCTTTGAGAAAACTTCTCTATGACTAGCAGGTGCTAATGACAACACTGGGGGACAGAAAACGTGCAGGGAAGAAGGCAATTTCGACTCCACACTGGATTTAAGTCATCAGGCTTTTTATGAAAAGAGGTTTGCCAATCAGCATCAAGAGACATGGTAAGAAATATGTATTATTTTATTTGGTAATTTCCCTCCAGGAATTGATGTATCCTGAATCAACAACTCAGTCAAATATCTGTGAGCAATAATGTAACATTAGACATTTAAAATAATTTTTTAAAAGGAAATCCTTTGAAGGTAACACTTACAATTGGCGTCCCAAAAGGAATGTAACCTGTGAACAAGAAGAAAAGACTCAGGCCTTAAAATCCACCCAAATCTCACCCGAGTTACCCAGGAGCTTCCAGGTTAGGTCTGAGGC
Source organism: Ateles fusciceps (assembly GCA_036589455.1). Classification (NCBI taxonomy): domain Eukaryota; kingdom Metazoa; phylum Chordata; class Mammalia; order Primates; family Atelidae; genus Ateles; species Ateles fusciceps. Next base: position 41,490,070 of record JAZHEH010003205.1, read on the forward strand.
CATCAATGGTCCTGACAAAGAGGCTCAGGTCAGTTAGGCAGGAGGCAGCTCCAATCTTACAGACCCTTTCCCAGTTCAGCCCTCGCCAGGGCAGAGGGTTCCCTGTGTCCCCAGCCTCCTCTTCTCTGCTGTCTTTGGCCAAGCAGCTTTCACTCTCCACTGGAACCCAGAGGCCTGTTCCTGCAGGCAGGGCTGCCGCTGCCTCGGGCACCACCGCTCCACACGTGGTGATCCTCCCACGATTTCCTGCGAGGCACGACACCCCTGCACACACTCACTACATGAAGCTGAACATCCTCCAAGGACCCCAGAATGTCTTCCTTCTTCCCTCAGCTTGTCTAACACAGGCCCTTACTTCCCCAGCATCATGGCCATTTCTGGAAAGAAAATTTCCTCCCCATCTGAGCCATGTACCTCTAAGTGCCAGAGCTTTTTAAATCTGTGGCATCCCCAGTGGCTCAGTAGGGAGCAAGGGTGAAGTGCAGCCAGGCCCTGGGTACGGCCTCCTCGCTCCTCTCAGCCCCCAGGCAAGGCTCTCTCCACAGCCCCAACTGTTGTTAGTGGACAGCCTCCTGTCCCCAACCTCTAACCATGGCAGCCGGTGAGGAGTGGCTGGACAGCAGGATTGGGCTCATCTGACTTGCATCTCAAGTGAAGCTTTGCATCCTGAGTACGCATAATCATGCACGCACATGAGCCATCGCTCTCCTACTCACTGCTCTCTGGGGGAGAGAACCAGAGTTTGACTGGGGCCTCACAGGAATGCATGACTCACAAAGGTCAGGAATTACAAGCGAAACCAGGCTCAGGGTGAGAGCCTGCTATGCCGGGTACAGGGACTAGGGGCGTCTACAACCACAACTGTAAGATGCTCAGAGCCCTTCCTGGCACTTTGGGAAACCAAAGCAGGTGGATCATTTGAGGTCAGGAGTTCAAGACCAGCCTGGCCAATATGGTGAAAACCCATCTCTACTAAAAAACACAAAAATTAGCCAGATATGGTGGTGTGTGCCTGCAGTCCCAGCTACTCGGGAAGCTGAGTCATCGCTTGAATCTGGGCAGTGGAGGCTGCAATGAGCAGAGATCATGCCACTACACTCCAGCCTGGGCAACAGAGTGAGACTCTGTCTCAAATAAAAAAGAAAAAAAAAATGATCAGAGCCTTGGAGTTCTGACATGACAAAGCAAGGGGGTCACAGGGCACTCACTGCCCCAGTTTATACAATAACATCACATGTCCATGCACTCCCTGGTTGTTTATTTTCTTGCCCACAATGAGTTCAGGCTCTCTGGGGGGTGGGGAGTCTGACTGACCCATTTGACTGAGACTGCCTTTCTCCAGCCCCGAGGCCTTCCCAAGGCAGCAGCAGCAGTAGCCTCCCATCCCACCCTCATCACTCAAGATGGGTGCATCCCACTGCACTGAGAAATGGCAAGGAGGAGACATCAGCACACCCATGAGTGTGACTCTGCAGTGACTCTCAGAACCGTTGGGGAGATAAACATGCCAGCCCAGCTCATGTACATGCCAGTGCTTTCTAAGCCCTAGAGCCCACATATACACAGCTGCCCCTTCAGTGACCACAGGACTTCCTGGGGTAGGGATCTTGTCTCCCCCTCTGCCCACTGGTCTCCACAGAACAGGAATCCCACCTTCTGTATGTGCACAGCAGTGAAATAACAGTGCATCCATTCTGAAGGGAAGGGAGAGCTCATTGCAGGATCAGAGAACAGAGAATTAAGCTGGAGACTGGCTGCCTAAAAGGGGCAGGGCAGGGAGCATGACTTGGAAGGAAACAGCAGGTCATGCATGGATAAGAGATGGGGAATGACTTGTAGAAGCCAGGGCTTGCTTAATGGAGGCATCACTGAGGCTGTCCTAGTGGGTGCTGAGTGATGCGGGGTGGGTGGTGGCAGGGGAGACCAGATTCACCTGTGGAAGCCCCGGCTCCACCCTATCTGCTCAGGCAGAGAAGGCAGGCAAGTTCCATAGAGGATTCTGAGGCCTGGCCAGTGTCTTGTACAGTTGAGTCGACGTGAACATGTAGGTGCAAATGTGGCCACGATTGTGACAGGCTGTGTCCCATCCTTAGGCTAACACATCTGGACGCTCCTGGAGCTGTGACTGGAGTAAATACCCCAGGCTGACCAGAACCAGAAGGGCCCCAGGAGCTTACCTGACATTCTAAAGGGCATGAAGATCTTCTCATTGGTGTCCGGGTGTAGAATAGCCTGGCAAAAGCGAGAACAGAGAATGGGTGGGGACAGGAATGCAGGGAGGGGGGAAGGGGGAAGAGGAGGGAGGAGGAAAACAAGCGGGAGGCATTAGGGGAGGAAGGAGGGGAAGAGGACAACTTCCCTGAGAAGATTCAGACATAGTGGCTGTATGTTGCCTTGTCGTCAGTTAGGCCTTTACACCACTCAAGGCAAGAGAATACCAAAACATGGGCCATAAACAGACAGCATCTCTCCTCCTGACTTACCCTAAAAGCTGAATGCAGGGGAGAGCAAAAGTCCATGGGGAACGGGATAGTGACTACCTTACAGGGCCTCTACCCTCATGCCTGGCACATGGTAGGCACGTAAGAAGGATTTTGTGGGCAAAGCCCTGTCTCTTCCTGGAGCTCAGAGAACCCAGGGAAAGGCCAGCCTGGCCTGAGCTCCAGGCTTCACAGACTCTGGCCCTTGGGTGCCCGAGGAGGAGGAAGGGGGTGAGGGGGGCCAAGGGCAAATGTGAGAGCACGGAAGAGCCATGGGAGGAGGGGCTTCCACTAAATCCCTGGGACAGGGCAAGGTGGAGTCCAGGATAGCATGAAGAGGAAATAAAGAATCCAAAACTGGATTACCTGCTTGATTTTCTGTGCACTCCAGAGCTGGAAGAAAGAGACAGAAAGGAAAAAGAAAATGAAGAACAAAATTAAAAGCACATATCAGTTTAAGGTTTCCCACCCATGTTTTCTAACCAAGGGATTCAGCTCCAAAAGTGTAAGAGGCTTGGGCTGTCCCTCCCAGCCCACACTGGGCAGCTGTCCTATCCCGGAGGTGTGGCATCAGATAGTAAGGGCCAGAGAGGCCCCAGAATGGCAGAGCTAGGGGACCTCAGGTGGATCAATTAAGCCAGGGGTTCTTGACTCTGCCTGCACTTAAGAATTCCTTGGAGAATTTTTTCAGCATTTTCCTAAAGCTTCCTAGTTGACTCTAAGTCATAAGCAGGTAAAAACCTCTGATTTGTTAGTTTAATAAACTAAGTGAAAAAAAAAAAAAAAACCTCTGATTTAAAGGAAGATACTTCAACTGTCTCCCAGAATCACTAGTGGCAGCATAGTATATACAATTTCTTCAGAGACAGCCTGGATTCCCTGCTGTGCCACTTCTACCTCTCAGCCTCAGTTTCCTCATCTGTGGAATGGGCATAATAGCCACGCCTCTAACACAGAGTCATTTAAGAGGTGAATGGGAAGCTCTCGGAGCAGTGTCAGCACAGTATCATGTGCTTAGAAGTGCTTACTGTTGTTGACATTATTATGCCTGTTGTTATTATAAGAAGGCTGTAGGGAGAAAAATGTTCCTTTCAAATGATGATGAGGTTGTCTCTTTCCAGCACAGAGACAGGTTGGAGAAACAGAATAATCTGTCAATCCCTTCAAATGACCTAAATACTGTATTACATTGAATCAAGACACCACTGATCCTAACATACACTATTATGTGTCACATACGAAAGAAAACTACGATGTAATATCAAGACCCCCATCAATTAAAAGACTCATTTCATTTTACAGATGTTATAACATGACAAAGCAGGCCTTTTCAAATCAAAGAAACATGGTAAATAAAAATTTACACTGTGGGCTCTAGGCCAGGCACAGTGGCACACGCCTGTAGTCCCAACACTTTGGGAGGACAAAGCAAGAGAATCACTGAGCCCAGAATCAGTCTACCCTGGGCAACAAAGGGAGACCCCATCTGTACAAAAAAATTTAAAAATTAGCGAGTGTGGTGGCATGTGCCTGTGGACCCAGCTACTCAGTAGACTGAGGCGAGAAAAACACTTGCCCCCAGGAGGTAGAGGCTGCAGTGAACCATGACTGCACCACAGCACTCCAGCCTGGATGACAGAGCGAGACCCTGTCTCAAAAATAAAAAATAAAAAATTTACACCATGGGCAAACCAAAGGCCTGGTATATTTTTTTAATGGAGAAAGAAGGCTATGGGGATAGAAGAAGGATACAGACAGCAGCTGATGTTTCAAGTTTTATAATAGAATGGTTGTTATGCCTCATGTATATGGCAATGTTGGTCATCTGGAACACAAATTAAGCTGCAGAAGTTAAGAAGGCTACTGGGTAGTAAAAATAGAAGTTATAAAATTGATACATTAAAGTTTATGCATTTTACTCACAGCTGAGTCCCTCAAACCTTACTTCACAGCCTAATTAACTCTTATTTTAGACACATTTCCAACACACTTGATTGTCTGCTATTCCAGACCTAGGCAGATTAGAAGCACTTGATTTTTAAAAAATAATAATTGGGGAACAGAGTGGGCCGATGAGAGAAAAGCCAAAAGCAGAATCACTTCTAGCACAAAGGTTAAGTGAGAGCCTAACAGCAGAGAGATTATTTAAAAAAAAAAAAAAAAGTAAATAAAAATAAAACGGTGATCCTCCCCTCTCTGCTCAGTAAGCACCTTCCTGAAGTGCACCCTCAAGTCTGGGTTCTGTCCCTGGTGCCACCCCAGGCCCTGTGTACAGACTTCTGACACCCCACACCCTCCCCCTCAGTCATAACCTTCTGCATCCTCTCCCCTCTGGATTCACAGTCAGGCCACTCAGAGGCAGGAACCAGATCTTCAGCACTGTCTCCTAGCACGTCCCATCCCCACAGGGCTTAGCACACAGTAGGTGCTCAATATATGCCTCATGAAGGAATATCATCTTCTAAAACAGACATATACCCTAGACTTAAGTTGATTTCTGGTAAGGCACAGCGAGGCCAATGCACAGTTTCATCTCCTTTTCTTCCCAAATCCTCGATAAAAGAACAGCAAAAGAATAAACCAGCTGAAAACCCCCTCAGGGAGGAAGGGGACATGATAGCAGGCAAGATGTCACACATCTTTGAAAAGTGGTAAGCTGATGAAGAGGTGAGCAGTCGGCAATGCTGCAGAGGGTGGAAGTGCCCCCCCACATGCTCAGTGGGGAATGAGTGGGCTCAGCCCAACTAGACACTTCCAGACACTGCAAAGGTGCAGGCGGCAGGGCCACAGAACAGGGAGAGAGGTTGCAAATGTCCCTGTGCACGGAGCAGGAAGGCCCAAAGTCCCCACCCAGGTGATGGAGGTTTATTCTCCAGAGAAGCTGAATCAGCACAACCCAGACATGGTCACAGGCACAGGGGGACCAGGCAAGGGTCTGAGTGCTGAATACAGGTCTCTCAAGGAGCCCATTTGTGTCCAGCTCCCAGGACACCACAGGCAGGAGGATGGAGACATCTTCTCCAGGGAAACAGAAAGGCTCCCAGAGAAATGATCCACTAAGAGGACTGGATTCGTGAACAGGCCATTAGCACAATGCTGAGAAGGAGGTCCTCGTTCCAGTGGTCTGATACCGTGCGGTTGCTGTCTTTTTTTTTTTTTTTTGAGACAGACTCTCACTCTGTCACCCAGGCGGGAGTGTAGTGGCATGATCTCAGCCCTCTGCAAACTCTACCTCCCAGGTTCAAGTTATTCTTTTGCCTCAGCCTCCTCAGTAGCTGGGATTATAGGTTTGCGCCACCTCACCCAACATGGCTGCTGTCTTGACTTTAATACAGGCATTGCCACCTAAGGACATTTTGGTCAATGACAGACCGCATATACAATAGTGGTCCCATAAGATTACAAGAGAGCTGAAAAATTCCTATGGCCTGTGACCTCGTGGCTGTCCTGAAGTCACAGTACAATGCATTACTCACATCTGTGGTAATGCTGGTGTAAACAAATCTACTGCATTGCTGTCTAGTACCTATAATCATATATGGTACACAACACCTGACAATAATAGACAATGTTTCTGGTTTATGTTTACTATGCCACGCTTTTTATTATTTATTATTATAACTATCATAATTATTATTATTTTTTTAAGACGGGGTTTCACCATGTTGGTCAGGCTAGTCTTGAACTCACAACCTCAGGTGATCTGCCCGCCTTGGCCTCCCAAAGTGCTTGGATTACAGGCATGAGCCAGCACGCCCAGCAATACTATTACTATTTTTGAGACAGAGTTTGAGACACTCTTGTTGCCCAGGCTGGTGTGCAACGATCTTATCTCACTGCAACCTCTGCCGCCCAGGTTCAAGTGATTCTCCTGCCTCAGCCTCCTGAATAGCTGGGATTACAGGGGCGTGCCACCACAACCAGCTAATTTTTGTATTTTTAGTAGAGATGGGGTTTCACCGTGTTGGCCAGGCTAGTCTCAAACTCCTGACCTCAGGTGATCTGCCTGCCTCAGCCTGCCAAAGTGCTGGGATTAAAGGCGTGAGCCACTGTGCCCAGTTACTTATTATTATTATAGAGTGTATACCTTCTACTTATATTTAAAAAAAAAAACAAAAACTGTAAGACAGCCTCAGGCAGGCCCTTCAGAGGGTATTCCAGAAAGAGGTATAGTTATCATAGGAGATGACAGCTCCAGCATATTACTGTCCCTAGAGACTTTCCAGTGGGACAAGATATGGAGGTAAAAGACAATGATATTAATGATCTTGACTGCATGTAGGCCTAGGATAATATGAGTGTGTCTTACTTTTTAACAAAAACATTCAAAAAGTTTTTTAAAAAAAGTAAAAATGTTTAAAAATAGAAAAGAGCTTATGGACAAGAATTTTTTTGTACAGTTGTTCAGTATGTGTATGTTTTAAGCTAAGTGTTATTACAAAAGAGTCAAAAAGTTTTAAAAATTTACAAGTTTATGAAGTAAAGTTACAGTAAGCTAAGGGTAATTTATTTTGAGAGAGAAAAATTTTTAAATAAATTTAGTGCAGCCCAAGGATACAGGTTTATAAAGTCTATAGTAGTATGCAGTTATGTCCTAGGCCTTCACATTCACAGAGCACTCACGACCTCACTCAGAGCAACTTCCAGTCCTGCAAGCTCCATTCATGGTAAGTGTTCTATGAAGGTGTACCTTTTTTTTTTTTTGACAGGGTTTGCTCTTGTCACCCAGGCTGGAGTGCAGTGGTATCATCACGGCTCACTGCAGCCTGCACCTCTCCAGCTCAAGCAATCCTCCCACCTCAGCCTCCTGAGTAGCTGGGACTAGCTGGGACTACAGCTAGTCCCAGCTACTGTAGTCCTGGGAGGGTGCCCTGGCAGTCTGCATTTATGGGCACACAGGTGTGTGCCATCACACTTAGCTAATTTTTTGTGTGTTTTTGTAGAAATATGGTCTCCCTATGTTGCCCAGGCTGGTCTCCAACTCCTGGGCTCAAGCAATCCTCCCACTTCAGCCTCCCAAAGTATTAGGATTACAAGCATGAGCCACCCTGCCCGGCCCCATCTTTTTAATCTTTTATATAGTATTTTTACTGTACCTTGTCTATGTTTACATACACAAATACCATGTGTTCCAATTGCCTACAGTATTCAGTAGAGTAACACGCTGTCCAGGTGTGTGGCCCAGGAGCAACAGACTAGCCCATACAGCCTAGGTGTGGAGTAGAGGAACATGCTCTCCAGGTGTGTGGCCCGGGAGCAATAGGCTAGCCCATACAGCCTAGGTGTGGAGTAGAGTAACACGCTGTCCAGGTGTGTGGCCTGGGAGCAACAGGCTAGCCCATACAGCCTAGGTGTGGAGTAGAGTAACATGCTGTCCAGGTGTGTGGCCCGGGAGCAACAGGCTATCCCATACAGCCTAGGTGTGGAGTAGGCTCTACCATCTAGGTTTGTGTAAGTGCACTCTCTGATGTTCCCATAATGACAAAATCACCTAACGATGCATTTCTCGGGACATATTCCTGATGTTAAGTGAGGCATGACTGTATCTTTATCTTTCAGTTTGCACTTTGTAAGTTAAGCCCAGTGGAACAATGCAGCATGTGCTGGCAGCCTGGAGCCTCAGCTCACATGTGGTCCTGCCTCGCACTGCCTCAGCCACCTCCCTGAACTGGGTTCTTGGCCACCCAGAGGCTGCTGCACCCTCTACTCCTGTCAGAGAGCTGGGCACAGGGAGGACCATGCAGGCCCCATGCACCAAGTTGTGAGGCAGGACTTCGGGTGCCTGTGAGGGTCTGTACTTGTCCGAAAGTGTCCCCTGTGGCTAAGGAAGAGAAACATTAAATAGCAAATAAAAAAACACCTTGCCAGGTAGAGAGAAAATGAGGGGAGAGAGAGAACTCAGAAAGGAAGGAAAACCTTCTTTCTGTTTTTTGAACAAGGGTCTTGCATTTCTATTTTGCACTGAGCATGACACAGTCAGCTCTGCCTAGAAATACTGATATTTGGAGGACCCCAATGAAACAGATCATTGCTCAGTGAGCCTACACATGTATACATAGAAAAGGAATTCTGGAAGAAAAAGGAATTCTGAGGAAAGGAGACAATGCAGGAACTAAAGAACATTTAAAAAACACTCTACCATCTTCAGAGCAGACAGACGTGAGGATACAATGAAAAGAGAGAGGGGGACAAATCCTGGCTCTATCACTTACTCCATGTGTGGCCCTGAGCAAACCACTTTGCCTCAGTGGCTGGTTCTCCATCAGTAACATGAGTTGTTGTAAGGGAGGGTTCCCTGGCAGTCTGCATGTACGGGCACACAGCTAAGCCTATACTTCCCAGCCTCCCCCCGCAGTCAAGTGGCCTCCTGGGACCGGGTGCTGGCTAATGGACTGTGGGTGGAAATGACGTCTGCCTGTTCCAGGCCTGTCCCCCGGAGCCTCCTGCAGAGGATCCAGTGGAGGACAGTGAGGCACTAGAAGACATGAGTGAAAGGAGGCATCTTGGCATCATCTTTGGCCTCTGCCAGGTCCCCGAGTTGCAATGGAGTCAGACGTGAATGAGAAACAGACCTGACTGTGTTCAGCCCCCAAAACCTGGGCGTTATTTGTACTAACATTTGGCTCAATCTACTAACACTGAGCGTTAAATGACACATGTATATATAAAATATTTGACTCATAGAACGTGCTCAATAGTTTTGCCTAAAATAGAGGGAAGCAATTCAAATGAGCGGTATCTTTTTCAAGGATTTAATCATCTTTCAAATTTTAACTTCATCTCTATTGTTTTATCCCCCAAGTGCCTGGGAGGTAGAGAGATGCTTTTTAGACTACGTAAGGCATCTCAGAGAGACTAAGTGACTAAGCTAGGGCCCCAGGGGCCAGTGGCAGGACAGAGACAGGCATCCAGGCCTCCTCATCTGGGTCTCCCCCGCACTGGAGCGTATCAACATCTGAAGTTGGCCAGAGTGACTTACTCACTTATTTAATCCCCCTCAACAACCCGAGGAGGTTGGGATTAATATCGCTCCCATTTTTATAGATGTGAAAACTGAGGCTCAGAGAGATTAAGTGACTTGCCCAAAGTCCCAAAGAAGACTAGGCGCCATGGCTCAGACCTGTAATCTCAGCACTTTGGGAGGCTAAGCCAGGCGGATCACTTGAGCTCAGGAGTTTTGAGACCAGCCTGGGCAAAATAGTGAAATCCCATCTCTAGAAAAAATACAAAAATTAGCCAGGCGCAGTGGTGCATGCCTATAGTCTCAGCTCCTTGGGAGGCTGAGGCAGGAAAATCGCCTGAGCCCAAGAAACAGAGGCTGCAGTGAGCTGAGATCATACCATTGCCCTCCAGCCTACGTGACAGGAGTGAAACTCTGTTTCAAAAAAACAAAACAAAACAAACCTAAAATCAAACAAACAAAAAAAAAACAGTCTCACAGCACTGGGATTTGAACCCAAGCAGTCTGGCTCCAGAGTCCCTACCCTTAACTACCACATGCCTCCATCGGTAAAGGCTAGCTTACCACTGCACTGTTCTGCCCCTCAGGCATGTCATATATTTTGGAGATCTTTCCACATCAGTGCACAGAAAGCAGTCTTATTCTTCCAACCAAAACCCTTGAATGAATAAACAAATATGTGTGTGTGTGTGTGTGTGCGTGTGTGCGTGTGTGTGTTATTGTTGTTGTAGAGACAGGATCTCGCCTATACTGAACAGGCTGGGCACAAACTCCTGGCATCAAGCAATCCTCTTACCTCGTCCTCCCAAAGTGCTGGGATTACAGGTGTGAGCCACCCTGCCCAGCCTGAATATTTTATAAACTGTCTCCTACTGATGGACTTTTAAGCTATTTCTCATTTCTCATTGTGGTAAAATATACATAAAATTCACCATCTTAACCACTTTTAAGTATACAGTTCTCTGGTGTTAAGTATGTTCACATCATGGGCAGCCATCACCACCAACCATCTCCAAAACACTGCCAGCTTCCCCCACCTGCAACTCTCTACCCATTAAATTCGACCTAGGCACTCTTCCCTTCTCTAGCTCCTGGAAACCACTGTCTGCTTTCTGTCTCCACGACATTCACTACACTAGGTATCTCATGTAAGTGGAATCACACGGTACTTATTCTTTTGTGACTGTCTTAGCTTTCTGCTATTACAAACCATGCTCTGGTGAATTTCACTGGACTTATTATATTGTGAGCATTTAAAGAAAAAGGATAAATAATACAGCTATCTCTGGCATAATACAAAAGAAACCAATGATTAGGGAGGGAAAATGGGCAACTTCAGGAGAGAAAAAGGGAGAGGTTTAAAAAAAAAAAAAACACCCTATTTTTAAAATATCTTTAGAATTCTGTATCTTGTTCATACATTACCTAGTTAAAAATATTTGTTTAAAAATTAAAGGTAACTACTAGAAAAATGTAATAGAAGATGCACAAATTCCAAACCCTTTATTGACCCTTATGGCACAGACCACAAACTGTCCAATAAAATCTATCTCCTGTTGTCCATAGTCATGGAACAGAAGCTGGCAAGTGGCTGGCCTGCTATATATTTCCCATCCTCCTCCGCAATGAGGCTTGTCCATGTGGCTGAGACTCCCAGTGGCATCTGAGGGGGAAGTAATGTGCCTTTTCCAGGCCAGTGCCTCCCACTCCATGCTTTCCATCCCCTTGCTGTGAGCCAGTGCAAGAATGTGGCTACAGCCCTGTCTCAGCCATGAAGATAGCAAAACATGCAAAGAGATAGTAGAGAAAAGTGATGGAAGGAGCCTGGATCCCTGAACCATCCTGTGGAGCGGAGTGACTTGCCCACCTGGAACCTGAGCTGTTACACAGGAGAGAAATAAACTGTCTCATTTAAGCTAGTGGATCTGGGGATCTTTTTGTCATAGTAGCTAGTATCACTTTAATATAACCCATTTGGGGTTATAGGAAACTGCCTCCAGTGATATCAGGGAAAGATTTCAAGGGAAGAAAGAAAGAAATGGAAGCTAAAGTGGTACTTGAGGCTCTTTTTGAAGCACCTGACAACACACCAGCCTCAGAAGTTTTGGGGTGAGGTGGGAGGAATATCTCCATTTTCAACAAAAATTCCTAGTCATGATCTGATCTTGTTTGGGCTGATCCCATCTCCAGGCTGCAGTCACAACAGTCAGGAACATGGACTTGACCTTCTCTCAGTCACTAACTTACATAGTCTGCCTGTGCAAGTTACCTCACAGCTTAGACTTATAGAGGGAGAACAGGACAAGGACTCAGGTCTGACTCCTTGGGTCTAGGCTTTTCCCTGGGACCTGCTGGATTAAACGTTGACTTTAAGGGGTTAAATGTTGGATGCAAAAATGTCAACAGGGAAGGTACCACCCACAAGCCAAGAGTTGGTTGCTAGTTTGAAGTTTTACAAGCCAATCCTGTGAACAGGTGATAGGGGAGGATCATCCTGGGATGTAAAGAGTTCAATGAGAAGTCAAATGAGGTGCAGTGGACAGGCCATCCACACTGGGAATCTAGGACAGGGAGCCCACAGCATCCTCTCACTAGACCACTGAAGCATCTCCACTTTATACTACGATTCCTGCTTAAGACCTGATCTCATGTGGGCTTAGTCCATCTCCTCTGTGCCTCTGCTGAGCAAAAAAATATGCAGCTTTGATCCCTTGGGACTTACTGGCTCCAACAACAAGTCAGTGTGGATATGAGACTTTGAACTTTGCTTGATTTCTCAACTCGATGAATGAGGACAAGGAAGAGGAGTGGAGAAGCAATCTGGGTGAGAGGTGGCTAGAAGATCCCAGAAGTTGGATAATTTCAAAAACAGCCAGCATCTCGGCTGAGCTGCCATCTGCACCTATCTGAAGTTCGGTGCAGAGTTCAAGGGAGGGGTAGAGCACATTCATCAACTGGGCTTCTTGGCCAGCAGAGCAGGGCACATCCCCAGCACCCAGAGGGAGGAGGAAGGGCCCAGCCCCACCCCCAATCTGGCTCACTCCCCTTCCCCTCTGCCTCCTTCCAAGCTGCTTCTCCAAACCTCCCAAGGCAGCAAAGACAGAGCCTATTTAAAACAACCTCCAGAAGGTAATTAAACAGAGCCTGAAGGGGATCCTTCTGTAAGGCAAAGAATGCCTCCATAAAACAAACAAAAAAAACTTCCTAATTTATCAGTTGGGCCAATCGCATTATACCTCACCATTAATTTTGTAACCATGGTTACTCCCAGGTAATATGTACCTTTTGCAAGTCTATGTTGGGTGAGGGTACCCCCAATTCTACAGACTCACGAAAGAGGAGACTCTTCGCCCATTTCTGCAGCATAACACACAGCAGCAGTTGCAACTTCCCTATACATGCAGCTTGTTTCTATCCAGACTCGGGTTTAAATTCTAGATCTCCCACTTGCTGGCTGTGTGATTTAGGGCAATGTACTTAATCTTTCTGAGCCTCCTCTTCCTCATTTGTAATATGAGGATGTGAAATACTTTGTAGGTTACTGTGTAAATAATTCATTTATTTAACAAATCCACTTATTTAACAAATATTTATTGGGCATCTACTATGTGCTGAGCACGGCTCTAGGTGCTAAGGATACATCAGTGACAAAAAACAGACCAAAATCTCTGCTTTTGTAGAGTTTACAGGGTTGCACAGACAGACAAACAATAAGCAACACGAACAAAAATTAAGCAAATTCTCTGACATGTTAGAAGGATAAGTGCTTCGGGGAAACTAGGGAAAACAGAACAGAGCAAGAGGATAGCGAGTGTGAGCTGGTCACAGAGATGGAGATTACAGACATAAGGTGGTTAGGGTGGGTCTCATTGAGGTGATACTGGAGGAAACACTTGAAGGAGGGAATGAGTCAGGCAGCTATCTAGCAAGAGATTGTTCTGGCAGACAGAACAGCCAGTGCAAAGGCCCTGAGACAAAAGTGGGCCTATCTGGCAGGTCTGAGAGACAGCAAGGAGGCCAGTGTGACTGGTGTGAACCCAATAAGAGAGAGCAGTAGGAGACAAGGTCAGAGAAGACGGGGCTTTGTAGGCCAGGTTAAGGACCATGGCTTTTACTCTACGTGCAAAAAAGGAACACTATAGTTTCTACTAGAGCAGTGGTTCTCAACTGGGGGTGGATTTTGCACCCAGGGGACATTTGGCAACATCAGGAAACATTTTTGGTCATCATGACTGGGGGAGGGGAAACTACTGGGATCTAATGAGTCAAAGCCAGGCATGTTGCCGAACACCCTCAGTACACTGGACAGCCCTTGCAAAAAAGAATAATCTGGCTCCAAATGCCAACTGTGCCAAGTCTGAGAAGCCCTGGAGCAGAGGAACAAATAATGTCACGTATAATTTCACAGATCACTCTGTCTGCTGTATTGGCAATGGACAGAGGGACCCAGGTAGCATGCGAAGAGCATCCGGGAGGCCACTTCAGGGACCCAGCCCACAGATGTATCTACAGCACTCAGTAGGACACCTAGCATATCACACAAATGACTTAGCTTATACTCATCATTCGCCTGTTCTGTGCTATCACTTAGGGCCACGCTGGGCCTGGCCCAGAGGGGAAGGGTGCTGACCAGGATCTACAGAGCTTTATGCTAGGAGTCGGGATAAGACTAGTGGGTCAGCCAAGCCTTCCCTTCAGCATCTAACAAACCTGCTGACACCCACAGAAGACTTGGGGCACAAGTATTTTTAAGCCTCTGGTATTTGCTCTGCTATTTTCAGCAAAGCCCAAACACAGCTGACCCCATTTCCTTTCTGCCAGAGAAGACTTACAGGATCTCTTGCATCCCAGCAACTCTTTCTCCTAGGCAGGTCACAGACAGAAATCCATCCTGCATGGGGGCTCTGAGTAACCCACACATTCATTACACTGGCTGCAGGGTAGGCACTTATGAAAGGTTGGCTGGTTCCCAACCTCTGAGGAATATGGAATGATGGACAAGCCCCACCACTCTGGAGCTATGGTGGTTCCCAGTAACCTGCTCACCGCACTCCCAATCACTCTAGTCGCTTCCAAGCTGGTTTCCATAATAGCACTTACTCCTCCCAGTCCACTCTGGCACTGCCACCGACTGATCCTACCGCAATACCACGGTCGTGCTACTCCCTTGCTCAACAGCTTTCAGTAGCTTCCTCTTACCCCATATAATGCATCCAGCATCTCTGCCTGGTTTTCAAAGCCTTCACAATCTGGCCTGTACCCTCCAACTTCCTTCCAGCTTTCTCTCTCTTAACTCTTTCTCTCTGTCTCTCTCACTTCCAGAAGATGTCTCTCCCATTAGATCTAAGAGGTCCAGTGTCAGATCCCTACCCCACCACATACTAGCTATGTGACCTTAGGCAAATAATGCAACCTCTCTGAGTCTCAGTTTTCTTGCCTGTAAAATAGGGTTGATATAGGTACCTACTGACAAGTTTATGTGAAAATTAGCTGAGATAATACGTGGAATGCGCTGGTACTTATGGTACAATACCCAGCACTTCATAAGCAGGCAGCGAGCAGTGGCTCGCCATGGGGGAGGGGGTCTTCCATATTTAGCCCTACCCACCTCCATCCACACCAAACCATTCTGGCAAAGTCCCAGCACATACAAGTGTACAGATCAGAGTCAACAGTCAGAAATTTAGTTGGCTGTGTCTATGCTTAACATTTTTGCACACTATGGCTTTGTTTTTTTTAACTGATAGCTACAGTCCTTATTAGGGTTCCTAGCTCATCAAATTTTCACCTGCTAAACCCAAAAGGTAAATTATACTCATTTTAATTTTGTCCTAGGAACCAGTGATTCACTGATAGAGCAACCTTTTTTTTTTTTTTTGAAACAGAGTCTTGCTCTGTCACCCGGGCTGGAGTGCAATGGCGTGATCTTGGCTCACTGCAACCTCTGCCTTCCGAGTTCAAGCAATTCTCCTGTCTCAGCCTCCCAAGTAGCTGGTACTACAGGTGTATGCCACCACACCTGGCTAATTTTTGTATTTTTAGTAGAGATGGGTTTTACAATATTGGTCAGGCTGGTCTCAAACTCCTGACCTTAGGTGATCCACCCACCTCGGCCTTCAAAGTGCTGGGATTACAGGTGTGAGCCACTGCACTCAGCTGGTATAGCAACATTTTAACAAGGTAATGGTCCTGGAGAGGGCAGCCACACACAACAGAAGACCAAACCAAGGCCATCAAGAGGGAACAAACTATCGATATATTTGCGCACACTCGCTGGTGAGATGTTGTACCTGAAAGGCAGGTTACATGACAAATTGGGTAGCAAAAGAGAGTGTCACAAGTTAATCAGTCCCACCCACAACACCAGGATGGCCTGCAGGCCTTGGGACCCAGTTGCAGGTTTCTGGCCCACACACCTGCAACGGCATCAGAGTAGCCACAGAGCCCAGGTGCAGGTGAGGCCGCTGTCCAGACTGAGACCAAGAACCACCCAGGCTGCCTCAGATGAGCAGGGCTAGTCTGGGCCAGGAACAGTGACTGTTAATTATGAATTGCTAAGCCCCTCAAGCCCTGAGCTGCCATGTCACCACCCATCCCCTCTGTTCCTGTCTGTGGAGGCCAGAGGAGGGTGTAGATTGGCTGACTGAAGCCCAGGGAGGGAAGCATTTGTGAGAGCTGGTGCTGGGGGAGCCAGGAGGCTGGGGGAGGGAGGGAGAAGGAGGATCTGCCTCTAGGGGGCCATAGTGGCAGGCTCACACCTAGAGCACTGTGCCACCCAGCCACCAGATGGACACTGCAGGCATCACCAATAGGAGCCAGAATCGGGAAGCACAGCTAGTGCCAAACCACCCCCCCCAGTTCCCCTCCTCCTCAGCTCCCTGGAGGCACATGGGGGCTTTCAGGACAGAAAACAAAGGAGGCCCAGGAAACAGGACAGGCAGCTTTAAGCTACTGAAGGGAGCAAAGAGGAGGAAATGTGGCTTCATTCTCCAAACTATGGGAGCTGGAAGGGATGCCAAGAGGCCAATCGCAGCAAGAAAGGGGCAGAGCGGAGCTTGGGTCGGGAGCAAACACAGGGTCAGGAGAGCATAGAGGCAGCATCTAACTCTCACAGGTCTGAGAAAACACGAAAAGGTCTGGGGAGCGTGGGGTACCGGGTCACGCCATCCAGGCTCTTAGGTGCTCGTGGCCAGAGTGAAGTCCCGCTGCTCGGGAAAGAGGAGATCGCAGTCTGCCCTCCCGGCTGACAGCTGCAGGCTGCACATGACTCAGCACACAGTGCACACGCCTTCAGGTGAGCCCGGCGTAAGCAGGCACTGCAAGTCTGTCACTTTCCCAGGGCCCTGCACAGAGGCATCTGGCCAAGGTGCTGCTTCCACTCATGCATCTGCCCTCCATTCCCATCACCATGTTCCAATCTAGCACATTCGCCCATTCCCTCCTTCTGCAGGGTCTTGCTCCCTCTACCTCTAGCACAGTGAGCATCTCCTCGCCTTGGACCACCCCTACCCGCTCTTCACCAGCCCTGTCAGCCCTCACATCTCAGGCAAGAAATTTCTTCCAGACACCCCAAGTCTGGGAGGGTCACCCCTTCCACAGCTCTCCCACGGTATCCTGTGCTTTCGCTGTCACTGCCTGGTTTCTGGTGGTGCAGATTAAGAACCTTATCCAGCTTCCTACCTGCTCTATTCCCCCAAGCCCTACCCTCACATCTGGTCCATAGTGATGGACAGAAGAGAAAAAAGGTGAGAAAACCTACGTGTCAGCCTACAATGCCTAATATTTGACTAACAGAAGTTCCAGAATGAAAAAAAAAACGATGAAAGCAATTAAAAATTTTGCCAGAACTGAAGACAGGAGTCTTCAAATTGAAAGGGGTCATCAAGAATCCAAAATGATACATTTTAAAAGAAACAGCATTGTGGAATTTCAGAAACGAATTTCACAGATAAAGAGAAGATCCTAAATATTTCCAAAGAAAGAAAACAGACCGCAAAGAATCAGGAATGAAACGGCATCAGGTTTTTCAACAGCTATATTGGAACCCAGAAGAAAATAGCGCAATGGTCTTCAAAATCTGAAGGAAAATGATTGTCAACCTAGAAATTTCTCCTCAGCCAAACTGTCAATTAAGGCTGAGTGCAGAATTATAATTTTTCAGACATAAAAAGACTCAAAACTTTCTTCTCATTTACCCTTTTTCTGGAAGCTACTAGAAGAGGTGTTCCGCCAAAATGATGAAATATACCAAGAAAAAGGAAGACCTGGAACTCGGAGGTAGGCCCCAGAAAGAAAAATTTCAGGAAAACAAAAAGAAACTTAAAGACAGAAATCTTCAGATTGAAAGGAGGACTGAAAATACAGTCATGCATCACTTAACAACAGGGATCTGTTCTGAGAAATGCATCATTAGGTGATTTCATCATTGTGCAAACAGCATAGAGCACAAGCCTGCTACACACCTAGGCTACATGGTAGGTATAGCCTACTGCTCCTGGCTACAAGCCTGGATAGTATGTTACTATACTGAACATACAGGCAACTGTAACACAATGGTAGGTATCTGTATATGTAAACATAGTAATGGTTCAATAAAAATATGGTATAAAAGATAAAAAATGGTCACCTGCATTGGGCACTTACCATGAGTGGAGCTTGCAGGACTAGCAGTTGCTGTGGTGAGTCATTGAGTGTATGGTGGGTGAATGTGAAGGCCTAGGACATTACTGTACAGTACTGTAGACTTTTTCAACACTGTACATTTAAGCACACTAATTTTTCTTTTAATAAAAAATTAGCCAGTTGTGATGGTGTGTACCTATAGTCCCAATTACTCAGGAGGCTGAGGTGGGAGGATAGCTTAAGCCCAAGAGTTTGAGGTTACAGTGAGCTACATCCTCCACTGCACTCCAGCCCTGTGTGACAAAGCAAGATCTTGTCTCTTAAAAAAAAAAAAAAGTATTATTTACTCAATAAAATGACCCTTAGCTTACTGTATCTTTTTTTACTTTATAAAATTTTAAATTTTAACTTTCTGACTCTTTTATAATATTTAGCTTAAAACACAAACATGTTGTACAGCTGTACAAAAACATTTTTCTTTATGTCCTTATTCTTTATATCCTTATTCTATAAGTTTTCTATTTTAAAATTTTCAACTTTTTAAAAAACTATTTAAACTCTTAAAACTAACTAAAAACTAAGACACAAACACAGGCCTGCACAGAGTCAGGATCATCAAGACATCTCGAGGCAACAGGAATTTTTCAGTTCCATTATCATCTTTTTTTTTTGAGACAGGGTATCACTCTGTCACCCAGGCCGGAGTGCAGTGGTACGATCTTGACTCACTGCAACCTACACCTACCAGGTTCAAGCGATCCCCTCAACGCCCGCCTCAGCCTCCCAAGTAGCTGGGATTACAAGCATGCACCACCATTCCTGGCTAATTTTTTAATTTTTAGTAGAGACGGGGTTTTGCCATGTTGGCCAGGATCGTCTCGAACTCCTGACCTCAAGTGATCTGCCCGCCTTGGCCTCCCAAAGTGCTGGGATTACAGGCATGAGCCACCATGCCTGGTCCCCATGATCATCTTATGGGACCACTGTCATATATGTGATCCTTTGTTGACCAAAATGTCATTATGTGGTGCATGACTGTATTGAAAGGCCATGGGAGGGTACAGTGGGAGTGAGAGATAGTACAAAGGAAAGTATGCCAATGACAAAATCTGAGGTAGTTATTAACCCCAGATAAAACAAATTTGAAAAAGAGACATAATCATGATACAGCCAGTCTGACTATGCAGTAAATGTTATTTCTATAATTGTAACAACATGAAGACTGAATATGTATAGGCCCCAAAACCATGATAACTATTTCAAGAGTGGGTATGGATGGGGGAAAGAAGTGTGTTTAGAGGATTGGATGATAAGAGAGCTGAATCCTCAACTACCATAATAGATAATCCAAAAAAACTAATTGAGAAATAGCAGTGTAGATAAGCATATTCGTCTGAAATATAGAATACAGAATTTTATCTGAAGAACAGCGAAAAGTACTTGCTCCTAGGGAACAGGAACTGGGGAGGGATGGGGAGCATATAGTATTTTTCCTTATAAGCACTATTTTTTATTTTTTATTTTATTAATTTTTGAGACAGTTTCGCTTTGTTGCCCAGGCTGGAGTGCAATGGTGTGATCTCAGCTCACTGCAACCTCCATCTCCCAGGCTCAAGAGATTCTCCTGCCTCAGCCTCCTGAGTAGCTAGGATTAGAGGCACACACCGCCACACCCGGGTAATTTCTTTTGTATTTTAGTAGAAATGGGTTTCACCGTGTTGCCCAAGCTCTTCTCGAACTCCTGAGCTCAGGCAATCTGCCTGTCTCAGCCTCCCAAAGTGCTAGGATTATGGGTGTGAGCCGCCACGCCTGGCCCCTTATAAGCCCTTTATTAGCACTATTTGACTTCTTGAATTATGTACACACGACTTTGAAAATTTTTAAATTAATGTTTGAAAAAGTTTTTGAAATAAAGTTTATGAACAAAAAGATAGACTTTGGCACATGAACCATCAGTCTCTGTAATCATTGAGTACTATATACCCTTACCCCCTCCACAAAACCAAACACAATCTTCAACATTTCAGGTATCTCTAATTCAAGTTCCTACATGATATTAAAAAATAAAACGACAGTATACTAGCCTAATCCTCAACATTCTCCTGGATCCTTCCCACCCTTAACCTGAATTTTTGAACAGTGGTATGCTGGTTTAATAATCTGTTCTCTGGAGAAAAAGTCCTGATTTGTAGCATTTGCCAACTTCTATGGTATAAATACTCCAGTCATGGCTGATTTCAAGCTCCCACTGTGTTGTGTCCCTGAATGTGGAATTGGGAAGAGATGCACACGGTCAGCTCTCGCAAGCCAGCGCAAGCCGGCCTCACCAAGCCACTGCCTTTGGGCCACCCTAGTCTTATCAGCCTCCATGTTTCCCACTGGACCTGGAGCACAGGAGAGATCTGGGCATCTCCAAAGAGCTTTTAGTCCACAGCAGTACGTACCAGGAGAAGTAGATACTGGAGGAAAGAAGTGGTTCTGGCTGCAGGGAAGGGGTTGTGAATGTATCACTCTCCTTCCCTTCCCCCGCTGGCAATGCTCCCACCTCCCACAGGGTTACCTGTTCATTGGTAACTCCCGGGCGCAGGGTTCCATGCTTATAGTCCTCCAGCAGCTGCACAGCCTCTCTGAGACGTCTCTGCAAAAGAAAGAAAAGAGACATTGAGAGGCACAGATCCAGGGCTCCTGCAAATCTTTCTTTTGTGGGATTACATCGGTATCAAATACTGCCAGCAAAAGGTCTCGGGCCTGCCCTCAGTTCATGGGATACACACAAAAAGAAATACTACCTAAATGTTCTTATTTGGCAGTTTAAAAAGTGAAGTAGAGCAATGTGTGCTTCCTTGGTCATCTCCCCCAAGATATTTTGATGAGTGAAAAAGCAAATGGCCCAGCAGTATGATGCTGCTTCTTGTACCAAATAAACAACACACGCATATAAAACAGTATTTCCTATGGGAACATTTATATGTATATGTCAATGTATCAGAAAAGCCCTAAAAGGAGAGCAACCAACCTGGTGGCTGGGGTTACCTCAGTGTAGAAGGAAATGGCCAAGACTTAGCAAGGGGTGTCAGAAGGAACTTTAATCTTAATTAACGTTGAAAGCTTTTAGGCTGGGTGCAGTGGCTCATGCCTGTAATCCCAGCACTTTGGGAGGCCGAGGTGGGCGGATCATGAGGTCAGGAATTTAAGACCAGACTGACCAACCTGGTGAAACCCCTGTATCTACTAAAAATACAAAAATTAGCTGGGTGTGGTGGCACGCCCCTGTAATCCCAGCTACTGAGGAGGCTAAGGCAGAAGAATCGCTTGAATCCAGGAGGTGGAGGTTGCAATGAGCCAAGATCGCACCACTGCACTCCAGCCTGGGCAACAGAGTGAGACTGTCTCAAAAAAATAAATTACAGCAAAAACAATAAACAGACAACAGTGATAGAAGGAAGCTCATGTCAAGGTCCAGATGAGGGACCCAGACACCAAGGAAGTCCGAATGGGGGAAGAAACCCAGTGAAGCTGCCCTGTTCCCCTTTTGATGGAGAGATGAGACTGGCTAGGCATGAGAGTGCAGAGACCTCAACATAGGCCCCTTAGTCTAAAAGAAGAATGCAGTCTCAGGAAGGGCTCTCAGTGGGGCAGGCAGGATTTTCTGAGCTGGCTGACAGAGTGGAAAATGAACAGCCAACCCAAACAAACCAGTGAGGCCACCCTCAACCCCTCAGGCCTGCATGTGAAGCACCCGCATGTGAAACACTGTGGTGGCCAGCACTGGTCTAACCCAGGCCTGGCCCAAGACAGAACCGTAGGCAGTCTGGGGACCAAGAACACTTTTCTTACTTGGAATGGCTTGAAGACTGAAAAGTACTGTCCCTTCCCTTCCAAATACGGAAGGGTCCAGCAGTTCCTAGATTCCAAAGAGCCCCTTCTTCCTAGGTACTGTTCATTTCCAAAGTGGACATAGCTTTGTAGTTGTTTTTATTTTGTCCCCATTGCACAAGTAATTCATGCTGTTTAAAGAAAAAGTACAAAAAGTAATGAAAAAGTACAAAAAGTAATCTTAAATCTGTAAACACATCCCTGAGATAACCACTCCAAAAGTGAGGATGATTTTCCTTCTAGACCTAATACGTTTATCAACAAAATTGGATCGTGTTATTTGTTTTAACTTGCTTAAGGTCACACAAATAGCAAGTGGATGATTTAGTATTTGAACCGAGTTTAGTCAGACCCCTCTCTGCACACCCCACCACACACCCCCTCAATACCCCTAAAGCCTCCTAGTGATGCACTGAGGCCCCTACCCTTAAGCCTGCCCCCTCCCATCGTCTCAGCCTCTGAGGAACTGGACAATGAATGCTCTACTTTCCAATGCTGAATGGTGAATAGCCCCGTGTTCTCATTATTTTTCCCACTCTAGGGATTCTCCTGAGTTCCTATAACAACCTGGCCAGATTCCATCTCACTTGACACAGTCATCAAAGGGAGCCCTCCTGCCAAAAGAATAAAATCCAAAGGGCCCTAATCTTGGCAAAGGGCATGGGTTGAGGGAGAATGAGATCCAGGGTTCCTGCAGACAAATCTGAGAGTCCAGGACTGAAGGAAGCTGGAACCTGCTTTTCTGCCTCTGAGAGCTACAGCCTGGCCTTGGACCTTAGGAAACCTCTGTCAAAGGCTGAGGGGCTGAGGCTCCAGGCCTGTGGGACAGGCAAGGCCCCAGGCCACCTGTCTGGAGAGGGCACTGCGGCCTGGCTGTTCTAGGGGCTGGTGCCCCCCGCTTCAGAGAAAGGGCCTATATTATGGACACTTGGGGAAGGAGAGGAGAGTCTCCCTGTTTAAACCCTTCACATGTCCCTGGACTGTGAGGCTCGGCAGAAGGGTCTGAGTATTTGAGGAGTGGGGAAAGGTGGGTGGCAGGGTAAACTGAGTATTTGAGGGCTGGGAGGTGGGTGGCAGGGTGAACTCTGCAGGAAATCTTTTCAACCAAGAACAAACAGGCACCAGCCCCTGAACACAAAGGCTGTGAGGGATCCAGCAGGGGGTAGCAGGCGGACACAGCCCAGGATGCTGTTCCCAAACACTACTCCATCGCCAGCCTGCCAGCAAGTTTCACCATGAGAGTCCCTTCGTTTATTTGAGAGGAGGGTGGTCTCCAGAAGATCCCTCTGGAGGGCCTGCACCCAGGAGGTCTGTTCCAGCGGAACAGAATTTGAACAGAGAAGAATCCTGGGCCCCACTGGTCCTGCCTCAAGGCCCTGCATGAGGGGGGAAGGGTGGGGAAGAGGGGCAGGATACCTCAATGAAGGGAAATGGGGGACAGAGGGACAAGGAAGAAAAAGAGGCACAAAAAGGAAAGCTAAGGAAGAGTCGTCGGAAGCAAAACCCATCTCTTCTTGGGGAGACTGTGCCCTGTTCACACAGGATGTGGATAAGATTACCTCTCTGCAGGTCCACATCCTAGAAACATGGGGGCCATTCCCTCTCTGAGAAAACTGGGGCCAAGAGGGAAGGGTACTTCCTTGCCCAAGGTCACAGAGTGGGTGAGTGACACCTAGAAACCCCAGGAAACCTCACCTCTATTTCCGAGCCATTTCCATGAGCCATCTGCACAGAAGAACCTGCTGTACTCACGCCAGTCGACCGTCTCCCAAAGAAACCTCAGCAATACCTGAAGCCCCCCAGAAGTGATGCCCTCTGAGGCAGGGCACCCCAAGTGAAAAAACAGCCTCTTTTACTCTCAAAGCTGAGCCCAGCCTAACACAGAAAAAACAGAGAACATGCTTAGAGAGGAGGCAGGTATAGCTGAAAAATAGGCCATTTTAGGCAAAGCAGAGTTTGGGAGCCCAAATGCTTACAGAACTGAAAGACTGTGGGGTGGTGCGGGGGTGAGGAATTGGCAGTGGGGCATGCAGGATGGCAGAGAGGTTATGTTCCACCATGCCTTGATGGTTCAGTAGCTGTTCTCATTGGGCCAATCTTGCACCGCTGAGGGCAGGGCCGTGCATCCTTACCAAGGCTTGACCATTACTAGAGTCACCTCCAAGCAGTGGGTCTTGAAGACCAAAGGTAATGGTTATGCGCAGGCAAAGTCCCAAGCCTTTCTCTTGTCTTCCCTCAACCACCCCAAACTCCATGTTCCCACCCAGCAGTCCTAGAACCCCAAGGGTTCTACCTGTCTGTGCTGGGATGGATCCTTGGCTCCCATCAGCCAGGAGCCCACCCTCTGAGAGGCCCAAAGAAGGGAAACCAGAGACACGTGGCTTTCCCTGCCCTGACCTCTAGTCACCTTAGGAGGCCAAGTGAGGTAAACTAATGCAATTCCAGCAGCATGACAGGTTGCGCATCCCTTCAGGAAAGAAACCAATCCACCTATCCCAAGAACTCTGAATACGACCATGGCTTCCAGCCTGGCTACCCTACTCTTGGGAGTTTATTCTAAACAGTAAATTTAGCAAAAACTACAAGTGATATGTTGGCTGGGCGCAGTGACTCATGCATGTAATCCCAGCACTTTGGGAAGCCCAGGCAGGCAGATTACTTGAAGTCAGGAGTTCGAGACCAGCCTGGCCAACATGGTGAAACCCCACATCTACTAAAAATACAAAAGTTAGCCAGGTGTGGTGGCACATACCTATAGTCCCAGCTACTTGGGAGGCTGAGGCAGGAGAGTTGCTTGAACCTGAGAGGTGGAGGCTGCAGTGAACTGAGATTACGCCACTGCACTCCAGCCTGGGTGATAGAGCGAGACTCCATCTCAAAAAAAAAAAAAAAAGTGATATGTCTAAGACTGTTTTGCGCAAGAAAGCAAAAGATAGGAAACAACCTATCTGTTAGACCAAAAAGTGTAATGGGATGATTATCTACACTACAGAACTTGATTTTTAAAAAAATAATAAAGACTTGGTGTAGTCCCAGCTACTTGTGAGGCTGAGGTGGGAGGATCTCAAGCTTGAGAGGCTAAGGCTGCAGTGAACCATGATCGCTGACACTGTACCCCAATTTTTTTAAAAGTTATAAAGACTGAGAAATGAAAATAATAAAAAAAAGTATGTGTTCAATGTCATAACTGCCAAAATGTATGCAGATGGGCAAGAACTTGAAGGATACTGACAATGGGTATGTTTTTAATTTAAAAATTCCATTAAATGTTTTAAAGTTATACTATCCAGTGCTGTCTAAAATACATTTTTCTTTTTTTCTGTTTTAGCTGTTTTTCCTTTTCTAGAATACATTTAAATGGACATCCTCACTTGCTGCTATTGGGAGTATAAATATAAAATCTTGGTATAGGTTGGTACAATTTGCAGGACAATGATATGGTTTGGCTGTGTCTCCACCAAAATCTCACCTTGAATTGTAATAATCCACACATGTCAAGGGCTGGGCCAGGTGGAGATAATTGAATCACAGACGCAATTTCCCCCATACTGTTCTTATAGTAGTGAATAAGTCTCACGAGATCTGATGGTTTTATAAATGAGAGTTCCCCTACACAAGCTCTCTTGTCTGCTGCTATGTAAGATGTGACTTTGTTCCTCATTCACTTTCCACCATGATTGTGAGGACTCCCCCATGTGGAACTAGGAGTCCATTAAATCTCTTTCCTTTATAATTATCCAGTCTTGGGAATGTCTTTATTAGCAGCATGAGAACAGACTAATACGGTAAATTTAGAAATATTATCTAAAGTCTTTCATGTGGATATTCCACTTCTAGAAATGTATCCAAAGGAATTAAAGGAAGTACAGTGAGATTTCTGTATGAGGATATTTATTGCAATATTATTTTTGAAAAAGACTTGAAACCACCTAAATGGTCAATAGAGAAAATAAGTTATACAGAATAACCATGTGATGAATTACTGTGCAATTAAACACTTTGAAATATTTCATGACATAAATAATATTGCAATTAATATCCTTGTATATAAATCTCACTGTAGTTCTCTTAATTCCTTTGGATAAATTTCTGGAAATGAAATTTCTGAATGAAAGACTTTTTAAGGGTCTCCATTATAAAGGTACCCTTTCCCCTTTGTAATTGCTAAATAATCACAGAGTGATACTTTGAGATCAAATGAGTATTCAGTTTCCCAATAACGTTTTACTCTTTGCAAATAGTTTTTATTAATGATCCTGGACAGAATCAGTTACTTCACTGAGAGTTACCAAAGGTAAAAAGGGGGAGCTTCCCCACCCACATTTTTAGTATTACTATAGTATCTTAGACTATCTGTGCTGCTATGACAGAATGCGACAGACCAGATAATTTATAAAGAACAGAAATTTATTCCTCACAGTTCCAGAAGCTGGAAGTCCAAGATCAAGAACTAGGATTTGGTGTCTGGTGAGGGCGGTATCTCTCTGCGGGGGAGGAAGGCTGTGTCCTCAACATGACAAGAACGGCAAGAGGCCTAAATGCTGTGTGAAGCCTCTTTTATTTTTTGAGACAGGGTCTTGCTTTGTCATCCAGACTGGAGTACAGTGGCATGATCACAGTTCACTGCAGCCTTGACCTCCCAGGCTCAAGTGATTCAAGTAGCTGGGATTAACAGGTGCCTGCCACCACACCCAGCTAATTTAAAAAGAAATTTTTTAGAGATGGGGTCTGGCCATGTTGCCCAGGTTAGTCTCAAACTCCTGGGCTCAAGTAATTCTTGAGACTTGGCCTCCCAAAGTGTTGCAATTACAGGCATTAGCCACCACACCCAGCCAAGTCTCTTTTATAAGGACCTCAATTCCATTCATGAGGGAGTGGCCCTCATGGCCTAATCACCTCTTAAAGGCCTCACGTCTTAATACAATCGCATTTGTCATAAAGTTTCAACACCTGAATTTTGGATGGGACACATTTCAGCCATAGCATCTCACCCCGCCGCTCCCCCATTTATGTCCTTCTCACATGTATTCATCCCATCTTAGTAGCCCTGAAAGTCAGTCATTCCAGCAGCAACTCAAAAATCTCAAGTCCAGAGTCTCATCTAGAATCCTCTAAATTAGATATGGATGAGACTCAAAGGTGTGATTCATCCTGAGGCAAATTTCCCTCCAGTTGTGAGCCTGTAAAAATCAAACAAAGTACATGCTTCCAAAGTACAATGTTGGGACATGCACAAAATGAACATTTATCTTCCAAAAGGGAGAAATACAAAAAAAAAAAAAAAAAAAAAAGAAGTAGTACCAGGTCCTCAGTAAATCTAAAATCCAACAGGGCAAACAACATTCGATTGTCAGAATTACTTCTGATTCCATGTCCTGCCTTCCAGACACACTGTGGCAGGAGTTGGGCCCCCAAGGCCTTGGACAGCCCCACTCCCATGGCTTTGCCAGACAGCCACACTTCAGCTCTCACACACTAACGTTGCATTCCTGTGATTTTCCCAGAAAGTTCCCTGCGACAACTTTCTGCCTGGGGTCCCAAGACTGTCTGCAACGTCCTTTGAAATCTGGATGGAGGTAGCCCTGAAGCCACAGCTCACACGCACACCTGCAGAGTTAGCACCAAATGGATGCTGCCAAGGCTTATCCTTGTACCTCTGTAGCAGTGGCCCAAGCTGCACCTGGGTCTGCCTGAGCCTCAGCTGGGGTGGCTAAGAAGCACTGTGCCAGTAACAGTGGGCAGAGACAACGAGCAGTGAGCCCTGAAGTCCCACAGACACTCTGTACCCCCCCGCTAGAAACTTCTGCCGCTAAGGCCTTGGCACTCTGCGTCTGTGATGAATGTGCCAACCCTGAAGATCTGAAATGCCTCCGGGGGTCGTTCTCCCATTGTCTTAATGAATAGCACCTGACTTCCTTCTAGCCATACTAACCTCCTTATCAAACAGTCACTTGGCCACACTCCTGGTTTTTTCTCCTAAACATGATTTTTTATTCTTTACATGGCCAGGCTGAGAATTTTCCAAATATGTATGTTCTGCTTCCCTTTTCATTATAAATTCTATCTTTGAATTGTTTCACTCTTCTTATATTTTACTATAAGCAATTAAGAGAAGCCATGAAGCATCCTGAATGTTTTGCTGCTTGGAGATTTCTTCTGCCATATATCCTAGTCCGCTGCTCTTAAGTCCTGCCTTCTACAAAATCCCAGGACACAGGCATAATTTAGCCAAGTTCTTTGTCACTTTGTAATAAGAATGGCTTTTCCCCCATTTCCAATACCTTGTTCCTTATTTCTGCCTCACACCTTATCAGAAGGGTCTTCACTGTCACCATCACGTAAGTTACTTCTAAAAGGAAGGAGGCTTTCCCTACAGCTCTTCTCTTCTGAGCCCTCACCTGAATCGCCTTTAATGCTCTGTTCATGGCAATGAGACTTTTTCCAGCACTCATTTCAAAACTGTTCCAGCGTCTACCCTTTACCAAGCTCCAGAGCTGCTTCCACATTTTTAGGTATTTGTTATAGCAACACCCCACTTCTGTGGTATCAATTTCTGTTGTATTCCGTCTGTGCTGCTATAACAGAATACCACAGACGGGTAATTTATAAAGAACAGAAATTTATTTCTCACAGTTCTGGGGGCTGGAAGTCCAAGATCAAGGAACCAGCATTCAGTGTCTGGTGAGGTCTGCATCCTTCAGAGGGCAGAAACACTGTGTCCTCACAGGGAAGAAGGCAGAAGAGCAAGAGACCCTAGCAGCTGTGGGAAGCCTTTTTATAAGGGTTTTAATTCCAGTCACAGCCTAATCATCTCGTAAAGGCCCCACCTCTTAATGCTATCACATTCACCATCAAGTATGGAATGAACACATTCAAACCATAGCTTACGGACTCATGGATTTTTTTTTTTAATTAAATGTCTTATAAACCATTGCTGTTTTTCTTAATGCTCAAATTGTCCCAATGCGGCCAGTGGATTTCCTTTTAAGCAAGTTCCTGTGTCTCCATCATTCTTTGAGCATTTCCTTGCTTTCTGTAACAACACCTGCAGCCTCAGACCTGGATCCCACCATGTATCCAAGAAGCCCTTGTTCCTTTTTCTGTGTAGTGGTATTTAGAAACCAAGATCTGGGTGCTGTGTTCATTGTTACTGTGGTGTTCCAAAGTTCTACACCCTTTCAGAAAACAGAGCCAGAAAATTAGGAAATTGTGTGTGTGTGTGAATGAGAGAGAGAGAGAGTTTGTGTGAGAGTGTGTGTGTGTGTGTGCGCGCGCACATATTGGTACCTCTAATTCAAATACATCACATAGTCCTTTCTGTCTTTTCCCCTACTCTATACCTGTATCACTCATCTCCCACAGTGAGAACGCTGGTTCTCCACATCAGTATAATTATTTATTCTATCCTATAATTCACCCCAAATAGTTTCAGATTATAACACCAGTTCTAGTATTGAATTGTTGTTATTAATATTATTTCAGTTAGTTTTCTATGCCCTACATGATGATGATGTGTCAGCCATTCATTTCCTTAAGTAATTATTGAATTCAGAATAGCAAATGCCTTCCATCTTTGGTTCATAATTAAGAGTAATTCAGATGTCATACAGCCTTGCCCTTAGAGATCTAGATCTAATTCCCTGGCCTACATGGAAGGCCAAAGATTTCTCCCTTTTGCTTCTGCAAGATCCTGGTGACTTATTTCATTGGAAATAATTCTGTACACACTACACTCTGGCAAGGAGACTCACAGCCCTTCAAGATTCCCGCAAATGGCCAGGCACAGTGGCTCACACCTGTAATCCCACTCTGGGAGGCCAAGGCGGGCCGATCACTTTCGCCAGCCTGAACAACATAGCAAAACCCTGTCTCTACAAAAATAGAAAAATTATCTGAGCATGGTAGCATGCACTTGTAGTCCCAGGTAATCAGGAGGCTGAAGCATGAGAATTGCTTGAGCCCAGGAGGCAGAGGCTGCAGTGAGCTGAGATCATGCCACTGCACTCCAAACTGGGCAACAAAGTAAGACTGCCTCAACAACAACAACTACAACAACAAAATCCCCCTAAATAATCTCTTAAGAGATTTCACAACCAGGCATATTTTCTGACAACTTCCCAGGAATTATGGTAGAGGGAATAACAGTGCAAATTCACAGTTCTCACAAACACAGTAAGCATCACTAACTCAAAAGAGCCCCAGCCACACCTCACTGTGGCATTTCTTTACTGGTCTTTCAGCTCCTCCCAGTATCATGCTCTCCTTCCCACTGGTTTTTCCCTCCTCTTCCTTCCCTCTCCTTTCTCCATTTAGGATCAAAATGCACCATTCTTCTCTCTGTCAAGCAGAGCAACCTTCTCCTCTGAAGCTTTGTTCAAGGCATTCTTAGAACAAAGACAGCCTTCTTCCTAAGAGAAATTAGAGTGAATAAAATTTCCTCTGCCTTATTACACATACAAGGGTTGGGATCTTTTTAAAGCTTGGTCAGTTAGAAACTACAAAGAAGTAGCTGCAAAATTCCCTCAAGAGGAGTTTCTCCATTGGTTCAGGTAATGTCCCTCAGAACCAGGTCACCAGATGGCTCAAGCTGCCTAGGCTCTTTCTACTTCTGGACTCCCCAGCTTCCAGAGCCACCTCCTCAAGTCCTAATGACCTCTACTGTTCTTCCATCATCACAGAAAAAGGGGCTCATCCAAATTTCCTCCAGCTAAGCAGCAACCATCCCGCGCTCCCTCCCAGGACATTAGATGGGCCAGATAAGCAGTTTCTCTAGTTCTGTGCCCTTCCAACTTATGTAATTGCATTGATTATTCCTTGATTACTTCTTAGGAGAATCCAGACAGAGGCCAGGTCAGCTACTAAAATACCTATGCCTTTTATCCTTCTGAGATGCAGTAGGAAACCACATGTCAGGGTAATTCCCACATTTCATGTTACTGAGCTGCTCCCCCAATCACAAGGGGGCCTGGTTCTAGGCACAGGTGCCCAGCAAGCCTTGTGCTCCCTTCTATCATGGCTTTTCTCTCCCAGAGCTGGTCAATTCCAGGGCTTAAAGCAAGTAAGCCAATGTCAGTACAGAGAAGATGTGCAGTGAAGTGCTGCCCACGTGGGGGACCAGGACCAACGCTCAGGCCTTCTGCCGTGTCATCTTCGTCAAGTTCCCTAAACTCAAGTTATTTGAAAAGGAATGCAAATGGGGTGAGAATAAGGGTCTGGAGACCAGTGTACCTGGGTTCATACCCTGGCTCCATCACTTGCCAATACTATATGCATGAGGCTTAACTTCTAGTCTGTCTGTTTCTTCATGTGCAAAATGGAACTTATAATAGCATCGACATCTTAGGGCTGCTTTGAGTTAATCTGATAAGCTAATGCATGTAAAATGCTTACAAATTGCCTTGTTTACAGTACTTAATAAATATTTGACATTTTAGGCTGGGCACGGTGGCTCACACCTATTTTTCCAGCAATTTGAGAGGCTGAGATGGATTTCTTGAGACAAGGAGTTTGAGACAAGCCTGGCCAAGATGGTGAAACCCAGTCTCTAGTGAAAATACAAAAAATTAGCCAGGCATGGTGGTGCACACCTGTAATCCCAGCTACTCGGGAGGCTGAGACACGAGAATTGCTTGAATCTGGGAGGTAGAGGTTGCAGTGAGCTGAGAATGCACCACTGCACTCCAACCTGGGTGACAAAACAAGACCTTGTCTGAAAAAAAAAAACCCCAATATTTTATATGTACATGTATTCCTACACACATTTGTAAATACATATAAAAAGTCTGTCAAGACATACTTCTTAGAATGGCTGAATAAAAAAGATTTTTAAATTTGACAATAGCAAGTGCTGGTGAGGAAGTGGAACAACTGAAACTCCCATACATTGCTCATGGAAATGTAAAATGTACAGCCCTTTGAACAACAGTTTGGCAGTTTCTGAAAAAGTTAAACATATATTTACCATACTTATCACAGGATCCAGCAATCCCATTCTTATGCCTTCAAGAGAAATGAAAGCATACATCCACACAAAGGATGTTCATAGTAGTTTTATTCATAATAGCCAAAAAACTGGAAAGAACCCAGGTGTTTATCAATAAGCAAATGGATAAACAAATTCTGGAACATCCTTTCAATGGGACACTACTCAGCAGAAGGGATTAATTACTAATACATGCAATGACACGAATCCCAAAAGCATTTTTTCTTAAAAGATAGGGTCTCGCTCTGTTACTCAGGCTGGAGTGCAGTGCCACAATCATGGTTCACTGCAGCCTCAATCTCTCAGGCTCAAGCAATCCTCCCACTTGAGCCTCCCAAGTAGCTGGGACTACAAGCATGCACCACCACACTGGGCTAATTTTTAAAATTTTTGTACAGACAGATCTCACTACGTTGCCCAGGCTGGTCTTGAACTACTGGGCTCCAGCAATCCTCCATTACAGGTATGAGCCATTGCACCCAGCCTCAAAAGCATTATGTTAAGGGAAAGAAGCCAGACACAAAAAGCTGCATACTGTAGGATTCCATTTATAGGACATTCTGGAAACAGCAAAACAATAGAAACAGAAAGCAGATGATTGGTTGACAAGGGGTGGAGACAGGGAGGAACTGATTATAAACAGGTATGAGGGAACACATTAGAGTTATGAAAATGCTTCACATCTTGATTGTCCATATGGTTTGGTTCTGTGTCCCCACCCAAATCTCATCTCAAACTGTAAACCCCATAATCCCCACATGTTGAGGGAGGGACGTGGGGGGGAGGTGACTGAATCATGGGAGTGGCTTCCCCCATGGTGTTCTCGTGATAGTGAGTTCTCATGAGATCTGATGGTTTTATAAGTGCTCGGAAGTTCCTCCTCCGTTCCTCTCTCTCCTGCCACCTTGTGAAGAAGGTGCCTACTTCCTCTTCCACCATAATCATTTCCTGAGGCCTCCTCAGCCATGAGGAACTGTGAGACAATTAAACCACTTTCCTTTATTAATTACCCAGTCTTGGGTATTTCTTTATAGCAGTTTGAGACTAGACTAATACAACTGTGATGGTGGATACATGATTGAATATGACTGTCAAAACTCAAAGAACTGCACACCTAAGAAAGGTAAATTATATCTTAATAACTTGATGTTAAAAGCCATTAACAGGCTGGTCCGAGTGCAGTGGTGTTTATAACTAATTGATCACAACCAGTTACAGATTTCTTTGTTCCTTCTCCACTCCCACTGCTTCACTTGACTAGCCTTTAAAAAAAAAAAAAAGTAAAAAAAAAAAGCCATTAACAGCTGCTACCTATGAGAAAACAGAACTGAGCAGGGTGGAGGATTAAAGGATACTTTTTTTTCTACTTAAACATATTTGTACTGCTGGAACTTTTCTAATGAGCAAATAATTCAGGTGCTTGACAATAATTTCATTAAAATTTTAAATAATAACAACAATATCTATCTTGAAGGGTGTTGTGAGATCCAAATGACATTATGTGAAAAGCATACAGCACAATGTATGAACTCAGACAGAGGCAGACAGACACACAGATACACAGATAGTTACAGGTAGAGAGAATTTGTTACCTTCCTCTCACCTCCCACCTCCCCTATTCTCTTCACTCCCCCATCCTTACCCTCCCTGGCCCCTTAATGACCCACATATTCTGAAATGACAAGGTACAAAGGCCAAAGGGCTACTGAGGGTGACAGCCATGACTTACCTCAGTGACAAAGAGTGTGCGAGGGTCGATGATATCCAAGAAGTGCCTGAAGCGGCCATAGAAGGATGTCTGAAGAAGGGGACAAGAGAGAAGAGTAAAAAGGTCAGCTGCTGTACACCCTACTCCAGACACTGGGGAGCCCCACCCACAGCTCTCCGTTATGATTGGGGTCCCCTGGTCCCCAGAACTCCCCATGTGGGTGATAAATGCCAATGAGGCCTCAAAAATCTGAAGACAGCTTTCCTAGGGTTGACAGTTTTCCAAAGTCAACTCAGAGAGACCACTGAGATACTCAGGGACAGGCCCATCTGCTCTTCCAGGTGCCTCCCATTTCCCCTCCTCTCTCCCAATGCCCTGAGATCTATTCTGAGCCCTTTAGAAGCTCCCAAGCATCCCTGGACATACAGACTGAAGGTGAGGCCTGGTCCCCAGACCCCCTGCCTTGCTCAGGACCTCAAGTGATACAGTGTCCTACCTGCCCCCCACAGGGTTCCCCCCCAAGGTCCAGCTCTGCCCCCAGGGAGAGGTCCCCAAGTGCAGCTCAAGCCTGAAAGCACAAAGCTCACAACCCTCAGGTCCTCCTTCACTCATAGCCCTGTAGCTGCTGAGATGCAGGACAAGGGGCAGCTCCCCTCAACCTTGCCCCAGAGCAGGGGCCATGGAAAAGGAGGGCTTTGTGCTAAGCGAGGCCACAGGCATTAGAGCACAATGAAAGGAAACCAAGCAACGGGGCTGCTGGGCCTTCTGTCCTGGGGACTCAGACAGCTGGGCAAAGCCAAGCTCAAGGGGAAGATGGAGGGTGCCAAGCTCAGGGATGAAGGGGAAGCTGCAGTCCCTGGGCGTTCATGCCTCACTACACTCTGGGCTCTGCCCAAATTCCTCCCTGGAGCCCCACAACTCTCCAAGCACCATCCTTTGCAGAGTGGAGAAAACAGAAGCCTCCACATTATCTCCCCTTATTTAGTAGGACACTAGACTCTGCAGTCAATTCCTGTTCCTTTCCCTTCCCAATAAAGACCCTGCAATAGGCTCCAGGTCACCTCAAAGTCCCCCCACACACGAGTTCTTATCCCACCTCCATTTCTCTTTCACCATGGCACCTCTGCATGAAGCAACCTCTAACCCCTAATGCCACCATTTCCCAGGTGCTGTCTGTCACAAACCAGATCAAGCTTCAATCCATTTCTAACAGAAACAGCTGCCTCTCTAATCTCTATAATCCAGACAGCCTGGACCATTTCCCCATTTAAGACATACATAGGGGGAGGCTCACAATGCTGTCCTGGCAAAATTTCACCCTTAAGAAGGTAGTCTAAGGAAACAATTCAAGATGTTCAAAGATGTGGTCAGGTGGACACACCAAGATGTTCACTGCTGTATTATTTACAAAGGTGGATGGTTAAATAAATGATGGCCCATTCATATGACCGAATCCTATGCAGCCTTTAAAACTACGTTTTCAAACATTTATGACATGGAATAATGCTCAGAATTTTATGAAATGCATATAAGCAGTGTGATTCCAACTCAATAAACAAGCAGATAAACAGAGCTAGACAGATACTAAGTGAAAAGCAAAAAGACCAAACGCCATCTAGATCCTGGTCCACTAACAGGGACCAGGGTTCTTTACGAAAGGAGCTGATTTGAAGGCTGGAGAAGGGAGGGTACAAGACGAAACCGGTACATTTTATTGCACCAGAAAGTAATGAAGTCTTACCCCCCAAAAATGATGGGGACATCTAAAAGGATTAATGAAGGGCAGGTGGCACATTGTGTTCTTCCAAATGTGATAATCTGAGAAGTCCACAGCATCACTCACATAACATTCCAAAGGGACTGAATCTAATCATGAGAAAACAAAACAAACCCAAATTGAGGGACATTCCATAAATTAATTGGTTTTCCTCTTCAAATACGTCAATGTCATAAAGACAAAGAAAGACTGAGAATGAGACAGTTCCACATTAAAGAAACTAAAGAGAGAATTAGATGCAGTGTGTGATGCGGGATTGGGTCCTGGAGTAGAGGGGGGAATGATCTCAAGAGCATTACTGAGACAAGTGACAAAAGTGGAATACGGGCCATAGGTTAATAAAAGTGTTGTACATGTTAAATATCCTGAATGTAATTACTACATTGTGGTTATATAAGAGAATGTCCTTATTTTTAAGAAATGCAAGCTGGGTCAAGCACGATGGCTCACGCCTGTAATTCCAGCACTTTGGGAAGCCAAGGCGGGCGGATCACCTGAGGTCAGGGGTTCGAGACAGCCTTGCCAACAGGGTGAAACCCATTCTCTA
Organism: Ateles fusciceps; assembly: GCA_036589455.1. Classification (NCBI taxonomy): domain Eukaryota; kingdom Metazoa; phylum Chordata; class Mammalia; order Primates; family Atelidae; genus Ateles; species Ateles fusciceps. Next base: position 41,526,023 of record JAZHEH010003205.1, read on the forward strand.
CTAAAAATACAAAATTTAGCCAGGTGCAGTGGTGCATGCCTGTAATCCCAGCTACTTGGGAGGCTGAGGCAAGAGAATCACTTGAACCTGGGAGGTACAGGTTGCAGTGAGCCAAGATCGCACCACTGCACTCCAGTCTGGGCAACAAAGCAAGACTCCGTCTCAAAAAAAAAAAAAAAAAAAAAAAGGAGATACAGCTGACGTATTAGGAAATGAATGAATACAGCCTATTCGTAAATAGTTGAAGAAAAATAACATGTAAAAATACAGAGCAGCCATAAAATCTGGACATGTAGGTACTATAATTTATTTACAGATTAAAGATGTCCTGATGATATCATGTATATTTGCGATGTGTCCAGACTTTATGATTACCTGTAGACAAAGAGAATAATAAAGGAAATGTGATAAGATGCTGAAAATTGGTTGTCTAGGCAAAGGGTATAGAGAAGTTTTCCTCTTACTTCTTGCAACCTTTCTGTAAGACTGAAAGTGTTCTAAAATAAAAAGGTAAAAATTGTATTTTCAAAAAAGCTAAATGAAAATACACTAAAATACTAACAGAGATTGCCTCTGGGTAATAGGCTTATATATGATTTATATTTCCAAGTCTGTAAATTGCTTTTGAAATAAAAAAAATCAATATTATACATAATACACAGAAATGATATTATATTTAAAAACATATATTTAGAGCAAAATGCAAGCTGGTCACAGAGGCTTGCTCCTATAATCCCAGCTACTTGGTAGGCTGAACTGATAGGATCACTTGAGCCCAGGAGTTTGAGATCAGCCTGGGCAACACAGTGAGACCCCATATCTACAACAAAATTTTAAAAATTAGCCAGGCATGGCGGTAGTAGTCCCAGCTACTTAGGAGGCTAAGGTATGAGGACCACTTCAGCCCAGAAGTTCAAGGCTGCAGTGAGCTAGGATCATGCCACTGAAATCCAGCCTGGGTGACAGAGCAAGAGCCTGTCTCCAACAATAATATAAAATAAAGTAAAGGCCGGGCATGGTGGCTCACATCTGTAATCCCAGCACTTTGCGAGGCTGAGATGGGTGGATCACCTGAGGTCAGGAGTTCGAGACCAGCCTGACCAATACGGTGAAACCCTGTCTCTACTAAAAGAAAAATACAAAAATTAGCCGAGCATGGTGGTGGGCACCTGTAGTCCCAGCTACTCAGGAGGCTGACGCAGGAGAATTGTTTGAACCCAGGAGGCAGACGTTCTAGTGAGCCCAGATCACGCCATTGCACTCCAGTCTGGGCAACAGAGTGAGACTCTGTCTCAAAAAAGAAAAATAAATAAATAAATAGAGTAAAATATGAACTGATATTTTAAGTATTATACTTGATTATGAGCTCCCGAAGGACATGGGCTATTGAACGTTCCTTCCTCATCCTCCCTGGTTCCAAGTCTCCTTACATATCTGGAAGGAAGGGTCTCCTGCCACAGGAATGCATGAGTGGGCTGATCAGTAGCCAATGGCCTCAAGGCTTCTGGGTGTGGTAGAGGTGGGCTGGGCTTTGAAGGGAGGACAGGATTAGGAAAGGATAGCAGTATGGCAGCTAGTGGTCCAAGGAGGGAAGAGGATGAGCAGGGGCAGAGGAGAGAACGTGCAAGGAGAATGGCCTGAGCAAAGCAACTTCTTGAAGATGGTTCGGCAGAAACTTCAGCCTCTGACTTGTCCTGCAGTTGACATGGTCTTCATCCTGTCCCAGCCCTGCCAGCCTTCTTGTGTCACTTTCAACCACAGCTACTGGCGGAGGCTCCCAGATAAAGCATTTTGCTCCACAGACATCTACAAACTCCTAATGAGCTAGGCTCAGGGGATACCACATGAACAAGCCTTCAAAAAGCTCAGAGCCCATCAAGACAGACTAATAACTATAAACAAATAAATAAATAACTACAAAACACTGATCAGAGCTTAAATGAAACATCACAAAGTGTACTGGGGACACAGAGAGTTCTTCTTATGTCTTCCGAGTGTGAGTCAAGGAGGTATCCCAGTGGAGCTGGGACCAGGGGGTGGATGAGTTTACCTAACAGAGGAGGGTAAATGCAAGAAGACGAAGGCATGAAGCTTAGGATCAGAAGTGGCACCAGACTCCTGTGGTCTCTTCATTCATTCACCATTCAACCCAGTACCAAGGGGGCCTACTGTGTGCCCAGCACTATGCTAAGTCCTGGAGGTAGCAAGGCTGACCGACTGTGGGGAAATGAGGAAGAGCATCTGCAGATGATGCCTAGCTTTCTAGTGAGACATGAATGTTTGTTAACCAGAATAGGGATCGAAAGAAGCATACAGATTAAGTGGGAGGAAGATAAAAACTCTGTATTGATCATATTAGTCTGAGATATTTAAAGAGCCTTCCAGATGTAATTTTTCAGCAAACACTTGGACTGAGATTCAAGAAAGAGATTCTGAGTTGGAAATGTCAGGCACAGATTGGCCTAAGACCCACCCCTCTACGCACTATAGAGACAACAAACCTATAGTCTGACAAAGTCAGATTTACTGACTCACTCAACTAAGAAGGGCACACAGCAGAGGAATTATGGGGTGCCTTGCCAAACGAAGAAAAAAATATTTAGCATAGAATTTGATTTAAGGAAGGTAGAGTAAAATTTAAATGAAGCAGTGCTTCAGCAGGCTCCAAGGAAAGCAAGACTATGTGGAAAGGAGTCAACACAGGTCTAGACCAATGACTCATAGTCTTGTTTCCTTAAAAACTATAAAGTTAAGAGTAAGGAGAAATGTTGTGACCAGGAACCCCTTATTTGCAGCTATGGGTCGATTCTCTGAGGCAGAGTGACTTAGACCTGCCAATCAAGAGGTGGACAGTTGATTCCTAATGATATGATTTAAACAGCAAAGTTCCTGGCAGTCTGGGACCTTATAGAATGAGACAGGAGTATGAAAGAGGTGGTTACTGGAAGAAGGTTGTTCCCATACTTTATAGCTTTTGTGAGAAACACTGTTTCTTTGCAGCTGGCTGTGTCTGTCCTCCCTGTCAGATGAATGGCAAAAAGGTTTTTACTTTCTCAGTCGCAGTTCATTTTCATTTTCTCAATCGTTTAAAATGTAGAGCCTCTCTCCCAAATTCAGCTCCCATCTTTACCCAATCACACAATCAGTGGATGATTTTCCTCCCCTTTTTCTTTGCAGGAAGAATTAGTCAGCCAAGTGATTCCTTCTCTTTCCCTTCACAAGAAAGGTGAGTCAGCTCATTCTCAGGAGCCTGGGGCCTGCAGCAGCAGCTGCCTTCCCACCTCCACCAGCCAGCTCTCTCCCATCTGCAGGCCCCCCAGGGAGACCAGGCCTTGGGAGCAGCAGCTGAGGACAAATATCCCAGAGGCTGACACTGCCTCCCAACTACACACACCAGACCTCCAAATTACTGCTCTTCAGGATTAAGAATAATATACTCACTGAACCTACAGCCCAAAGCAGAAAGGCTGGGCCAGCCCAGTAGTCATGAATCAGCAGCACCCTGAACTACCTCGGTACTTCAAAAACCAGGCCATACACCCACGGATTCTGTTTCTATTGCTCTGGGGGTGGCCTCCAGGCATCAGTGTCTATTTTAAAACTTGCCCAGTGTGACTCTTGGAAATGACGACCCCTCTTCACTGCACAAACCAGCCCAAGAGCAGCACTAGAAAAAACTCACTGTCTCGGCTGTAGGAAGAAAATGATTAAAATACATAACTACCTGCAGGGTACTGTGATTTTAGAACTTTATTTCAAGCAAACTATGAGAAATTTCCCCGTTGCCTCCCAACTCTCAGCCCACACAAACCTTCCAACCTTGAAGTGAAGAAAGCATTTTTCTGCCCAGCAAGCTCTCCATGCCCCAGAGGCAGCCCTGTGGAACCAGCCTGCTCTGCTCACCTAGGCCTTGGCCCCCAGCATACTCAGGCCCCCAGTCATCTCAGCAGATAAATGAGACTTCCAAAGGAGCAAGGAATTTTTGTTTTGTTTTTGAGACAGAGACTCACTTTGTCACTCAGGCTGGAGTGCAGTGGCATGACACAGCTCACTGCAACCTCCTACTTTCTGGACTCAGGCGATTCTCCCACCTCAGCCTCTGGAGTAGCTGGGACTACAGGCATGTGTCACCACATAGGGCTAATTTTTATATTTTTTGTAGAGACAAGGTTTCACCATGTTGCCTGGGCTTGTTTCAAACTTCTGGGATTAAGTGATCTGCCCATCTCAGCCTCTCAAAATACTGGGATTACAAGCATGAACCACCACACCTTGCCGGAAGTTGTTTAAAAAACTTCTTTCCTTCTTTCTGTTTTTGAGAGAGGGTCTCATTCTGTTGCCCAGTTGGAGTGCAGCTGTGTGATCATAGCTCACTCCAGCTTCAGACTTCTGGGTTCAAGGGATCCTCCTGCCCCAGCCTCCCAAGTAGCTGGGACTACAGGGGCATGCTACCACGCTCAGTTGGTTTTCAAAATTTTTGTAGACATGGGGTCTCACTATATTGTCCAGGATGGTCTCAAGCTCCTGGCCTCAAGCAATCCTCCTGTGTTGGCCTCCCAAAGTGCTGGGATTACAGGCATGAGCCACTGCACCTGGACAACAAATCTTTTTTTTTTATTTTGAGATGGAATTTTTCTCTTGTTGCCCAGGCTGGAGTGCAATGGTACAATCTCAGCTCACTGCAACCTCCTCCTCTCATGTCCAACCAATTCTCCTGCTTCAGCCTTCTGAGTAGCTGGGATTACAGGTGCCTGCCACCACGCCCAGCTAATTTTTTGTATTTTTAGTAGAGATGGGGTTTCACCATGTTGGCCAGGCTGGTCTCTAACTCCTGGCATCAAGTGATTTGCCTGCCTTAGCCTCCCAAAGTGCCAAAGTGCTGGGATTACAAGCATGAGACACCACGCCTGGCCCTGGACAACAATTTATAAACGGACTGAAACAAAAATGGAAGAAAGTATGTGTGTTTGTTTCCTGTCCTGAGGCCCCAGCTTGGTAAACATGGTGTCTGGGCCAGAAGGGAAAACAGTGAGTTCAGGAGAGGAAATGAGCAGAAAAGGAAGAGGAAAAGAAGCAAAGTAGCTCTCAGAGGTTCCCTGGGTGCTGCGTTGTCATCTCCTCCCTTTGACTAGGCACTTGGGGTAGTAGTTAAATGCACAAGGAACAAAGGAACATGTTAACCACTACCACAGAGATGACGTCAGCTACACTGAGAAGGAGGGAATTCTACAGGGACAAACAACCATTTCTTTAAAAGAGGAAGACAGAACTAACAGATTAAAAGATACAAAAAAGGCCAGGTACAGTGGCTCATGCCTGTAATCTCAGAACTTTGGGAGGTGGAGGCGAGTGGATCACCTGAGGTCAGAAGTTTGAGACCAGCCTGGCCAACGTGGCGAAACCCCATCTCTACTAAAAATACAAAAATCAGCTGGGTGGGGTGGCATACACCTGTAATCCCAGCTACTCAGGAGGCTAAGGCAAGAGGATCAATTGAACCCCAGAGGCGGAGGTTACAGTGAGCTGACATCACACCACTGTACTCCTGCCTCGGTGACAGAGAGAGACTCTGTCACCAAAAAAATAAATAAAAGATACACAAGAGAGATATTCAAAGGTAATAACATGTGGGACTTACGGGATCCTGATTCAAACAAACCAACTACAAATAAATTATGTGATGATCAAGGAAACATAAATAGTGACTGGTTACTTGATGCTATTAAGAATTAATGGGCCAGGCACAGTGGCTCATGCCTGTAAATCCCAGCATTTTGGGAGGCTGAGGCAGAAGAATCATTAGAGATCAGGAGTTTGATACCAGCCTGGGCAAAATAGCAAGACACCTGTCTCTACAACAATAACAACAACAACAACAACAACAACAACAAAAAAAAAAATATATATATATATATATGGCCATGCATGGTGGCTAACCCAGAGGTTGAGGCTGGAGGATTGCTTGAGCCCTGCTGTTCCACTGTACTCTAGTTTGGGTGACAGACAGAAACCCTGTCTCTAAAAAAAGAGAAAAAATAGCCGGGCGCGGTGGCTCACGCCTGTAATCCTAGCACTTTGGGAGGCTGAGGTGGGTGGATCACCTGAGGTCAGGAGTTCAAGACCAGCCTGGCCATCATGGTGAAACCCCATCTTTAAAAAAATAAAAAATAAAAATAAAAATAAAAAAGAGAAAAAATAAATAATGATTTTAGGTGTTTTAAGGGTGTGGTTATGTTAAACGAATCGAAAAACCCTCCAATATCATGTGATAAAGAGAGCACTTCACCTCTGTGATATACTTACCCCAAAACCCATAACTCTGAGGCCAGGCACAGTGGCTCACGTCTGTAATCCCAGCACTCTGGAGGCCAAGGCAGGCAGATCACGAGATTGAAACCATCCTAGCCAACATGGTGAAACCTTGTCTCTACTAAGAATACAAAAGTTAGCTGGGTGTGATGGCTCGTGCCTGTAATCCCAGCTACTTGGCAGGCTGAGGAAAGAGAATCACCTGGACCCGGGAGGCAGAAGTTGCACTGAGCCGAGATCGCACCACTGCACTCCAGTCTGGGCAACAGAGCAAGACTCCAGTCTCAGAACAAAACAAAACCATAACTCCAGTCTACCCAAAAGAAAGACAGTAGGCAAACACAAGTTGAGGGACACCCTACAAAAAAAATCTTCCAAAATTGTCAAGGTCATCAAAAACAAGCAAAGTCTAGAAAAACTCCCAGGTACTATGACTGTCACAGACCAGAGGAGGCTAAAGAGACATGATAACTAAATGTAACACGTTCCTGTATGGGATGCTGGGACAGAAAGGAGGCATTAGTGTAAAAAACAGTAAAATTCAACGAAGTCTGGAGTGTAGTTAATGATAACGTACCAATGTTAGTTTCTTAGTTTTGAAAAATGTATTGTGGCAATGCAAGACGTTAATAGAGGACAATGGATGAGGGCTAGGCAGGAATTAATTCTCTGTTGGCTTTTGACTTCTGTAAGTCTAAAATTATTCCAAAGTAAAAAAGTTTATTTTTAAAAAGCTAACTAAAGAGTCCTTATTTTTTAAGAGACATCTACTAATAGGTTCAATGAAATGATGGGATATTTGGGCTTTGCTTCAGAATAATTCATTGAGTTGTTGGGGTTGGGTGTATAGATGAAACAAGGTTGGCTGTAAGTTGGCAACTGCTGAAGCTGGATGATGGGTGCATAAGGGCTCACTGACAACTGTCTCCAGATTTATATGTTTGTAAACTTCCATAATAAAAAGTTGACAACAAACAAATAAACAAACATGAACTCTGGAGCCAGACTGCCTGGGAAGTTACTTAATCTGTTTGTGTGCTGCATTTTTTTTTATTTTATTTATTTTTATTTTATTTATTTATTTATTTTTTTAAAGATGGGGTTTCACCGTGATGGCCAGGCTGGTCTTGAACTCCTGACCTCAGGTGATCCACCCACCTCGGCCTCCCAAAGTGCTAGGATTACAGGCGTGAGCCACCGCGCCCAGCCCTGTGTGCTGCAGTTTAATTATTCATAAAATGAAGATCATTGCATCCGCCTCACAGGGTTGTTGTGAAAACTGAATAAGACAATACACAAAAAGGATGGAATGATGCTTGGCTATCGTCACCATCTTATGGGGGAGAAAGATGGTCACAGATCAACACCCATCATCTTTCTTCACCCTCTGACCCTCCACACCCTCCACCCTCTTCCTCCCCTTGTCCATTTGCACAAGGATATCCTTGAGGAAGTAAAGAAGAGTTCTGGAGTGACTCCAGGTAATAAGGAAAGAACTTGGTGCCAAATCCTGCAGAAAGTGGTGAGATTAGTTGGGGAACAAGAGTCATGTCCCTGGCATGGGTGCTGGGAATGAATCCTGGATTATCAACCACCTTGAAACAGGCTTCTATCAGGCCAGCACAAGGTACTATGAGCACACATTACACAACTATTACATGCCAGGGCAGGACACAGAGATGTAGGATGGGCCCTAAAGGAGTTTGTCAACCCAATACATATGTGGCCGACCTTTGTGTCTTTAGACTCACCTCCTAGAGACACTCCAACTCTGGGGTGTCTCAGCACTGATGAATCTTACGCTGTCAAACATGCCCCCACTTGGTTGCAATTTTATAAGATCCCTAAAGGACAATTTGGAAAAAAGTTGGCCCACCTCCCCAATCACAATCTTACAAGTCAATTCAATTCAAGTCGGCAGAGCCCTACTGAACTGTCTCCAAGATATTCACGTATACAACAAATTTTCATTAAGCACCTCTTAACTGCCAGGCACTGTGCTGAGCCTTGGGAGAGACAACATGGAGTGAAGGCAGGCACAGCCCGCACTTCCACAAAGTCCATAGTTGAAAGGGGAGACACAAATGGCAAGGAAATAATCATCACAAATCAATGTATACACTGAGATAGGTGCTTTGTAGTAAGGGAACATAGTCAAAAATTCAACCTGGGAGGGGCAGGAGGCTTCTCCAAGAAAGTGATGCTAGGCCGGGCGCGGTGGCTCACGCCTGTAATCCAAGCACTTTGGAGGCCAAGGCGGGCGGATCACCTGAGGTCAGGAGTTCAAGACCAGCCTGACCAACATGGTGAAACCCCGTCTTAAAAAAAAAAAAAAAAGAAATTGATGCTTCATGGATACAGCAGGGATGAGAAGAGTGGGAACAAGAGTTGGGACAGAGGAAGAGGTGATGTTCCAAGCAGACGGCCCAGTGGTGGGAGGAAACATGGTGGGTTCAGAGGCTGAAAAGCAGCCGGTGTGATGTGAGGGAGAGCGCAAGGTGTGGGTGGGTGGGTGGATGGTGTGATTTAAGGAAGAAGTAGTCAGTGGGGTGGGCCATGCACACTTTGGGGCCCCTTCAGAGGTGAGGTTTTTATCTCAGAACCAGGGGAAGCCATTGGAGGGTTTTTAAATGTGCAAGGGGGTGGGGAGTCCCTTGATCAGATCTGTATTGTTGGGACACTGCCTTGCAGAAGGAGAAGGCACTGGAAGAGGGCCAGAATGGAAGCAGGAAGACCTGTTGCGAGGCTACTGCAATGGCCTAGGAAATAAGACGATGAGAGCCTGGTCCAGGATTCTGGCAGTAGAGATGGGTGGACTTGAGAGCTGTGTAAGAGGTAAGATCACTGGGTCTCTGGTTCCATTTAGAGGGTGAGGGAGAAGGAAAGAACACAGGCGGTTCCCAGGTTTCTGACTGCACTGATTGGGTGGCAAGTTGGGCTGCTTGCAGAGCCAGGGAGCCATGCGGGAGGAGCAGGTGTGGAGGAAAGAGAAGATCCTTAACATGGATGAATCACATGTAATGTGCTTTATGCAGGTCACTATGATGGAGGAGGGAGCTTCAAAAGTGGATAAAACAAATACTTCACTGCCTTCAAGAGCGGTGCCAAAAAGAAGTACCGCAATGGCTGCAGGAACAAGGTAACCTCAAATGTTTATCTGTGGCTCTAGAGCAGTGCTCACAGCAAAGGGCTCAGTCATCTAAGCCACTAAGACATATTTGATAAATGTCTGTTGGGTAACTTAATGTCCCAAGTGCCACATACAGATAACAGACACCTGGAGAAAAAAAAAAACCTCACAAATCTTTTACTCGGCACATTACTATATGCCTAACCTGCCTCTATCAGGGTAAGACAGACGCAGAGAAGGGCAAGTTCAACCCCTTCTGGCAAGAGGCCTACAGGGGGTTTGAGGAAACCAAGTCATCACACAGCAAACATTTAGAGGACCACAGGGCAGACTGTATGCAGAGCTATGAGGATCCCACTCAGGGTGGCCAAAGACGTGTGCTGGCCAAGAGGTGTGCACCCCAACAATCTCACCCTAGATGGCCTCCTACGCTGGAAAGAAGATGCCAGTCTCGCCTTGGATACCTACATGCTGAGATGGCCTACTTTTAAAAGGAATTAAAGTCCTGTTAAGAAACACTGGGGGACATTTTTTTTCAGACGGCTCAGGAGCCAAGTTCCCTAATCAGCAGCTCGAGGCCCCCTTTTGCTGGAACCTGTCCCCCTTCAACCACCACGATTTGAAAAAAAAAAAGCCACCGCACCGACCTTTGCACAATTTCCTTTCTTCCTGCAAAGTTCTTTCCTGGCCGCTTCGGCTGCCGCCCACCCCTGGCAATCCCCGGTTCACTTCAGCGGTCTCTCTGTCCGTTTCCTAATAAACTCCGTCTCCTCGGTGCGGGAGGTTAGCGAGCCCGAGGGTCTGGGGCGCGGGAGCGGCCCCTCTCCGGCTCCGGGCCCAGCTAGGTGCCCCGGCTCGGCGATCCACCCCCGCCTCCGCAGACCAGGACCGAGTCGGCGACGACCCAGCGGGGGTCCCAAAAGGAAAGAACCCCTGGCGCCGTGCCCCGAAGAGTACGAGCGGGTCTGCCTAGAGCCAGTGCCCCGCGGTGCGAGGCCCAGGTGCGGGAGACCTCTGCAGAGAACGCAGCGAGGGAGACGTGGGGGGTGGGGGGCTTCTGAGCCCCTCGAAGGGAGAGCGGCCTCAGGGGATGACACAGCGTTTCCCCCGCACGCCCGGGCTGCATCCCAGCAGGGCAGCGGCCGGCTCGCTGCGTCAGCGAATCCTCAGCCCGCGAGGGGGCGCGGGCACGGGGGTCGCCGGGCGCCCTCTCGCCTCGACACTCGCCCCCAAACCCGCCGCGCGCGCCGGGCCCGGCTGGGGGCCAGGGCTGGGGGATGACCGCGGGGCGTGACGCTGCCCGGCGGCTCCGCCAGCAGCTCGAAAGGAACGTCAGTCCCCACCGTAGAAAAAAGTTAGAAGGCATCCCGGCCACGCCAACTTCCCATCCAGGGCCAGACTAGAACTTCGTGCTCGGGGCGGGCAGCTGCACAGCCGGGAGAGACCCTGAGCAGCCGCTCGGAGCGGGGCGCTCGGGACCCTGACCGCAGCCGGCGGCGGCCAATCACAGGGCGCCGCGGGCGGGGAAAGGGTAGAGGGCGCGGGCAGCCGGGGAATGACGGCGCCAAGAGCCAATGGGAAGCCACAGTGGGAGTCCGAGCCCGCCCCGCTGACCAATGGGAACGGGGTGGCTGTGGCCGAGGTCCCCCCCCCCCCAGGCGCTAGCTGCAGGCTCCGCTGGCCACGGGTGGGAGACCCTCGGGCTAAAGGGACTTTGGAGGGGAGTTTGCTGGCCCTGTCTGTGCCACCCGCTGGCCCGCAGACCACAGCCCGGTACTCACCTGCTGGAAGCGAGGTTTGCCCAGTTGGAAAGGAGGTGCATCGCTCGAGGCGCTAGTGGCACTAGCTGCCGCCGCCGGTGCTGTAGTCGCTGTATCCGCCATGGCCACTGACGCCCGCAATCTCCGGCCCTTTTAAAATGTCCCTCCTCGGCCCCCGCCACAGCTGCCTCTCCCGATTGGCCCTAAGCAACCGCAGCGAGAGATGCGCAAGGGGTTGTGGGGAGTGTAGTTTTTCGCGTCATGGCGCTTACAACCCTGGACTGCGGAGTTGCGGCCGAACGGAGAGGTCTCAGGGCCCGCCGCCCGCGTTGCAAGGTGCAAGGTCGGCAGCCTAGAAATGGTGTTCCTGTCGACGCTGAGATCCCTACAGGGACCACGGGCCACCACTCGCTGCTTACCTGCCCCCAGAAGTTAAAGTTGCTGTCTTGGCCGTCGCTCCCGAGGCCAGGCAGCCCATTAGAGTCCCATTCGAGCGGCCCCGACCTGGGACCAGATGGGCAAAGACTCCGGGCGGAGTAGGGTTAACCTTAGAAGGCTTTCTGCAGGGAGTTGCACTGCGGAACCTTCTCTTAGTTAGCCCCGTCGCCACCCTGCCTACTCGCCTGTGCTCTCCGGCTGCCCTGACACTCAGTTCCTGGAGCACGCTGGGGCCTGCCCCTCCCCCCTCCGACCCCTGAACATTCTGTACCCAGAAGACTAAATCTTCACCTGATGCTGGCTGTCTTTCTGGCTTCAGCCTAAACATTGCATTTCCCAGTCCATCACTCTGCTTCCACAAAGTCTCATACAGGCTCCGTGGCACCCAGCACTTATCTTTTGCATTCACGATTACTTACTGTTTTAGACAGTCTTTCTTACTGTAAGGTTCACAGGGCAGGGACTGTGATTTTATGATTCACTGAAGTCTTCAGAGCCAGACATGAGAGGGCTCACAGTACAGACTCAAATATGTGTTGGCTGTGAGTTCATCAGTGGGGACTTAAGGGCCCTGGCAGCCTTCACCTTTTATGGCCAACCAAGGAAGATCCCTCCTGGGCCTAATTCCTGGGCAGGAGAACTTGGGACTGGTGGGTGGGGAGGGCGTTAGGTAAGGGGGAGTACTGCAGATTGTGGAGTAAGCACCAACATGGATAATAAACACACACAGTTGCAGAATGGATTAACTGAATATTCCCAGCTGAATTACCTGATCAGTGGCCCAGGCTGGGGGAGTTGGGGAGCTCCCTGTTTTACCCAAGATGACAGTAGAAATATTTGGTTTTGACTCTAGGGAACCCTACTTTGGGTCTCAGTCTCATGGTGACGTGCAGAGTTGGCTCATGTCTGCCAGTGTTTCTGGACACTGCATGAGCTGTAGCAAAGTTTTTCATCCTCTAGTAGTTGAACCACAAGAAACACTTTTCATAAAGCTGGAGGGAGATTCTAGCTAGCTATGAAGAACAATTTGTGTCTTAGATTTCTGTCTTATATTCGCCCGTTAGACCATGCAACTTGAGAATAGGAATCTATTTCTTACCCTCTGTATTACCAATAAATGGGCCTATCTTAAGCGCCCAATAAATGTGGGTATCCTGGGAGTGACAAAAGACTCAGTTCAGGCTACTGGGCAACACTGTGCTGCTGCCCCCTGATGTCAGGGCAGGGACAGTGTCATGCAAGAATCTCATCACCTGGATTTAAGGTGCCTTCTCCCACAGCAGCCTCCTGTACCTGTTTATTCCAAAACAGGAACACAACAGAGCCACCTGCAGTACATGAATGTTTTATTCTTCATAAAGTGCTTAAAACATGAAGAACAAGCTCTTTATAAACAGGAGTTACAACTAGGAAGACAAACAGCAAAGCAGAACCATGCCTGCTCCCTGCCCACTCTCCTCCAAGTGTGGCTAGGAGAAGAAACGTCAACAAGGACCCTGGGCTTCTATTCAAAAACTCCTCTGAAGACATCCATGCCCTGGGCATTAGGGAGGCCCACAATCAAAGGTCAGGGCCAGGGATGGGACTGAATAAACCCCAGATGAATACCCAGTAGGGGGGTGACTCCCCCCTCTCTCAGAAAAGATACTTCTCTAATGCCCAATGACCCCCAAAAAGCATGACTAAAACCCTGGGGACTAGTAGACACTTTTCTTAGCTCTGATGAGTGGAGTTTAAGGTAGGTAACATTACAGGGGCTTTCCTCCATGTGCGGTACTCCTCTGCTCCATCCTGGCAGCAGACAGACATCACCCAGAGGGCTCGTGTCTACCCAAGGCCTTCCAAGCAAGCCCACAGGCCCTCTCCTGAAGAAGCGGTGGTCGAAGAGGAGCTCTTGGCTCCTCACTAGGCCATAAGTATCCTCCTTCTGTGCCTCATTACCTCCCATTTTTGCTAATTCAGGGTGGCCCAAGCTGCCAAGTTTCCTTACAGATGCCTTGGGGAAGCCTGCCATATTTTCTACAAGCAAACTAGGGGCTGGGCCAAAGGACAGACATTTCATTTCAAAGTGCACTGCAGCCAAGCCAGGTAAGGTCCTGGGACAGAAGGACAGGCTGGGACAGCAGCTTAGTGGATGGATGGGAGGGCAACAGAGGCTTTTTCCTAAGTATAGGTGTCTCCCAAAGGCATAGTGGGACCTCCCACTTACAGGCAAGCTGACTGGTCTAGCATGGCTAAGTTCTGAGGGCAGACAAAATGAGAGTCAGCAGGGCAGCCCTAGGCCTGCCTGCCCACTTGCCCAGCAGTAGTTTTTACCCTGGGATCCTCCTATTGGGGTTGAGGGACGCGAAGATGGCAGGAAGTTTGAGGGAGCAGTAACTTGGCCAGACCAAGAGATTAACTCTAGGAGAGGGGGAAGAGCACACAGCAGGGCCACCCATTCTCATTCCCAGGGCCCTGAGAGAGCCATCCCTATGATTCAACAGGTGGGAGGGGGACCCCCACACAGCGGGAGAGGTCAACATCCAGGGGCTCTTGACCCTGCCCACAAAAGGCACATTTTAATTGGTTTCCAAAAGTTCAAACCCTGCAGCAACACAGAGTTTTGGCATCTGGACAGGCAACAAGAATAGACACGGAGGCTTGATCCCCAAAACATAAGCAGCCCCAAGCCCCAGCCTGGAGGGGCCTACATGTTGGAGGTGGGCAAGAGCTTGAAAAGCAAGGAGCAGCTCTCCCTGCACCCGCCCCTGCACCCCACACATTCCCATGTGACACTTGTGGAGACGTCAGAGGGGGTAGGGAGCAGCCTAAAGAACACACATCATCTACCTCTGTCCACACGGCACTCGCCCGACAGACAGCTCGAGACTGAAACAGACTCAGGACATGGCAGAGACTGGCCCAGATCACACAGGCTCCTTGCCCTCAGGGGAATGGGTGTGAGGCTAAAGAGCAGGCACCCTAGTTGCCCATAAACAGGCAGCGTGGTCCTTGTCCCAGTAATACTAGAAGCCCCTCCAGAGACTGGAGGAAAATGAAGGGGATGGGGGTTTGGCTGTGGGAAGAAATGGCTGACCATCCTTGCGGCGTAATAAAATATGTGCTAGCAACCAGTCTTGTCCCAGATACTGCATCAAGCTACAGCTCACCCCTGCTCTGTCTTGGGGGGGAAGAGTTTCAAAATAGGCAGGTGGGAAAGACCCAGGGCTCCCAAAGACAAGCAAGTTGTGCACAGAACCTGTTGCCTCCAGAGGGAATCCAGAGCGCCCCCCCTTCCAGCAGCCCCAGTCGAGGCAGGAGAGAGGGGAGCAAGGAGTGATGAGGCGGGACAGATGATGCCCCGCCGCAGATGAGAGTTCAGCAGGAGGGGAGGGCGGGCGGCAGCAGGTCCATGCCAACCCTCCTGGGGCTGGGGTGAGGAAGGCTATTGGGGGGGGTCCGGGGGGATCTGCAGCAGCGTGGGTGAGGTCTCCATGATCCGCACCAGAAGCCGGTCAATGTAGCTCTCCAGCTCCTGCACATGCTCGTCCCGCTGGCTCAGCTCCCGCTCCCGCTGCAGGAGCAGGCTGATGAGCTCATCGTGGGTCAGGTGGTAGTACTTGGCCGACTGGTCCAGCACAGCGGAGTCCTGTGGCCAGACCGAAGACAGTGAGCAGGGCAGCTCCAGGCCTGCCTGCCCACCTGCCTGCCTGTCCACCAACACCTAAGTTTCACCACCACAGGGCCCTAGGCTGCCTGTCTCCAATGCCAGAGATGGCCTAACTGGCTTCAGGACTCTGGTGTGGGGGACCTGGCCTACTCACTGCCCCACCCTCCCCAGGACCAAGCCCCGAGACTCCACCACACATTCTGTCAGATGCCCCCCCACACCCTGCTGGGCCTTACCTTCAGCCTGTTGGTGTCCACCGTCTGGCCAGCCTGGGGGGCCTGGGTCACAGGCTGAATGCTCCCAGATGTGACTGTTTTGAGCTTCTCCAGCCCACTACTCAGGGCTGTGCTCAGACTGGAGCGGGACTGCTTCCTGTCGGGGGCTGCCCTCCACAGCAGCGGCACTGAGGGGCTTCACAGGGTGGGGACTGTGAAGACGTACAAGAGATGGGTTACGCAGAGAGAAGGGTGGCACGGGTCAAAAGTGGGGCTGCCTTTCCTTGGGAGCCTCCAGGTCTGCTGGGCAAAAAGCCCAGCACTGGGTGGTGGCTGCCTCTACAGAGTCAAAGTCTCAGGCAGCCGTGTCCAGTACTCCTGGGCTATACTGCAACCCGTTTCCAGCAACCCCCTGGGGCTGGCCTCAATCCCCGCCCCCCCACCTGCTCCCTCCCCATTTCACTCCCTCATTGACCTGGTGAGCTGGCCCCTTTACGGGGACAGCAGAGGCCATGCTACAGACTCCTCTACACCTGCACCCAGCCTCTGTCAGCGATGCCCTCCTCTAGCCATCTTCCCCTCCATCCTCTTCTATACTGTAAACTTTCTCTATTGTGGCGACCAACGCTCCCAAGTTCCCAGTTTTCCCAGGACTGTGAGGATTCCCAGGACATGAGACTCTGAGTGCTAAAACCGGGGCAAACTGGGACATTTGGTCACCCAGCTCTCTCTATGGGTTGCTTCCCATTGGCGTTTCCACAGCTCTGCAAAACCCTCCCTTGACCTTGTATTTGCTCTAGCTATCCCTCCCAGTCACCTTCCCCTTTCTTCTCACCCAAGCCTCTCCACAGCATGGAGACTACATTCGTCTAACTTCTTACCTTTTATTGACTCCTTAACCCATTAGAACAGGACGTCAGTCCCTACCAGCCCACCACAAGTGGACTTGCTGAGGTCAACAAGCCCTGCCGGTTCTCACCTCACTGACCTCTGTGGAGTCGACACCTGGACCACTCCTTCCTTTAGGCTGCTCACCTTCCTTTCCCTTCAAGACCTCCATCTCGTTCTTCTGACCCCACAGCCCCTTCTCAGTCTTAACAACTGCTAGTCTGCCCTTGGGTTCTCTCCTCTCCTCCTCCCTGGCTCCTACGACCCCCTAATCTCCATCTCTAGCCCAGACCACACTCCCTGGACCCTAGACCTGCAAAGTCAGGTGCAGGCTGGCTTGCTCCCCTGGGTTTCCCCTCAGGTGCATCCCACTCCCCCGCCTCACCTCCTCTGTGCTGCCCCAGCAGTGAGGAGCACCTCTGGCCTCCTCTGGCTCAGGTCAGAAAGTCAGAAGCCTGGGAGTCCCTCGGGCTCATCCTCTTCAGCCTCAGCCTTAACAATCAAGCCCCACTACCTTACTACCTTCTCAAGCCACCCTGCTCCTCTCTAGGCCACTGCTTAAACCTTCCTTCCAGCCACAGCCACTAAATCAGCTGCTCCATCTCAGTCTTGCCCACCTCCAACCATTCTGCTGCAGGATAGTGGGCTCAGCTTTTCCAAAGCTTGAGAATCCTTTAATGGCTTCTATCAAGGTAAGAAAATACTATCTCTAACACAATCTGGCCCCTGCCCTTTCTTCATGGTCTGCTACTCCCTCAGCCACATTCTTATCAAGCTCTTACAAAAGCTAGTCTTCCGTATGGAACAACACTGCCTCTTCCTCCCATTGGCTAATTCCTACTCATGTTTCACAGTTGTGCAAGTCCACTTCCTCCAGGAAGCCTTCCTGATTCCTCCAGGGTGAGATGACCCTCCTCTGGGATCCTCCAGCACCCTGTGACAGTTACATAAACTGTAACATAAACTGCATCAGGCCCCCAAATCAACTGTCCTGTCCAGGGGGGCCCTCTTACAAATCTATGCTTACTTCACAGAGGATTTAGACCATTCAGGACTAGAAAGCAAAATGGCTTAGTCCAAGGACCTGAAGTCCACTGAAGGAAGTGTCACCCAGACCCAGAGACTCTCAGACTAGATCTGTGCATTCATTCTCACAAATCGGGGAGAGTGGCAGAGCACCCAGGCTCTGGGCAGACAGTAGAGAAAAAGAATGCATCTCAGTCCTTTCCTGCCACCTAGGAGCCTGCGCTAGGGATGGGGTGTAAAAGCAGCTCTAATGCCACCTATGGGCTGTGCCAGGGAAGGGGAGGATGACCAGTGTAGCATAAAAGTGCACTGAATGAGGGACCTGGAGGCCTTGGCTTGTTTGCCCCTCTGTATCAGAGGGATCCGGGATCCTAAACCCTGCAGCTCTCATGGCCTCTATTTCCTCCTTTGAGAATGAGACAGCTCTGTTTGGCCCATCCACTTCATGATAGAAGGAACAAGCCCAATATAGACATGAAGCCAACTCTGGGAAGAATAAAACTTATAAAAAGTGGCAAGTATGATTAGAGGTCATACTGGCAGACAGCAGGGCCAGCAGAGGATACTGCAACCACCAGCTCCCCCACGTCCTCTCCCTCAGCTCAAGGGAGCAGAGTCATCACCACCAGGGAGGGATGTTGGGGGCAGCCTGGACTTCCCTCCTACCCAGTCCCCATATGTAGTGCTGGTCCCCTGGGGCTTCTTCCCTTTTAGGTCCACTCTATCTTCCCCAGTGGACAGGACATTCCTTGGGAATAGAGTGGGGACCGTGTCTTTCATCTGTTCAGTGTCTGACACATAGTAAGATGCTCAGTGAATGTGGATGATGAAACATGAGTGCCTGGTTGGGAGGCCAGTGCTGGAGCCTGTCCTGCTCCCCCAAGCCTCACGCCCTGCCCTGCTCTCCCCTCCTTCACTTGGTCCTTCTAAAGCACTACCGTCCCAGAGGGACTTGCTGCCCCTCTAAGTCACACCCCTCACCTCCCAGTGCCCTGAGTCTCCAGGCCTCTGCTCACATCACCCCTCACCAGCTACCTGGTGAGGTCACAGCTTCATAATTCTTCCAAACATACCAGTGCCACAGTGAGTACAATGACACAGGCATTTGCTGTCCACTCAGCAGTCCTAAGTGCATCGGAACCACCCCCTGAAAGGCACCAAATGCAAACCAACGAAGCAACTGCTGAGGGTGGGAAACCTTTCTTCTGACAGTTACATATGTGGAAATGTTTCAGTTTTTCCTTTTTTTCCTCTGAATTTGTCTCCAGCTTTCTTTTCTGAACTAAGAGCTGGTCCCTCCTCTGGCTCTCTGCCTTCCCCAGCCTGCACCCTCACTCTAGCTGAACAGGAAACTGCTCAAGGCTCCACTGCCAGCCTGCTCTCCCACGGTCTGCCCCAAGAACTGCCCGCTACTTGACAGGCTTCACTGCCCCCCGCCCACAGCTCCCCTGTGGCCAAGTGCACACGCTCTGGAAAGGCCCACAGCACAGCTCTCCTTCCCTGCCAGCCCAAGTCGGCTCTCCTCACTTCATTCCTTATGCCCTGTACCTCATCAGTTCTGTTTTCCAAACCCCTGGCTTGTAGGGGTCTGCCTTGATTATCCCAGGTCCCAAGAAGGCAGCTTCAGAGGTAGTACCACAGAAAGCTCATGTCTTCAAAGCCTGTACCGTCTCGCCCCTGGGGTAAAACAGACCCTCACCTGCCCCTACAAAGGATGAGGCTGGAGTGTGAACCCTCGGCCCCCTGGGTTGTTCTGCCCCCTGTCCACCCTCTTCCTCCTAGACAGTGTTCTTAGGGGTGGATGCTCACCTGGCACTGGGCTGCGGCTCCTCAGCTGGTCGTGTCTCCAAGGGCAGAAGCACAAGCGGGGGAGGCTGGGGTGGCTGCAGCGAGGTCCTCCCCAAGTGGGGCAGGGGAGCCCCCAGGTGGGGAGGGCTCAAGGGGGCCAGGGAGTGAGGCTGGCTCCCCTGGTGGTGGGGAGGATGAGGTCGGGGGCCACGCTCCAGACAGGGGGAGAGCATGGAGGGCTGGGCCCCCCCACGGTGGTGGCTGGCCCAAGACGGGAGAGGGGGCGGTGGAAAGTCAGGCTCTGGGGGAGTGGGCAGCTCTTCTGGGCCAGAATGAATAGATGATTCCCTGGACCCTGGTGGGGGATGCAGATGAGAGGCTGGGAGGATCTCGGCTCCCCTGAAACAAGAAGGGGTTCAAGGCATCTTCCTTGGAGATCCACACATCAGCCTGCTGGGAGTTAACTGATGGGGACCCAAGCCCCTCTCCTACTGGACCCTGGCCCTGGGCCTCAGGATCCTCAGGGCCTTCTCCAATCTCTGGAGACCCCTGCTGACTCTGAAGAGCCAAGCTCTTTGAGTGACACGGTATGAGGGCAGGACCCTCAGGGCAGCTGGTGGGCGCAGACAGGCAGGACGCAGACACAGTGGGGCTAGCGTCCTCCACTAGCTCTTCCAGGCCAGGCTCGTCCAGCAGGGTTGCAGAGGAGTGGCTGTCAGACTCCTCCGACTCGGGCTTCTCTCCCTCCTCCTTTGTCTCTGGGGGACTGAAAACCAGTGCACTTGGGGAGGCATCTTCTCCCTCTGTCTCTGACCCCCTGTTACTCAGCCCCGCTGCAGCCTTCTCCTCCTCCTGGGATCTTGAGGGTGTGAAGAGGCGCGGTGGCTTGGGAGGTGGGGGTGCTGGGCTGCAGCCCCTCGTCAGACACCCACTCGGGTTCAGGCTCGGGCTCCAGCGGGGGAAGCCCCTCACTCCCCTGGGGGGCTCACAGTTTCTGGCAATTCAGGCTGCACCTGGGGCAGAGGCTCATCAGACTCTCCCCCGCAAGACGACTGAGGCCATCTCAGCTGCAGGAGAAA
This sequence comes from Ateles fusciceps, assembly GCA_036589455.1. Taxonomy (NCBI): domain Eukaryota; kingdom Metazoa; phylum Chordata; class Mammalia; order Primates; family Atelidae; genus Ateles; species Ateles fusciceps. Next base: position 41,546,308 of record JAZHEH010003205.1, read on the forward strand.
TGGTGACCACATCCCAAGGCCAGGCATCGTCAGCTGTCTTGACGTCAGGGCAAAGCTGGTTTTCGCCTCGGGAAGCCTGATCGTCCTGGCCCTCAGCAGCGCTGTCTGGGCCCGGCAGCCTCTCCCACATACTGATCAATTCTGGGGAGCTAAACAGAGACGTCCCACTGTCTGCCGGACTCTGCCCTCTTCCCCTTCCAGGGCTGGCGGTTCCCTGTCTGGTTCTGAGGCTGAGGCTCTCAGCTGCAGCTGAGCTGACGAGGCAGGCAGGCCAGTCCCTAAGGACCCAACAGGCCGCAGGTCAGCTGCACTCGTGCTCTGGTGGTCCAGTCCCAAGTCCAGAGAAACCCTGGGCTCCAGCCACATGCTGCTCCCACTTCTTCCTCCTCCTCCCCCGGGCTCTCCCTCGGGCTCGGCTGCCTTCGCAGTCATGGCCCCAGGGCCTGGGTCTTGCAGCCCTGCCGCCTCCAGCCCCACTCCTGCAGGGGCCAGGATCTTGCTCCTGGCCTCTGGACGCAGCCTGCTGGCAGCAAAGACGTTGAAGGTGTTGTCCCACTCAGGCAGGGCTTTCCCAGGGGAGGCCAGGGGGGTGGGGCTGGCCCTCGAGGCACTGGGGAGAGAGGGAGCAGGTGAAGGAGAGTTTAGTGCTATGTCGGCTATGAGCTCCTCGAAGAAGGGGTTGCTCTGCAAAGAGGTGAGGAACGGGTTGGTGAGACCCAAGAATCCAGGTGGGGTGGCTTCAGGGGCGGCGGTGGTGGTGGCAGCGGCAGTGGCAGCAGCGGGGGAGGCGGCTGCAAAAAGGTTAGTGCTTAGCATGGGAGCAGCAGTGGGAGCAGGAGTGGGGGGGGCCAGAGCCCAGGGGGAGCAGGGGAGGTGGTGAGGAAGAGCAGCTGGGTCAGATTCTACCTGAGGAGACACGTCCAGGCTGTGGAGGGAGACAAAACCGTGAGCCTCCTGGTTAATGCCAAGACTGGAAAGGCCCCTGAGTCCCACACCCCACCCCCGCCTCAGGACCAGGGGCCACAACACACACATGGGCTGGATTTATCTACTTGGGCCAGGGGACACCGGGAAGACCCCAACATGTAACATTATTGAATGCCTCTCAAGGAGAAAGATGCTGGGCAGAGCTATTTTAATCCTCACTCCAATCCCGGAGGGAAATCATCCCATTTGACAGGCAGGATCCAAACCTAAACCAAGTGTTCTTCCCTCTATCCCATGCTGAAACTTCTAAGGTTCTACTCAACAATGAATTTACATCTAGGAAAACTAATCCAAAACCAGTCCAAAAGTGCCTCACATCCTTTTTTTTTTTTTTGAGATAGAGTCTCTCTCTCACCCAGGGTAGGGTAGAGTGCAGTGGCGCAATCTCAGCTCACCCCCAACTTCCGCCTCCTGGGCTCAAGCCATTCTGGTGCCTTAGCGTGCACCACCACGCCTGGATAATTTTTGTATTTTTAGGAGAGACAAGGTTTCACCATGTTGGCCAGGCTGGTCTCGAACTCCTGACCTCATGATCTGCCCACCTCGGCCTCCCAAAGTGCTGGGATTACAAACATGAGCCACTGTGCCTGGCACCTTTTAGGACTAAGAGCAAAGGAAACACCAGCTGGCATGGGGGGATAAAGAGACCAGAGAAAGGCCAGGCCTAGGTATCTGGCTGGACAAAGCTAGCACTTATAGCACCTCGCAGGGCACCTGGAATTCTGACACTTGAAACAGACTGGGTTCTATTGATCACCTGCAGAAGCAGGAAGTAATGATAGGCTGTCATCGGGTGTGACAAGGTGTCTCATTTCTTTGAGGGGCAGCCTAACTGACTAATGAAGATAAGCCACCTGTGGAGAACGCCAATCAACAGGTGCCCTGACGGTCCAGCCTTTGTCTGCCAAGGTTAGCAATGTGGCAGCAGCGACTCTGGATGTCACCAGGGGCTTCTCAGGGACTCTGGGGCTGGGGACAGGGCAGGTCCTCTTAGAACACTGGAGAACAGGTGCTGGACTTCAAGTGTCCAGGGCAGGGTCCTTTCTGGGAGGAATGCTCCCTGCACTGGTGCTTATCTACAGAATGCAGCCAACTCTAGAGATTCGGGCAGGGGTGTGCTCTCAAACTAGCGCTTCTCACTTCCCCAGGACACAGACAGAAGGCTGCCTTGCCACTGAGCCACCTGTCAGAGGCAGACCTCAGTGGCCTCACCCTCCGCTTTCTGGGCAGCCTCCCTCCTCATGGCTGGTCTCCCAGCCCTGGCTCTAAGCTTCCAGGAACCCCATTCCTTGGCTCCTGCCTGTCCAGGTGGAAATATCCTGGGGAAACTCCTACACATCCATCTTTTCAAGCCAATCAGCTTCTTCCATAGGAAATGCGGGTAGTAAGTCCTGAAGGGGCAGAAGCCAGGCTCGGCCAGCCAGCCCATAAGGAGTATGGCTTGGGGTAGGAAGGGCACCTGTGGAAAGAGAATGAGCTGTCTAGAGCTTGCCCAGATTCTCCCGGGAACCCAGGGCCCGAAGAAGGCAGGCCCACACAGAGCTGGGCTGAGGCGGGTCAGCTTGGCAGCTACCGCCAGGGACAGACCACAGGAAGGAGTCCAGCCAAACATCACAGGTGGCTCCAAAGATGGTTCTGGGAGCTGGGAGGTCAGCCTCAAGGGCAGAACACAGCTGGGTCCCAAACCCATGGATTTCTCATAAGAATGAGCTTCCAGAGAGAGTCTCCTGACCCTATCTTTCCCCTTACAATAACTCCCCCACCCAAGGGTAAATTTTCAGTCTCATCCCCTCCACCTAGAGATGGAGGGGAGAGGGGAGGTAAAAATTCCCACCTGTTCCCACCCCACCTGGGCTTCCCACTACTACTCTGACTTTACGGACACGGTGAAGATACCAAAAGAGGAAGAATCATAGGCCCAGAGCCTCAACCCCAGCAGATGTCCTTTCTCCCTTCATTCCAGACAAGCCCCAGGACAAGGCACACATGCCAGCCTTGGGGACCAAGGGGAGTGAGAAGCAACATACACCACCACCAGGTCAAGAGCCTGACCTCAGCCCACTCACCATTACAGCATCCACATAGCACTCAGCCCAATCCTGCCTATAGAACCAGGGCCCCCAGGAATAGGGCTAGAGCACTTTGAGCTACTTCTCTCCCCAGTCCCCTTTAAGGAAGAGAGTCCCATCAACATTAAAAGCACCAAACTTAGCTCTGACCCCTCAGCCCTGGCCTGGCCTGCACTCACCCTTGCAGTCTTTCAGCAATCTGGCTGGCAGTCAGAACTGCAGGGACAAGAGCGGCAGGGGGAGTAGACTGGCAGCCCCAGGTTAGGCTCGACAACCTCCCTCTCCCCCACCAGCTCCCCAGAGGTACACACAAACCTGTTGGCATGGAATCAGCAAAGGGCTCTCCCTAGAGGAAGGGACTCCAAGCACCGGGCCTGGCAGGCTTTACTGAGCCAGCAGCACTTCTGAGAGCATCCTGTCCACCTGCCTATCCGGTAACACATCCCTCCTTCATACCCTTCCTCTCCCTTGCTCCATACCAAGTGCACATTCTGAAGGTTCTCACTTCAAGCATCTCCCTCCCACTCCGCCTGGCCCAGGTCAGGGACATATTCCCACGTGCACTTGTCTTTGCAGGCTGTGCTCTGAGAACAAACAAACACCTTTGCATCCTAGAACCTACTGTGCCGGCCTGGCACAGTCTCCCCACCCCCAAGTGGTGGGGCAGCAACACATGCTGACTTGTGTTCTCTTTTAGGACCAAATGCTGGGAAGGAAGTCAGAAGTTCAGATGTCTCTGCTCCCTCGACCTAAGGGAATAAAACTTTACTGCCTGCAGGAAGCTTTGAACAATTGGTTAAACCTGCCATTCAACACAAGAACCACCTGTTCACGCCTACAGCTCCTTTTCTTAAACACTCTGCCTCTGTAGGGCTACCTCTGTAGCTGAAGACCAGGCGTCACTACTGGACAGCAATTCCTTCGGCTTGCTCTTCCTTAGTGTGTCTCTTCCACACACTGGTCCCAGAGACGGCAAGTGGATCTGCACAGGCTCTCTACCAGGCAATCCCCCAAAGGCCAGAGCCAGCCTTGGAGGCACGCCCACCTCCAGCAACATGCCCTTCAGCCTTCCCCTCCTGAGGCATGACCTCCTGACCCTCCTGAGATGGGCCCAATGTCCAGGAAACATGTCCAAGAGACAGACACATCCTCTCCCATCACCTGGGCACCATGAGGTGACAGGGGCCTTGTAAGCTGTAAGTAGTGAAAGCATATCATTTATCTTCCAAACCAGAACACTGTTAATACAGTAACCATGCCAGGAGAACAGGCACAAGCAGGATGTGAGGCTGCGCTAACTCCAAGCCACTGGGCGCACAGGGGAGTTATTCATTTACACCACCAAGAATGCAGCCAAGCTCCTTCCGCTGCCACAGCACATTCCAGGCCCACAGGGACCTTGCTGCCTACCACACCTGGTGCAGGGAGGCACTGCAGAGATTGCCAGAGGCCACCATAATGATACACTCACCTCTTTGTACCACACTTGTTTCCAACTTTAAAAGTTTTTGTAATCCACATTTGATCCCCTCCTGTGCATAGAGTCCTACAGTTAGTGTGGGGGGCAGGGATCAGGGGAACACAGCACGACCTGGGATAGACACAAAGACAATCCGCTTTGGCCCTGGCGGGTTTCACATGCGAGGTCTTGCCTGTCCTCAAACACACACGAAGTAGCCTGCAATGCAGCTCAGCGTGAATGGCTCATAACAGGGCAGGGAGCGAGGCTAAGTCCTGTGGCTGAGACAAGCTTGGTCTCAACTACCTACTACCCGCTCCAGCACACACTGGTAGGAGCCTTGTGTGACCACCATGGGCCCCAGCAGATGAAGGCCAGGTCAGAGGAACAGCGGGAGCCTCTTCTCCACCCTGCATAGCCTCGTTCATTCCTTCCCAGTGGCAGCAGCCTTTCTCTGGATACTGCACTCAACACGTTCAGCCTCAGGCCTCTCTGTGGGGCATCAGTGCCACACAGGAGCACTAGAGGGCGCCGCTGTTCTTGCTAGTGAGGAACATCCTGCAATCTGCAACCATAGCCCCAGGGCAGAGGCCCCCAGTCTCTGGACCTGTGGACAGGCTCCCCCGGCCCCAGCTGGAGATCCTGCAGCTACATTCAGTCACTCCAGTTCTGGGTCTAACCCACAGCCTCCTGCCGTGAGGCAGCCCACCTCACCTCTCCTCAGAAGCCCTAAGCAAGCCCTCCGGGGAAGCGCCAACAGTCCTTTCTTCCAGGCCAGCCTTCCCCCTCCCTGCAAGGCACATGAGGCCAAGATGCTGCTGACTGAGCTCAAAGGCCAGGTGTCACATCTGACAGCCCCTCCGCCCCATCTGAATGCACGGCCACAGAGCCTGGCCTGGCAGCCGCAGCCTGCAAATGGACCCCATCTGGGGAGGGATGCCGAGTGCCCTCCATCCTGCTAAAGATAAGGCTCAGAATTCAAGTGAGAGCAGGACAGAAACCTCAGCTTCCTTATGGCCATCAGTGACCCAAATCTACCAGACTCCAAGAGACCATTAGGAGACATGGGGAAGCAGGAGAAAGAGGATGGAGACTATAAGTGCCCCAGGCCAGTGACAACCCCACAGACTCACAGTCAGGCCTTCAGGAGTCCAAGCCCAAAGCCTGGGCACTTACCTACAAATGGCCGCAGCATTCGCCCTGACCCAGAAAAGTCCCAGAGACACCGTACGGACAACCACACTGAGCCCATGGTCTGTGCCCCTTTCAATCCAGGCCCTCAGCTCCTCCCAGCAAATGCCCTGTCCATGTCTCCTGCCAGCTCCCTCTACCCTACCTACCACCTCCAAATACCACTGGCTGGCTGTCACAGGGCCACCAGGCTCAGCCTGGCATCTGGGAAAGGCCTGTCCCCTTCTTCCCAATCTTCCCCCACAGATGGCCAGCAGCTCGCCTGGGCTCTGGTGAGTATGGGCTGGGCAGAGGGACAGGGGCTGCTGTACCAAGCAGAGGAGGCAGGGGGTGGCATGCCCCTGAAACTGATCCACCCCCCATGCCCCTGTCTATGAGGGTCTAACAGGGGTTGCCAGCTTATCATGGCCCAAACCTACAAAGACCTGCATGTCTACCTCCACTCCTCTCAGCAGACTCAGAGTGCCACGAGGAAAGGAAAAGCCAGGACTACAAGATTCCTCTCCCCTCTGGGCAACAGGTTTAGGGTCCTTCCTCTGCCCCTTCACTACTTGCTTTTGCCCTTCGCTACTGTGCTTGTCCTCTAAACCTGTCCACACAGCCGTGGAGCGGGAACAGCAGGCTTGTTGAGAGAAACAGTGGCCCTCGCCACACTGGCCAGGGCTGCCACAGATGTTGCCCATCAGCAGCTGGCCCCAAGCCCTTGGGAAGGTGGGACACGTGCTTCTGTGACTTGTGCCTGGAGTCCTTCCCTGGACCCTGCTATACAATTCTGTAGCCTCCCCCTGGCTCAGAGTTAAGAGGAAGCAAAGGGTGGGGGCCAGGGGCTCTGCCCAGGACCTGAACTGGGGGGACTCAGTACATTCAAAATGGAGCAGCTACCGCCAGCACTTCCCACAGTGCCAAACCTCAAGACCAAGAGACACCAGAGAGGGCCAGAGCCCCCAGCATCTCCAAGGACAGAGATGGGTTAGAAATTTCATGGGTGCTGCCCACAGCCTCTTGCCAGGCTGGGAAGCAACAGGGGGTGAATGTGCAGGGGAAGGGGTGGAGGCCTCAGTTATTTGACTCCCGTCTCCCAGAGGGAAGTGATCACAGAGACAGCTGGGGAGAGGTCCTCTAACTCCAGAGAAGGAGGGAAGTCTGAGGGTGCAGTCTCCAGTTCTCATCTCTCTACTGCCACGGCTTTCTTACCTTGAGGCCAGAGGGCAAGAAGTCAGGAAGCAAAGAATTCACACAAATGGCCTTTCCCTGCTTCCCTCCAGCTCAGGGGGTGGGCATGCCAACTCATGCAGCAAGGCCTAGGGCTGAGAAGTTGGATCCCTCAATCCATGGGATTCTCAGAGCACTGCGCCCTGGTAACTCACCTGTGTCCGTGCGCATAGAACGAACGTTGGCTTAGGGAGACACCCCCACTTAACCATGCAAAGCCAGAGCCTCAGCAGCCTGCCTGAGGTTCACATCTGCTCCTTCCTCCCTGCCCCAGGGTCCAGGCAGCACACACCCCAGCATCCTCCCCAAGGAGCAAAGCTGGTCTTGCCAAGGACATACCTGGGTTTCTGAGTTGGTTCCTTGGCTTCTCTCAAGCCAAACCAGCTACTCTTGGCCTTTTCCTCCCCACTGGATGAGTGATGTGGGGGAGGCCCCCAGGGCAGGACCCCCCTTCTCCCCAAGAGAGCTTCGGCGCCCCAACTCGCTCCGACTTAGGCCCTGGTGGTGGTGGTGGAAGAGGCCCATCCGGGGCTTGCGTTCCTCCTTCCGGGATCCGTCCTTCTCTGCCACAGCCTCAGAGGAGGCCACTATGGGTGTGGTGACCTGGACGGGCTTGACCTCTGGCAGCTGGGCCCCCGCCTCCTCTCCAGGGTGGCTGGCCCCAAGGGCCAGGACTTTAGCCTGAGCACTCGGTTCCTCCTGTCCAAGCACTGCCTCTGAGCTGCTGTTGCTACGACTGCCTCTGGCCCAGGAGTCATCTGTGGAGCGAGGCCCCTCCTCGGAGGCCCGGGAAGAGACAGCCTGCAAGGAGCCAGAGGATGGGAACGAGCCCGAGATGGAGCTGCGGTGCCGCACAGGGGCCTGGGGCTCCTCGTTGTAAATGTGGCTCCCATTGACACAGAGCGAAGAGCGGGAGGCAGCATCCAGGTGGCCCTGAAGGTCGAGAAGGGCCCGAGGAGGAGCCACCCGCATCTGGCTGGCCTCGTCGCTGTAGGTCCTCTTGTGGGTGAACAGCTTGGGGGACTGTGCAGACTCCCTGCCTGTAAAGGAAACACACCCAGTTAGCTTGCAGGAAGAGAAGCCCCATTTCCCAGCCCCATTTCCTGGCCCCAGGTCTTCACCATCACCCAAGGGGAGAGCCAGCACCCCGCTCCCCCAGGGTGGCGGCCTGTGCTTACTCACCCCCTTCAGTGGACAGCCAACTGCTGCGGCTCGGTGAGCGGGTGAGGAGCTCGGCGCCAGGCCCCTGGTAGGCCAGGCTCCCACTGGCTGAGGACAGGGTGCTGTCCGAGCCCAGAGAGGTGTTGGACTGGGTCAGGGACGACTTGCGCAGCTTGTTGCGGAGGAAGAAGCCTTTGGCTTTGCCCATCTTGCCCAGGCTGCCCAGGTCAGGATCCTCTATGGCGCTGCTAGGGAGGATGGCGGAGGCAGATTCCAGATCATACTTCTTCTTGCCCTTCATCTTGTCCTTGATCTTGCTGAAGGGGGACCTTGGCTTATCCTTCATAGACAGGTCAAACATGCTGGCACTCAGGTTGTTGCGTGTGAACTGGATGGTGACTTCGATCTCGCCGCGCTCCTTCTCTTTCTTGCCTGCCTTGGAGTGCAGCTTGTACCACCTGTGAGAGGAGGGGGAGCAGGCAGAGCTCAGTCATAGGCCCAGGGAGCCTCACTCCCACCCAGTACCAGACACCACCCGGACCCACCCTTGCTCTGAGGGTCACTGACAGCCTCTCCCCCAAAGGCTCCTGCTCTGACCCATAGACCTGGGCTTCCAGGCCTCAGATGCAGCTGAGAAACTATCCAAAATGTCTCCACGATGGAGAAAACCACATTCTGAATGGGGACGCTCCTCAGATGCCACCAGGTAGGGTGGCCGTTACCACGCCATGCCCTCTGCCACCCCAGGACCTTCTCCTGGAGCTCAGAGACCCCTCCTATCCCCCATCTCCCCTATATGTGAAACTCTGAGGCCCAGAGAGGCAAGGCTGGGCTTGGGAGGGCCCTCCCCTCCCATCTCCACGCCTCAGCACAGACAGACCTACCCACATTTCTCCCTGTTGACATCATCTCCTCTGGCCAGTTCCAGCCAAAGCTCTACTCCCAGCCACCAGTGAGCCCAGGAAAGAACAGCTCACCCAGAGGCCCAGGGCCAGGAACACAGGAACGCTAGTGCACATACGTACATACACATGCATGCTCACACACACACACACCTCACACACTGACTCACCCCAAGTCCTGTCAGGAATACCTCTACAAGATGGAGGAGCAGACAAGAACGGCAGAAAGAGATCCAGGAAAGACAAAGAGCACTTACACCTGCTGAGCATCTATAGTGAGTTACAACTAGCGTGAGGGTTCTTATTCCCACATACACCTCCCAAGAAGTGTGTGAGGTAAGAGGCACTACCCCATTGTACAGATCAGGAGGGTGAGGCTCAGAGGTAAAGGAACCCATCCAAAAACAGGTGGTTGGTAAAGGACAGTGGAGACTCAGAGCCAGGCGTCCAGCCCCCCAAAGCCTAAGTTCTTCCCAGTGCACACCCACTGTGCCCAGAGAGACACAGAGACAGCCCCCAATACACATGGCCACCGCACAGGGTGGCTGGGGCCTGCCCTACTGGGGGAGGGGATGTTCTTGTGCAGTGGTTGGCAGTTTCTTAGAGAACTAAGCAAACTCTTTCCATACAAGGAGCAATCATGCTTCTTGGTACTTAGACTACTGAGGTGAAAACTTACATCCACAGAAAAAGCTGCACACAAATGTTTATAGCAACTCTGTTCATGACTGCCAAAATTTGGAAGCTGCCAAGATGTCCTCCAATAGGTGAACAGATAAGCAAACTGTGGTACATCCAGACAACAGAATACTACTTAATGATAAGAAGAAATAGGCCATCAAGCCATGAACAGACAGGGATGGGTCTTATATACATAAGCGAAAGAAGACAATCCGAAAAGGCTTCATGCTTGCATGACACAACTATTTGACATTCTGCAAAAGGCAAAACTATGGAAACGGTGAAAAGGTCAATGGTTGCTGGGGGATTGAAGGGAGGACAGAGGGATGAATAGGCAGAGCACAGGGATTTTTCAGGAGAGAAAAACTATCCTGCATGCTACCATACCGATGGGCACACATTGTTATACACCCACAGAATGCACAATACAACGAGTGAACCTAATGTAATGTATAGACCCTAGTTAACAATTGGTGTTGGCTTTCAAATAAAACAAACATGCCACACTAACGCAAGATGTTAATAAGACACTGCACAGCATGCGCGCGCGACACACACACACACACACACACACACACACACACACACACACAGAGCCACCCAAGCTGCAGTCAGTGGTGCAGGGGCCACCTCTGCCTACCCCATAGTGCCAGCTCCCTGAGCTTCTGGCAGACAGGGTGAGGCATGGGGAGCCTTTGTGTGAAAAGTCCCTATACATCCAAAGATCCAGAATTAAGTCACTGCAAAAGCTTAGTGGTACTGGTGGTAGTATTTTGATTATTTTTTATTTAATGTTGAAGTTAAAAAAAAAAAAAAAACGGCTTCCTGGGGCACCTCCAACTACCATCCCTGTAGAAGAGCCTGTCATGACGAAACCCTGGTGGGCTACGGCCGGCCTGTCCCCACTCCTTAGAGACCCACTCCAAGGCCTGAGCAGGCTAAGCCAAGGCTGTTGGTTTTCCTTACCAAACCTGACAACGATTCCCTGGGAAGGCCGAGTAGGGACAGACGGTGCCACCCACGGGCAGGGCAGGCAGAGGGCCATGTCCTAGGGAGTGTGTGCCTCTCTCTTGAGGCACAGGCAGGGAGTGAGGGGAGGAGATGCCAAGCAAGAGAGATAGACTGAGGGATGTGTATGTAAGGGTGTCTGTGGGGCAGGAGAGGAAGTTTGACAGAAAGACCAGCCGCAGCATCAACAGCCTTACACCTTGACGTTCTCAGCCCAGTGGTCATCCTGGGCCTGACCCTTTACCTATTTAGTGACCAAGCCCTAGTGGCTTTCCCTAAACCTGGACGAGGCCCTGTCTAGCATAGGAAGGTCCTGGGGAGGTGGGGCAAAGAGAATGGTATGGACTCTAGCCCCAAATCATCCAAGCCCTGAGTAACTAGATCAGCAAGCAGGGCCAGTCTTTGCTGGGGCAGACAGGTCGGGGCCCTCAGCTCCAGCCAGTCACACTGCACACACCACAGCAGCAACGCAATTACCTGGGGGCCGGGCAGGGAGGTGAGGCTGCAGGGAACTAGCACTTCCTACACTGTCTATTTTTGTCCTATTTGAATGTTTTATAAGGAGCATATATTACTGTGGTAATAGGAAAAAGAGACAAGGGAAAGCTCCCACTCCTATCTCATCTCAGCTTCCTGAGTCACAGAACGGGCCGCTGTCCTCTGCCTCTCAGCCCTCAGAGGAAGGCGGAAGGCCGAGGCTCAGGTCCTCTGCCACCAGGACCTTTTGGAATTCCCTAACCTATAAGGTCACTTCCCCTTCTCCTGTTCTGCCCACCCCTCCCCCATGGGGAATTTGGGTTTCTCTTTGTACCTATTTTTCCAGGAAGCAAGGAAGGAAAAGAAAAGGCTTCCCTGAATATGTTTCAGGCTCTCCCGTCGTCAAGAGCACAGTGAAGGGGGAGAATGGCCAGGACCAACCTCGGGACCCCAGTTACCGTCACCCGTCTACCTCCCTTCCAGTCCCATCTCCCTCTGCAGCCCAGTCAAGAGCAGGGCTGATTCGGACTGTGCCTGGCACCTTGGGCACCCCAGGGACTCAACCAGAGCAGGCCTTCACCCAGAAGTGTGGCCTACACGAGCAGACAGCCACATCTTCCCCCTCCCCAGAGCTCCTGCTTCCCGGTGCCTGGACCAGACAGCCCCACAGACCTGACGGGCACCATAACATGGTCCACCGGAGGATGGGAAACTACGAACGCTATCGAGGGGGGGCTGAGGAGCCTGCGATGAAAACAAATGGAGACTTTCTCTTCTCAGAGTCCCACACACAGCAGAGCAAACAGGCTCTGAGCACCTCATCCCTAGAGACTGAAGCTCCCACGGGGAATGTGACAGCAGGGTCCTGTGAACTAGTTCAAATCCCACCTCCTCTGGGAAACTCCCTCAGCTGCCACCATCCTGCTGGCCTGGCCCAGTCACTCCTCTCTCTGGCCAGGCATACACACTCTGAACCAAACTCACCCTGCAGCCAGATCTGGCAGCACTGTGCTCCAGGACCCCCTGGTGTTGTCATGTCCTGGGCACCCAAGGTTTCCCCACCTGGATTGTGTTTCCTGTGGATATTGACTGACTATCCCCTGAGACACAGCTCCAAAGTAAAGAAATCACGCATGCACAGTTTGGAGCTGTAGCTTTCATCTGGATGCACCTGATAGCAGGGCACGGTGGTGAGTGCTGGGTACCCCATTGACCAGATCACCTCCCTCAGCCTCCACTTCCTTGGCCCTCAGGTGGGGACAACCATCCTCTCAGAGGCTAAGGCACGCCAAGCCTGGTCGGCAAGCAGCCAGTGCTTCCCACTTATCCTCTCATTCTCTCCCACAACCGTGAGCAACTAGGACTCTTGCTCTTGAATCCCTGACGCCGATCACTGTGCCTGGCCTTCAAGGGAAGGTGCCAGATCCTTTAATATTCAACTTCAGCTGGGCGTGGTGGCTCACGCCTGTAATACCAGCACTTTGGGAGGTGAAGGCAGGCGGATCACTTGAGGCCAGGAGTTCAAGACCAGCCTGGCCAACATGGTGAAACCCTGTCTCTACTACAAATACAGTAATTAGCTGGGTGTGGTGGTCCATGTCTGTAATCCCAGCTGCTTGAGAAGCTGAAGGCATGAGAATCACCTGAACCCAAGAGGTGGAGGTTGCAGTGAGCCAAGATCACAGGACTGCACTCCAGTCTGGGTGACAGAGGGAGACCCTGTCTCAAAAAAAAAAAAAAATCCAATCTCAACTCTCCAAGATCTGACTGTGGGAGAGACAGACCCTGGTTTCCAGTTTTGGAGCTTCTGCTCCTGCTCCTCCCTCCCTACCTGACCAAGGCTTTTCTCCCTCTCAGTGCCCTTCACCAGACCCTTCAGCCCTAGGAATTCCAAAGCCCAAGCTGAGGCCTGACCTGTTACTCTCATCCAGGACAGAGACATGGCTAAAATCAATCAGGATGTGACCAAGGTCCCAAAATTCATCTAAACAGTGGCTCACAAGACAGCTCTCATTTTGAGAGCTCCACAGCTGTGGCACCCAAGCCTGCTATGCATCAGTGCAGGATTTATATATAGATATAAATCCACCCAAGATGCCACCCTGACTTACTGAACTAGAAGGTCCTAGCCTGGTTATCTATATTTCTCAGCGGGGTTGGGGGCGAGGCTCCACAGGTGAGCAAATTCACCTAGACGCCATGTGAGAACCACAAGGATGGTCCCTGCCGCTTTACATCACTCCAAGGTCAGCGGCCAGTGTTCTCTCCACCTGGGCTTGTCCTCAAGGATGTGCAGTCAGTACCCAGGAGAAGCCAGTGTCTCTCTCCCGCCCTGTAAGGCTTGCCTTCCCAAATCCCGAGGACACGCTGCTTCTGAGAGGACTGACCCTAGAAATACTCATCCCTCCTCCAGGAGTGGGTAAGTTACCAAAGGAACACATGGGAGAGGAGCAGGTAGCATTAAGCACTTTCTAGAAATTAAGAGTGTTGGCCGTACGTGGTGGCTCAAGCCTATAATCCCAGCACTTTGGGAGGCTGAGTTGGGCAGATCACAAGGTCAGGAGTTCAAGATCAGCCTGGCCAATACGGTGAAACCCCTCTCTACTAAAGATACAAAAATTAGTCTAGCCTGGTGGCGCATGCCTGTAACCCCAGCTACTCAGGAGGCTGAGGCAGGAGAATCGCTTGAACCCAGGGGGCGGAGTTTGCAGTGAGCCGAGATTGCGCCACTGCACTCCAGCCTGGATGACAGAGCAAGACTCTGTCTCAAAAAAAAAAAAAAAAGAATGTTAAGATGAATTCGGCCTCCTAGTTCAGAAACCACTTCAGAAACTACACTCACCAAAACAACAGGAAGGACAGTGATTCTGCCCCCGTACAATTCCCGACACCCACCTGGTGATCAAACTCTGGGCTGCCTGCAGCATATAAATCACCGACCGGCACATCCTTCACTGCAGGGACTAAGCTGCTCCACCTGCAAAGCACCCACCTTGACTCCACCTCTCTGTTAGAAGCACCATCTGGGGCACTTGAACTCTCCAAGGCCCAGGCAGCACATGCTGAGGACACAAGGGTTTTGATGAAGATGATGATTATCTAGGACTTGTCCCAGGTGCCTCTGCAGCCAGAACATGATGGGCACAGTAAGGAAAGGCACAGTAAGAGAAAATTCTTTGCAACTGAAGAGGCACACGCAGCTACCGATGCTGCTCTTCAGAAGACACACATCAGTGCTTCTCAAACTGCAAAGTGCAAAAAAAATCACTGGATCTTGTTAAAATGTGTATTCTGATACCCTAAGTGTAGGTGGGCCTGAGAGAGCTCCCAGCTGCCCATGCTGCTGCTGGCTCAGGGGACACACCTCTGCAGAGGGCTGCACACAAGGGGGCTAGAGAATGGCCAGAGCTGACCCTGCTGAGGGCTCACTGTGTGCCCGGCTCTGCAGCTCTTTTACTATCCACACAGCCAGCCCAGGAGATGGGAGGACCATTTTACAGATGAGGAAACTAAGTTGTGGAGACAGTTTGTAACTTGCCCAGGGCCACACAGCTAGTAAGTAATGAAGCTGGAACTTGAACATGAAGGTGCCCGACTCCAAGTCATGCCCTTAACCTTTAAGGTTTAGCATCTTTCAGAAAAGCTAAATGCACGGGTACCCTGAGAGGACAGAGGCTGGAAAAGGCCTGGATACACATCACAGACCCTGAAGACCAAACCCCCTTTCAAAAGGTTGGCACAATCCCAGAGCACAGAGCCCAGAGATGGCCTGAGGGGGCCTCAGGGTTCTGTACAGTCCTCAGCTCCTCAGAACCTTGTCAGAGAGCAGCCCAGCCTCCCCCAATAGCTATCAGGGTCCAGAATTCCTGAGAGGCCGGGAACACAGGGAAGCTCCTACAGGGGGCCCCCCGCTCAGCTAGAACACCTCCCCCAGGCTCTCTCTGCTGGACAAAGTTCGAAGGCCCCATGTGGACTTGGCACTTGGCCCTCAGCCTCCTCGCACCCACCCCCGAAGCCGAGGACAAAGCAGATGGAAGGGTTGGAGAGGAGCAAGTCTGTTCGCCTTCCCCAAGATTACAGCCCTAGTTATTCCTGCTGGTGGGGTCCCCAGGCCTTCATAACCAGCTCTCCAGCCAGTTCTCAGGAAATGCAGCTGGGCTAACCGATGCCATGCAGCAAAACTAGGGAGGCCCTGCACTCAGGGGGAGAGCCGACCTGGGCCAGCTGTCACACATACCCATGCAAGTGCCAGGGGACTCCAGTCAGAGACAGGGACATGAGGGCTGGCGATAGCTGTAGCAGCAGGCCCAGACACATCTACTCACCCCCAATTCTTATCAGTCCAAAATTCAGACCCAAATAACAATGCCCCTTTCTAAGCCCCCACCCATCATTTATTCCAGACTCCAAACCTAGAAACCAGATTTGTCTCTTTTTCTTCCTCACAACCTACATCTAAACTTGGAACTCTGTCAACTCTACCAGCAATTATCTCCAGAACCGATCCCCTCACCGTCACCCCATTGTTCCATCCACCACCACCTCCCTGATGGACATTAGAACTCCCTGCTTATCTGACATCCACGTTCCACCCAGCAAAGACGTGAAGTCTGAAGCTCATCACGCCCTACCCTCCCTCCCTCACTCAGCTTCTTTTGGGGCTCGGCTCCTACAACTGTCCGAATCTCTCATTCCACTTGGGACACATTGGTCCTCCTGGTGTCCCTGAACCCATCAGGTGTGTTCCCACCTCAAGGCCACCGCACCTGCTGCTCCCTCTGCCTGAGATGCAGGCCAGATCTTCCGGCCACGGTTCACTTACTCGCTTGAGTCAGGGCTCTGTTCATTCGAGCCTCCTCAGTCTTCCCCAAGTACCTCAACTGCAACTACCCCTCACTCTGTTTTTTTTTTTTTTGAGACGGTATTTCGCTCTTGTTGCCCAGGCTGGAGTGCAATGATGCAATCTCGGCTCACCGCAACCTCCACCTCCCAGGTTCAAGCAGTTCTGCCTCAGCCTCCCACGTAGCTGGGATTACAGGCATGCGCCACCATGCCCGGCTAATTTTGCATTTTTAGTGGAGATGGTGTTTCTCCATGTTGGTCAGGCTGGTCTTGAACTCCCGACCTCAGGTGATCTGCCTGCCTCGGCCTCCCAAAGTGCTAGATTATAGGCATGAGCCACTGCGCTCTGCCCCCTCACCCTCTTTCATCATCATACTGACCACAAGCTGGCACTGTGTGTGCGCACGCCTGTGTCCCCATGCGCACATTCACTTGGCGAAATGCTGCACACGTACAGGGCTTGTTAGCATCTGTCTTCCCTCGCTCTACAGCCAACAGCATTATTCTGCTCATCTCTGTACCCCCAGTGGACACTCAAATATTTGCTCAATGAGCCAACAAATTATTCTGTGACTAACTTGAGCCCCCTTCACAACTGCTCCACGGTTTTCTATTGCTACAAACCCATGGGTCTTAGTCGTGAGAGCTGGAGCTCCCAAAGAGTAAAGAGGATCCCCACCCCGCCCCACAAACAGGAGCCTCCGGAGGGCAGGAGCCAGAGATGCCAGGCGTAAAGGGAGGTTTCCAAAATGAGACCTTCTTTTACTGTGAGGCCCTTCCTCGGCCCCACAACTAAGCTAAGAATCTCACTAACTTCCCTGGGAGAGATGCCCAGCCAGCTGTGGGAGGCATCCAGCTTTGTGAACAGAGGAGTTGACCCAACTCTATCCCATCTCTTGGCCCTCCAAGGCCACTAATCTTATCCCCATTACCAACTACAATCACTCAGTTAGCACTTACTGTGTGCTGGCACGATACTAAGCACTGAATACACGCAATTACGTCTTACTCAATCCTCTTTAACAACACTGTGAGGTTGATATGGGAGGCAGATCCTGGGAGTGGCTAAGAGCATGGACTTCGGCACCAGGCGGCCTGGGTTAAGCCCCAGCCCCACCATGTGCTGGCGATGTGACCTCATCTCTATGCCTCCGTTTCCTCACCTATCTATAAAATGGTAGTAGCAGCCCACCCTCCCCTCACAAGACAACAGGCTGAGTATCCCCAATCCAAAAATCTGAAATCTGAAGTGCTCCAAAACTTTTTGAGCACCAGTGTTGATGCTCAAAGGAAATATTCACTGAAGCATTTTCGATTTTTATATTAGGGATGCTCAACTGGCCAGATAATACAAATATTCCAAAATCCAAACTCCAAAACACTTCTGTCCCAAGCATTTGGAATAAGGGATCTTCAACTTGCAGGAGGATTCCATGTCCTATGCGTGGAGCACTCAGAACAGGGCCCGGCTACATGGGAAATGCACAAGAGCATCGGCTCTCACATTCAGCAGGTGTGAGCACTGAGCTAAGGAGACATGCCCTGGGTCCAGTCACACAGTAAGCAGGAGAGCCAGAACTGGAACTCAGGCTCTCTGCCTCCAGAGCCCCCGACACTCACCACTGTACTATGCTGCCTCCTTCTGCAAGTACAACATACACACCCCCCACGCCCAGGAGCCCCCATGTCTCTGTCCAACCGAGGAATCTAAAGTAAAGTTACCCCTCTATTTCTGTAGAGCACGGGGTATGTGTTAGATGGGAAGAAAAATCACATCCTTATTTCCCCTAATCGCTAACAAAATTTAGCATGTCTTCCAACTATGAATTTTGGCAACAGTAGGAATTTTGGCAACAGTAGTAGTATAGAAGCAGCACCTATACATTTGTCATTAAGAGAAACTGGATTACTTTCCTATCACATTTTAGCTGTTACAGATGTCACAAATATTTACACTCATCACTACTTTGAATTGTAAAGTCATTAGACCTCCAGTAGATCTCATTATTTAATACAGTAATAAAGCATGTATGTTTCTTTAGTAAATTGTTTTTTGTTTGTTTTGGGTTTTTTGTTTTTGTTTTTTTAGTCAGAGTTTCACTCTTGTCGTCCAGGCTAGAGTGCAATGGCACAGTCTCGGCTCACTGCAACCTCCACCTCCTGGGTTCAAGCAATTCTCCTGTCTCAGCCTCCCAAGTAGCTGGGCTTACAGGTGCCCACCACCATGCCCAGCTAGTTTTTGTATTTTTAGTAGATATGTGGTTTCACCATGTTGGCCAGGCTGGTCTCGAACTCCTGACCTCAGGTTATCTGCCCACCTCGGCCACCCAAAGTGCTGGCTTTTATATTGAGAACTATACTTCAACATCATTGGTGTACTTTCCAATGCTGTATATTTAAAGACCTTATTCTGAGAAGGAATCCATGGCACCGAAAGGGCTAGAATACCTGCTTTAGAGTGGAGAGGGAGCAAATTCAGCAGAAGGCCAGGTCCTCCCCTCCCTGCCCACTGCATGGCACCCAGGCTGAGAGCTCCAAGCAGAAGATGGGTGCTGCTCCCATTTCCCACCCAGCTAGGAGAATAGGGAGCCTGGTGAAGGGCAAGAAGCTGGCCAAAGGCCCTCAGGTTCCCCAGCGTCACGCCACAGTGCTCAGGCTGACCCTCAAACCCTTGCATGCCAATGAAGGTAACTCCAGGGGAAACAACAACAGTCACGTGCACCTGCTAGCTGGGGAGCAGGCTACTCCGGAGCTTGTTTTGATCATGCCCCCAACATTGCAGTCCCCAATTTCCCTGGGCTGGTCCCCACCTGAGCCTCACCTGCTATGGCTGCAACCCACTGCCCCAGCCTCTTCCAAAGACAGGGCTTACCTCAGCTGGCAAACAGCTACCACCACCCTGGGGACAAGGGGCCTGGAGAGCTGACTGTTGTAGGAATCAAACCCCAACCCCAAGGCAAATGAAGTCAAGATGAATTTAGTCACGACAACGGAGCTGCCCCAAAATACTGGGTGGGAGAGTCCTCTAAGAGGGAAAGTAGGGTACCAATGTGAAGGAGAGGAAGAAATACTGATCCAGGCCTCCTTTCCCAGCCTCACTCCCCCTACCTAGCTTCCCTTAGAGCTAGTACAAACAGGAGACTCTGGGGCTCCACAGGAACCCTCTTGACAGGCATATGACTCAAAAAGCATGTGCTGGGGAAAACACCATAACACCTCCCCATAATACTGCCGGCCCTGGATTTCCACCACAGGCCAGTGATATGCCATTTCAAGTGACACTGTATAGATGAAATCATGTGCCCACAAAAGGCCTGCAGCCTTCAATGACTGGTATCACGGACAGTACCATAGGCAGGGCAAATATTTAGTGTGAAAGTCATCACCAAAGTGAAAAATAACCAGTTTTTTTGGTTGTGTTTTTTTTTTTTTTTGAGATGGAGTCTCGCTCTGTTGCCCAGGCTGGAGTGCAGTGGTGCAGTCTTGGCTCACTGCAACCTCCACCTTCCTGGTTCAAGCAATTCTCCTGCCTCAGCCTCCTGAGTAGCTGGGATTAAAGGCATGTGCTACCACACCCAGCCAATTTTTGTGTTTCCAGTAGAGATGGGGTTTTACCATGTTGGCCAGGCTGGTCTTGAACTCCTGACCTCAAGTGATCTGCCCGCCTCAGCCTCCGAAAGTGTTGGGATTACAGGTGTGAGCCACTGTGCCCGGCCCCAAACTGAAAAATAATGGCCAAGAATCGTCACTCCTGCCATTCCCAATGGGTTTTTTTGGTTGTGTGAGTGTGTGTGTGTGTGTGTGTGTGTGTGTGTGTGTGTGTGTGTGTGTGTGTGTTTGAGATGGAGTCTCACTCTGTCGCCCAGGCTGGAGTGCAGTGGTGTAATCTCAGCTCACTGCAACCTACGCTGGCCTGCCATTCCTGCTGCAGTGACCAAACAGTGAGAGAGAAAGCTCATCCTTATGCCAGGCTTCCTGCTGGTATAGAAGAAATTCAGACCTGGACAGACAATCATCAATGGACACCGAAAGCTCTGGGAGAAAGGCTGGTGTCAGGGGAGGACTCGGAATAGCTGGGGGGCTAACCATCCAGAACCCACTGCTTCAGCAGGGCTTCGCTGAGGGTGGGCTGCAGTCAGGTGGGCCTCCCCAGGTGAGGCAAGGCTGGCCAGTCCCTCGGAAGGACTCTTGCCAGGGGACCTAGTGTCCACGGGTGGTGAATCAGGGTACAGGCCATCACGAGGAACCAAGTGACCAGGGCCATAATGTCTGACGGTCTCAAGGACGGACGGCCTGGTTCCGCACCAGGTGACAGCATGAACAGGAGGGGGCAGGAACTGTCCAAAGGGGGAGATTTGTCATGAGCAGACACAACAGCCAGGTATCCATTTGGCTCCTGACTCAACAAACCACCTATGAAGAGGCATTTTAGATATCAGGACAACTTGAATGTGGGCTGGGTATTAGATGATTATTAAGGAATTGTTGATTTTGTGTGAGGATGGGATTAAGGCTATGTTTTTTCAAAGGCACCCACATCTGTTGGAGTGGGTTGGAGAGGTATACTGAAGCATTTAGGGTACATTGACACTCTCCTGCTCCCACCTGGGACTGATAGTGGATTGACATCAGACTCCTACAGAGGTCAGAGGGGGCAGGTCTCGGGCCAGGACCAGGCTTTCTCTCCTTAAGACTGAACCCCACCCCCTGCTCTCCTCCCTCAGCCCCTGCACTCATCAGCAGCCCTGTGAACACCTGTGAACTCATCAGCCCGCCCGCTCACCACTGCACCAGGGCCGACAGCCCCACATGGGATCCTGACAGCCAGCCTGACACCTACCACCCCTTAACGACACAGAGCGTACATCAGCGAGATCCCCACCCAACCAGAGGAGGCCTCAGCCAGGCCTCTGCTCCAATGTTCCCCAAGTATTTGCCAGGAACAAGAACCAAGGTGTCTCTGAAGAGCTTATGCCTTCGTGGAGAAGACAGCCATATAGCGGACGGAAGGTGGTGACTGACACCACAAAAATGCACAAATGAAGCGCACAGGAAGGCTCAAGGGGAGGGGTTTGATGATTTCGGGAGGAGGGTGCAGGACGTGGCATTTAAACTGGGCCCTGAACAACGGGTGGGAAAAGAGGCGAGGGACGGGTTAGGGACACATTCCGGGTGTGAGGGACAGAACACACAGACTACAGATATTCGACAGGAGGAGGAGACTGCCCCTAACGTCACACTAAGGAGCCATAGTTGTATTCTGGGCCCTGAGATGCATGACAGGGTACAACATAAGGATAGGACTGACACTATGTTGTAGGAAGAGGGAGGGATGGCAGGGAAAGGGACAGCAGAGAGGTGAGGCAGGGGACCAGCAAGGAACAGTCACAGCCCAGGGCAGTTCCCATGGCCAGGCTGACCTGAGCAACTCCTAGTGCCTTAGCAGTTATTTCTCACCATTAATTAAGAAACTGGCATTCTGGTTTATAAAATGGCTGCAGGAGCTAAGGTAACAGTCCAAAGCAGAGGTTAAAAAAAAAAATTTTTTTTTTTGCTGGGCGTGGTGGCTCTTGCCTGTAATCTCAGCACTTTGAGAGGTGGGCGGATCACCTCAGGCCAGGAGTTCAAGACCAGCCTGCCCAACATGGTGAAACCCTCTTTATTAAAAAAAAGGCCAGGCGTGGTGGCTCACGCCTGTAATCCAAGCACTTTGGAGGCCAAGGTGGGCGGATCACCTGAGGTCGGGAGTTCAAGAACAGCCTGACCAACATGGTGAAACCCCGTCTTAAAACAAACAAACAAATAAATAAATAAATAAATAAGAATTGTGATTTTTGGCCGGGTGTGGTGGCTCATGCCTGTAATCCAAGCACTTTGGAGGCCAAGGTGGGCGGATCACCTGAGGTCAGGAGTTCAAGACCAGCCTGACCAATATGGTGAAACCCTGTCTTTATTTAAAAAAAAAAAAAAAATTTAAAAAAAAAAAATTTAAAAAAAAAAAATTTTTTTAAAGCCTGAACTAGGACAGGAACAATAGGGAAGGTAGGAGGGCCAGGGGGTCCCCTGGAAGCACCCCCTTTTCACCTCCTGCAGCAGAACTATGGCAAAGCCTCTCCATTCTGGACTGTCACTACTGTTGGCAGCAGGGATAGTCATCTACCACTTATCTCTCACCACCTGAGACGGGGCCCAAGATGTAGAACGTCTTCTAACACGTACTGGGTAAATGATGGAATTGGCAGGGCTCAGCTCGTCTCAGAAACAAGTTGGAAAAACAATGATATTAAGGGCATTGTGTGAGAACCACAGTGGACTAAGAAGATGGGAGACCTGGGTTCTAATCCTGGCTCTGCCTTACTAAATGGCTTGAAGCAGGCATTTCACCTCTGTAAAATGAGGGTGATAAAATGACACAGTTAAAGACCAGGTAAAGTGAAACTAGAACTATTATAATCAGAGTTTGGTGAGACAGTTGGAAAACCCTTTTCCCCCAGAGCCTCCTCCACCCTGATGCCTCCTCTCCTCTCCCAGCAGCCTGCCTCACACCGGCACACAGGAGCTGTGTGGACCTCAAGCCAACACCTGCTGTCTCCCGGCATCCACTGCCTACCCCACCCTTTGATTTGGTATCTGCAGTAAAACTGCAAGCCAGAATAATTGCAGGACAGGATACGGCCTCTTATCAGGCCAGATCATTCTTATCACCTCCTCTGGCACCATGCCTGGCACCAGCAACTCTTGGAGGGAGCCCAGGTTCTCATTAGCTCCCCCTGCCTCTGTGTGGACAGCTCACTCAGCCCTCCTCAGACTACAGCCAGGTCCAGCCTCCCTCCCTCCTGGGCACAAGCGCTTCGTCTAATCCTCATCCTGGTGCTGTAGCTCCAACGGTCTGTCACAGTCAGCTCACCCAGCACAAGGAAAAGCTGCAAAAATACCTGGAGACAAGTCAAACCACAGAGAGCAACAGAAAAAAGATGTAGGGGTGATAGCACAATGTACAGAGAAAAGCATCAGGCTTAGATATCAGAAATCCAGCTGCCACTAAAGAGTCGTGTGACCTTAGACAGGTCAATCTACCTCCCGAGACCCCAGTCTCCGTATTTGCAAAGATGGTGGTTCCCCCGTCTGCCCTCAGGGAAAAGTGAAATGAGGTGATGCTGGGAAGGCATCCTTAAAAGTAGGTCAAACCACACAGAAAGATGTGGGTTGTCTATCAAAGGCCTTTTACAGACCAGTATCAGCCCCACGTAAGTGAGATGGCCCAGGACCAAAAAGCAACGACCCTGCCCAGGAGGAAGGAGAGAACCAGCAGGATGACCGCTCTCAGGGGATCTCTGGCAAGTGGAAAAACAAAGAAGAAATTCCACTTAACACATCCCCCTCCCCAGTGTGCTCCTAAGCCCTGTTCACACTGAGCAGGAGACTCAGATCCAGGAAGATAAAACCAAGTGGCGACAGTCCCCTCTGCCAAGGTCTCAGTTCAGACCCCACAAGAGGGGGGAAAAAAACAATAACTCCCTGCCAGGCTCATGGTAGGTACAGAACTGTGTGGTGAGAACATTGCATTTGGGCAAACAGAAAGGAGGAAGGGAAGAAAATACATAATGCATTTGCCTCAAAATGCAGAAAATACCTTTGGAAGGTTACACAAGAACTGGTAATATTGGATGCCTCTGAAGAGAGGAGCTAGGTGACTCAAGGTTGGGGCAAGGGAAAGTTTTTTCATTATGTGCCCTTCTGTACCTTTAGAATTTGGACCAGGTGAACTACTCAAAAGTAAATAGGGGCCAGGTGCAGTGGCTCACTCCTGTAATCCCAGCACTTTGGGAGGCTGAGGCAGGGGTATCACTTGAGGTTAGGAGTTGGAGACTAGCTTGGCCAACACGGCGAAACTGCATCTCTACTAAAAATACAAAATTTAGCTGGGCGTAGTGGCATGCACCTGTAGTCCAAGCTACTTGGGAGGCTGAGGCAGGAGAATCGCTTGAACCCGGGAAGCAAAGGTTGCAGGAGCCAAGATCATGCCACTCCAGCCTGGGCAACAGAGCAAGATTCTGTCTCAAAAAAAAAAAAAAAAAAAAAAAAGTGGTTGGACACAGTGGCTCACGCCTGTAATCCCAGCACTTTGAAAGGCCGAGGCGGGTGGATCACAAGGTCAGAAGTTCGACACCAGTCTGGCCAACCTGGTGAACCCCCGTCTCTACTAAAAATACAAAAAATTAGCCGGGTGTGGTGGTATGCACCTGTAATGTTAGCTATTCAGAAGAGGCAGAAGAATCCTCCTGTCAATCTGGGAGGCAGAGATTGCAGTGAGCTGAGATCGAGCCATTGCACTACAGCCCAGGTGACAATGCAAGGTTCTGTCTCCATTAAAAAAAAAGTAAATAGGAAGTAAAGAAAGTCAGGCTGTTTTGCTGAGAGCGGAACACAGGAAACTAAGCTTGGCTCCCCTCACTCACTCTCTTGGCCCAGTCCCACCGCACTCGCAGTTTCCCCACCTCCAACTCACCCTGCCTCCAATCAGGTCTCACTTGTTATTCAAGGCCTTGCTTCTCCCAAGAAGCCCACCCTGATCACTCCAACTGGTGAGCTCTCCCTTCTCCTGACATCCTCATTCTCTCACACTTTTATTTAATTATTTTAATTATTTTTTTTTTCTTATTTTTTTTTTTTTTAAGATGGGGTTTCTCCATGTTGGTCAGGCTGGTCTTGAACTCCTGACCTCAGGTGATCCACCCACCTCGGCCTCCCAAAGTGCTGGGATTACAGGCATGAGCCACCACGCCCAGCCTATTATTATTATTTTTAGACAGAGTCACGCACTGTCACCTAGGCTGGAGTACAATGGCACGATCTCTGCTCACTGCAACCTCTGCCTCCTGGGTTCGAGCGATTCTTCTGCCTCAGCCTCCCAAGTGGCTGGGACTACAGGTGCATGCCACCACACCTGGCTAAGTTTTGTATTTTTAGTAGAGACGGGGTTTCACCATATTGGCCAGGCTGGTCTTGAACTCCTGACCTCCTGATCTGCCCAACTCAGCCTCTCAAAGTGCTGGGATTACAGACGTGAGCCACCCCGCCCGGCTCTCACACTTTTTATATGCTGCTTTGCAGAGGAATTGTCCTTGCTGCGTTAGGCTTGTCTCAAACATATAGCCCTTCTAGAGAGAGGGCTATCCACTTCATTTCCCTGGTTTCCTCCACAGCACTGACCTAGGCACAGTAGTTACAATGGTTGTCCAGTAATTGCTTCCTGGATGTTGTTAAACAGAAGGGAAAAAATAGCAAACGACTATATTGCTGCAGGAGGAAGAACAGGATAGCTTGGTGTTTTGTCACAGTAAAACCAGCATGTGACGTCTAAGGAAGGATCACGGAGTCTGGTATGTGCTGATACCCCCAAGCCCTGCTTAAAGGAAGGAAATCTCCCCGGGGTGGAAAGTGCCCTGGCCAATCATCTCAGGCCTCATTCCACTCTTTTTTCTCCCCCGCCCCGGCTCTGTTACCCAGGGTGAAGTAGAGTGGGGCAATCATGGTTCATTACAGCCTTGACCTCCAGGGCTCAAGTGATCCTCCCACCTCAGCCTCCTGAGTAGCTGGACTACTGGCAGGTACCACCACACCCAGCTAATTTTTGTATTTTTGTAGAAATGGAGTCTTGCTATGTTGCCTAGGTTGCTCTTGAACTCTTGGCCTCCAGTGATCCTCCTGACTTGGCCTCCCAAAGTGCTGGGATTACTGGTTTAAGCCACCACACCCAGCCCTCACTCCACTCCTGAGAGGTATCTGGTTGCAGTGATTCCCTCCCAAAGTACCACACAACACCCCCAGCCTCTGGGACAGACACAAGGCTAGAGCTGCAGACCAAATGTGCTTATCCCAATAAACCAAAGGCTCACCCAGGAGAAGCAGATCATGCTTACAGAGCACCAAATTAATGCCCAAGATCCATGTCAAGAAGGAGACAGGAATCCTCAGCAGGCAGCAGCTGAGCACCTGGCCCTGTGCAAAGCAGAGTCATGGGGGAAGACTGAGGTGGGCAGAGTGGCATGGTGGCCTGGAGCATAGACTCTGAAGCCAGACTGCATGGGTTCAGGTCCTAACTTTGCCATGTACTGTGTGCCTTTAGAAAAAAAAAAAAAAAGTCAACTCAGTTGAAGTCCAGTGACTCATGCCTATAATCTCAGCACTTTGGGAAGCCCAGGCAAGAGGATCACTTGAGCCCAGGAGTTCATGGCTGCTGTGAGCTATGATGGCACCACCGCACTCCAGCCCGAGTGAGGGAGCCAGACCCTGACCCCACCCCAAAAAAAGGAAGAAAAAGAAAAGTCACTTTACCTCTCCATGCCAAGGTTTCCTCAGTTGTTAAACAGCACCTACACCTCAAGGACTTGCTGTGGGCAAATAGAAGTCCAGTCTTTAGGACAGTGCCAACACCTAGAAAGGCCTTCATCAGCAACGACCTAGACCAACCAGGCAATGAAAATAATGCACCAAAACAGAGCGCCACATGCTCCGGGTGTGGGGATTCAGAGGAGGCTGGGGAGGCGTATGGGTTCCGTGATGGCCAACAGATCTCTCTGGTGTACGTGCCCTCCTTACAGAGGTCTGTCTTGACCACAGCCGGCCCCAGTGGCTCTGTCTGCTCTGAACATCTCCAGGGCTCCCTGTCTAGGCCCCAAAACACAGCACTTGGCCACAGAACTTCCTCCAAGTGTAGGGGTATATCCAGGTCTCCCCTCCTCTGGAATCTCTCCCCCCACCAATAGTCTACACTTGGCCTTTCAGGCCTCCAGAACTGCCTTTGGACTGCACTGCTCTTCCAGGTCAGCAGAGAAGCCCGATGTCCCCATCTCTCTAAAACCTCACAGGCACTTCCACAGAAACCCTGGGATGCATGCAGGACTCCGAATGCCATCTCTCCTTCACCCCAAATCCTACAGCTCTGTGGGCTGCCAGGGTCTAATGGAAACCACACAGAGCACAGCCTCCACTAAGTGCTGGGTAGTAAGAGTGTGCTGCTGTCCCTCTGCAAGCCTCAGTTTCCTCCTCTGAGCCCTCTTCCAGCTCCCATGCTGCAGTCCCATGAGTGAGGGTGTGCTCCCTTCCCCCACTACCAGGTGAACAGAAGGTCAAGGTGGCCTGTGGTACTCCCCCACCCAGCAGCTTCTCGGAGGTGCTGGCTGCTCCCAGGAGCCCTGCTTTGGGAGGCCCCGCTTACTGCTCCTGAGTGTCAAGGCCCCAGCTCCACACAGAGGCCTCAGGTGACCGCCCAAGCCCTTTTCCTCTCTGGCCACCATTGTTCCCAAGGTAGAAAGAACCTCAGGTCACCTCAGTAGGGGCACAGTGATCAGATTCCTCCGGGCGGGACTGCCAGGTACACAGAGGACTCATTTTTATTACTTGGCCGTGGGGAAGAAAAAAACTGCTTCATGGCAACACCATTTTGCAGAGGAAAGAAAAGGAGGACTGCTTCCCCTAGAGCAGAGCAATGACAGCTCCTGTTCTTGTGTTATTCATCTGTCCCTGCACAGGGTGGGAAGGGCAGGAGAACATCTGGACAAGGCCAGACCAG
This sequence comes from Ateles fusciceps, assembly GCA_036589455.1. Taxonomy (NCBI): domain Eukaryota; kingdom Metazoa; phylum Chordata; class Mammalia; order Primates; family Atelidae; genus Ateles; species Ateles fusciceps. The sequence continues at coordinate 41,573,872 of JAZHEH010003205.1, forward strand.
TGGTTTAGACAAGAACGTCAAAGCACTGAGGTGGCAGCAGTGACAAATGGGGCGGCCAGCTCCCAGCACAGGAGAAGGACAGCCCTCAAGGTCGCCAGGATGTGGCTCTGCTGAGCTGTGCCTTGCAGCCAGCTGCCTACAAGAAGGGGCAGGCAGGGCAGAGATGGGGCTGACCACAGGTCCCTTGAAACTCCCTGGTCCCAGCCAGGGCTCAGGGCCAGGGGCAGATGGGGAGGGCAGGGGAAGCTGCTGGGCTAGAGAGGAGAAGCTGACCAGCCTGACTGAGGAGTCACACTTCCTACCCCACCCCCCCACCCCCAGACGCTGCTGCTCAAACAACCCCAAATAAAAACTACCCCATAACTAAGGGCAGTGGAGCCTGTGCATACCAATGACTGGCTTCTGAGTGCAGCCACACCCTTCCTCTGCAGCCAGAGCAGACCTCCCCAGCAGCCCCACAGGCCTCCCATGCCAGCTCTGGGGCTGGAGCAGGAGCCACGGCCAGGGGCTCAAGTGACCACAGCTGTTTTCCGAGGAGCAGTCACACCCAGAAGCCAGCAGAGAGAAGGCTGTGGGATCACACACCATCTGCCCACAATAGTTTCATGCAGGCTGTCTGTGGACTAGGGCACAGATGGAAGCCCTCAAAGACCAACCCAACCCTAGGCCAACAGGATGCATGTCCCCTCAGGCACCACGCAGTGCCCCCAAACCCACCCTCCTAAGGAGGTCTCAGAACACCATGACCAGCCAGGCAGAAGGCTCTTGTCTCCAACCTACATCCTCCACAGCCACGGGTCCCCAAGCTCCCTTGCCTGGTGCTAGTCTAAACAGGGGCTGATGGAGCCTCTTGGGGGCCACGATTCATGGTCACAACAGTTTTAGTCTTTGTGATGAAAAAGACAAACTGATCCCAACTCAAGCTGAACCCACAGCCTTTGCTTTCCCAAGAGCCCAGCCTCTAACCATTGATTTAGCAGGCCCAGGATGCTGATCCTGGCTGCCATACTCCAGGCCTTACCACAGAGACCATTAATTTCACCCCTATCAGGATAAGGGAGAAGGTGGACAGGGGCCCCACATAACAGAGTTGTGCTCTCTCCTCCTTCTCCCGTAAAACACACAAAGACCAGCATTCCAGAGGGCAAAGACCAGGTCTCCCCCAAGCAAAATGGCCTTATGGGAGATGCCCTGTCTTCTCCAAAACCTTTGCTGCTGCTTCCTTCCCTCCTTCTTCTGATATATCCAGGTCCACTCCTTTGGGGGTGTGATCCACACCAACAGCATAAAGGCCAGAAAGGTCCAAATGACCTATCTGACCCCACAGGGAACAAGAGCACTAACTACCACCACCATCCCATCCCTGTCTTGGGAGGCAGGGAGGCAAACACAGGGCACCCACTGGGGAGTGCTAAGAATGTTGGGCCAGGCCCAGTGGCTCATGCCTATAATCCCAACACTTTGGGAAGCCAAGGCAAGTGGATTACCTGAGGTCAGCAGTTCGAAACCAGCCTGGCCAACATGGTGAAACCCTGTCTCTACTAACAATACAAAAATTAGCACGGTGTGGTGGCGCGTGTCTGTAATCCCAGGTACTCAGGAGGCTGAGGGAGAATCGCTTGAACCTGGGAGGCAGAGATTGCAGTGAGCTAAGATCCTGCCACTACACTCCAACCTGGGCAACAGAGTGAGATGCTGTCTCAAAAAAAAAAAAAAAAAGAAAGAAAAGAAAAAGAAAAAAGAAAAAAAATAAGGATGTTGAAGGTAAAAAACAGAAAATAAATTGCTGAGAAGCATCTAGGATTTCCAGACCCACAGGAACCATGGCAATCCCTGGACAGTTCTACTGAGGGAGGTGGAGATCATTAGTTTCCTTGTGTACTACCATTACATTTTGTTTTGAGAATCTCCTCTTCAATTATTTGGAAGCCTCCGATGAAATTCCTCATCTCAAAGCCTGCCCCACTGACACAAGAACTCTGGAGGCTGCTGAGGCACCTACAACCCCAACAACCATCATCACACAAAGCAGGGCCCCAGAGTCACCACCGTGCTCTCAATATTTTGAGAGCTTCTATGTATCCAGAACTATATTAAGGCTTTTACAGATGATGTCTTATTTAATCTATATAGCTCTATGATTATTATCATTATCTTTTTAGAAGTGAGGAAGTGGGGTAAGTAACCTGCCTGCTGGTAAGTCACAGAACTGGGAGTGAAACCCCAGCCTCCAGGTTTTAAGCCCTGGGTCGTCCTTCCTTCCTTCCCCAACAGGGCAGGGTCAGCTCCAGGCAGGGCTGCCGGGGAGGAGAGCTGTAAAGCTGCAGGCTTATCTGAGCCTGGCTTCAGGACTGCAGAGGCCTCTCAAGCCCAGCCCTCGTTCTTGACCCTCTAGCAGCAAATAGAACGCAGAGAGCTGCAAAGGGCCAGCTCATTTTGTTGGGAACTCTCGTACTCTTATGTGTAATCCATTCTGAGGCTTTCCTAGGCTCTAAGTTCTGGACTCTCTTCCCCATCACATAAGAAGCTCTTCTAGGGCAGGGGAAACTCTTCCACACTAGGGCTACCAGACACGGTTACCAAAATCTCCCTTCACCATCACTGCTCTGTACTGACCACCTACCATGTACAGGGACTGCACTAGGTACTTAAGTTGCATTTTCATTTCATCCCTCACATTAACCCTATGAAGGTGTAAATTATCTCCATTTTACAGATGTGAAAACTGAGGCACCAAGAGTTTACATGACTTGCTACCTGTAAACACAGATGGCAGTTTTGGGACTCGGATCTGTCCAGTGCCACTCCACAGCCCCTTCCTAACCATGACGGTACTCTTCCCCCACTCAGGTCCTCTCTTGGCAAAGGGCCACCAACTGCCCTGCCTGAGACCACCAGAGCCAACTCCTGGAGTTAAGAAGTAGATACGGTTCTTTTCTACCATTATTCAAAGCTGAGGAGGGTACACCCTGGTCTTCTCTGCCTTGCCCTCTCCCTACCAGGCAGCATTTAGACTCAGTCTCAGTAGCCGACACCAGGGTGCTCCAGAAAATACCACCAGGAATAGCCATTAGAGCCAGAGGTGGGGACCACTGTGGGGGTGACAGCCCTCCTCCTCTGTCAGTGGGCCTGCTGTTAGGTCCAGTAAACTAGAGGACCAGGTCAACTTCACAGACTTTCCTCTGCCCACCCTAAGTGACCCTCCTTACTCCTGTTCCCTCCCGGTTCTATAAATAAATCAAGTCGATACATCAGAGAAAACATCCAGGTGGGTGTGGAAAGATCCTAGTGGAAAAGATGATTTCTATAAAGTAAATTAAGGTTCCCATTCGGATCAAGGAGTGGTAAGTCAAATTCTCCAAGACAGACTGTTAGTGGCTGAAAATAGGACCACCTGGACCTATACGCTTGGCCAGCTCAGCTAAGGAAGATCCAGAGGCCAAGAGGAAAGCAAGGGCAGGAACTGGAAAAAACAATCAAAGAAGCTGCTCCCTGCAGGCCTGGAGCCTTTTTTGGTCTGCCTCCTCCTGTTCCCCCAGCACCCCCGAACAGATGTGTCATCTACCAGTCTGGTCAGAGTAGCTGATTGGTGGAGGGTGAAGGACTGGGGGAAGGGGCAGAATGATTTGGGGGACAGGTACCTCTTCTGAAAAAGAATGGGCTAAGAGATCCGGGGGGAGAGCTTTCGCCCCATATACCCACCCCCTTGGGCTCCAGGAAACAGGAAGGAGGGAGAGGACAGAAAGGAGGGAAAAAACAAAACAAGGGCCACGCTATACCACATGATCCCACACCCAGCCACCATAACAGCAAGTCATGAAGGAAGGAGGGGAGCAGGCCAGGAGATAGGGAGAGGGAGTCAGGTCACAGCCACGCCTGGAACTTGCCCTGCACTAACACCCTCCCCATCCCAGGCCACAGAGAGCCAGCCAAGAAGGCCATTCCACACCCACGTTTCAGAAAACATTCAAGGTCAGATCCTTTCTACCTAAATCCTGCTTTCATTTGGGTTTGCACCAGGTTCATCTCCCTCCTCCAGCAAGCCTTCCTGGATTTATTTATTCAGTGGATGCCATGCACAGGGACAAACTTTTCCGGCACCTCTCCAGACCTAAGGCACAGTCCTGCCCCAATCCCCTTACCCTCCTACCCAGGTCACTCCCAAGTTAACCATTTGACTGATCCCACAGCAGGCTGTCAGCCCTGGGGACTGGCTTCCAGCTCCTGCCCAAGCCCAAAACAGGAAACGGGGCTCCAAGGCTGAAGCTTTGATCTTAACACAGGCAAGGTTAAATGCTGCCAAAATAAATGATTAAAAAACCCGCTGTCCCATTGAGGTGGAGTGACCGGGAGATAATCTCCCACTGTGCATTAACCATGCGGCTGCCTCTACCTCAGGCAGGGCAGGGCAGGCAGGCAGGCCACTGGAAAGCTGACTCAAGCGTTTCCTTCCTTTACTTAGGAGCTCCTCCAGTCCCCAGACCAGGGACACAGGACACAGAGGGACAGGATCCAGGGGGGGCATCTCTAGATAGTGGAGGGTATCTTGAGAGCCAAGCAAAAGGCAGATGCCCTCTGCAGCCAGCTTCTACCTTTAGTGGGGGAAATCAACATTCAACCTCGCCCTGGAGGAAGACATCTGGCCTTCCTTCCCCCGCAGGGCAAGGCTGTTCCTCTCCACTCCCCCTGAGGGACAGGTGCCCGCAGTTCTCCTCCCCTTTGAGGAGAGGGGAGGCAGGCCCGGAGGTTCTAAGAATGGCCCCAAGATTTCCCTTTTTGAGTTTTCCATAGCCCCAAAGCCTCTGGATCTCATTCCTAACTTTACTTGACAATCTACTCCTAACGTTCGCCACCACTTAAACCAGCCCCAGTCCTCCCAGGGACCCACCAGCGGCCGAGCCCCGCACAGTGCACGTTCGGGGAGCCTGAAGGCGACCCCGAAATGCGAAGAAGCAACGTGTCTGTCGGTTTACGCCCCTGAGCGCGAGGCAAGGGGCTGCCGGCCCAGCCGAACTTCAGGGGTCCTGATCCCCCACCAACCCCGACCGGTTAAGCCTTTAGCGGTTTCTGTGCCCCCGCGCCCCCAACTCACTGCGTGTGTTGGGCGCGGCCTGCGCCGAAGACCTCGTCCAGCGCCACCGTAGCCTGGCCCAGGAACTTGTCGACGCCGATGAGTGAGCGGTGCATGGTGGTGAGCACCAGCTCGCAGGCGGCGGCGGAGCCCACGGCCCAGGGCGCCTGGCCCGCGTCGGCCTCCTGCGCTCGCAGCAGGCCATCCAGGGCGCCGGGAGGCAGCTCGAAGGAGCACTCCTCACGCCACTCTGGGCAGCCGTGCGTCTTCTCCACCACCGACGTGCTGTACTTCTCGCGGCCCACCTGGATCACCGTGTACGCGTCGCTGGTGCTGCCCGCGCCCGAGCTCTTGCCCCGCAGCCCGCGGGCCCGCAGCACAGTCACCTGGACGTGCGTGGGAAGCCACCGGGAAGGCCCTGCCGCCGGCTCCGCGCCCCGCACCAGGGCCATGGCTGGGAAGCGGCGGGCGAGGGCTGGCCGAGCTGGTGCAGACCCCGGGACTTGGAGACAAACTCGGCCGCAGCGGAGGGCGGTCTGGAGCCGGCTTCGAGAGCCGCCGCCGCTGCGGGCTGGGCCGGGCCGACCGGCCGCCGCCTCCCCGCCCCGCCGGGCCGCGGGCCGCGCCGCGACGTCAGCGCCCCGCCCCCTGCCCCGCCCCGCGCCCGCCGCCCCGACCCGCGTGGCGGTGCGACAGGGCTGCGGGTACGCTGCTTGCGCCCCTGCCGCCGCAGACCCGCCCGGAGCGGGAGGGAGCGGCGCGCGGCCTCTGCAGAAGGTAGGCGGGGCTCCCGCGGTGGCCCCGCCCCTGGCTGGGGGCGCCTGAAGGAACCCCGCCTCGCCTGTGGGGAGCCCGACACCCGCGGCCAATACAAAAAACCCGCTCTGCGCCTCCAGGCCAATCCCGCGTCTTCCTTCTAGAAGTCCTTGCTCTGGAAAGCCCTTGTCCTAAAAGGGTCCCGGCCCGCCCCTCCAGGGATGGCCATCCTCTTGGCGCGGACTTAGGGTGATGGGGACCCCTGCCGCTCCCCTGACCCCAAGCCGCGATCTCCCCCTCCTCCAGTCCGCCCCTGCCCTGGAAAATGCCCGAGTGAAACCAGAGCGACTACCGCCCTGCCACGTGACCGCCCCGCATCAGCGACCTGGAAGCGGGCGAGCTGGCTGCCGCCCACTCCAACCTCCCGGCGCAGTAGACCTGCATGCGGCCAGGCCGCCGCGCGGGAGGCCAGAGAGCGGGGCTCACCCTCCTCGAACTCTGCGGCGGAGAGCCGAGTGATGAATAAATGAGTAACCACATCAATATTTAAGTGTTCACTCAGAGCCTTGGAGCCAGTGTGTCACGGGTTGGGGGCGGAATTATAAGGCCTTGGTGAGGGGTTAAATAACTACTTTCACCCATTATTAAGTGCCTACTATGTGCCAGGGCTCGGGTATTACCTGCATATTTGGTTTATTATTGATAATAAGAATGTTTAGTAATTACAGATGCTGAATTTCAGCCAACTCTGGTCTATGTGCTTTTATATGCATTACCTCATTTTATCCTCAGAGCAACTCCGTGGGGTGAGTATGGTTTTTATCCCTATTTTCCAGAAGATAAGATTTCAGCTTAGATGGGGAAGGGATGTGAATCCCCTAGAATCCCCTAGATGCCCCCAAAGCCTGTACCAAAAAACGAAAACAAAAAACAAACCTGTTCTTTTAAAATAATAATTTTAAAATAATACGCACAGCTTTTAAAAAAAATCAAATAGGACAGAAGGGCTTACAATGAAAAGCAAGAACTCCTCCATCCTTCAATCCAGGGATACTGCTTAAAGCCACCGGTGTTTTCAGGTCTAATGGTTACCTCCACATCACTACATAACATGCTCACATAGCTACGTCTGGATTTATCAGGACTGGCCACTGTCTATTGCCTTAACACCCACTTCCATCCCTCAGTCTTTTGTAGCTATGCTATTATTTTTAGTTCCTCTATACCAGGGGTCCCCAACCCTTGGGCCACAGACTGGTAGCTCTCCATGGCTTGTTGGGAACTAGGCAGCACAGTAGGTGAGTGGTGGGGCTAGCTGGTGAAACTTCATCTGCATTTACAGCCACGTCCTATCGTCCTATCACATTACTGCCTGAGCTTCACCTCCTATGGCATTAGATTCTCCTAGGGGAGCTCAACCCCTACTGTGAACTGCCCATGCAAGGGATCTAGGTTGCATGTTCCTTATGAGAATCTAATGCCTGATGATCTGTCACTGTCTCCCATCCCCAGATGAGACCATCTGGTTGCAGGAAATCAAGCTCAGAGCTCCCACTGATTCTACATTATGGTGAGCTGTATAATTACTTCATTATATATCACAATGTAATAAGAGAAATAAAGTGCACAGTAAATGTAAAGCACTTGAATCATCCTGAAATCATCCCTGCCACCCCCAGTCCATGGAAACTGGTCCCTGGTGCCAAAAAGGTTAGGAAGCACTGCTCTATAGGATACCTAACAGGAGAAACAAGTATTTCTTAGGGAGACTCTGCAGCACCCCTTGACTGTCCACCTTCCAAGCCATGCCCTCTACCAGGAATATGAACCTAGGAAACCAATAGAGGAGACCCATGAGAGCACATCCAGCATAGGCCCAGTCCTCACAGCCTCCCACCTTAACTCTTCCATCAGAAGACTGGTGTGGGGAAGTCCTAGGCACCAGCCCCATGGTCCAGCATCCCTGACGATAGCACCTAGCTTTGGAGACAGCCAGATCCGCCTACAGATCTTGTCTGTCTGCCTCTTAGTAGCTATGAAACCCGAAGTTTAAGCCAACTTTCTAACCTCTCTCAGCCTTATTTTTTCATCTGGATAATGGGGATCATGATTCTTACCTCAGGCCAGGCACAGTGGCTCACACCTGTAATCCCAGCACTTTGGGAGGTCAAGGTTCGTAGATCACGTGAAACCAGGAGTTCAAGACCAGCCTGGGCAACATGATGAAACCCCATCTCTACTAAAAAGACCAAAAAAATACCTGGGCGTGGTGGTGGGCACCTGTAGTCCCAGCTACTCCGGAGGCTGAGGCACAAGGATTGCTTGAATCTGGGAGGCGGAGGTTGCAATGAGCCAAGATTGAGCCCTACATTCCAGCCTGGGCAACTGAGCGAGACTCTGTCTCAAAAAAATAAAAAATGAGGTTGGGTGCAGTGGCTCATGCCTGTAATTGCAGCACTTCAGGAGGCTGAGGCAAGTGGATCACTTGAGGTCAGGAATTTGAGACCAGCCTGACCAACATGGTGAAACCCTGTCTCTACTAAAAATATGAAAATTAGCTGGGTGTGGTGGGACACACCTGTAATCATAGCTACTCAGGAGGCTGAGCCATGAGAATCATTTGAACCCAGGAGGCGGAGGTTACAGTGAGCCAAGATCATACCACTGCACTCCAGTCTGTGCAACAGTGAGACTGTCTCAAAAAAAGAAAAAATGGGCCAGGCGAGGTGGCTCACGCCTGTAATCCAAGGCCGAGGTGGGCGGATCACCTGAGGTCAGGAGTTCAAGACCAGCCTGACCAACATGGTGAAACCCCGTCTTAAAAAAAAAAAAAAAAAGAAAAGAAAAAATGAAAATAAATCATAATCCAACCATACAGAAATAAACACTGTTAATAATTTGTTGTATTTCTTTCTAGTTTTTATACTATGTGTGTTTGTTTTTATGGTTTTGAGACATCTAGAGTACAACTATTAAATCTGTGGGCTTTGGAGTCCTGATTCTACCATTTACTTTTTTTTTTGTTTTTGAGACAAAGTCTCGCTCTGTCTCCAGGTGCCAGGCTGGAGTGCAGTGGCGCAATCTCAGCTCACTGCAATCTCCACCTCCTGGGTTCAAGCAATTCTCCTGCCTCAGCCTCCCGAGTAGCTCGGGACTACAGGAGCGCGCCACCACGCCCAGCTAATTTTTGTATTTTTTGGTAGAGATGGGGTTTCACCATGTTGGCCAGGATGGTCTCGATCTCTTAACCTCGTGATCCACCCACCTCGGCCTCCCAAAGTGCTGGGTTTACAGGCGTGAGCCACCGCGCCCGGCTCTACCATTTACTTTATATACATTATCACTCTTGGCTATGAGTCTGTATACTAAAGAAAAATTACATATATATACACACACATACACACACACACACATAAACACATTTACCCTTGAAGATAACCATTTAAAGCAAGTGCTATTGCTACCCTCATTTTCACTGATGAAGAAATGGAAGCAGAAAGAGCTTGGGTGATTTTCCCCAAGTCTCCAACTGGAAAATTGCAGAGACTGAGTGACTGTACTGCCTGTGGCACTCTACTTTCACACCAGCTTTTTGGTCGTCCAAGCACTAGATCCATTTAAAGTTAAAAAAGTAGGAAGATCCATTTTACAGATGAAGATTGAGGTAACCAAGGTTACAAGAGTCAGGATGAACCCCCCCACTTTAATGGTGAATTCCTCGGCCAGGCGTGGTGGCTCACGCCTGTAATCTCAGCACTTTGGGAGGCCAAGGCGGGTGGATCACAAGGTCAGGAGTTCGAGACCGCCTGGCCAATATGGTGAAACTCCATCTCAAAAAAAAATAAAAAATAAAAAGAGTGAATTCCTCAAGGGCTTTGCAAGTGAGGATATCATCACTAAACTTCAACTAACATAAATGTGTCACTCCTTTAGCGGTTGTCTTTCATCTGTTTGCCTGCTCTCCAACATGACTGCTCCGACCTCCTCCCTCCCTCCCTCCTCCACCAAGGAGGAGCAAAGCACCAGGAAAGGGGGGAAAGAGTGGGGGAGAACTCAGACGGCTCCTCTGCCTCACCTGGCCTCTGGCTCTCTTTCCTCCTGCCTTGGCCCTTGTAGACTAGCAAGCTCAAGCTTCCTGCTGGCTGTGGACTGTGGCTTGCTATAGGAGGGCAACGAAGCCAGCCAAGGCTCCCACCCCAGGTTGCCTGGCCCTAGAAGGAAAAGGTGGGTCTGCTAGCTGTCTGTGGCTGAGGAAAGAGCAGAAACACCAGATACTGAGGTCTTGGCCATCAAAAGGTGTGTTTCCTCCTCTAGAAGATGAGACCCTCCCCCAACTCCCCACAGCAGCCTGCATAGGAGTTAGACAAGAAGACCCCGGAACCATCAGTTTCCTCCGCCTCCCCAGGGCTAGGTGTCCTCACTGCCTTCCTGGGCCTCTCTAGTCCGTTGGAGGCAGTTCTTGCTTGAAAAGCACCCACCTATTTGTAACTTCCACTCATTGCTCCCTCTTCAATACCCCTAAGCCCATTTGCTTTCCCATGTAGACACTTCAACATATATTTGTCCTGCTCTTCCGGCTACATTTCCCTCTGTTCTTCACCTCACCTTCCTGCAGCTATTTTCTAGGCCCCTCTTTATAGCAGAGCCACATGCCCAGGTCCAAGTCCTGGTGCCCCCCACTTACTAGCTGTATAAGTGTGGGCAAATTACTGAACCCTACTGAGTCTGTTTCTGCCTCTGTAAAATGGGTCTGCTAGTAGGAAATTACCTCAAAGGGTTACTATGAGAGCTATTTCAACATCCCTTAAGCAGTAATGAGCATGAATCATCATCTTAGAAATCTTTGCTGAAGGCAAAAGATTGTTCCTTCTTGTTTTTTCATTTGCATTTCTTTGATTGCCAGTGAGATTGAACTTCTTTTCAGTTATTAGTCATTTGTATTTCCTCCTTTAATGAATTGTCTATTTTCTGAATTGTCTATTTTCTGTGCTTGTTTTTCTATAAAGCTTTAATTTCTTGTTAATTATTTACACGAATGCTTTATATGTTAAGAATAGTAACATGGCCAGGCACAGAGGCTCATGCCTGTAATCCCAGCACTTTGAGGGGCTGAGGAGGGAGGATTGCTTGAGTCCAGAAGCTGGAGATCAGCTGGCCAACATGGTACAACCCTATCACTAAAAAAAAAAATACAAAAATTAGCTGTGGTGGCACGTGTCTGTAGTCCCAGCTACTCAGGAGGCTCCTACTGAGGTGGGAGGATCACCTGAGCTGAAGAAGTCGAAGTTGCAATAAGCTGTGATTATGTCACCACACCTCAGCCTAGGCGTCAGAGTGAGGCCCTGTCTCAAAATAAAAATAAAAAGAATAGTAACACTTTGTTGTTCATATTTACTGCAGACTTTTTTCTTTTTGAGATGGAGTCTCACTCTGTCACCTAGGCTGGAGTGCAGTGGCACAATCTTGGCTTACTGCAACCTTCACCTCCCAGGTTCAAGCGATTCTCCTGCCTCAGCCTCCTGAGAAGCTAGGACTACAGGTGAGCACCACCACACCCAGCTAATTTTTGTATTTTTAGTAGAAACGGGATTTTGTCATGTTGGCTAGGTTGGTCTCAAACTCCTGACCTCAGGTGATCCACCCTACTCAGTCTCCCAAAGTACTGGGATTACAGGTGCTAGCCACCGCTCCCAGCCTAGACATGTATTTTGTTGTTGTTGTTGTTGTTTGTTTTTTTTTGAGACGGAATTTCACTTTTGTTGCCAGGCTGGAGTGCAATGGCGTGATCTCGGCTCACCACAACATTCACCTCCCAGGTTCAAGCAATTTTCCTGCCTCAGCCTCCTGAGTAGCTGGGATTACAGGCATGTGCCACCATACCCGGCTAATTTTTGTATTTTTAGTAGAGACAGGGTTTCACCATGTTGGTCAGGGTGGTCTTGAACTCCTGACCTCGTGATCTGCCTCTCTTGGCCTCCCAAAGTGCTGGGATTACAGGCGTGAGCCACAGCTCCCAGCCGATATGTTTTTGACATAAGACATTAGGTCAGCTGAGTGCAGTGGCTCATGCGGGTAACTCTAGCACTTTGGGAGGCCAATGCAGGAAGATTGCTTGAGTCCAGGAGTTCGAGACTAGCCTGGACAACATAGCAAGACTGTGTCTCTTTTTAAAAATTGTTTTTAAATTGGGGTGCGGGGTGGTTGGAGTAGGTCTGAGGCAGAAGGATTGCTTGATCCCAGGAGGCCCTAGCTTCAGTGAGCCATTACCATGCCACTGCACTCCAGTCTGGGTGACAGAGCTCAGACTCTGTCTAAATAAATAAGTAAATAAAATTCGATAATCAAATCTTGAATTTCTTCCATTGTTATAAGCTTGAGTTCTCCAAGCTTACAGGTCCAATAATATTCATCTGGATTTTTTCAAGTTTTTAAGTTGTTTGGATTTTTGTTTTTCTTTCATTTTTCTTTATATTCTTCTAGAAACCATTTTGGTGAATGATTTCAGGTGACTATCTAATCTGTTCTCCCCCAACAGCTACCCAAGTTTCCCAGTATTTCTTGCGAAGCCCTATACCTTAGCCATTGGGTTTAAGTTTATACATATATTTGTAGACAGGGTCTCAACTCCATATTCTCTTTCGCTAAGATTTATATGGTTCTGTTTTAATTGCTGTTGCCTTTTAAATGTTTTCATTACAATAGAAGAGCAAATCTGCACTCAAAGATCTTATACTCTCACTTATGTATCCATCCACATGAGCTGTAATTCTACTTGGAATTGTGAGACAAATTGTTGTAAGAAAAAATTGACATTTTTTTTTCGAGATGGAGTGTCACTCTTGTTCTCCAGGCTGGAGTGCAATGGCGCGATCTCGGCTCGCTCCAACCTCTACCTCCCAGGTTCAAGCAATGATATTTCTCTATGTTGGATGGGTAGAGATGGGGTTTCTCCATGTTGGCCAGGCTGATCTCGAACTCCCAACCTCAGCTGGTCCACCCACCTCAGCGTCCCAAAGTGCTAGGATTATAGGTGTGAGCCACCGTGCCCAGCCAATTGACATCTTTATAAACCATAGACATCCCATTCAAAATCATGGTATACTCCCTAAGATTGGAATACGACAAGAATGTCCTCTCTCTTCACTTCTGTTTCAACATGTGCTTGAGGTTCTAGCTAGGGCAATTAGACAAGAAGAAGAAATAAAGCCATCTAGATTGGACAGGGAAAGTAAAACTATCTCTATTTGTAGACTACATGATCTTGTAAATAGAAAATCCTAAGGAGTTCACTGAAACCTGTTAGGGTGAATAAATGAGTTCAGCAAGGTTATTTGGATACAAGATCAACACGCTCAAATCTATTATATTTCTATATACTAGCAGTGAACAATTGAAAATAAAATTAAAACAATTCAATTTATAATAACATCAAAACATAAAATACTTAGAAATGAATTTAACAAAAGAAGTCTAGGCCAGGCGCAGTGGCTCACTGACACCTGTAATCCCAGAACTTTGGGAGGCCAAAATGTGCAGATCACCTGAAGTCAGGAGTTCGAGACCAGTCTGGCCAATATGGCAAAACCCGGTCTCTACAAAAAATACAAAAATTAGATGGGCATGGTGGTGCACACCTGTAGTCCCAGCTACTTGGGAGGCTGAGGCATGAGAATAGCTTGAACGTGGGAGGCAGAGGTTGACTGTGCCACTGCACCCCAGCCTGGGCAACAGAGCCAGACCCCATCTCAAAAAAAAAAAAGAAGAAGAAGTTAAAGACTCATACCCTGGAAACTACAAAACATTGTTGAAAGAAATTAATAACCTAAATACGTAGAAAGGTATTTCATGTTCATGGAAGTGAAGATTTAATATTGTTAAGATGGCAATACTCACCAAATTGAGCTACAGATTCAACATATTCCTTTTCAAAATTCCAACTGCTCTTTTTGCAAAAATTGGGAAGCTGATCCTGAAAAGGACACGGAAATGCACAGGACCCAAAATAGCCAAATCAATCTTGAAAAAGAACAACAGCCAGATGCAGTGGCTCATGCCTATAATCCCAACACTTTGGGAGGCAGAGGTGGGCAAATCATGAGGTCAAGAGATTGAGACCATCCTGGCCAACATGGTAAAACCCCATCTGTACTAAAAATACAAAAAATAGCTGGGCGTGGTGGCGGGTGCCTGTAGTCCCAGCTACTCGGGAGGCTGAGGTAGGAGAATTGCTTAAATCGGGAAGGCAGAGGTTGCAGTGAGCCGAGATCACATCACTGCACTCCAGCCTGGTGACAGAGTAAGATTTCATCTCAAAAAAAAAAAAGAAAGAAAGAAACAGAAAGAACAACAAAGTCAGGGCACTCACAGTTTTTGATTTCAAAACTTACTACAAATAAAGACAGTGTGGTACTGGCATAAAGATAGACATATAGACCAGTGGAATAAATAGAGTCCAGGCACAGTGGCTCTCACCTGTAATCCCAGAGCTTTGGGAGGCCAAGGCGGGTGGATCACAAGGTCAGGAGATCGAGACCATCCTGGCCAACATGGTGAAACCCCATCTCTACTAAAAATAAACAAAGTTAGCTTGGTGTGGTGGTGCTCACCTGTAATCCCAGCTGCTTGGGAGCCTGAGGCAGGAGAATCGTTTGAACCTGGGAGATGGAGGTTGCAGTGAGCTGAGAGTGTGCCACTGCACTGCAGCCTGGCAACAAAGTAAGACTGCATCTCAAAAAAAAAAAAAAAAAAAAAGTCCAGAAATAAATGCTTACATTTACAACCAGTTGATTTTCAACAAAGGTACCTAGACCATTTAATGGGTAAAGTATTGTTTTTTTCAACAAATGGCCTGGGACAGCTGAATAGTCACATGCAAAAGAATTAAGCTGGACCCCTTTCTTACACCTGCACACAAAAATTAACTCAAAATACATTATAGACCTAAATGTAAGAGTTAAAACTATAAAACTCCTAGAAGAAAATGTAGGAATAGGCCGGGCGTGGTGGCTCACGCCTGTAATCCAAGCACTTTGGAGGCCAAGGCGGGCGGATCACCTGAGGTCGTGAGTTCAAGACCAGCCTGACCAACATGGTAAAACCCCGTCTTAAAAATAAAAATAAAAAAAGAAAATGTAGGAATAAATCTTCATGACCTTGCATGAGGCAAAACCTTCTTAGATACACCAAAGTACAAGCAACTGAAAAATAAACTAAAATAAAAGTCGGGCATGGTGGTTCACGCCTGTAATCCCAGCACTTTGGGAGGCTGAGGTGGGTGGATCACCTGAGGTCAGGTGTTCAAGGCTGGCCAACGTGGTGAAACCACATCTCTACTAAAAATACAAAAATTAGCCTGGTGTGGTGGCATGCACCTCTAGTCCCAGCTACGCGGGAGGCTGAGGTAGGAGAATTGCTTGAACCTGGGAGGTGATGGTTGCAGTGAGTCAAGATCACGCCATTGCACTCCAGCCTGGGCAACAGAGCAAGACTCCATCTCAAAATAAATAAATAAAATAAAACAAAATAAACTGGATTCCACCTAAATTTAAAACTTTTAGGCTTCAAAGAATACCATCAAAAAAAAGTGAAAATCCTCCCTGGCATCACACTGTATGTATAAAAAAAAAATAGTGAAAAGACACTCCACAGATGATGAAAGTATTTACAAATCGTATATCTCATAAGGAGCTAGTATCCAAAATATATAAAGAACTCTTTTTTTTTTCTTTCTAACCATAAAGAACTCTTTTTTTTTTTTTTTTTGAGACGGGGTTTCACTGTGTTGGTCAGACTGGTCTGGAACTCCTGACCTCAGGTAATCCACCCGCCTCCACCTCCCAAAGTGCTGGGATTACAGGCATGAGTCACCACGCCTGGCCAAGAACTCTTATAATTCAACAATAAAAAAGACAGGCTGAGCACAGTGGCTCACACCTGTAGCCACAATGCTTTGGGAGGCCAAGGCAAGAGGATTGCTTGAGGCCAGGAATTTGAGACCAGCCTGGGCATAACAACACCTCATCTCTAAAAAAAATACATATATATATTTATTTATTTTTATTTTTATTTTTTATTCCCCACCCATCTCCTATTTTTTTATTTTTGCAACAGAGTCTCGCTCTGTCAATCAGGCTGGAGTACAGTGGTACGATCTTGGCTCACTGCAACCTCTGCCTCCCAGGTTCAAGCAATTCTCCTGCCTAAGCCTCCTGAGTAGCTGGGATTACAGGCATGCACCACCATTGCATGGCTAATTTTTTTGTATTTTCAGTAGATAAAGGGTTTCACCATGTTGGTCAACTGGTCTCGAACTCCTGATCTTGTGATCCTCCCGCTTTGGCCTCCCAAAGTGCTGGGATTACAGGCGTGAGACACCGCACCAGGACAAAAAGTATTTTTTTTCTTAACTAGCTAGGCATGGTGGCACTCACCTGTAGTCCTATCTACTTGGGAGACTGAGGCAGGAGGATCCCTTGAGCCTAGGAATTTGAGCTGCAGTAGGCTATGGACTTGCCACTGCTTGGCAACAGAGTAAGGCCTTTTCTCTCTCTCTTTTTTTTTAAATTATTATTATTATTTTTTATAGAGACGGGGTTTCTCCTTCTTGATCAGGCTGGTCTCAAACTCCCGACCTCAGGTGATCTACTCGCCTTGGCATCCCAAAGTGCTGAGATTACAAGCATGAGCCATCATGCCCGGCTGTGAGGACTTTCTCTACAAAAACAACAGAAGAACAATAAAAAGACAACCCAGTTTAAAAATGGGCAAATGATTTGAATACATAATTCTCAAAGAAGATATACAGTAGCCAACATGCACATGAAAAGACACCAAAACCATTAACCATTAGGGAAATGTAAATCAAAATCACAATGAGGTATCACTTCACACCAACCAGAATCAATATAATAAAAAGACAGATGACAAGTGTTTTCTGCTTGTGGAGACACTGGAAACTCATACACTGCTGGTAGGAATGTAAAACAGTGCAGCCACTTTGGAAAACAGTTTGACAGATCCTCAGTTGTTAACATGGAGTAACCATGTGACCCAGCAATTTCACGCTCCTAGGTATACATCCAAGAGAAATGAAAACATGTGTCCACACAAAAAGTTGAACATCAATATTAATTCCCAGTTTCCTACCCCAAACCTACAATCTCCACCTGCATTTTTTGCATCTCAGAGGAAGAGTTGTTCCTGAGTGCTTAATTTTCCTTCCACTACTTTGAGGCAGTCCAGGGTTCTATCCTCTCCTTCACTTCTGTACCTCTCATCCACTGTCTCCTCCTCTCATCATATAAATATGCTCACGTCCTTCCCAACAAAGCCAGAAAACCACAACACGCTTTCAACATCAGCCGGTACCACGTCCTTCTTTCTGAGACGTTTCCTAAATATGATTGACTTCCCCTGACTTTATCTGCTCACTGCCCCATTCATACCCCACTCCACAGCAGCCTGGCTCTCTGTCCTAGTCGTTTTTGCATTCACAATTGCAAAATCTCGGCCCTCCTTCAGTCCTTATCTTAACCTCCCTTCTGCATGTGGTGGTTAACCACTGCCTTCCTCCAAACTCTCTCAAACCTATTCTCTGCCTCTGGGACTCCACTCTTTCATGCCTTTGCTCCTGCCTCTCCTTTAAACATTCTGGGTCTCCTTCAGGGGGCTTCTCTTCCTTTCCCAAATTTTTTTCTCCCCCAAAGCAGGGGGTTGCCCAGGCTGGAGTGCAGTGGTGCAATCATGGCTCACGACAGTCTCAACCTCCAGGGCTCAATCGATCCTCAGCCTCAGCCTCCTGAGTAGCTGGGACCACAGGTACATGCCACCACACCTGGCTAATTTTCCTATCTTTTGTAGAGATGGGATTTCACCATGTTGCCCAGGCTGGTCTTGAACTCCTTGGCTCAAGCGATCTGCCCACCTTGGTCTCCCAAAGTGCTAGGATTATAGGCATGAGCCACCGTGCCTGGCCTCCAAATTCTTAATGTTGGTTTATTTCTCAGCCCTCTTCTCTTTTACTCCTTAGACTTCTCCTAAAGATTCCCTTTTATACATGTGGCTTTATTCACTCTGTAAATGTCCTCACCTCCCACATATCTACTTCCAGCCCAGTTCTCTTTCCTGAACCTCAGATGAACACTTACAAATGCCACAAAAACCCATAAATTTTTTTCAAATTTATTTATTTTTAAGTTGACATAAAAAATTGCATGTATTCATTGTATACCCACATATACTTTCAAATTCAACAAATTTTATTAGTTTGCTAGGGCTGCCATAACAAAATAATATAGACTGGGTCACTAAAACACCACAGTTCTGGAGGCCAGAAGTTCAAGATCAAGGTGTTGGCAGGGTTAGTTTCTTCTGAGACCTCTCTCCTTGGCTTGTAGATGGCCACCTTCTTATATGATCTCATATGGTTGTTTCTCAGTCTGTGTATTGATTATATCCTATCTCCTGTTATCTTTTTAAATTTTATTTATTTATTTTTAGAGGCAGGGTTTTGCTCTGTTGCCCAGGCTACAGTGCAGTGACACAATCGTAGCTCACTGCAGCCTTGAACTTCTGGGCTCAAGGGATCTCCCTCCTCAGCCTCTCCAGTAGCTGGTACTACAGGTATGCATCACCACACCTAATTTTTTACTTTTGTAGAGACTGAAGTCTCACTATGCTTACTGGGCTTGTCTTGAACACCTGGCTTCAAGCAATCTTCCAGCCTTGGCCTCCCAAAGTGCTGGGATTACCTCTTGGTCACCACCCTCAGCCCTAACCTCCTTTCTTACAAGGACGCCAGACATATTGAATCAGCCCCCATTAATTGACCTTATTTTACCCTAATCACCTCTTTAAAGACTCTATGTTCAGGCCAGGCACAGTGGCTCATGCCTGTAATCCCAGAACTTTGGGAGGCTAAGGCGGGTGGATCACTTGAGGTCAGGAGTTTGAGACCAGTCTGGCCAACATGGTGAAACCCCATCTGTACTAAAAATACAAAAATTCACCAGGTGTGATGGTGCATGCCTATAATCTCAGCTACTTGGGAGGCTGAGGCAGGAGAATCACTTGAACCTGGGAAGCAGAGGTTGCAGTGAGCCAAGATCACACCATTGCCCTCCAGCCTGGGCAACAGAGCAAGACTCTATCTCAAAAAAAAAAACAAAAAACAAAAAAAGACGATTCTATATTCACGTTCATTACTTGAGCCCAAGAGTTCGAGGCTGCAGTGAGCCATGATTGCACTCTGTATTCCATCCTGGAAGACAGAGTAAGACTCTGTCTCAAAAAAAAAAAGAGAGAGAGACTCTATCTCTAAGTACAGTCACATTCTGGGGCACTGAGGTTAGGATTTCAATATATAAATTTTGAAGGCACATGACTCAGCCCATAACAAAATTAAAAGTTGAACTCATCATCTTCCCCATCCCCCACCTGGTCCCTCTCCTTTATTCCCTCTCTTGGTGAATCTCTGAAAGCCCCAACCAGAAGCTTAGTGTTTTCTTTTTCAAGGGAAAGAAGTACTCCCACCTAGACACTGCAGAGGGCGTTGTTGCCTCTTTCCTGATTCCCAGATGCCATTTTGTAGGAAAGTCACTAAAGACCGCCAGGATTGTGTCAAAGGATTCTGGAGACAAGTCAAGATGCTTCTACTGGACAAAGGCACAACAAATTGAGCACCAATGAGAATAACAAGCCAAAGATTTGAAATATAGAAGTGTTCCAGAAAATGAATGAAGAAGGAATTATTGAGTTGGAATAGCACCATTTCATAGCCCATAAGGAATTAAGGGATCTAAGCAGTGATTGTCAATGGCTGTTGACACCACAAACATAAAAGAGATAACTAGGAACTGTGTGCCTCCTGATGGAAGAATACACCACCTTCTATGAGGTAGTCTTGCCCCACCCCCCGATTTAACCAGAATCTGATCAAGCCTCTACATGCAACTATATATAAATTTATAGGAACTATATGGGACAGAGAAAAGCATTAGGGATGCAATCAGCAAAATTCAGACAATGGGAAACATTATCTGACAACCTAATTTTTTTCAACAAACTGCTAACAATCCAGTTTTTTCAACAAATTGCCCAAAAAAATCCAGTATTTTTCAACAAATTGCAAAAAAAAAAAAAAGAGCTACAAGAACCTTAAAACTTGAAAAACACATTTTTAAAAATAGGTAAATACACCAGTAGCAATGAGCACATCTAACAGCCAGATCATGGTTTCTAAATACTGTCCTCCAATACAAAGAACCAGACTCCTTAGAGAAATATCTGATTCTAGGACTAGGGCAGAGAAAACACAAGATTAGCCTGGGTCATTTTGTAATGCCAGAAAGTAAGGAAGTTGTCAGGGAAGAAAAGGGGGTGAAGAAGGTGCAGTATGTCAACAGACTACAGGAACCAACCAGAAATAAGCTCCCAATGATCAGAGCTGGAATAATTTGAGCCACAAAATAAATTACAATAGTATTGGATTATAACCCATGAAATAAAATATTCATGTATCTATAGTGATATCAATAAATGATTGAATAAATAAAGTAAATGAGAGAAAAGAGAAAAATCTGCCTTACAGAATTCTAAGTAATATATGTAGATATATTACATAAGAGGTGGAGTTTAATTTCCCTCTCCTTGAGTGTGGGCTGGACTCAGAGACCCACCTTCAAAGAATAGAGCATGAAAAATAGCAGTTTTACAATAGCAAAACCTGGCAGGCACCACCTTAATCAAGTGGTCTAGATAAACATCACCAGTGATAAGTCCCATGGACAGCATGTACCCCTGATATGCAGCCATGAGAAAGGCATGTCAGGTGTGGTGGCTCACGCCTGTAATCCCAGCACTTGGGAGGCCTAGGAGGGCGGATCACTTGAGGTGACACCAGCCTGGCCAACATGGCAAAAGGTCATCTCTACTAAAAATACAAAACAATTAGCTGGGCATAGTAGTACGTGCCTGTAATCCCAGCTACTCAGGAGGCCGAGGCAGGAGAATTGCTTGAACCCAAGAGGTGGAGGTTGCAGTGAGCCGAGATCACGCCACTGTTCCAGCCCGGGTGACAGAGGAGACTGTCTCAAAAAAAAAAAAAAAAAAAAAAACAGAAAGAAAAAACATGACTATCAATTCTATGCCTTTCTAAAAACCCATAGCTGCTTTCTAATCAAGAGAAAAATATCAGACAAATCCAAATTGAAGAACATCCTTCAAGATACCCAATCAGTATTCTTCAAAAGTGTCAAGATCAGGATACACAAGGAAAAACCAAGAAACCATCATGAAGAAGAGGAAACTAAGAGGATATATCTGCCCTTGAGGGGACCTATGCTGTGCATGTCACTGTCAAAACGTATCTCCCAAGTGCAAGCCCTGAACACTATCTTTTAGTTTTATCTGCATTAAAAAAAAAAAAAGACTAGGCTGGGCACAGTGGCTCACACCTCTAGTCCCAGCACTTTGGGAGCCAAGGCAGGCAGATCACAAGGTCAGGAGTTCGAGAACAGCCTGGCCAACATGGTGAAACCCTGTCTCTACTAAAAGTACAAAAATAAACTGGGTGTGGTGGCGGACGCCTGTAATCCCAGCTACTCGGGAGGCTGAGGCAGGAGAATAGTTTGAACCTGAGAGGCAGAAGTTGCAGTGACCCAAGATCACACTATTATACTCCAGCCTGGGTGAAAGAGCAAAACTCTGTCTCAAAAAAAAAATAAATAAATAAAAGGCCGGGCGTGGTGGTTCATGCCTGTAATCCAAGCACTTTGGAGGCCAAGGCGGGAGGATCACCTGAGGTCGGGAGTTCAAGACCAGACTGCCAACATGGTGAAACCTTGTCTTTAAAAAAAAAAAAAAAAAAATTAAAAAAAAAAAAAGACTAAATTACTTTTTATTCTAACTCTACAAAATATTACAAAATCATTGTTATATAAGACATGATCAAGATTGGGCCTGGTGGTTCATGCCTGTAATCCCAGCACTTTGGGAGGCTGAGGCGGGCGGATCACCTGAGGTCAGGAGTTAGAGACCAGCCTGGCCGACATGGCAAAACCCTGTCTTTACCAAAAGTACGAAGATTAGCCAGTGTGTTGGTGGGCACCTGTAATCCCAGCTACTCAGGAGGCTGAGGCAGAAGTTGTAAGATCTTTTAGGCTGACTGACGGCCCCATAGATGCCATGTTAACCTCTGTGACCTGCACAGACACTCCAGATGAGTTCCTGGAAAATCTAAAGTAACTGGAAGATCATGAAAAGAGGAAGAAATGATCAACCCCTGAGGTGCCTACTTAACTTAAATTAACACATTATCTATTGTTCCTCATTCCTGTCCCAATTGATAAGGCCATTGGACCTTGTAACTGACCTTGGTCAACCTTGTGACTCCACATCCTGCGACCCCCTCCCAGCTTGCAAAAAACTGCCCTAAAGTTACTTCTGTAACTTTCCACTGTTTATGGCAAACATATAAAACCAACTCCTATCCCTCTGCCCTCCGCTGACACCCTTTTAGGCTTCAGCCTACCTGCACCCAGGTGAATAAACAGCTATTTTGCTCACACAAAGCCTGTTTGGGGGTCTCTTCATTTAGAGCGTGTGTTTTAACAGAAGTGAGCTGAGATCGCGCCACTGCATTCCAGCCTGGGCCACAAAAGCAAGGCTCTGTCTGGAAAAAATTAAAAAAAGACATGATTGAATGAAACCCAAAAAAGTAGGGAAAAAGTACTGCAGAAGTAGGTGAGGCAGTTAATTTTTTTTTCTTTTCTTTTTGTTTTTTTTAATTTTATAAAAAAGAGACAGGGTTTCACCGTGTTGGCCAGGCTGGTCTCGAACTCCTGACCTCAGATGATCCACCTGCCTCGGCCTCCCAAAGTGCTGGGATTACAGGCGTGAGCCACCACGCCCGGCCTTTTTTTTTTCTTTTTTACAATCCCATAGGTTGTAAGTTAATTTTTTAAATCATATTATTTTCTGGATTTGAGTATGTTTTTGGTATTTGTCAGCTTAAATTTTTTTTTTTGAATAATTTTAGATTTACAGAAAGTTACAAAGATAGTACAGAAAGTTCCCATATACCCTTCACTCAGCTTCCCTTCATGTTAACATTTTACTAGTACATAATACTTTTTCCCTACTTTTTTTTTCTTTTTGTCCAAACTAAGAAACCAACATTTGGTACAATACAATTAACTAGACGACAGACTTTATTCAGATTTAACCAGTTTTCCCATTAATTTTTTTTCTGTTCCAAGATCCAATCCAGGATCCCACACTGCATTTAGTCATCGTGTCTCCTCAGTTTCCTCCCATCTGTGATGTTTATTTTATAGTAATTCATTAAATGGTACATTTGCTTGATATGATTTTCTAAATTCGTGTTATATTTAACAACACAAATAAAAACAAAAACAAAATAATCGTAATGGTTTTTCACAGCTCTTAGAATCAGGGCAGCCGTCCCCAGCCTGACCAGCCAGGCTGTGCGTGGCCTGGTCCTGGCCCACCTCTGCAGCCTCTCCAGGCCTCACAATGACCCAGGCAGGCTGCTTCCTTTCAGTCTCTCACATTTACCTTGCTCCTTCCTGCCACAAGGGCTTTGTACGTGCTATTGCATCCTCCCAGCACACTATTCCCTCCTCTTTACCAAAGTAACTCCTACCCCACCACAGACATCATCCCAGCATCCCTCTAACAGTCCAGCCTACCCTGGGCTCCCTGGCCAGGCAGTGACAAAGATTCTTTGCTGGACTAAACTTTAGACAGCCTCCTGAACTTTCTCCTAGGCCCGTCTGTGCATTTCCTTGTAAAATCTAGTTTTAGCAAGGAGTCTTGCTAGTCATCAAGAACACCTCCCTTGGATATCTGATCTTGATTACCCTTGATATCTGCTTGGGTTTCTCACCCACTCCTATCCCCTGGGGTGATAGCTGATCACCTGGACTAACTTTAGCAAGAATCCTGTGAGGTCGGTTTAGCCAGAATGACCCCTTGTCCTAGATGTTAGCTCTTAGTTGTTTGCCATCCACTGACCCCACGCTGCTTCTTGGCTACAAATTCCCACTTGCCCATGCTGTATTCAGAATTGAGCCCAGTCTCTTTCCCCTGTTGCAAAATCCCACTGTAGTGATCCCTATGCCTATTGTGATGGTCTTGATTAAAGTCTTCCTTACCATACTTTAACAAATGTCATTGAATAACTGTCTTTAATAGTAAGATCTCCTTACCACAGGCTCTCATCACCATCCACAGGGGCAATGTTACACTCGTTCGAGTGGTTATTTGTGTTTGTGTCTCTTTCCTTGCTAGACTGTAAGCTCCATGACAGCAGGAACCACACCTGCCTGGTTGATCTCCACATCTTTAGCTTCCACTGCTGTGCCTGGCACACAGCAGGTGCTCAAGAAATACTTGTTGATTTAAGAAGAAACAAAAATGACAAAACGTGCCCAAAAGGTGGAGTGGGGGAAGGGAAAAGGAGGAGGGGAATTACCACAGTGTTTTTAGCTTATTTATTCCCTTTTTTTTTTTGTTTTGTTTTATTTATTTTTTTTTTTTGTATTTTTTGATTTTCACATTGGACATTTGTACAATATTCCCTTTCATAAAGGTGGAGAAAGAAAGTCAATAGATACTGCTTACTAGTGTGTAAGCTGCCAGTAAAATCTTCTTAGGGCTGGGTGCGGTGGTTCACGCCTGTAATCCCAGCACTTTGGGAGACTGAGGCAGGCAGATCACTTGAGGTCAGGAGTTCGTGACCAGCCTGGCCATCATGGTGAAACCCCATCTCTACTAAAAATTCAAAAAAATTAGCGCAGTGTGGTGGCAGATGCCTATAATCCCATCTATTAGGCAGAGGCAAGAGAATCACTTGAACCCAGGAGGCAGAGGTTGCAGTGAGCCAAGATCGTGCCATTGCACTGCAGCCTCGGTAACAGAGCGAGACTCTGTCTCAAAAAAAAAAAATTATTTTTATTTATTTTATTTTATTTTATTTTTAAATAAAGACGGGGTTTCACCATATAGGTCAGGCTGCTCTTGAACTCTCGACCTCAAGTGATCCGCCTGCCTTGGCCTCCAAAGTGCTTGGATTACAGGCGTGAGCCACGGCGCCTGGCCAACAATTTTTTTTTTTAAATAAAATCTTAGGAAGGCGGATCCTGGTAAATCAGAAGATGACCCTTTTGTTTTTGCTGGGCACATGGATGGGTTCTCAATGAGGACAGTTGGTCTGGGAGCTGAGTTTGAGAGGAGATGCTGGAGAACTAAATTGCCACGTAGAGTAAAAATTTCCATTTCCCAGAGCCATCCAGCAATCCAAGAGGGAGGAGCAGGTAGGAGAGATCAGAAGGGACAGTAGAGCCAGCAAATTACAAGTCATGTGCTTTTCAGCCTTATTTTTATTATTCACTTCTAATTTTAGTCTATATGATACTGATTCTGTGACACAGAGTTCCTTTTAGGCCAATTTAAGTATTCCTCTAGCGCTTAAAAAGCATGTGAATTATCTGCTGGGTGTGGAGTTCAATTATATCTAATAGTTCAAATGTATTAATTGTATTGTTTAGATTTTCAATATCCCTATTTATTTTCTCTCTGATTGCTCTCTCGGTCTCTAAAAGTAGTGACTTTTGAAATTGCACAGGCATAAGCATATTTATTTAAAAGTTTAAAAATAGGCCAGCGACTCAGGAAACTGAAAAGGGAGGATGGCTTGAGCCCAGAAGTTTCAGGCAACGGTGAGCTGTGATGGAGCCACTTCACTCCAGCCCGGGTGATGGACAAAGATCTTGTCTCTAGGTGGGCAAAGAACAAAGAAAAGAAACAAAACCAACGAAAAAATAAAGTAATCGTTTTGAAAAATTACACATTCTTTTCTTTGCAACTTTAGGTTCAGTGGGTACGTGTGCAGGTTTGATACATAAGTAAATTGTGTGTTGCATACAATTACATTTTTCAAATTGTTAGGAGTGGGGAAAAGCAACAAAGAAAACACAGGCCAGAAAGCAAATGACAGAAAACAAGAAAAACAATAAGGAAGTATTTAAAAAGCAACATGAAATAACAGAAGATGACAAAACTAAATCTATCTGTAGAACTGTAATTGATTGGCAGAAACTCGCCAATTAAAATTAAGTACTTTCAGATGAGATTTAAAAACACTAAATGCAAACATATGCTATCAATAAAAGATACACTTAAAATACAATTGCAGCCTGGTGTGGTGGCAAATGCCTATAATCCCAGCTGCTTGTGAAGTGGAGGCAGGATTACTTGAGCCCAGGAATTTGAAACTAGCCTGGATGACACAGCAAGACCCCATCTGTGTGTGGTTTGTGGGTCAATTAAAAAAAAAAAAATTGCATAAAGAATTTGAAAGTAGGCCGGGCGTGGTGGCTCACGCCTGTAATCCCAGCACTTTGGGAGGCCGAGGCGGGCGGATCACGAGGTCAAGAGATCGAGACCATCCTGGTCAACATGATGAAACCCAGTCTCTACTAAAAAATACAAAAATTAGCTGGGCATGGTGGTGCGCATCTAGTCTCAGCTACTCGGGAGGCTGAGGCAGGAGAATTGCTTGAACCCGGGAGGCGGAGATTGCAGTGAGCCAAGATTGCGCCACTGCACTCCAGCCTGGTGCCTGGTGACAAAGCAAGATTCTGTCTCAAAAAAAAAAAAAAAAAAAAGAATTTGAAGGTAAAAGAATTTAAAATCTCAATAAATTTTTTAATAACTTGACAAATTGATTTCAAAGCATGTTCAAAAGAGTAGATTCAAAAAAAACCAAAACAACAAAAGTAAAAACAGGCCAGGCGCAGTGGCTCACGCCTGTAATCCCAGCACCTTGGGAGGCCGAGGCGGGCGGATCACAAGCTCAAGAGATCGAGACCATCCTGGCCAACATTGTGAAACCCCATCTTTAAAAAAAATAAAATTAAATTAAAAAAAAAAGTAGATTCAGAGGGTAACAAATATTTGTTGAGTGCTTAATAGGTACCAGGTATGTATTATAAAGCTGTAAAAATTAAAACCATGAGAGGTGGAGCCAGAAATCTAGAAATAGAGTCAGCAGAAACAGAATAGAAAATCTGGAAATAGTCTTACATATGTATAAGATTTGATCTATTATAAAGATGGTATTTCAAATATATAGGAAAAAGACAATTTTACTTTTATTTGTAAAAAATAATAGTAATAAATATTAAATGTAAAGGTAAATCCCAGCTCATAAAAAAGATGTCAGATAGAATAAAGATCTAAACATGAAACTGTATTAAAGTAACAGAATACAATATAGGAGTTTAAGATCCCCGCTCTGGGACCCCTCCCACGACAGCATGGGGGCTGCCTTTTCTCTCTGTCTAATATATATATATATATATATGAGTTTATTTTTTATATTTGGTATTCTATCTCAACTACTCGAAGAATTTGAATAAATAGTTCACAAGTGAAATATAAAGGGCAATTAACCCCATGAAAAAATGCTTAACCTCACTACTAGTCTAAAATTGCAATTAATACAGCAGTGATGGGGAAGGATACACTTGATGTAAACACAAACTGGCACAACCTTTTTGGAAATAAATTCAGTAATATCTATCAACAATTTTAAATGGGTGGTTCCTTTAATCTGGCAACTCCATTTCTAAGAATTTACCCTATGGAAATGCTCACACAAGTATTCAAAGAATGTTTTATTAATATAAGTATGTGGATTTCTGCATGACTTAAAATAGTAAAATGCTGGACATGACAGCTCATCTTTGTAATATCAACACTTTAGGAGGCCAAGGCAGGTGGATCTCTGGAGCCCAGGAGTTCCAGACCAGCCTGGGCAATATAGTGAGACCTCATCTCTACAGGAAAAAAAAAAAATTAACTGCTAGTTGGGGCACACATCCATAGTTCCAATTACTCAGGAGGCAGAGGCAGGAGGACTACTTGAGCCCAGGAGTTTGAGGCAGCAGTGAGCTATAATCATGCGATTGTACTCCAAACTGGGTGGCAGAGCAAGACCCTGTCTCAAAAAAAAGAAAAGAAAAAGAAGAGGAAAGAAAGAGAAGGAGGCTGGGCCCGGTGGCTCACACCTGTAATCCCAGCACTTTGGAAGGCTGAGGTGGGTGGATCACCTGAGGTCAGGAGTTCCAGACCAGCCTGACCAACATGGTGAAACCCTGTCTCTAGTAAAAATATAAAATTAGCCAGGTGTAGTGGCGCATGCCTGTAGTGCCAGCTACTCGGGAGACTGTGGCAGAATTGCTTGAACCTGGGAAACGGAGGTGCCAGTGAGTTGAGATAGTACTATGGCACTCCAGCCTGGGCAACAAGAGTGAAACTCCATCTGAAAAAAAAAAAAAATAGAAGAAAGGCAATTGAGGGAGGGGAGGAAAATGCTGGTGGGGCTTGAGCAGGAGGAAAGGCAGGCACCACCCTCCAGGGCCTCATGGGCCCCTAAGAATTTGGGATTTCCTCCTAAGGGCAATGCAAAATCATTTAAGGATTAGAAAAATGCTTCTTTTTAAAAAAATATGATTCAGACCAGGCAGTCTCTGTAGCCGTGTTTTGGGCAAGGGTGTGGGTATATCCTGATTGAAGCAGTTACCCAGAGGAAAATGGGAGGAGGGCCAGGAAGGCAACCAGAACTCCAGAGGAACTCCTCTTCAGCATGAAGACTCTGGAGGGACTTGCTGACAGTGCCAAAGCCCAGGCCACTGATCCAGACGGCAGATTGGAGGATCATGGTATTCTTGGATGGGGGATGGGGGGTGCAGCCAGTGGGTCAGTTTTGGTAAGGCTGTCAGTCTTTTTGAAAGACCAGCCTCAGACAAGGGCTGCAGGAGACCGGGACTCAGGGTGGAGGGAGTGGCTATGGGTATCATTTCTTGAGGGATAGGGAAAGGGAGTGCTCAGGAGGGAACTTAAGTGGAGAAGCTTGGCCTCCGAGTACCAGAGCATTCTAATGTATACTTTTAAGACTTCTTTTTTGTGCATTGTAATTCACACCAAGATTTCAGATAAGTCTGTTAACCTTCCACCTGTGCTGAAGCAAATAATTAAACAGGCCTGTGTCCCTGTCCCAGACAGGAAACAATATTCTCAGTGCCCCCTTTTCCTGCACTGCTGAGGGTGCCAAGATGCTCTCATCTTTCTTTTTTCTTTTCTTTTCTTTTCTTTTTTTTTTTTTTTTTTTTTTGAGACAGAGTTTCACTCTTATTGCCCAGGCTGGAGTGCAATGGCACTATCTCAGCTCACCGCAACCTCCACCTTCTGGGTTCAAGTGATTCTCTTGCCTCAGCCTCCCGAGTAGCTGAGATTACAGGCACGCACCACCACACACAGCTAATTTTGTATTTTTAGTAGAGACGGGATTTCTCCCTGTTGGTCAGGCTGGTCTCGAACTCCCAACCGCAGGCGATCCACCTGCCTTGGCCTCCCAAAGTGCTGGGATTACAGACGTGAGCCCCCGTGCCTGGCCGATGCTCTCATCTTTCAAGAGAGGGTGGTGGTCCTGGAGCTCCAGGAGGTAAGCATCAATACACGGCAAAGCAGAAATACAAGCGAAGTATGAAAGGAGAGACTCTGTCACTCGCCATATATTTCAGAAAAATCAGAAGCTTGATAAAAGAACAAGTCCCTGCAATAACATGGCAGGTCATTTTCAGCCAGAAGATGTATAGGTGACACAGGCTGAAATAATCAGGCAGCTGGAGAAGTAGCCCCTCTTGGCCCCCTTTTGAACTTCTCAAAAAGCAGGTAAGTGTAATTCATGTTAGTGAAAAAAAAAAAAGTCACATTCATTCAAAGTGACTCAGTCGCATCCTCAGATCCAAATGTGGCTGCAGGAAGCTCTGGTACGCAGCCTGAAGTGGAAGTCACACACTCGTATGCCTGTAGGAGCCAGGCGGGCATCACAGGGAGGCAGGCAGGCCCCAGGGTCCTGGGGCATCCTAGCTCAGCTCCAGGCAGTTAGTACTGCCATGCTGTTGGGGAAGATCTATGCTGTCTAATTTTCCAGTCAAATAACAATAACAGAACTATAAATCCAGATTTTAATGTGAAATTTTAGAATTTTTCTACATTTACAACTAATTCAAAAATTATAAAATAGAAATCAAATATGCTTCGGGTTGGATATTATAGTAATATTAGCTTCCTGTTGCCACTATAACAATTACCATGAACTTGGTCACTTAAAACAGCACAGATTTGGCCGGCCGTGGTGGCTCACGCCTGTAATCCCAGCACTTTGGGAGGCTCAGGCGGGTGGATCACTTGAGGTCAGGAGTTCGAGACTAACCTGATCAATATGTTGAAACTCTGTCTCTACTAAAAATATGAAAATTAGCCAGTTGTGGTGGTGTGCACCTGTAATCCCAGCTGCATGAGAATCGCTTGAACTTGGGAGGTGGAGATTGCAGTAAGCCAAGATAGTGCCCCTGTACTCCAGCCTGGGCAACAGAGTGAGACTCTGTTAAAAAAGGGAGGAAGGGGGAGGAAGGGAGGAAGGGAGGGGAAGGCGGGGCGGTACAGGCCCCATCTCCACAAAAAATACAAAAATTAGCCGGATGTGGTGGCACATGCCTACAATCTCAGCTACACTGGAAGCTGAGGCAGGAGAATCGCTTGAATCTGGGAGGCAGAGGTTGCAGTGAGCCGAGATCATGCCATTGCACTCCAGCCTGGGCAACAGAGCGAGATTCTGTCTCAAAAAAACAAAATAAACAAACAAACAAAATATGTATACATATGTAAATGACATCATACAATATATAGTCTTTATGTCTGTCTTTCACTTAGTATAATAATTTTGAGGTTCATCTATGTCATAGTGTATATTAGCAGTTCCTTTTTCTTCATCTTTTATTATTATTATTATTATTCTAGAGATAGGGTCTTTTTATGTTACCCAGGCTGGTCTCCAACTCCTGGGTTCAAGGGATCTTCCCACCCAAGCCTCCCAAAGTACTGGGATTATAAATGTGAGCTACCATGCCTGACCTTTTTACTAAAAAGTAGTTCCTTTTTATGCTGTGTTCTGTTGTGTGAATATACCACATTTTGTTTATCCATTAACCTGTTGATGGCTATTTGGACTGTTTCCTGTTTGGGGTTATTATGAACAGTGCTGCTATGAATATTCATGTCCAAGTCTTTGTGGACATATGTTTTCATTTCTTTTGGGTAGATACTTAGGAATGGAATTTCTGGGTCAAATGGGTAAGTTTAATTTTAACTTTTTAAGGAAATATCAGGCAGAGCACGGTGGCTCATGCCTGTAATCCCAGCGCTTTGGGAGGCCGAGGTGGGCGGATCATGAGGTCAAGAGATCGAGACCATCCTGGCCAACATAGTGAAGCCCCGTTTCTACTAAAATACAAAAATCAGCTGGGTATAGTGGTGCATGCCTGTAGTCCCAGCTACTCGGGAGGCTGAGGCAGGAGAATTGCTTGAACCCAGGAGGCAGAGGTTGCAGTGAGCCAAGATTGCCCCACTGTATTCCAGCCTGGTGCCTGGTGACAGCAAGACTCTGTCTCAAAAAAAAAAAAAAAAAAAAACTACCAAACTGTTCTTCAAAGTGGCTGTAACGTTTAACATTCTCTCTTTTTTGTTGTTGTTTTTGTTTTTTTGTTTTTTTGAGACAGAGTCTCCCTCTGTTGCCCAGGCTAGAGTGCAATGGCATGATCTCAGCTCAATGCAACCTCCGACTCCTGGGCTCAAGCAATTCTCCTGCCTCAACCTCCCGAATATCTGAGACTATCATGTGCCCCAACACCCAGCTAATATTTTGTATTTGGATGGAGTTTCACCATGTTAGCCAGGCTGGTCTCAAACTCCTGACCTCAACTCATCCACCCACCTTGGCCTCCCAAAGTGCTGGGATTACAGGTGTGAGCCACCACGCCTGGCCCATTTTACATTCTCATCAGAAATGTTTGAAGGATCCGGTTTCTCCACATCCTTACCAACACTGTATTAAATATCTTTTTCCCACTGAATTGCCTTGGCATCCTTGGGCTTGGCCAAAAATAAATTGATCTTACATGTGAGATCTGAGCTCTCAATCCTGTTCCATTGGCCTGCCTATACATCTATCCTTATGCTAGTACCACATTGTTTTGATTATTGTAGCTTTGTAGTAAGTTTTGAAATCAGAAAAGTGTGAGTCCTCCAGTTTTGTTCTTTTCCAAGATCGTTTTCGCTATTCCAGATCCTTTGCATTTTCATATTAATTTTAGAATAAGCTTGCCAATTTCTGCAAAAGTGGCAACAAAGATTTTGATAGGGATTTAAAGGAAAAAATGGACAGGTTTTCTATATCTCAAAAACACTTCTAAAACCAAATGTCTGGGATTTTTCCCCCCCCCACATCAAGCAATTCTTCAGTTCTCTGCAAGCACCAGATGGGTCTCCAATGACTCAATTCAATTTTGACAATAGCTACCTGGAGTTAGTGAGACCCCCCACAGCTTAAGGGCTGAGTCCCACAATACTGCCCCTGACTTCAAATGCCAGTCTCAAGTAATGGGTCCTCAGGTTACCCACACTTCTGTGTGACATAGCTACCATGAGGGGTTCCCACAATCCCCTTTTCAAATTCAATAATCTGCTGTAGTGGCTCACAGAACTCAGGGAAGCTGAGTACTTACAGCTACAGTTTATTATAAAGGATACAACTCAGAAACAGCCACATGGAAAAGATGCATAAGACAGGGTATGAGGAGGGAGGGGGCCAAATGTGTTCATCAACCTGGAAGATCGCCCTCCCAGGACCTTAATGTGTTCATCAACCTGGAAGATCTCCAAACCCTGTCACTTAGGGTTTTTATGGAGGTCCCATTACATAGGCATGATTTATTAAATAATAAATATTTATTATTTAATATTATTTAATAAATATTTATTATAAATAAATATTTATTACATAGGTATGATTTATTAAATAATAAATATTTATTAAATAATAAATCATTACATAGGCATGATTTATTAAATCATTGACCTTTTGTGATTGACATTAATCTTCAGCCCTTCTCCCCTCCCCAAATGTCAAAGAGATGGGGCTGAAAATTCCAACTCTCTAATTACAAGATTGGTTCCTCTGTCAACCAGCCCCCATCCTCCAAGAGTCACCTCATTAGCATAAACTCCCGTATGGTTCAAAGGGGCTTTTTATGAATAACCAAGGTGTTCCTCTCACCCTTATCACTCAGGGAAATCACAAGAGTTTTAGCTCTGTGCTAGGAACCCAGGGCAGAGATCAAATACATATTTATTTCTTATTATGTCATAGGATTGCATTAAACTTGCAGATCAATTTGGGCAATATTACAATATTGCTATCTTAAAGTTTTTCTGTTTTGTTTTGTTTTAGAGAAGGGCCTTGCTATGTTGCCCAGGCTGGCTCAAGCAATCTGCCTGCCTTGGCCTCTCTAAGTGCTGAGATTATAGGTGACAATAGTAGTTTGTTGTTTCTATATACAAGATCATGTCATCTGTGAAAAAAAGACAGTTTTACTTCTTTTCTAATGTGGATACCTTTATTTTTATTTTTTGGCCTTATCACACTCACTTGAACCTCCAGAACAAGGTTAATTAAAAGAGGCAAGAGCGGATATCCTTGCCTTATTCCTGATCTTAAAGAGAAACATTCAGTCTTTATCATTATATGTAATGTCGATGGTAGGTTTCAGTTAGATATGCTTTATCAAGTTAAGAAAGTTCCCTTTTATTCCAAGTTTGAGGGTTTTTTTTTTAAATCATCAATGAATATTGGATTTTGTCAAATGTCTTTTCTGCATCTGTTGAGATTATACGATTTTTGTCCTTTATTTTTTTTAATTAAATTAAATTAAACTTTTTTTTAATAGAGACAGGGTTTCACCATGTTGGTCAAGCTGGTCTCTAACTCCTTGACCATGTTGGTCAGGCTTGTTTTGAACTCCTGACCTCGTGATCCACTTGCCTCAGTCTCCCAAAGTGCTGGGATTACAGGTGTGAACCGCTGCACTGAGCCTTGTCCTTTATTTTATTACTACAGTGATTCATCTTAATTGGTTTTCAGATATTAAATCAACCTTGCTTTCCTGGGATAAAGCCCTCTTGGTCATGGCATATACTTCTATTTATGTGTTGCTGGGTTTTATTTGCTAATTTTGTGCTAAGGATTTTTGCATCTATGTTCAAAAAGGATATTGGTCTGTAGTTTTCTTTTCAGGTGATATCTTTGGTTTGAATCAGGATAATACTGGCCTCACAGAATGACTTGGGAAGTGTAATTTCCTCCCCTATTTTCTGGTCTCGAACTCCCGACCTCAGGTGATCCGCCCACCTCGGCCTCCCAAAGTGCTGGAATTACAGGAGTAAGCCACCGTGCCCGGCTCCTCCCCCTATTTTCTGAAATAATTTGTGAAAGATTGGTATTATGTATTTTTAAATTATTTGATAGAATTCACTAGTAAAATATTCTGTGATTGGGTTTTTCTTTGTGGGGGAGATTTTATATATATATATATATTTTTTTTAATTGCATTTTAGGTTTTGGGGTACATGTGAAGAACATGCAAGATTGTTGCATAGGTACACACATGGCAGTGTGATTTGCTGCCTTCCTCTGTGGGGGAGATTTTAAATACTAATTCCATTTCTTTACTTGCTATAGGCCTATTCAGACTTTTTACTTCTTCTTTTTCTTTTATTTATTTATTTATTTATTTTATTTTATTTTATTTTTTTTATAAAGATGGGGTTTCACCATATTGGTCAGGCTGGTCTCGAACTCCTGACCTCAGGTGATCCGCCCACCTCAGCCTCCCAAAGTGCTGGGATTACAGGTGTGAGCCACCGTGCCCGGCTTTACTTCTTCTTGAGTCAGTTTTGTTAATCTGTATCTTTCTGGGAATTTGTCCATTTCATCCAAATTGTTCAATTTGTAATATTTCATTGTAATTATTTCTGTTTCTGTGTGGTCAGTAGTGATTTTGTAATTTGTGTTTTCTCGTTCTCTTGGTCTAGCTAAAAATTTCTCAATTTTGCTAACCTTTTCAAAAAACAGACCTTTTGTTTTATTGATTTTTCTCTATTGTTTTTGTTTTCTATTTCTCTTATTTCTACTCTAATCTTTATTATTTTCTTCTTGCTGTTTGCTTCAGATTTAATTGGTTCTTCTTTTTCCAGTTTCTTAAAGTAGAAGCCTAGATTATTGATATGAGATGATTCTTCTTTCTAATGTAGGTATTTATGGCTATACAGTTCCCTTAAACACTTCATTTGCTGCATCCCATATATTTTGGTATGTTGCATTTTCTTTTCATTTAGTACAAAAGATTTAATAATTTTCCTTGTGATTTCTTCTTTGATCCATAGATAATGTAAAAATATGTTATTGAATTTCCAAATATTTGGGGATTTCCCAAATTTCTACATCCTCACAAACCACTATCTATGTAATATTGCCCAGAATTTTAATTTGGGATTCTTTTCTTCTTCTTCTTTTTTGAGATGGAGTCTCCCTCTATTGCCTAAGCTGGAGTGCAGTGGCACAATCTTGGCTAACTGCAACCTCCGCCTAGTGGGTTCAAGCAATTCTCCTGCCTCAGCCTCCTGAGTAGCTGGGATTACAGGCGCCCACCACCACACCCAGATAATTTTTTGTATTTTATTAGTAGAGACGGGGTTTCACCATGTTCACTAGGCTGGTCTCGAACTCCTGACCTCAGGTGATCCATCTGCCTTGGCCTCCCAGAGTGCTGGGATTACAGGTGTGAGCCACCACACCCGGCCAATTTGGGATTCTTATGGGTATGCTTTCCCTTTGACTTTGGTCTTAAGTCTGTTGCTATTCTTGCCATTGTTGTTGTTTAGACAACAGAATATGTTACCAATGTATTTAATCACCATTATTTAAATATTTCATGCAAAGTCTCTTAGGTTTTTCTTCTAGTACTTCCTCCAAAATGTTTTTAACATTTTTTAATTGTAAAATGTTTCTAGAAAAGCAAAAAAGACAGTGCAATGAACATCAGTACATCCCTCCACTTAGATATAACGATTGTTAACACTTTAAAAACAATTTGTTTTATATATTAGGTTAAACCGTTTCAAAACACTCTATTGACCTTTGAATTTGATCTTGTTTTCTCGCACTTCAGAGGTGGTTTTCAATGTGGCTCTTTGCAGGGCAAGCATTTTAAGGTCTTGTTGTCTGCAATTTCCTTTTATTTCTTTTTTTTTTTTTTTTTCTTGAGATGAGGTCTCACTCTGTCACCCAGGCTGGAGTGCAGTTGTGCAATCATGGCTCACTACAACCTTCACCTCCCAGGCTCAAGCGATCCCCCTACCTCAGCCTCTCCGAGTAGCTGGGAATACAGGTGCATACCACCACACCCTGCTAATTTTTTTATTTTCTGTAGAGGTGAGGTTTTGCCATGTTGCCCAGACGAGTCTTGAACTCCTGAGCTCAAGAGATCTACCTGCCTTGGCCTCCCAAAGTGTTGAGATTATAGGTATTAGCCACTGTGCACCCGCTGCCTGAGAATATTTTTATTTTGATCTTTTTGCATTTGAATGACAACTTGGCTGGTTGTAAAATTGTAGGTTAAAACTTGTTTTTCTTTTTTACTTAAGAAATATTACTCCAATATCTTCTTACACCCAATGTTGTTGCTGAAAGGTCTGACATTAATCTAATTCTCTTAGAATTTCCTGTTTGGTATTCTTAAATTTCACCATAGTATATCTTTTTTTTTTTTTTTTTTTTTAAATAAGACGGGGTTTCACCATGTTGGTCAGGCTGGTCTTGAACTCCCAACCTCAGGTGATCTGCCCGCCTTGGCCTCCAAAGTGCTTGGATTACAGGTGTGAGCCACCATGCCCGGCCCACCATACTATATCTTGTATGGGTTTTCCCTTCTCTCTCGTTTTCTACACTCTTTCAATCTGAAATCATTCATTCTTTCTAAATCTGAAAAATGCATATCTATTATTTCTTCAAATATGTTCTTCCAGCCAGGCGCAGTGGCTCATGCCTGTAATCCCAGCACTTTGGGAGGCCGAGGCGGGCAGACCACGAGGTCAAGAGATCCAGACCATCCTGGCCGACATGGTGAAACCCCGTCTCTACTAAAAATACAAAAAAATTAGCAGGGCATGGTGGCGCATGCCTGTAGTCCCAGCTACTCGGGAGGCTGAGGCAGGAGAATTGCTTGAACCCGGGAGGCAGAGGTTGCAGTGAGCCAAGGTCGCACCACTGCACTCCAGCCTGGTGCCTGGTAACGGAGTGAGACTCTGTCTCTCTCTCTCTGTATATATATATATATTTTTTTCCATTCATTTTTATTGTTTTCTTCTGGATTTCCGTTATATGAACACGAGTATTCTGCTTCTAGTCTTCTTATTTCTTAACTTTATTTTTCTCCTCCTCATTCTTCAGTGAGTCCCTCTTACAGTTTCTAAATATGATACTCTAATTTATTTTTCATCTATTACTTACCTCGTTTATTTGTTCTTTCTTTCCATTATTTTTTTTCATACCTAATATTTTCATTTGGTCCTTTTAACTTTTTTCTTGTTCTGTTTTACACTGCTCATACCTTACTTCTCATATCTTATGTATTTACAGACCTGATTTTTTTTTTTTAAGATAGAGTCACACGCTGTTGCCCAGGCTGGAGTGCAGTGGCGTGATCTAGGCTCACTGCAACTTCTGCCTCCTGGGTTCAAGTGATTCTCCTCCCTCAGCCTCCTGAGTAGGTGGCATTACAAGTGCCCACCATCACACAATTTTTTTGTAAAAATACAAAAAATTTTTGTATTTTTAGTGGAGACAGGGTTTCACCATGTTGGCAAGGCTGGTTTCGAACTCCTGAACTCAAGTGATAAGCCTGCTTTGGCCTCCCAAAGTGCTGGTGAAGTGGAAATTTTGCCCAGAATTTTGTCAGCAAGTTGTCTGTAACCATCCCTATTTGGAGATTGTCCCTATTTTTGTTAGTAACTGTCTCTTTCTGCTTCTGTACATCAGCTTATTGCTTACTAACTGGAAAAACCTTAAGAGAAACTGCTGCGTTATCTAAAACCTGCTGCGTTGTCTAAAGTCTTGAGTTACTTCCCCTGCCCCTTTACCTATAAAAACTGTGTACTTTTCTTAGCTGGGGTCCAGACTTGGGGTGCAAACCCTTCTGGGCCCGCCAGCATAATAAAGTGTGTTCCTCTGATCCCCCTGAGTGCTGCTTGGGTTTACTGTCAGATAAGATTTTCCAGAACACTGGGATTGCAGGCATGAGCCACTGTGACCAGCCTATAGAGCTGATTTGAAATTGTGGGTCCATCTGTACTAATACTCCTGCCCAGTCCTGCTGTTTCTGATGTTATATGTTGTGCAATCTCTTTTTCTTCTGGTTTAGTTTTGCCCTTCAAGTGTCTCACTATTGCCTTGTAATGCCTTTTGGGGAAGGCAGAAGTCCACTCCTTAGTATCCACCAGCCTGTTAAGTTCAATGAGAGGATGAGGACTCAGATCTTCAGTGGAACACCCCAGATTCTGCACAACCACAGGTTTGTTTTCATTCTGCCCAGGGGTCTTGGTTTCACTTTCCACCCTGTGTTTGGAAGGAAGCTGTTTCCACTGATGGGATGGGCCAGCTAGCGATTTGGAGGGGAAAGAGTGGAGGGGATTGCTCAAAAATGGTTGTTCCCTAATTCAACTCCTCACCCTGGCAGGACTCTGCGCTGCCCTGAGTTCATCTCCACGGACATCCTGACCAGTGGTCTGAGCCTCTGCAGTTCTGCGGTGAGGACAAGCGATGACCGGCTAATGCAAAGGTGCAGGAGAGGCAAGAGGAGAGAGTCAATCACTTTTCTCTTCCTTGTCTTTACCGTCACAGTCACCCCCCTCAGGCTGCAAGCACCCCCCACCCCACATGCATGCACACACTCCTCTGTTCTAAACAGCCTATTAGCTCTCCAGGGGTTTCTTCTCTGTTGTTATTTCCTGGATTTCACGTTTCCCTCTGTAATTTCTCTTGTGTTTAACTTGGGTAGGAGCCAACAGCCCAAGCAAAATCCCATTTTAGCAAAAACTGGAGCAGCCAAGAAATGCCTACTAGTCAACTTAAAGAAGAGGTAGATGAATAAATAAAGAGAGATCCTGAGGCTAGAGATACCTATTTGGGAGTCATTAGGGCGCAGGAGGTTTTAAAGCCTTGAGCCTAGAGGAGATCTCTTGAGGGAGAAGTATGCATACAGGAGGCACCTTTTGAACAATATATTCCCTACTGCAGAAAAAAATTTAGCTCTGGTTTACACATGAATCTCTTATCAAGCTGGCCAGTGGGAATCAGTGCTGGTGAGATTATTCACTCTGGGGGCCCCCAAAATTCAAGTGTCTGGTTCAGCAAATCGAATGCACAGACCACAGTCCATAGGGTCTCCACGGTTAGGTGCCATCCCAGCCCCCACCACCAGACTCCCTCTGCTCATATTTCCTGTGTCATTGTAACTCTCTGGGATAATGCAAGGGGTAGATATGGTGCTTACTGAAAAGTTTTGAGAAAGCTGACAGGGTCTGAACAACGATGAAATATCTAATCTTTGTACTCTAATGGTCCCTTTCTCTCTGAATGTGTAAAGAGATACTCACATCATCACAGGATGCTCAGGGCCTTACAGACAAAGCCCTGCATTGGCTGAAGATCTGTAAGTCGGGTGAAAGCAAATCCTGAGGCAGAAGAGAGTGCTCAGTCAGGGTGTTGTAATTGTTTGAGGCATGTCTAGGAGCTTGACCAGTCTTCAACTCGCCTAGGAGGTTAACTAAAGGGCCAGTAATGGCATGGGCAGTCCTGAGTATGTATAATCAAAGACAAATGAATAGGGAGGCCAGAAACTGAACACTGGAAAAGCTGAGACAGACTGGGGTTGGGCACCCCCATTTTTAAGTTCTCCAGCACTCTAAAATCCCCACTGTCCTGTAATTGCCTCAAATACCTTATCCTCCACCACCTTCCATTAAGGCACAGCTGAACCAAAACATTCCCGCCCCACTGTTAAAATCTTAACCTCTCAATATTCCGCTTTTTTTTTTTTTTTGAGATGGAGTCTCACTCTGTCACCCAGGCTGGAATGGCTGGAGTGCAGCGCTGCAATCTCGGCTCACTGCAACCTCTGCCTTCTGGGTTCAAGCAATTCTCCTGCCTCAGCCTCCTGAGTACCTAGGACTACAGGCATGTGCCACCATGCCTGGCTAATTTTTGTATTTTTAGTAGAGGCAGGGTTTCACCATGTTGGCCAGGCTGGTCTTGGAACTCCTGACCTCAGGTGATCTGCCTGCCTCGGCCTCCCAAAGTGCTGGGATTACAGGCATAAGCCACTGTGCCTGGCCAGCCTATTACACTATTAGTCTCACAACACTTGCCTTGACAACAGTCAACAAGTATGTATCAAGCACCTATTACGTGCCAGGTATAGTATTAGATGCTTTCCTTCCCAACTCCCTTTCTTATTCAACTGGACTCATAGGGACATCCTTAAAGCCATCTCCCACAGCACTCTCAACCTAGCCCCTCAAGCTTCTCCTGCACCTGCCCCAACAGAGGGGCCCCTATGCAACTTCAACAATCCTGCTCTGCAGGTCTCCTTAATCTGGCACCAACATCCCCAGGCCCCATAGTAGACATCACACACAACACACACACTCAGAGAAGCGAGCCACTAATGTCCTTGAATAATGTTCACAGCCTTTTCCCGAACAAATCATCCTGACCTATCTGTGCTTCCCAACCTGTTCCTGATCCTTAGACTTCCAACTTCTGGTTTCTCGTTCCTCTGTTTAGAGCCACATCTTGCCCATCAAACCTGGCTCAGGCTGCCCTGTGCTCTCAAACACCATCCAGCTGAAACCTCTACTTACCCTGCTTATACTCTTACCTAGTGCCTTCCCACCCTTCTCCCTCCTTTCACAGGCTACCTTCCCACTTCCCTGCCCCCTCTGGCTCTCTCCTCACCCCTACAGTCTGGTGTCCACCCCACTGGTAGCTCTTCGTGAAGTCACCAATATCCTCCAAGTTGCCAAATTCAGTGGACTCTTACAGTCCTTTCTTGGCCTCTCTGAGGCAATTGACATTGCAGACAACCTCCTTTTTAAAAGGAAATTTACACAAGTTAATATGTAAATACATTCTGGTGATACCAAAAGAAAAAAGAAATCAAACCATACCAATGCATATAAAGAGTAAAACTCAGCCTTAGCTGAGTGTCTGAAGGAAGCCACCACCCCCTACTTCTGCATCCTCCTGCCCCAGAGAGAACTATTAGTAACAGATTGCTGTGGACTCTTCAAAGCCTTTTTCTGGCTTGGTTTTGCCAGTAGTAAGTTGGGTCATGTCACATAGAATCCTGGCTTGCTTTTTCACTTGACAACATGTATGATACAGTTTAGATGTCTGTCCTCT
The DNA here is from genome assembly GCA_036589455.1 of Ateles fusciceps. Classification (NCBI taxonomy): domain Eukaryota; kingdom Metazoa; phylum Chordata; class Mammalia; order Primates; family Atelidae; genus Ateles; species Ateles fusciceps. Next base: position 41,615,142 of record JAZHEH010003205.1, read on the forward strand.
CCAAATCTCATGTTGAGATAGGATCCCCAGTGTTGAAGATGGGGCCTGTGGGAGGTGTTTGAGTCATGGGGGTGGATCCCTCATGGTTTGGTGCTGTTTTCTAGATAGTGACTCAGTTCTCATTAGATCTGGTTGTTTAAAGGGTGTGGCACCTCCCCTCACTCTCTCTCTTGCTCCAGCTCTCACCATGTGATGTACCTGCTCCCGATTCACCTGCCGTGAGCAAAAGCTCCCTAAAGCCTCCCCAGAAGCCAAGCAGATGCTCCTGCTGCCATATTTGTACAGCTTACAGAACTGTGAGCCATTTAAGCCCCTTTTCTTTCTTTCTTTCTTTCTTTCTTTTTTTTCTTTTTTTGCCCCTTTTCTTTACAAATTATCCAGCCTCAGGGATTTATAGCAATGCAAGAATGGCCTAAGCCAATGCATTAGAGATTTTTCATGTCATCACACATTCGGTCCATCTCTTTTTGATTTGAATTATTCCATAGTGTTTCATTTTACTGATGCTCTATAGTTCATGAAACTCTCGCCCTACTGATGGACCTTCAAGTTATTTCCATATTTTAATTCTGTAAATTTTGCTGTAGGCTCCCATTTCCAGGAGTATAAAATCAAAAAGGATAAATACAAAGAACTTCACCCGTAGGATTCTTGTAAGGGAATTGAAGAATATTAAAAACAAAGTTGTAAAAGAAGCCAGAGATTGAAAATAAAAGAAGTTCAGTTAAAGATTTTATCATTTGGCTAGGCACGGTGACTCATGCCGGTAATTCCAGCACTTTGGGAGGCCAAGGCAGGCAGATCACCTGAGATCAGGAATTTGAGACCAGCCTGGCCAACATGGAGAAACCCTGTCTCTATTAAAAATACAAAAATTAGCCGGGTGTGCTGGCGGGCACTTGTAATCCTAGCTACTTGGGAGGCTGAGGCAGAATTGCTTGAACTCAGGAGACGGACTTTGCAGTGAGCTGAGATTGCGTCATTACACTCCACACTCCAGCTTGGGTGACAGAGCAAGACTCTGAAAAAAAAAAAAAATCATATCATCTCACAACTAAATTAGGAATATCAATATAAACTCATGTCTTATTTGTAATATGTATTTTCCAACTCTGTCCTCTGAAGAAATGACAACCTAGTAGCACTCAACACACTTAGTGCCCAATTCTGCTCTCTAAAAGGAACTAGCACTCCCTGGGGAAATGGCTGGTGCCAGTTCTAGGGCAAGAAATGGACAAGAGAAACCTGGGAAATCTGATTGAGCTATAAAGAAAGGAAGTTGGCCGGGCACGGTGGCTCACGCCTGTAATCCAAGCACTTTGGAGGCCAAGGTGGGCGGATCACCTGAGGTCGGGAGTTCAAGACCAGCCTGACCAACATGGTGAAACCCCGTCTTTAAAAAAAAAAAAAAAGAAAGAAAGTTGTCAGCAACGACTAAGGTCGAGGACACAGGAGGTGGGGTGCAGGGAATCACATCTGTTATCCAAGCACTTTGGGAGACCGAGGTGGGTGGATCACTTGAGGTCAGAAGTTTGAGACCACCCTGGCCAACATGGCAAAAAACCATCTCTACTGAAAATGCAAAAAAAAAAAAAAAAAAAAAAAAAATTAGCCGGGCGTGTTGGCACGTGCCTATAGTCCCAGCCACTCAAGAGGCTGAGGAGAAGAATCACTTGAACCTATGAGGCAGAGGTTGCAGTGAGATGGTGCCACTGCACTCCAGCCTAAGCAACAGAGTGAGACTCCATCTCAAGTAAATAAATTATTTAATAAATTAAAAGGGCACAGGAACCAACTTGAAGGGACATTTGCTAAAGATGAGATAATAGTGTCATCATAATAAATAATAACTTCATTTTACTGAAATTTCCATCATTACACATATACACACACTGCCACACCTTATCAATCATAGGATATTAGTTGCGTTTTGGTCAAGTTATTAATAAAGGAAAGTTTCCAGTGGGTGACTCCAGCTAATAATTAGATAAGGAATGACAGCATTGGAGGGGAAACCACCATTTTGCAACCCCTAGTTAAGTAATTGATTAATTTAACATCAAAGCACAACAACCATGCACAATGTACCTCCTAGACTGACATAATAGAAAGTACACAGTGTCACCTATGACATGTGTTTGCCAAAAAAAAATACCAAAATACTAAATTAAGGCTCTACATATCAGTATTTATGGGAAATATGGGGGCTGGAGGAACAAGTAAGATGACACCATGAGGAAGCCAAATTCTGATTGTGGGAAATTCTGCAGAACAAATGGCCTGTTTTAAATCAACAAATAAATAGCATAAGACAGGGGTGGAGAGGGACTGTTATAGGTGAAAGGAGACCTAAAAGACAAAATGCACAGTGTGGACTTTGGATGCTGAGTCCAATAAGCCAACTGTAAAAAGGGCTTTTTGGAACAATCAAACTGGCAATGGGGATACTAATCTAGTTTTAAAAATGCATAAGGAATTAGATGATATTAAAAAATTAACATAAAAATAAAGTGAAAGGTCCTTATCTCTAAGAAATAGCACTTGGTCCATGAATATATCTGAAATTTGCTTTAAATGCTCCAGTAAGGTGACACTGAGGAGATGACTTCACTTCAGAAGCTAACACTTTCTGAAAAAATGCTGACAAATCTTTCCAGTCGGAAAAGGGTTAACTTCCTAGATATGTCTCTAGATGACATTATGATCTATAAAAATTTAGAAAAGATAAATGCGGAAATAGAAAAAAAGAATAAAAGACAGATTCATAGTAAAAAGGATTCGCCTTCAAGACAGCAATCGAATGGTCATGGACATCGCCATCAGAGAGGCTACTCAAGATTCAGAAGCAACTCTGAGGAAGGAAATCATGGTAAAAAACCATCCCAAGAACCTTCTGGATTGAAGTCTGGACAACACCCTTTAAATAGGCAGCCTTTATTTGAGCAGGAGAAGTGCAATGACAATTATAAGGCCCACACAGAGAAGAATCAAGGCCAATCAGAGGGGCACCAGCATCAATCAGAAGGAAATCTGGACAAATCAGAAGGATCTCAGGGCCAACAAGAAGAAAATCATCATTCTGAGCAATCCTGAAACCATTTAAAGAGATCTCATTGTCAATCAGAGAAATCTCAAGGCAACTAAAGAGATCTCATAGCTAATCTGAGAGATCTCATGGCCAATCTAAGAGATCTCGTGGTCACTCAGAGAGATCTCATAGCCACTCAGAGAGATCTCGTGGCCAATCAGAGAGATCTCATAGTCGCTCAAAGATATCTCATAGTCACTCAGGGAGATCTTGTGGTGACTCAGGGAGATCTCGTAGCCCCTCAGAGAGATCTTGTGGTCAATCAGAGAAATCTTATGGTCACTCAGAGAGATCTCATAGCCACTCAGAGAGATCCCATGATCTCTCAGAGAGATCTCATGGTCACTCAGAAAGATCTTGTAGCTACTCAGAGAGTTCTCATAGCCACTCAGAGAGATCTCGTAACCACCCAGAGAAATTTCATGGTCACCCAGAAATCATGGCCACTCAGGGAGATCTCATGACTAATCAGAAAGATATCAGAGATACTCACCAGGTAAATATACAATGACTTCTTAATCATCAGAACAATGTGTCAAATGATGTGGAAATAGAAAAGCATATATCTATATTCTAATGGTTAAATATGTATTTGTTGAAACAGACATATTTTGGGACAAAGACATTATTAGAATGGAGGTAATATATACATGCTGTCAATGTTCTTTCAACTTGATGTCCTCTAAACTATCATCCAGTTACCCAAGATGTCCCATTAAGTTGTTCCACGTAGGTCTGCTTTCCCTGGAAGAGCGCTATGTACTCATCCTTTCCTATTGGGCCTTCCCTACAATCAGAATATATTGACTCAGTGACCTGTCCTTCTTGGACATTCCAACCTGATAGGCAAGCTAATCTAACAACAAACTGCCAAATTGATAATATATAATCTATGATAATGAATATATGTGTTTTCCACTTCTATCTCCCGCCTAAACAGTCCTCAGAGAGTCCTTAGCAGAGAAATGATAGATGTATCTTTGGGCAGCTGACCTTTCTGCTTTCCTCAAATCAGACCATAGGAGAGGATATATTCTATGCATAGATGTATTGCTAACCTTCTGAATACATTTATATATTCATTGTTGCCTTATAAAACTGCTAGAGTAGGTCTGTCTACCCTAGCAAAAGAAACAGAAATTTAAATGTACTGTGAGTCGAGTTTTTAAAACCACAATATATGTTTATTGCAATTTGTTTGGTTATTCAATAAAAGTTTTAGTTTGAATTTCTCAAAAAAAAAAAAAAAAAGCTCCAGTAAAACAAAGAATGCCTGTGAGGAGGGGAGGCGGAATATAGAGACACTACTGGCAAAATGTTGTTAAACCGTTGAGGCTGGATGTGGGGAATGTAGCAGTTCATTATGCTGTTCTCTCTACTTTGGGGTACATTCATAAAATTTTCCATAAGATTTTTTTTTAAAAAAAGGTAATCAGAAAGAAAAGTTGTATCATCTACAAAGAAACTATTGAACTGACTTTCTCAAAAGCAAGAGTGCAAAACAGAAGATAACAGAATAGGCCAGGCACAGTGGTTCATGCCTGTAATCCCAGAACTTTGGAAGGCCAAGGTGGGCAGATCACCTGAGGTTGGGAGCTCAAAACTAACCTGGCCAACGTGGTGAAACCCTGTCTCTACTAAAAACACAAAAATTAGCTGGGTGTGGTGGCACATGCCTGTAATCCCAGCTACTTGGGAGGCTGAGGCACGAGAATTGCTTGAACCTGGGCAATTCTCCAGCCTGGGCAACAGAGTGAGACTCTGTCTCAAAAACAAAAACAAACAAACAAAAAAAGAATTGAAAGACAACAGAATAACACAGAAGTAAGAGAAAATAACTGTCATGCTAGAATCATATATCAGCAAAACCAGCTTTGAAGAATTAGGTGAGTTAAGGACATATCCAGAGAAACAGAAACTGATTTAGCACCAATAAACCTGTCCTAAAGAACTGCCAAGGAATATTCTTCAGGAAGAAGGAAAATGATCCTATAAGGAATGTCAGAGATACAAGAAGGAATGGTGAGCAAATCAATTGGCAAACATGTAAGTAAACAAATGTTGCTTGTATTGAGTAATTATGGTATCTTTTGACCTTTGTATTTTTTAATCACTTGTTACTGGTATATAGGAGAACTAAGAAGTAGCAGTTGATCCATAAATATATCTGAAATTTGCTGTAAATGCTCCAGTAAAACAAAGAATGCCTGTGAGGACGGGGAGGCAGAATATAGAGACACTATTGATTTTTATATGTTAATCTTGTAGTGGTCACTTAATTGTCTTGTGAGTTATAATAGTTTTTCTGTTAACTCTCTTTTCTAGGTACATAATATAGTAACAGCATCTGCAAATAATGATCTTTTAGTTGCGTTTTGGTCAAGTAGTTAACAGAGGAAAGTTTCCAATAGGTGAATTCCAGTTAATAATTCCAAATGTACACTTATTTTTTTTTTGAGATGGAGTCTTGCTCTGTTATCCAGACTGGAGTGCAGTGGTGCGATCTCGGCTCACTACAACCTCTGCCTCCTGGGTTCAAGCAATTCTCTGCCTCAGACTCCCAAGTAGCTGGAATTACAGGCACCTGCCACCATGCCTGGTTAATTTTTGTAGTTTTAGTAGAGATGGGTTTTTGCTATGTTGTCCAGGCTGGTCTTGAACTCTTGCCCTCAGGTAATCCGCCTGCTTTGGCCTCCCAAAGTGCTGGGATTACAAGGCTAACGCCACGGTGCCTGGCCCAGAATGTATACTTTCTTTTGTCTTTTGTCTTAGTTGGCCCTTCAGTATAATGTTGAATAATAGCAATGATAGTGGGCATTTATATGTTGGTCTTAGGTTTTGTAAGAGTGCTTTCACCATTTCACTATTAAGTATGCAATTGATTTCTGATTGTTTTCCTTTGTCATGTTAAGGTCTTTTTCTTATCCTAGCTTGCTAAATTTTAATTAATTCTACTGAAAGCTGAGGTCCTATGTGGTTCAACATACATATAGAGTCCTATTCAAATATATGTTATTTGGCTTCCAAATAGAATTAAAAAAGAAATTCAATTTATACTCCACTAGAAGAACACACTTTTCAAGACCCGTTTGATCTTCCCCTCCCAGTTCTCTTTACCCTAGAGAGCTTTTGGAAATCCTCACACGTTCAAACCCTGAAGATTTCCTTAAGCCCCAGTGCAGGGACCCCACCCCCTGCCCCCACCATGGACTTCCTTTCTCTAACTACCCTCTCAACACACCTGCTTATATTGTATAGTTAAACTTCGCTTCTTGGCTGAGGGCCCCAGCTTCCTTCCAGCCTCTTAGTTTGTCTCTCTTTCCCACTCGGGACCATACATCAAAAAAGATCCTGGGACGAGACTGGCAAAGTTTCTTTAGAGGGCAAGCAAATGGAGCACTCAGCCACCTTTTTTTTTTTTTTTTTTTTTTTGAGACTGAGCCTTGCTCTGTCGCCCAGGATGGAGTACAGTGGTGCTACCTTGGCTCACTGCAACCTCCACATCCCAGGTTCAAACTCCTGCCTCAGCCTCCCAAGCAGCTGCGACTACGGTGTCCACCACCAGGCCCAGCTAATTTTTGTATTTTTAGTAGAGACGGGGTTTCGCCATGTTTGCCAGGCTGGTCTCTAATTCCTGACCTCAAGTGATCCACCCGCCTCAGCCTCTCAAAGTTCTGGGATTACAGGCCTGAGCTACTGCGCCTGGCCTCATCCACTTTTAGACTCTGGCCCCCCTGCATTCACCACATGCTCCCTTGGTTTCTCTCCCACCTCTCTGGAGTGTACACCCCCAGTCCCTTTGATGCTGACACTTCCCAGCGCTTCTGCCTTGGGCCCACCTTTATCCTGAAACCTGTGCACTCTCAGCCACTTCAGAGCTTGCATGGTTGCACACAAAATGATGATCCCAGATCTGCATGTTTAACTCTAGCCTTTCCCCCAGAGCTCCAGAGAATTATTTATCAGTTGCCAGTACACATCTCCTACAGGATGACCTCAGGACCTCACGTTCCACAAAACCCTACTCCCTTTCCCTGACCGTACCACACGGCCCCTCTCCTGTATTCCTATCCGAGTTCTGGATGTCATCCAGGAGACAAAGGCGGAAGTCAGCTCACCAGGCCCTCACACTTGCTCCCCCACACGCATGGCGCTACAGAACCTTCCTATCACATCCTAACTCCTATCCCGGCTCCATCCCCCACTGTCACGGTCATTGTACAATAGATTGCCTCCTACCAGGTCTCGTGCTCCAGCCTCCTGCCTGCTCTCCTGACTGGAGCTTACCTTGCCTCTGGCCCTACCCGCTGTTCCGCTGCCACTGGAACGTGCGCCCCCAAGTCCCCACCCGGCACCTTCCGCAGGGTGCGGCGATGAACCGAGGGCGCCCTCTGCTGCTGTCCCAGAACTCCCACTCCTGCGAGCAGCCCGGCTCCCCGGAGGCGCTGCCAGATCAGAGTTCGGACTTGGCGTCTCTCCACGGAATCAGGTCGCTTGGCTCCAAGCAGGAAGGCCACCCCCCCGGGTGGGCTGCGAGCAGTGAGGAAGTCGGTCATCCTTCTGTTCCCAGACCCGGGTCATCCTCACTGCCCTCACTCATCCACTAGACGCACAGCCCTTCCTCGCCTAGCTCACAGCATAGGGGCGCACCTCCCGAAAGCCCCCCAACGCCCCTGGGCTCAGCCAGACAGAGCCAATGTGAGGTGGGTGCAGCCTGCCGGACCTGGACTCACCTTGCCTTCGGTGCTTAGAAGGAGCTGCCCCTTCGGATGCAGCCCTAAGGACGTGCAGCTCAAAAGGCGCCCTTCCTCCTGGATGGAAGTGGGGACGCCTGGGGGGACAGTATGAGGTCCCGCAGCACGTTGCCCTGAAAGCAACCTGGATTTCATTCTCCCGCAGCATCTTCTTAAGCTCTCTTGGGTTCACAGCTCTGCCATTTCTGAGATGGGTCCCATAGCGGCATGGAGAGACAGACAAGTAACACAAGTGAAGATGGTGGAAGCAGGCCAACAGACTCCTTTTTAGTGTCATCCAGAAGATAAAGTCACCTGGACGTGGTGGTTGATTAGTCATTAAATAAATATTAATATTTATTGACAGCTCCTGAGTGCCAGGCTCTGTGTGGAGTCTGAGGAAGAGGGGGGAGTCTCCCCCGAAGTTTCTAGCCTGAGAAATTGGAATGGGAACAGGGAAGAACAGATAAGCGAGGCTAGGGGTGTGAGATGATGGGTCCTGCGTGGGACAAGCTGAGTATGTGGGGGCGTTTCCCAGCAAGGGGCTTGGTGGCTGCTCTTCAGGTTAGCATTAGCAGTGACAGCAGGGAGCTGATAGGATCTGTTGGGAGCCCTCCACAGACAGAGGTAACTGAAGCCATGGGGGCACATGAGCCCCCAGAGAGAGGGTGTAGAGTGAGGAGAGGATGGCAGAGCCAAACCCCAAGGTCACTGGCTCTGAAGCACAGGAGCCCACAGGGGAGCAGTTAGACAGGTAGGGAAAGAGTGTGTGACCTGGAGACCCAGGGAGAGTGCTTCAGGAAGGAGTGACTGGTGGCGTCTCTTGAGTAATAAGGGACCGAGAAGTGTCTATTAGCCACAAGGAGATTGAGAGAACACTTCTGCTTAATAGAGGAAGGCAAAAGGTGGAGGAGTGTTCAAGAAAGGTGGAACCAGAGTTTAGGAGAGAAGGGGCAAAGAGCGGTGTTGTTTGTTTTAATGGGAGAGACCTGAGGCGGTTTAATTGCAGATGGGAAGGAACTGGAACCTGTGAGGAGAAGTTGCAGAAGAAGGACAAGAGAAGGGGGACTGAGTAGGTAATATAACATGTGGGCAAAAGTCATGTGGTTTAAGATGGAATTATTTACATGTCCAGTAAGGGATTGGTTAGGCCAAATAAATACCTAGCAAGATGAGATTTATTACAAAATAATGGTCCAGCAATAAGTAACTAACTGGAACAAATATATCTAATGATATAATTTTAAATTTTTAAATGTTTTATCATATTTTTATATCACAAAATAATACATACTCATTTCAGGAAAAGTCAGAAAATACCATCAAACAAGCGTACATAAAGAACACCCAGAATTCCAGGATGGGGGCAGTGACTCACGCCTGTAATCACCACCACATCTGCTATATTCTATTTGCTAGAATAGAATGTCTATGTGTAATTATTCTATTAGCAAGTCACTAAGTCTAACCCACACTCAAGGGGGAGTGGAATTAAATGTCATCTCCTCAAGGGAGGAGTATCATATAAATGTTAGACATTTAAAAGCTACCACATACACTTAGATCTCGCCGCTAAAAAAAAAAAGAAACCTACCACAGCCAGGCACAGTGGCTCACGCCTGTAATGCCAGCACTTTGAGAGGCTGAGGCGGGTGGATCACGAGGTCAAGAGATCAAGACCATCCTGGCCAACATGGTGAAACCCCGTCTCTACTAAAAATACAAAAATTAGCTGGGCGTGGTGGTGCATGCCTGTAATCCCAGCTACTCGGGAGGCTGAGGCAGGAGAATCGCTTGAACCCAGGAGGTAGAGATTGCAGTGAGCTGAGACAGCACCACTGCACTCCAGCCTGGCAACAGAGCAAGACTCTGTCTCAAAAAGAAAAAAAAAAAAAACTTACCACAACAAAATATCTCTGAATGAATACATAAGATATTAATAAAATTTAGTTCCTGTGAGGAAAAGAACTGGGTGGCTGAGAGACAGGAAGAAGAAAGGATTTTACTTTGTACTCATTTTATCTTAAGGATTTTTGAGGCTGGGCTGGTGGCTCTTTTGGGAGGCTGATGCAGGCAGATAGCTTGAGCTCCTAAGTTCAAGACCAGCCTGGGCAACATGGCAAAACCCCATCTCTACACAAAATACAGAAATTAGCCAGGCATGGTGATGCATGCCTGTAGACCCAGTTACTTGGGAGGCTGAGGTGGGAGGATGGCTTGAGCCTAGGAGGCAGAAACAATTGATTTATTTTTTTTTTTTGGAGATGGAGTCTCACTCTGTTACCCAGGCTGGAGTGCTGTGGTACAGTCTCGGCTCACTGAAACCTCCGCCTCCTGGGTTCAAGCAATTCTCCTGCTTCAGTCTCCTGAGTAACTGGGATTACAGGTGCACGGTTACCACGCCCAGCTTATTTTTGTATTTTTAGTAGAGATGGGTTTTCACCATGTTGGTCAGGCTGGTCTTGAACTCCTGACATCGTGATCCACCCACCTCAGCCTCCCAAAATACTGGGATTACAGGTGTGAGCCACCACGCCTGGCCAAAAAGTGAATTATTAACAATGTAAATCTATTAGCCAGCCAGAAATAAGTAAATAAATTTTAAATGACTTTGGAATATTTTCTTTTTTAAAAAATTAAATTGGCCAGGCACAGTGGCTCACACCTATAATTTCAGCACTTCAGGAGGCCGAGGCAGGTGGACCACCTGAGGTCAGGAGTTCAAGACCAGCCTGGCCAACATGGTGAAACCCTATCTCTACTAAAAATACAAAAATTAACTAGGTGTGATGGTGGGCACATGTAATCCCAGCTATTCGGGAGGCTGAGGCAGGAGACTCGCTTGAACTCAGGAGGCGGAGGTTGCAGTGATGGAGATTGTACCACTGCACTCCAGCCTGGGACAGAGCGAAACTCTGTCTCAAAATAAATAAATAAATAAATAAAACTGTTATGCCATTCAGCTTGATTTTGGCCAACTGATTTCAGTCCAGTGTAGTTGCTAAAATGAGACCTCCAAGTGGGTAAGAATGACTGGGGTGGGAGCATAGAGGATGGGATTCATGTTAAGGGAGAGGAAAATTTGGGGTACAAATTGATATTTCTTTTTATGCCAACTATTTTATTTGTGAAGTGGGGGCTTTGTGGAGGAAGTGGCATTCAGCTCAACCACAAAGCCTGGGGTTAGACTTGGCCTCGCTGAGATGAGGGGTACTAAGGGGTGATGGCACTCCTCAGCAAGAGCCGAGACGGCGATTCGAGAATGAGAGGGCCACACCAGGGACAGCTGGAGGGTAGGGTGCCCACAGGAGGCAGGATGGAGGGCCTTGAATGGCAAGTCTGGCATTGGGGCTTTCCTTGGAGGCCGTGAAGTCTTTTGATCTGAGTTGTTTAATTAGAGCAGTGCTCTAGTCCAGACAGTCCCCAACCTTTTGGAACCAGGGACCAGTTTTGTGAAGACCATTTTTCCACGGATGGAGGGGTAGGGGGGATGATTCCAGCAGCATGTTACTTTTTTTTTTTTTTTGAGACAGAGTTTCACTCTCATTGCCCAGGCTGGAGTGCAACGGCATGATCTCAGCTCACCTCAACCTCCACTTCCCAGGTTCAAGCAATTCTCTGCCTCAGCCTCCTGAGTAGCTGGGATTACAGGCATGCACCACCACGCCTGGCTAATTTTTGTATTTTTAGTAGAGACAGGGTTTCACCATGTTGGCCAGGATGGTCTCGATCAATCTCCTGACCTCATGACTCACCCACCTCGGCCTCCCAAATTGCTGAGATTACAGGCATGAGCCACCCATGCCTGGCTCTTTTTTTTTTTTAGACAAAGTCTTGCTCTCTCACCCAGGCTGGAATGCAATGGCGAAATTTCGAGCTCACTGCAATCTCTGCCTCCTGGGTTCAAGTGATTCTCCTGCCTCAGCCTCTCAAGTAGCTGGGATTACAAGTGCCTGCCACCACACTCAGCTAATTTTTGTATTTTTAGTAGAGATGGGGTTTCATCATGTTGGTCAGGCTGGTCTCGAACTCCTGACCTCAGGTGATCCACCTGCCTCGGCCACCCAAAGTGCTGGGATTACATGCATGAGCCACCATGCCTGGCCAAAAAGACGATATTCTTTCACATACACACATACACATATTCGGATACATACACATGCACACATACAATATCTTTAGAAAAATGCAAAGAAAAAGATAATGGAGAGCTAAAAGATTGGGAAATGGACTTGCTCTTTCTTTATTTTTATTTTTATTTTTTTTGAGATGGAATTTCACTCTTGTTGTCCAGGTTGGAGTGCAATGATGCAATCTCAGCTCACCGCAACCTCTGCCTCCCGGGTTCAAGCCATTCTCTTGCCTCAGCCTCCCAAGTAGCTGGGATTACAGGCATGCACCACCATGCCTGGCTAATATTGTATTTTTAGTGGAGATGGGGTTTCTCCATATTGGTCAGGCTGGTCTCGAACTCCCAACCTCAGGTGATTTGCCCCCACCCCCTAGCCTCCCAAAGTACTGGGAGTACAGGCGTGAGCCACTGTGCCTGGCCGCTCTTTCTTTATTTTAAAATAACTGGGGCCAGGTGCTGTGGCTCACTTTGGGAGGACAAGGCAGGCGGATCACCTGAGGTCAGGAGTTCAATACCAACCTGGCTAACATGGTGAAACCTTGTCTCCACTAAAAATACAAAAAAAAAAAGCCAGGCGTGGTGGCCCATGGCTATAATTCCAGCTACTTGGGTTGCTGAGGCAGGAGAATCACTTGAACCCAGGAGGCAGAGATTGCAGTGAGCTGAGATCAGGCCACTGTACTCCAGCCTGGGTGACAGAGCAAGACTCTGTCTCAAAAATAAAATAAAATAAAATAAATAACTGGGATGTTAAAGTGCTGGGATTACAGGTGTGAGCTACCATGCCTAGCTGAAAATGCATATTCTTTTTTTTTTTTTTTTGAGATGGAGTTTCTCCTGTCCAGGCTGTTGGAGCGCAATCAATGGCACTATCTAAGCTCACCGCAACCTCTGCCTCCTGGGTTCAAGTGATTCTCCTGTCTCAGCCTCCTGAGTAGCTGGGATTACAGGCATCCGCCACACGCCCAGCTAATTTTGTATTTTTTACTAGAGATGGGGTTTCTCCATGTTGGCCAGGCTGGTCTTGAACTCCGGACCTCAGGTGATCCGCCTACCTTGGCCTCCAAAAATGCTGGGATTACAGGTGTGAGCCATCGCACCCGGCCCGAAAATGCATATTCTTATAAAACCTGTATACCAATGTACATATAGCAGCTTTATTTATAATAGTCCCCAGCTGGAAACTACCCAATATCGGTCAACTGATAATGAGTGAATCAACCACAGTACATATAGACAATGGAACACTACTCAGCAATAAAAAGGAACAAACTATTGATAAATGCAATAATATGAATGATTCTCAAATGCATTGAGTCAATGCTGTAGCACTCTACTTAGATGACATCTTTGGAAGAGGTGAAACTATAGGGAAGGAGAGTAGATGAGTGGTTGCCAGAGCTTAGGGGTGGACGTGCGGTTGACTGAAATGAGACAGTAAAGGAAATTTAGGGGGAAGGCTGGAACTATCTTATATCTTGATTTTGGTAGTGGCACAGGGCTCTCCGAATTTGTCAAAGCTCGTAACCTTGTACACCAGGAAGAGTGAATATTATTGTGTTCAAATGTTAACGCTGCGGTTACTTCTCTGGTTCTTTGTTTCCCACCCTTGCATTGTTTATGCCAAATTAGGCAATTTCAAAAGAAGGAAAATGGCCTTTTCCAAGGTATACTTTTAATATTCTGGAAGCTGTTTTCTAAATAGATAGCTGATGCCCTAATATTCAGAAGATGAGGAAGTTGAAGGCGCTGGCCTTGGGGCTCAGTGATGGTGGAGAGAGGCCTGGCTCTGGGTGTGCATGGAGAAGAGACCTGTGTTAGGGGAAGGCTTTCGGGAAGGGGTACCTTAAGGATGCTTTTCAGTGGGGGCCAAGAGAGGGGAGGAGGGAAATGGGAGGCTGCCGGGGATGCAGAGCCATGTGGAGGAGGCAGCCTTGGCCACAGGCAGGAGCCGTACACCTGGAAGAGGTGTGGAGGGAAGGAAGGGGAAGTTAGGGTGGCACAGAGAGGGTGGCAAGAGCTGTCCCCTGGGTCTACAGGGCTCAGTTTGTCTCCTGCCCCACTCCATAGGGTCAGGGGAAGGGTAGGCCTGGCTCGAGGGCCAGTGATGGCAGAGATAGGCCTGGCTCCTGCGGGGTGGGGTGAGAAGGAAAAGTCAGGGGGCAGTGGCCAGACCACAGGCCGCAGGGCTCAGGACTCAGTCACCAGGGAGTAGGAGTTGGGAGTCGTGGCTTATCAGCCCCATCAGAGCCTGCCATACCCACCCTCCCCTCACCCTCACCACCCCTCACTCCCATGGCTCCAGCCTATTGCTCGCCTAGGGCAGAGGGTGGAAATGGGCTCTTCAGGGTTTCATTCATTTCTGCAGTTAATTGACCCCTAGTGCACTTCCCAATGCCATGCCACCTACACAGAGGGTGGAATCAGAAGGGAAAGCAGTCTAACGATAGCTTGTTGTTACTTACTGGTGGCTCTAGGGCTCTGAGAGCCGGGCTCTGCATGTACTGGCTCACTTTGCCTTTACAACTCCTTGAGGGAAGAAGGTATTATTATCTATGCCCATTTCACAGATGAGGAAACAGACAAGAGAGGTTAAGGAACTTGCCCAAGGCCACACAACTAGTAGTGAGGACTTGGGTTTTGAACCCGGGTGTGATTAGCTACCATTCTTGACTGGGCTACACTAGTGGAGAAGGAGGTCTGGGCCTCTCATCCAGAGTGCTTTGGGTTCCTGTTTTCCTATTTGGGAGCTATCTCAAATGCTTTCCAGTTCAGGAGCGCTGTGGAGGCGGGCTGGCAGGTAGGCAATGGTTTAATTCTGGTTTATAAGTGTTTTAAAAAATAAGCCTCAGGGGTTCCCTCTCTCGGCTTTGGACCCCCCCATCTGTACGGGAGAGCTTCTTCTTTCTCCCTTCCTCCTTCTTTTTGCCTACTAAACTCCCTGCTCCTTAAAACTAGAAAAAGAAAAGAAAAGATAAGCCTCTGGGCTGGCACCTGGATTGGTGGGAAATGCAGCCAGCACTGCCACCCGGTGGTCATGTCCAGAAGGACCCCTCTCCCCATTCCTTCAGGGACTTAAAGCTGAAAAGACTTGAGGGATTCCCTCCTGACCTGTTGGGTCCCTGACAGTTTGATGGTCAAACCTTTCCCAAGAGGGCCCAGAGCCCCATTAGTTGAGGCAGTTTCTTCAAACTGCTGTCTGGAACCCATTAATGCTCATGAAGTCTATTCAGTAGGTCACAACCAGTATTTTTAGGCCAGGTCCAGTGGCTGAAGCCTGTAATCCCAGCACTTTGGGAGGCCGAGGCAGACGGATCACTTGAGGCCAGGAGTTTGAAACTAGCCTGGCCAACATGGTGAAACCCCATATCTACTAAAAATACAAAAATTGGCTGAGCATGGTGGCATGGACCTGTAATCCCATGGACCTGTAATCCCAGCTACTTGGGAGGCTGAGGTGGGAGAATCGCTTGAACCCAGGAAGCAGAGGTTGCAGTGAGCTGAGATCGCACCACTGCACTCCAGCCTAGGTGACAGAGTGAGACCTTGCCTCAAAAATAAATAAATACATACATACATAAAATAAAGAAAGTCATAACCAGTATTTTTTTTTTTTTTTTTTTTTGAGTCAGAGTCTCTCTCTTGTGTCCCAGGCTGGAATGCAATGGTGGCGTGATCTTGGCTCACTGCAGTCTCTGCCTCCTGAGTTCCAGTGATTCTCTCGCCTCAGCCTTCTGAGTAGCTGGGATTACAGGCATCCGCCACCATACCTGGTTAATTTTGTTTTATGTTTTTAGTTGAGACGTGGTTTCACCATGTTGGCCAGGGTGATCTCAAACTCCTGACCTCAGGTGATACGCTCGCCTCTGCCTCCAAAAGTGCTGGGATTACAGGCATGAGCTGCCGCACCTGGGCACAACCAGTATTTTTAAAGGGAAAATTAGAAAAAAATAGAAAATACCAGAGTGCATGATGTATACTAAATGCAAGCATTATTTACTGGAAAGTCTGTTTCAAATACAAAAATATAAGTACGCATGTGTATACTGGGATCTGATGAAAATCTATTTCTTACTGTGATTTCAGGCCAAAATGATAGAAAAATACTGATTCAAGAATCTAAACTCCCTAGGGTTAAGAATGTATTTTCGGCCGGGCACGGTGGCTCATGCCTGTAATCCCAGCACTTTGGGAGGCCAAAGCGGATGGATCATGAGGTCAGGAATTCAAGACCAGCCTGGCCAAGATGGTGAAACCCCATCTGTACTAAAAATATAAAAATTAGCTGGGCATGATGGTGGGCGCCTGTAATCCCAGCTACTCAGGAGGCTGAGGCAGAGAATTGTTTAAACCCAGGAGGCGAAGGTTGCAGTGAACCGAGATTGTACCACTGCCCTCCAGCCTGGGTGACAGAATGAGACTCCATCTCAAAAAAAAAAAGAATGTCCTAACTCACACATGCTCCTCTGTGCCATCTTTTAAAAACATAGTTGTTTCTTTTTTTACTTTAATATTCCTCACTGTATGTGGAGAAAAAGGAACACTTTTACATTGTTGGTGGGAGTGTAAATTAGTTCAACCATTGTGGAAGACAGTGTGGCTATTCCTTAAGGACCTAGAAACAGAAATTCCATTTGACCCAGCAATCTCATTACTGGATATATACCCAAAGGATTATAAATCATTCTATTATAAAGACACATGCACACGTATGTTCACTGCGGCACTGTTTACAATAGCAAAGACCTGGAACCAACCCAAATGCCCATCGATGATAGACTGGACAGGGAAAATGTGGCACATATACACCATGGAATACTATGCAGCCATAAAAAACGATGAGTTCATGTCCTTTTTAGGGACATGGATGAATCTGAAAATCATCATTCTCAGCAAACTGACATAAGAACAGAAAATCAAACACCACATGTTCTCACTCATAGGCATGCGTTGATCAATGAGAACACATGGACACAGGGAGGAAGCATCACACACTGGGGTCTGTTGAGGGGAGGGACAGTAGGGGGTGGGGAGGTTGGGGAGGGATAACGTGGGGGAGAAATGCCAGATATAGGTGATGGGGGGATGGAGGCAGCAAACCACATTGCTATGTATGTACCTACGCAACAATCCTGCATGATCTGCACATGTACCCCAGAACCTAAAATACAATTAAAAGAAAAACTACAAAAAAAAATTTCCTCACTGTATTGGGGTTTTTTTTGTTGTTGTTTGTTTGTTTTAAGATGGAATCTCACTGTCACCCAGGCTGGAGTGCAATGGTGCGATCTTGGCTCGCTGCAACCTCCGCCTCCCGGATCCAGCTGATTCTCCTGCCTCAGCCCCTTGGGTAGCTGGGATTACAGGTGCCCACCATCATGCCTGGCTAATTTTTGTATTTTTATAGAGACGAGCTTTCACCATGATAGCCAGGCTGGTCTTGAACTCCTGACCTCAGGTGATCCACCTGCCTCAGCCTCCCAAAGTGCTGGGAATACAGGCATGAGCCACCGCGTCCGGCCTCTATTGCTGTTTTAATTGTGGCAGTGATATAATAGCACATTCTTGTAAGAATCAGGCATTTCAGGGGTGCAGAGAATAAAATGAGAGCACTAGCCTTCTCCCCCACTCCATTTTAAGGCACAGAGGTCACCCCTTGGAATAGTTCGGTGTGCCTAGTTCCAGTCCTCCTTGCATAGGTAGACAAGCATAGGCATACATATGCACATTGTTTTTACTTAAGTATTTTTTCACTTCATAGTATCTTACAGATCTTTTCCTACCTATATAGGTAAATATATCTTGTTCTTTTTAAGGGCTGAGTGATATTCCACAGTATGAATGTATGTAGCCTCTCCTCTCAGGATTCCTTACCTGACTGTCCAGTTAGGAGAGCAGCTCAGCTCTGTAAGTCCTCATAACTCAAGACCACCCATTAGGAAGAAGCCTGCGTACCTTCCTTTCCCCTACCTTGAAGGAACAAGGACCCTGCTGTGGCGTATGGGAAGAATCGAGGGAGAGGGAAACCTTGAAGGACTTAATATTAAATAGAAAGGCTCTAGAAGGTTCTAATGCCACCTCTTGTGAGTCTCAGCCTCCCCTCAGCCTCCTGTCTGAACAGCTCTCCTTACTTTCCCCCTCGGGTGCATTTATCTCCCTCATCCTGTACAGAAGCATCAGGGGCACCGTCCCACTCCTGGGCGACAAAGTGAGACTCTGTCTCAAAAGAAAAAAGAAAAGACAAGAAGAAAGGAAAGGAAAATAAAATAAAGAAAGAAAATAAAGAAAGAGCCTCCCACTAGGCTCCTGTCTCAGCAGCAGCAGCAGCAGCGGAGACCTGGCATGAGGAAGCCTCCAGGACTGGAAGGCGAGAGGCGAGGATGCTTAGCAACACTTGGAGTTAATTATTTAATTGGGTGAAACATCCATTAGGGAGGATTCTCACTTCCCAGACAGCCTGTGAGTAAACATGTCAAGAAGAGTGAGGTGTTGGCGAAAGCTGCCATTCACCCTGTCTCCTCCCCTGCCCCCCCCCCTACTCCCCAGCTGGGGAAAGGGATCCGAAGGATTTTACCTAGATGTTTCTTCAGGCTGGGCCAGGACAAAATGGCCAGGCAGGTTGCCGGGGGAGACAGACTGTGTCCACCAGGAGGGGAATACGTTGCCCCAAGCCCCACTTGCAGCGGGTAGGAGGAACCACACTGTCAGAAAAACCCCGCTTACCAGGTAGCTCACTAGAGAGGTGATTTCATTTGAGAACCAGTTATGGCAGTGTTGGAAAAAGCTGAAAACAGGGGCAGGTGAGGCAACGTGAAGATTAGCAATTTCAGGAAGCTGCACTCCCCATAGATCTAGAAAGTCAGAGCAGGGGAGACAGTATTTACATGACTCCAGGAGCTGGGGTGCCAGGGCAGAGGTTTAACTGTGGAGGGGCCAACAGCTGGGAGCTGGGGGGGCCATGGTGCAGTTTCCCAAAATGTGAAGCTGGCTCCACAAAATAGATGCCACTGGAAGCAGAGAGACAGAGGACAAGAGAGAGGACAAGAAATACTCTGGCCTTTCCCCTTCTCTCACCCTCCAGTTTCTCACCAGTGCCTTGCATTGGTTGAACCCAACAAGAAACCAGTGGACGAGGCACTGTGCACATGGCCAAGGGAGATATAATTTGCAGGGGTCAGCTTCCTGCATAGAGGACAGAGCAGGCCAAGGGCAAGAAATGAATGATGCACAAAGAAGCAAATGTCCAGCACGTGCTCAGGCAGCTCAGAGACCAGCCTTGGTGCTAGTCAGCTGGTATGGAGCATGAGGCTTTCTTAGGGAGAGGGAGACCTATGCTACATGCTGTGCTGTGGGGTATAGGAGGAAGAGACAGCTTAGTTTGTTCCTGTGCCTGTCAGGATTTAATGTAGAAAGCCCCCTCTGGGCATTTTAACCAAAGAGAGATTTTCTTTTCTTTTTCTTTTTCTTTTTCTTTTTTCTTTTTCTTTTTCTTTTTTTTTTGAGATAGGCTAGAGTGCAGTGGCATGATCGTAGGTCACTGCAGCCTCAATCTCCCGGGCTGAAGCCATCCTCCCACCTCAGCCTCCCAAGAAGCTGTGACTACAGGCACATACCACCATGCCCAGCTAATTTTTTAAACTTATGTTTTTGTAGAGACAGGGGGTGGGTGGGTCTCACTATATTGCCCAGGCTCGTCTCAAACTTTTGGGCTCAAGTGATCCTTCTCCTCAGCCTCCCAAAATTTTCGGATTCCAGGCATGATCCACTACATCCAGACGCCAAGGAGAGATTTAATAGAGAACTAGATACTTAAGAAATTGTTGGAAAGGCCAGAATGGTGGGTTCTAATCTGTACATCCAGGAAAGAATTCCAGAATTCTGGACTGACTCCCAGTGGCACTACAACCTCTGAGACCACTCCTTGAACTGAGTTTGAAACCACTGCAGCTGCAATACAGAGATCAAGAAACCCAGAATCAGCTGGACATAGTGGCTTATACCTGTAATTTAAAGCAGGAGGCTGAGACCCCGTCTTTGCAAAACATTTAAAAATTACCTGGGCCTGGTGGCACCTACAGTCCCAGCTACTTGGGAAGCTGAGGTGGGAGGACTGCTTGAACCCAGGAGGTTGGAGCTGCAGTGAGTCATTATTGCACCACTGCACTCCAGCCTTGGCGACAAAGTGAGACTCTGTCTCAAAAGAAAAAAGAAAAGACAAGAAGAAAGGAAAGGAAAATAAAGAAAGAAAGGAAGGGAAGGGGGAGGGGGAGGGGAAGAAAGGGAAGGGAAGGGAGGGGGAGGTGAGGGGAGGGGAGGGGAGAGGAGAGAGAAAGAGAGACCAGCCAGAATCAAGCCATTACTGAAACAACAGCTTTTGCCTCTTGACACCCAGAAGCTAGAGGCTGGACAGTGGGAATCTACTGCAGAAAAAGGCAATCGTGTTTCTACTATCTTGCTAGCCATTATAAACCCAGGGCAGCAAAGAGTCTCATGTCCACCTTCTGAGTTTCAGGAGTCCTGATCGGTATCACCCAATTCACTTCCAGAAGCCTAGCTGCAAGGGAGTCTGGGAGATGCAGTTCTTAATTTTCCAGCCTCTCTAGACAAAAAGAGGGTGGCATGGGAGGCTGAGGGAGCCCATCCTGAGTGTCCACCACACCACTCTTGGGAAACTCATACCAGAGTGGAGGAAACAGAGTAAGAATGCAGGCTAGACTGTGTGACCAGGATTCCAAAGGCTACAGAAGTTCTGGGAGGGCAGCTGGCCTGACTGGCTGTGGCGTTCAGAAGCTTCCCAGAGGCTTCCCAGAGTGCAAGCTAACAGGTATGCACATTCAGATGGGCCAGCCCGGACTTGCTTTACCTGCACCAGCTCAGTCAGTCTTCTCACTCACTTCATGAGACAGGCCCCATGACAACCCCGTTTACCCACAGGGAAACTAAGGCTCAGGGAGGTGAAATCACCCACCCAAGAGCACACCCCGTAAAAGGCAGAGCTGTGCTCTTTGGCTGGGTGTGAAGGGATGGGTGGAAGAGAGGAGACAGGAGGTGGGAGGGGCTGAAGACCCTTCAGGTGAGGGCCCAGCAGGAGCAGAGGCAGCAGGAGGATGAGAGTGGTGAACAGGGAGAGCGGGAGGTCTGGTGGGGAGTGGGCAAGCTGAGGAGCAGGGCAGACAAGGCGGGAGGCCGTGCTCAGGTGGGGACTTCCTGCTGCACACACGGTGAGAGGTGGTTAGGGAGCCCCAAGGGAAGCGCAGCTGCAGGGGCTGGCCCCAGGCAGGAGCTCATGGGAACAGGGGGAGGGACTGAGAGGCCGCACTGGTGAGGGAAACAGCAGGGACAGGACCCAAGGAAGAGGCTAAGGCCAAGTGAGTACCACAGCAGGGGGAGCCTCACCCAAGTGGGAGCTGCTCTTTCCACCACCAAGTAAGCATCATCTCTAGGCTGAAGGATAGGCATCTTCAAGGGGAAACCCCCTTCAAGGGGAACAGCTGTGCTGACAACTGTTCAGGCGCTGGGGCTCCTGCCTATGGCACCCGCAACCCCAGGGGCTAGCCCTAGTCAGCTGGGACCCTCCCCCAGGGTCTCAGAAACCGCTCTCCCACTTGAGACGGGCTTCGGCCCTCCTTCAGAAGGCCTCCTAGGTTACCTCCACCAGGTTTTGAGGCTGCCCCTTAGCTGCTGGAGCTGGGCCAGCTCATGGGTGTGTGGGCTGTGCAGTCGCCTGGGCCCCGAGCTCGGAAGGTGCCCCTGCTTGGTGTCATAATGTTCCGCCACGACTATCTTGAAATTTTCCATGATTTTTGGACAAGTTGCCTTGCATTTCATTTTGCACTGGGTCCTGCAATTTATGCAGTGAATCCTGTCTGGAACAAAAAATAATTTAAGAAAGTTTTCCATGATTCCTGGGGGCAGGGGGTGCTCCCCATGAACCTTTCATGGAGGGTGGATTGAAGGACATGAAAGGCATTTCTCCCGTTGTTTCGAATTTCATGTCCTTCTACCAGCTGATTCCCTGAGCCCCACATACACCCAGCATGTTCTTTATAAACCTGTCATTCTCCAGCTCCTGTGCCCAGTCCTGCTCTAAGCCCTGAGAAGCAGGGACCGTGTCATCGTTTAGTGCACATTGACCCCCAAGCCCCTGCAACTCTACAAAGGACCATGCACACAGTAGGGGCTCCACAGGGTGTGCTGACCCCAACCCCGAAGGCCAGGCTGGGTGGAAAGACTGATGGCCCTCGCGAGGGTTCCCTTCTGCAGCTGTGCGTGCGTGTGTGTGTGTGTGTGTGTGTGTGTGTGTGTGGAGAGAGAGAGAGAGAGACAGAGGGAGAGAGAAAGAGGAAGGGGGGGGTGCATAAAACAGAAACAAATAAAGAGTTCAAATGTGAAACGATTAAAAAAATAAATGGAAGGGAGTGAGATAAGGCTGTGGAGCCTCTGCTCCCTAGTTAACATTCATTGGATTGAATAATCAGGCTTCATTATCTCAAATTGTCTGCATATTTGCCCTCAAAATGCTAATTTACAGTTGGCTGGGAGCAGTCTCGGCCTATTTTGACTAAAATATTATTTCACTTTATTGAGCATTGTTCTTAGCTGTCGGGCATCTTGGTTTGCGAGGGGAAGAAATAGAGGGAGAGAGGAAAACATTTTCTATCAAAGCTCTGCCCCGCTCAAGTCTGATTATGGGCTCCCTGTTTTGCGTAGAAATCACATTTCTAAGCCTCCAAGTAAAATTAGAGTCTTTATCATTTTCTTTTAGGAGATAGACAGTTTATCATTAATCTCAGAGAAGGAAATAGGAGAAATATATATTTTTTTTTGTTTTACTGAAAGGGTGAAAAATCTTGCTTATCACTTCCCCTTCCCTCCTGGGTGCGGAGGCATCAGCTACCTCCTCCTCCTCCACTTTCTCTGTGACCTGTAAAGGCTGGAATTCTCTGCCTCTTGCCCTTGTCTGTCCTCTAGGCCCCAGTGACCAAAAAAAAGGTCCCATGCTACTGGCATCAGCTCTGGAGTTTGGCTGAGTTTCCCAGAATCTCAGTCCTGGGAATCTTTTTTTTTTCTTTTGTAAGAGATGGGGGTCTCACTATGTTGCCCAGGCTGGTCTTGAACTCCTGATCTCAAGTGATCCTCTTGCCTCAGCCTTCCAAAGTGCTGGGATTACAGGTGTGAGTCACCATGCCCAGCCAAGCTCCTAATTTGATTCTTCCATTGAGTGAAGAAAGACACAGCCCTTCTTGGAACTAAAAGTCTACAGTAGCCAAGAATCTTTGTTCACACCTGAATATGGTGTTTCAGACAGTAATGTGTGGGCCCTGACCTGGGTTTCTGGTCTGAGGATGGACCACACTAAGTCGTCCACACTCTCTACCCCTGACCCAGCTTCCCTTGGGAATGGGGACAGGAGCTGGTGAAAGGCCAGCCTGGATCAGTTCTAGTCAAAAGTAAGAGACTTAAATTCGTTTTATTCCAACCGTCATAGTCAGGTGACAAAAGTGAGGCCAGAAAGTAGTAGTTGGAGGTTATAAATCTAGCTGGTAGGTTGCTGCTACTACTCAGGAGCTTCTCTCCTCTCCTCTTTCAAGCTTCTTTCTGAACACTCCTTTCTAGTCTACCCACCCCCTGCTGTTTTGTCTTCTCTTCTTGGTAGTCATTATAGTCCTGCTGTGGCTGATGAGTGGCCGTTCTAGCACTCCGTGGAGCAGGAAGGTTGTGACTTGCTAGTACAATTTGCCCTGACTTTGCTGTCAAGACCAGCCCAGGATCCAGGAAGCAGGATGCCCAGCCAACAGGCCTCCAGCTATCCTGCTGCACAGCCAGTCCCTTCTGGCCAGGCCTTCCATCTCCTCCAAATCATGGGACCATGTCTTCTTCTCAGCCCCTCAGTCCTCTGCCAGCCTCAGATGAAGTAGAATATCACGGGTTCCCAGGGTCACCATGTACAGTTGGGCTCCTGTAAGAGGGCACCCAGCCAGGGGGGCAATGGGACTAAGGTCCAGCTCTTGTTCCCCTCACCAAGTCCTGTGCCCTGGCATGGAGCTTCCTCTGCCCAGCAGGGTGCCATATGGATTAGCCTGGCCCTACAGAGCTGGCTCACTTCTTTCCCCCACCTGCCCCCACCATCTGAGCTCAGCCTTCGCCCAGGGCTCCTCTCCTGAACTGTCCTGAGCCTGAATATGTTGTCTGGATTGAGACCCAGACTTCACATGTCCATCCTTATCCCCTGCCTGAGATCTGTGTTGTGCATGCAGCCTTGCCATCTGTATTCAAACGGATTCAAGGCTTCCAGGCACTGGCCTTTGTCTACCTATTGTAGCCAGCACCTGTCCCTGCCTAGGTTTCCATGCCCCTGGGCATAGCAATTACTGTGGTGCCTCAGCTTCCTGACAGCCTGAGACAGTGGACTTCCCAGATCCTCTCTGGTTGCTTCTAAGGGGCAGCAGCCTCTGGCTGGCACAGAGTCACTGGGAGGGGGATTTCACCAGGCATTTTACGGCATTATGATGTAGCCTGCAGGCACCCCAGCCCCCTACATGCACACAGAGCAGACATTGCATGTAAACATCGCAGCCAGCACCACACACCCTGGAGACATGCCCCACAGACACCACTTACCCTTACCCTTAGCAAACACTACAAAGACATAGACACAGTCCAGGAGAAAATACATACACACCCAGCAACACCCTCACAAACCTACACTCATATCCAACAGAATCCACACACACCACTCACACACACACAGTTCCCCAGGCACACACATTTGAATATAGCAGACAACACACACACCCCAACAGATATGCACACTCCTGCCCGCTCACATGTGTACCGTCACATTCATTGAAGTTGGGCTACGAGAGGGGCTGAGAAACTTCTGCCAGACCGTAACTACATATGTGAGTCAGAGAATATTGCATCTTCAATAATTTTTTTTTTTTAAGATGGAGTCTTGCTCGGTCACCCAGGCTGGAGTGCAGTGGTATGATCTCGGGTCACTGCAACCTCCACCTCCTGGGTTCAAGTGATTCTCCTGCCTCAGCCTCCCGAGTGGCTAGGATTACAAGTGCCCGCTACCACAACCAGCTAATTTTCGTATTTTTAGTAGAGACGGGGTTTTGTGGCCAGGCTGGTCTCAAACGCCTGACCTCAGGTGATCCACTGGTCTTGGCCTCCCAAACTGCTGGGATTACAGACATGAGCCACTGTGCCTGGACTAATTCTTGTATTTTTAGTAGAGATCGGGTTTTACCATGTTGGCCAGGCTGGTCACGAACTCCTGACCCCAAGTGATCTGCCTGCCCCAGCCTCCCAAAGTACTGAGATTATAGGTGTGAGCCATAGAGCCTGGCCTCATCTTCATAATTTGCCTGATGCAATTACTCACTATGAGGAGATCTCATAGTCCATGCACAAAGAGAGGCTTCTAGGACCCAGAACCTTGGCTTCCATCCAGCTGTGTCACTAGAGACACATGACCTGGATCACCCTCTCCTCAACCAGAAATAGGCATTAGGAGGACTTGTCTGACCAAAGGCTTCAGAGGTGGGTGAGAGGGCCTCAGGGTTCATCATACAGGGCAGATAAGGAGTTCCAGGACAGGTTTGGTCCCTGCCCTCAGGGGAACTCAGCATCCAGCTGGAAAGAGAAACAGGGCTGGCCGGGTGTGGTGGCTCAAGCCTGTAATCCCAGCACTTTGGGAGGCCAAGGCGGGACAGATCACAAGGTCAGGAGTTTGAGACCACCCTGACCAATATGGCAAAACCCCGTCTATACTAAAAATACAAAAAATTAGCTGGGTGTGGTGGTACGTGCCTGTAATTCCAGCTACTTGGGAAGCTGAGGCAGGAGAACTGCTTGAACCTGGGAGGCGGAGGTTGCAGTGAGCCAAGATAGCGCCATTGCACTCAAGCCTGGGCGACAGAGCAAGACTCCATCTCAAAAAAAAAAAAAAAAAAAAAAAGAGAGAAACAGGGCTTAGAACCAGAAGACATGATAACAAGCACACACCAATTGTGCAAACTCACACTCAGGCTGAGGGGCTGAGCAGACGGTGGGAGACACAGGGTATTTATTTATCAGCTATTATTCAGCACTCCATCTCTGAATAGAACCTAGCTTTGGGTCTGAATAACACAGGTACTTCTCTTGGCAGTGACTGCAAGGCATGAGGTCCCTGCCTCAGGGTGGTCCACCTAAGATATAGTCAGTACCAACCAAGTGAGTAGTGAGGATGACAGCTACTTCTAGGTGGCAGGGCAGGGGAGGGCTCTGAGACAAATCAATATGTTATGGGAGTGACTGGAGCTGCCTGAGGCCAGGGGGATAGCTCTCTTAGGCAAGATGAGGGCAAGCCAAGCATGAGAGTGAGGGGGAGGAGGCATCCGGAGTGCAAAATTTAAAGAGGCACTCCTTCAGGTGCTAACCCTGAATTTGCAGGGCCTTGAGAGGGAGTGCCTCCTTAAGACGTGTGCCTCAGTGGAATGTCACTTGCCTCACCCTAGTCCAGCCCTGTTCAAGGATATTAAAGGGGGGTCACAGGCATGAGGGTCTAGATTGCTCTAATTCCTCTTAGCCAGAAGCCTGATTTCTCTCCTGCGTCTGTGCTGTTGTGTTCTTACATTGGCCCAGCCTCTGTCCCCAACCCCAGCATTTGTTCCCAGGTCTCAGAGTGTCAGAAGAGACCCCTGCTCACCAGACCCCAGACGGCCACAGCAGCAAGCCTTGCCCCTGCACAGAGAAGTCAGGCTTTGAACTGTGGGCCTAGACCCAGGGAGGTCGACTCAGTAGGCAAACGCTCTCGGTTTTCCTGACCTGGGGTGGCTATTCTGGGAGGGGGAAGGGGTATAAGCTCAGGCCCATATAGGAGGCTGAAAGGTGGGAGGGAAGAAACAAAACTCACCCCAGATGGCAACTGGGTCTTGTCCCTGTGAAGCTATTACCCAGTCATCAGTGGGTTTGCCCCCAAATGCTCCATAGAACACTATTTCTCTCCTCACCGGCACTGACCTCTATCCTGTGGAATGGACCATGTCTATTTCTCAGCTCGGAGCACTTGGCATTCCACCCGGGTGAGGCCCAGGTTCCTCTGGGCAGATCACAGGAAGCAGGATCAGGTCACTGCAGAAGTACCGGATCTTGAGGGTGATTTGCGTTTGGGTGGTTGGGGACCTCCTAACCCGGGCTCCACAGTGATCTCTCAGGGATGTCAAGCCCAGCCGCGCTCACCAGCCTTCTGCACTGTCTCCTTCACCAGGACAGCGAGGTCTGGGGTCCCGCCTTTCTCGGCCTGGGCTCCATTGCAAGTTTTTGGACGTCCCCCCTTCTCCCCCAACCCTATCTTTTCCCAGGCAATCTGGCTGCCCTTTCCAGGGGCACGCTCCCGCTCCCGGGTCCGGAAAGACCCCGCGGGGATCCTGACAGCCTCCCGGGCCCAGGGTGGGGATTGTGGCTGCCCCTCGAGGGTTGGGCTGAGCCGGCGGCTCCCGCGCCAATCAATGGGCCGAAGCCCGCGGGAGGGGTCCAGATGGGGGATTAGGAGCTGAGAAGGGCAATTACGCGGGTGGGCCGTGCCCCGCTCGCCTTCGCCGCGCTGCTAAAATGCCGCATTTCGGATGCAGCGCCGCGCTCGGCCTGTTTGCTTGCAGAGCCGGGGCCCCGGGGCAGGAAGCCAACTCGCAAGTGTATCAGAGATTAGGGCTCGCAGCCGCAGGGGCGGGCGCTGGGCAAACACGCGGCAGCCGCCTCAATCCCCAGTGCTCGATTCCGCCCGCGGCGGCGCCTGCCCGGGCGTGACTCGGTGGTGGGGGAAGGAGACCCCGGCCCCAACGTCCGGGAGCCCTCGGCGCCCGCCCCGGGGGAGACTGGGGAGGCAGGCACCGGGTGGGGAGCGACGGGTTTTTCCTTAGGGAGAGGCCACCCGGGCACGGTCTCCTTTCGCCCCACGCTCAGGCACTCCTCGCCGCGAGGTCCCCCGGGTTAGGCCTGGCTCTAACCCTCCGGTCTCCGCGCCCCCCAGTTCCTCATCTGCCTGATGGGGCGAGGGGGAAAGGGGAACTGGTTGGGGAAAGGAAAGAAAAACACCCAAAGGCGGAGGGGTTACGACTGGAGAGTGGCGGAGACCCGTCCGATGCACACTTAGGGGTCAGTGCCCACGGCCGCAGGGCGGGGCTGTGGTCACGACGCCGGTGATGTCCAGGGAGCTCGCGGACCGCAGCCACAGGGCTGAGTCCTCAGTTGCTCCGAGAAGCGAGACTTCGGCAGGCGTCCAGCAGCCCCAGAGTCTGAGTCCGAGTCTTAAACCAGATCTCAGGAACCCCAGAGGTCGGAAGGACAGCCTAGAACTCCAGAACCAGCTCCTCTCCTGGCCGCACCCGCAGCTAGAGTTCCTCTGGCCCTGGCCCTGCCCTCCCGCCCCACAAATCCCGAATCCCAGCTCCTTCCCCGTTCCCCAGGCAGACTGCTCATTCCTACAAACAAGCCTTTGCCCGGGCTTCTCCAAATCCTGCCCACTATCAGCGCTCAGCTAGCTCCCAGCTTCCTCCAGGAAGCTTTCTAGTTTTCCAGCTCAGAGTGCTGTAAGCAAATTCAGCATCTGATTCTATCTCAGGGTCCCCCCTGTGAAAGTCTTTAGCCTCGGCCTTTTCCTCCAAGAAAGGCGGTATGTTCAGTTTGGGCTGGGAGGTTTGGCCTAGGATAGGATCCCCCCATACCCTAGAAAGACGCAGGGGCTTGAAAGGGCAGTAGGCTGGTCGCTGGGGCGCCTGTGCCAAAGTGGGCCCCCTCTCTGGAGTGACGCAGGGACTCCCCACTCATGCCTCACTCTGACTGGCTCCTGGGATGCCCCCAACCCAGCCCCTGGGAGGCGATGACGCTTTGTAACCAGCCCTCTTCTTGGGAGGTTATGAAGTCCTATGCTATTGGTGCTTCCGAACTGACCAAGCCACTTCCCCGCTCCACGCCCTCTCTTCTTCACCCTCCCCTAAATTCCGTAGTGAGCTGCTGGGACTTCCAGAAGTTGCCGGGTCTTCCTCCCGGGAGGAGGGGACAGGGAAAGCTTATTTCTTCCCCACAGTTAGCAAGCAGCGACTCCAGCAGCCCGAGCGCAGCGATGGTTAGCGCTAGACACAGCGTCCCCGTTCCTCCTCCCCATCCATCCTTTACCGCCCTCGGGGCACAGCGCCCCTCCCCTCCTCCCCCTCTCCAGCTTCATTTCCCGTAGTTTCGAAGCTCCTGTGTAAGGAGTTAGGATCATCTTGGCGTACAAATTCCTTCGAAGCACAGATCCCTGCTCTCCCCGGCACAGCCCTTTCCCGCGCCCTCGCCAACTCTGCAGAGACCCGCTGGATGCGTCCCGGCCAGCTGCCGCCAGGTGCCGAGAAGTCGGGCGCCAGCATCGTACGGTTTGCGCGCGCCCCCTGCTGCCCGCCGCGAGAAATGACGGCCTCCGTCCTCCAGGCCCTTCAGCTCCTGGGTCGCTGGAGCCCCCCACCGCTTACATCCCGGCGCCTTCCCGCGTCCTCTCTGGGACAGCGCCCAGGAGGCACAAGCATTTACAAAACAAAATGCTGTCCCCATCAGTGGGCTCAGTAGCACCTGACAGTATCACCCCACTTTTCAGGGGGCCTCCGTGACGTTGCTGCATCAAGCAGCAGGACTGGAGCCCAGGTTTCCCGATAGCAAGCCCAGACTTTTACAAACCACTACCGGAGGGCTTAAATTCTCCAGAGCACTGGACCCCTCGTACAGCTCTGTGGAGACTGAGAAAATGGGGTTTCTGGTCAGGTATCTCCACTAGGATGTTTCTCAGAAACCTCAGACTCATCACATCCAAAACTCGATAACCACCCCCTCCAACTGCCTGTTGCCTGCAGTTGGAAAGGCATGTTCAGAGAAGATACACACCCAATCATCTTTCTGAAACTTCTGAATACTGATGATAAAGAAAAAAACCTTCCAAGCTTTTTAAATTTAATTTTATTTATTTTTTTATTTATTTATTTTTGAGACAGAGTCTTGCTCTGTCGCCAGGCTGGAGTGCAGTGGCGCAATCTCGGCTCACTGCAACCTCCGCCTCCTGGGTTCAAGTGATTCTTCTGCCTCAGCCTCCCCAGTAGCTGGGACCACAGGCGAGTGCCACCATGCCTGGCTAATTTTTGTATTTTTAGTAGAGACGGGGTTTCACCGTGTTGGCGAGGATGGTCTCGATTTCTCGACCTCGTGATCCGCCCGCTACGGCCTCCCAAAGTGCTGGGATTACAGGCGTGAGCCACCGGGACCGGCCCTTTCAAGCTTTTTAACAACAGAAAGGTTTTCTACACATAGTCAACCTGACAGTAGACTTTTCATCTGCAACATGAAATACTAGAAAACAGCTATTAGAAGCAATGAAACTTCCATGCATACAGCACCAAAGAGAGACTTTAAAAATAGTTTTAAAAAAGAAAAAAAATTATAACGATACCATTTATGTAAATTAAAAACACGTATACAGAACAGCCATGCACATTTTACATGAATCCATAACTAATCAATAGCAAATATACAAGAAACGGACTTCCTAGGAGAGGAGGAAATGGGGAGAAAGAGGAAAAGACAGAATGAAGAGTGGGGTCTGGTGTGGACCTTCGATGGCAATGCCCATGAAAAAGCACGAGAGATTATCTCAGCCCTGTGCTACTGAGATCCAAAAGAAAAAAAAAATCATTTAAAAATAAAAGTAGGGACTTTAGTCTCACGACGGCATGGTCAGGTTGAGCAGAGCCAGACGACAACGACGTTCAACACGACCATTCTTGGAACATGTCCTAACACGGAGAAGCCCCCAAGGCCTCTACATGGGTCGTTGCTGGCCGACGAAGTTCGACAGCGTCCCCGGGCGCCAGAAAGGAGGTCAAAGGAGGAGTTGAATCGAGGAGGTCCGAAGGGATATAGGGTCGTCAGAGGTGGCTGCTGGAGAGGTGTCTCTAGGCCCCTGAAGGTCGTGGCCGCTGGTCACTGGGAACCGCCGTTATGTTTTGCTTTGAAGAACCACTTTGTTGGTGCGGTGATCGGTCGTGATGGGTTGAAAATAAAGCATATACAAAATACAACAAACACCATACTCCAAATAATACAAGAAAGACCAGAATCATTAGTAAAAATATATGGCAGCAGAGCAGGGCAAGCAAAAGCAAAAGCAGTGATAGATAATTTTGTGAAAAAGCTAAAAGAAAATTCACTGCACTCTAGCCTTGGTGACAGAGCGAGACTCCATCTCAAAAAAAAAAAGGTGCAGAAAAAAGGTTGAGCATCACTGAATTAAATGATGAACTAAATATAAGATTTGGAGAGAGGTGGGTAGAGGAGCTTGCTTGAGTTCAGGTATTTATGTTTGCTTAGAAAAGCTACAAGTTTTGGCTGGGTGCAGTGGTTCAAGGTCATGCCTGTAGTCTCAGAAATTTGGGAGGCAAAGATGGGCAGATCACTTAAGCCCAGGAGTTCAAGACCAGCCTGGGCAACATGGCAAAACCCCATCTCTACTAAAAATACAAAAATTAGCCGGGTGTGGTGCTGCCCGCCTGTAATCCCAGCTACTTGGGAGGCTGAGGCAGGAGAATTGACTGAACCTGAGAGGTGGAAGTTGAAGTGAGCAGAGATCAGACCACTGCACTCCAGCGCGGGCAACAAAGTGAGACGCTGTCTCAGAGACAAACAAACAAAAACCAAAAATTAGCCGGGCGTGGTGGAACGCATCTATAGTCCCACCTACTCAGGTGGCTGAGGCAGGAGAATCACTTGAACCTGGGAGGCAGAGGATGCAGTGAGCCAAGATCATGCTGTTGTACTCCACCCTGGGTGACAGAGTGAGACTCCATCTCAAAAAAAAAGAAAAGAAAAGAAATACATTTGGCTGGGAGTGGTGGCTCACGCCTGTAATCCCAGAACTTTGGGAGGCCAAGGTGGGTAGATCACCTGAGGTCAGGAGTTCGAGACCAGCCTGGCCAACATGGTGAAACCCTGTCTCTAATAAATATACAAAAATTAGCCAGGTGTGGTGGTGGTGCATGCCTGTAATCCCAGCTACTTGGGAGACTGAGGCAGGAGAATCACATAAACCCAGGAGGCAGATGTTGCAGTGAGCCAAAATCACACCATTGCACTCCAGCCTGGGCAACAAGAGCAAAGTTCTGTCTTAAAAAAAAAAAAAGAAGAAGAAGAAGAAAGAAAAGAAAAGAGGGTCGAGGAGGGACCTGGGGAAAAAAGAAAAGAAAAGCAGGAGGGAAGGAGGAACCTCCCAGGTTCAAGTGATTCTCCTGTCTCAGCCTCCCAAATAGCTGGGACTACAGGTGCATTCCACCATACCTAGCTAATTTTTGGTTTTTGTTTGTTTGTTTCTGAGACACTGTTTCGCTTTGTTGCCAGACTGGAGGGTGGAAGGGAAGGAGGGAGGAAGGGAGGGAGGCAAGGAGAGAAAGAGGGAGGGAGGGAGGGAGGAAGGAAGGGAGGGAGGGAGGGAGGGAGGGAGGGAGGGAAGGAAGGAAGGAAGGAAGGACGGGGAAAGAAAAACAAAGGCTACAAGTTTCAACTGATATGGCAATATATTTAGGCCAAATCAATCCCTACCCAGAATTCCCTAGATGAAGGCTGAAGCCCTGTTAATCCTAAACCAGAATCCTAGTCTGGTGATGGCTTACCTGGCTTCTTGAAAGGAACACCTGGCCAAAGATGCATACACTAAACTGATGAGCTGCTGCTGCCCAGCTCATGTCTCCTCCCTGATTCCCACACGTATGTGTGTATGAGCTCCTGCTCCACAACTGTGCCTTTATTACCTCCTTTAGACTCAACTCAGTCCAGTGAAGTGGACTGTATCAGGTGAAGCTATTATACAACTAGGTTCATTCATTGGTTTATTCATTTAACAAATATCTGTGGGGTTCCTACGCTCAGTTCTAGGCACCAAGGAAAAAAAAGCAGTTAAGAAAGCAGAGCAAAATCTCTGTCCTGGCCAGGCATGATGGTGCACACCTGTAGTTCCAGCTTCTCTGGAGGCTGAGGCAGGAGGATCTCCTGAGCCCAGGAGTTCAAGTACAGCCTGGGCAACATGTGGAGACCCTATCTCTATTAAAAACAAATTCTGCCCGTAGGGAGTGTACATTCTTGTTGAAAAAGGTAATAAAAATAAATAAGATATCTGTTGGATGGCGATAAGGAGAAAAACTAAGCAATACAGGGAAAATAAGGAATGAAAGCCAAAATTTCCATTTTGGTCAGGTCAAGAAAGACCTTATTTATTTATTTATTTATTTATTTATTATTCTTGAGACAGAATATCACTCTTGTTGCCCAGGCTGGAGTGCAATGGCACTATCTCAGCTCACTGCAACCTCCGTTTCCCAGGTTCAAGCGATTCTCCTGCCTCAGCCTCCTGAATAGCTGGGATTACAGGTGTGCTACCACACCTGGCTAATTTTTTTGTATTTTTAGTAGAGACAGGGTTTCACCATGTTGGCCAAGCTGGTCTCGAACTCCTGACCTCAGGTGATCCACCCACTTCGGCATCCCAAAGTGCTGAGATTAAAGGCATAAGCCACTGCACCCAGCCAGACCTCATTTAAAAGGTGACATTTCATCAAAGACTTGAAGAAAGTAAGGGAATGAGCCATGCAGACATCTGGAGGGCAAACACTCCAGGCAGCAGGAGCAGCGAATGTGAAGATTCTGAGGCAGGAGCACATACGGTCAAGGGAAAGCCAGAGAGCCAGTGTGGGGGGAGAAGAGGCTTTAGTGAGCTGAGATTGCGCCACTGAACTCCAGCTTGGGCAACAGAGCAAAACTCTGTCCCCTCCACCAAAAAAGAACAAAGAACTAACTATAATTCATTGTTTGAATGTGTCAATTTTCCAGAATATGCTGACCTCACTTAAGACAGAGGAATGCAGGGATAGGACTACCACTCTTGCTCTGCCTTTTCCTTGGAGTAGGTAACTTGAAGAAGACACAGGATTACATCAGGCTTGTGTGCATTCACCCTGTGAGAGTGACATCCTCCTCATCTGTCCCCATCCTACTCCTCCAACAGCTTTTCCTACCCCAGAAAATGGCAGCTTCATCCTGCCAGCTGCTCAGGGCAGAAACTCAGAGTCATCCATGGATATACTCTTTCTCTCATTCTCACATCCAGTTCAGCAGGACCATCCTCTTGGCTGTACCTTCAAAATACATTGAGGCCAGGCACAGTGACTCATGCCTGTAATCCCAACACTTTGGGAGATCAAGGCAGGCAGACTGCTTGAGTCCAGGAGTTTGAGATGAGCCTGGGCAACATGGCAGCAACCCCATCTCTACAAAAAATACAAAAATTAGCTTGAGCCAAAGAGGCAGAGGTTGCAACGAGCCAAGATCGCACCACTGCACTCCAGCCTGGGTGACAGAGCAAGACTTTGTCTCAAAAAACAAAAAATACATTCAGAGTCTGACCTCCTCCATCCCCTTCCACTGACGCTCCTGCCGGGCCAAGCCTCCTGTCTCTCACTGGGACCAGTTCAGTAGCTCTCTGCTCCCTTGCTTTGCCCCTTCTCCCTCAGCAGCCTTCAGCACAGCAGCAGCCAGAGTGGCTCTGGTAAAGGGAGTCAGAGCTTTTCCAGCTCCCAACACCCAGCCACACCCCAGACCAACTAAGTCAGAATCTCAGAGGTGAACGCCACCATTAGGATAATTTGTTCCTCACTAAGGAGTTCCCCTGGTGAGTGGGGGAAGCCAAACTCTAAACCCTTCCTGACTCAGGACTCCTCATGGGACTAGCCCCACATGGCTCCTCTCTGAAAGAGAGGAAGTCAGGTTTGAGCCCCTCACCATATTATACAGCTTCCAGTGGGGTCCAACCCTTTATTCTCCTCTTCAAGAGCTTGTATTCACATGTTCTAAAGATTGGGTGGAGAGGAAAAAAAAAGGAGCTTTTTTGTTGACTTTCCCTGGATTCTGGGGACTCTGAGTTCAGCCCATAATCCGCCTTCCCACACTCATGCCTATGTTTGAAGCCAGGCCTCCAAGGGGCAGCTCTCCCCGCAAGTGTGAACAGCAAACAAATCCGTCTGGACACAAACTTCCTAACAGGAACCTCAGTTCAGTGCTGAACAAACAGCCAACCAGAGCCCCCATCCCACTCTTAGACCCCCAGTGGTGGCAAGGTCCAGCCTCTGTGCTTGGCCGGAATAATGAGGTTTCCCAGGACTTCCAGTGCCCTCCCCCCACCTAGTTTCTCCCAGTCTTCCCTCCTCCTGGACTCAACCTCTCTAGCCTTAGTGGTGAATGGCAAAGGCTCAGTGACAACCCTAGAAACTCATTTGTGGAGGAGCTCTGAAAACTTACCAGGGGAGGAGGGAAGGTCTGAGCTGGTATGTAAGGCTTACAGCAAGACTGTCCTCTTGCCCCTGCCTCACACTATCTACCTGGAAGACAAACACGTCACCACCACCACCACCACCGCCACCTGCTTTTCCTGAGGACAGAAACTTATTTCTAGGTGGTTCTTGCATCCTCTCCCCCTCTCTGACTCCATCTATTTATGGCACTTGGGGAGGTTACACACATCACAACCCAACTCTCTTTGTGTCTGTCCATTTCAACAATACCCCTCAGATCAGGTTCAAATGGTGAAGAGGCTGAAAAAGGAGCTAAAGTCTAAGACAGGTGGTGATTTTTAAAGAACTCATACCTTTCTTTGCTTCTCCTATGGGAATTGGAAGTTCAGTCAGTTATGAGTAGTTAAAATTAACTGGCTCCCTCTGGGTACAGTGGCTTATGCCTGTAATCCCAGTACTTTGGGAGGCTGAGGAGGGTAGATCATTTGAAGTCAGGGGTTGAAAACTGGCCTGGCCAACATGGCGAAACTCTGTCTCTACTAAAAATACAAAAATGAGCTGGGCTTAGTGGCGGGCACCTGTAATCCCGGCTACTCAGGAGGCTGAGGCAGGAAAATCGCTTGAACCTGGGAGGTGGAGATTACAGTGAGCCAGGACTGCACCACAGCACTCCAGCCTAGGTGACAGAGTGAGACTCTGTCTCAAAAAATAAAATAAAATAATAAAATAAAATAATGGTCCCTTAAAATGATTCTCTCCCCCTTTTACAACTCCATCTCCCACTTACCCCACAAAGGAAATAAACCTCCTTCCTCACACTCTTATTGTGGGATTTGAGTCCACAGAACTATTAGGTTGGTGCAAAAGTAATTGTGGTTATGCTGGGCGTGGTGGCTCACATCTGTAATCCCAGCACTTTGGGAGGCCAAGTGGGGCAGATTGCCTGAGGTCAGGAGTTCGAGACCAGCATGGCAAACATGGTAAAACCCCGTCTCTACTAAAAATACAAAAAAGTTAGCCGGGTGTGGTGGCATGCGCCTGTAATCCCAGCTACTCAGGAGGCTGAGGCAGAACAATTGCTTGAACTCAGGAGGCGGAGGTTGCAGTGAGCTAAGACTAGGCTGCTGTACTCCAGCCTGAGTGACAGAGAGAACACTGGTCTCAAAAAAAAAAAAAAAAAAAAGTAATTGTGGTTTTTGTTATTAGTTTCAAAAGCAAAAACCGCAATTACTTTTGCACCAAACTAATAGGTTTGAATTCTGGCAGGTCACTAGTTGTAACACAAATCTCATTACTGTCCCAGATCCAGTTTCCTCATTTGTAAAATGAGGATAACACTATGATTGTAGGGATCAAAAAGAATGCACAGGTGTGCCCCTTGCAATATGCCTGTGGTAGAATAGGGGGTCACCGGAGGACCGTTCCTCTTTCTTGTCCCTTTTTTTTTTTTTGAGATGGAGTCTTGCTCTGTCACCCAGGCTAGAGTGCAGTGGCACAATCTTGGCTCACTGCAACCTCTGCCTCCCAGGTTCAAGCAATTTTCCAGCCTCAGCCTCCTGAGTAGCTGAGACTACACGCATGTGCTACTACACCCGAATAACTTTTGTATTTTTAGTAGAGATGGGTTTCACCAGGTTGACCAGGCTGGTCTCGAACGCCTGACCTCATGATCTGCCCGCCTCAGCCTCCCAAAGTGCTGGATTACAGGCATGAGCCACTGCGCCCGGCCTTCTTGTCCCTTTTTTCAGAAACTAGAGTGATAGGGGGAGAGAGAGAATTCAACTCAACCAATATGTGCTAAGCACCATGGAAGGTATGACTAGTGGATGAAAAGTTGAATAAGGTGCAGAAGCGGGTCTTGGATTGTCACAGGGGTGTGCAGAGTGAGCTGGAGGTTCACAGTCCTGGACTGAGTTTTTCTTGGGCAAATCACTCCACACTTCAATGTCTTCCCTTTTCAGTATAAGAAAGGGCTTTCAGGGCAGGCACACAGTGGCTCACACGATAATCCCAACACTTTGGGAGGCTAGGCAAGAAGATTGCTTGAGACCAGGAATTCGAGACAGCCTGAGCAACATAGCAAAAGCCTATCTCTGCAAAAAAAAAAAACTTAAAAAATGAGCCAGGGCCAAGCGCGGTAGCTTATGCCTGTAATCCCAGAACTTTGGGAGGCTGAGGAGAGTGGATCACCTGAGGTCAGGAGTTCGAGACCAGCCTGGCCAACATGGTGAAACCCCGTCTCTACTAAAAATACAAAAATTAGCTAGGCCTGGTGGTGGGCGCCTGTAGTCTAAGCTACTCAGGAGGCTGAGGCAGGAGAATTGTTTGAATCTGGAAGGTGGAGGTTGCAGTGAGCCAAGATCATGCCACTGCACTTCAGCCTGGGTGACAGAGTGAGACTCTGTCTCAAAAAAAAAAAAAAAAAAAAAAAGGAAGGGCTTTGACTAGTTTGCTGCTAAAGTCCCAACCAGCTATAAAGTACTCCAAGTGGATAGAAAACATACTCATCTCACTGTACAATGGTTATTTTCCCTGGTTTTCAACCTTCCTCTCTGACTAATCCTTCTTCCTCTGTCCTTGCTGTCCTTAAACATAGCAGTCCCCAAGGGATCCATGTAAGACCCTTTCTCTTTTACTACAGCATTTTTCTCTCTGTGTGATCTCACCCACTCTCATCCCTTAATAGGCCTCCCTCTTTTTGAATGTTTCTGCAGAGGAAAATCTCCTCCACAGAACCCTCCTGGACCCATGAAGTTATCACTTTTTAAAAAATTTATTTATTTATTTTGAGATGGAGTCTCACCTGTTGCCCAGGCTGGAGTGCAGTGGCGCAATCTTGGCTCACTGCAACCTCCACCTGCCAGGTTCAATTTTCCTGCCTCAGCCTACCAAGTAGCTGGGGTTACAGACATGCACCACCACACCTGGCTAATTGTGTATTTTTAGTAGAGACTGGGTTTCACTATGTTGGCCAGGCTGGTCTTGAACTCCTGACCTCAGGTGATCCACTCTCCTCAGCCTCCCAAAGTTCTGGGATTACAGGCGTGAACCACTGCACCCGGCCTATGAAGTTATTACTAATTTCTCCATCCTTTGTACTCCCATAGAATCTGTCCCTTTAGTTTGGCAGTTGCATTAGCTAGTTGTGGACGAGTCTTTCTGTCCCCTCCCTTCACCCCCACAAGACTCCCGTTGGGCAGGAATTGTATATTTCATTGCTCTTTGTACCCCCTCATAAAACCCAACACATAGAGTAGGCCTCAAAGAAGTAAATGCTTGTCGACTTCAGTCTAATTGAAGGGCATAGGATTTCAGAGAAAGTCTTAAAAGCAGCATACATAATAAAAAGTTAGGAAACATTAGGTAACTGCAAAGTGCAATGTGTTAGCTGTGCATTCCGGGGAGGGAGGAACAAACAACCAACCTTGTTTGCTCTTGGCCTGTCAGGTGCAGGGGAAGCAGGAGGGGCAGGGGAGGGGAGAAGCAGGTGTGGGCTGAAGCTCTGACAGCACGGGCAGGGGACAAGGGGCAGGGGGGAAGAGGCATAGGGCTTCCCCAAGGCAGCTCTGAGGCCCTCTGACCCTGCAGGCTGGGCTAGACTTAAGGCACAATGCCCGGCAGCCCTCCATCCAGCTCCAACAAACTGCATCATCACCATTTAGCACCTTTCTTCTGCAAGAAAAGCTTCCCTCTGGAAAGGCAAGAAAGAAGAAAAGAGAGAGAAAGAGGAAGCAAGGGATAGAGGGAGGGACAAAGAGAGGGGAGGGAAGAGAGACAGTGAGAGAGAAAGACACACGAAGAAAGACCCTACAAAAGGATAGTGAAAAAGGAGAAAAGGGACAAGGATTCATGAGGGCGTTGGGAGAAAGGGCAGCAAAGGGGCTTCCTAACACATCTTCCCCAGTGGCTCTGAAATCTCAGCCATTCCTCAAAATGTTCTTCCCTCAGCCGGGCATGGTAGCTCCCACCTGTAATCCCAGCACTTTTGGAGGCCGAGGTGGAGGGATCACAAAATCAGGAGTTTGAGACCAGCCTGGCCAACATGGTGAAACCCTGTCTCTACTAAAAATACAAAAATTAGCCAGGCATGGTGGTGCAGGCCTGTAATCCCAGCTACTCAGGAGGCTGGGGCAGGAGAACTGCTTGTACCTGGGAGGCAGAGGTTGCAACGAGCTGATATTGTGCCACTGCACTCCAGCCAGGGCAACAGAGTGAGACTCCATCTCAAAAAAAAAAAAATTTCTTCCCTCAATCCAG
The DNA here is from genome assembly GCA_036589455.1 of Ateles fusciceps. Classification (NCBI taxonomy): domain Eukaryota; kingdom Metazoa; phylum Chordata; class Mammalia; order Primates; family Atelidae; genus Ateles; species Ateles fusciceps. The sequence goes on from JAZHEH010003205.1 coordinate 41,654,700, forward strand.
AGAAGGAAACTCATTCTCTACTTGAGATAACTCAAGTGCAAAGCTTGCTTAAGTGATCTGTAAATATTACCCATTATTATTATTACCATTTCCCCCACCTTCTCCTCCTTGATACCCAGCTCACTTGCATATTAATGGGTTTAGACAAAAAAGGAAGAAGAATCCTTTAGTGGGGAGAAAGGTTTGGAAAGTGGGGAAGAATTTGGTTGGAGGACAGCTTGACAGCTCCTGGACAAATTTATTTGTTCTTTTTAAATATTTTTACTTTATTTTGGCTGAGTCCCTGGCATGGACTAGTTATGTCCATTAATACTATTTCTGTCCATGGTAATGGTTTCTGCCCATTAATACTATTCACGGATCTTTTTGTACAGAAATAAAAGAGCCAGTGTACAATATATGTTTAAAATAATGTTTATTACCAGTTCTGTTTGTAGGGCAGAAGTGGGAAACAATGTGAATGCCTCTCAACAGAAGAAAGGTTGAATAAATTGTGGTCCACCCATACTGTGGGACATTATGCAGACACTAAAAAGAATGAGTTAGATCTAAACTGAGTAGCTTGGAGGAATTTCCATGATTAAGTGAGAAAAAGAAACTGTTCAAGGTAAGTGCCAAAATTAACTTCATCAGAAAATTCTGGGTTGCTTCTAGGCATTAAAGACCTAGGGAAACCTTAAGTTGTCTCTAGGCTTTTGCTACTATAAGAGGTTCCACAACGTACATGCTTTTTTTTTTTTTTTTTTGTATCTTTTTCCCTCTGAAGGAAAAGCCAAACGTACATCCTTATACAGGAATCTTTGAAAAGGAATCTTTAAACATTTCAGTAGCTATTGCAAATTATTCTCCAGGTTGGGCTTAGTGGTTCACTCCTGTGATCCCAGCACTTTGGGAGGCTGAGGCAGGCGAATTGCTTGAGCCCAGGAGTTTAAGACCAGCCTGGGTAACATAGTGAGACTCCATCTCTATTTAAAAAAAAAAAAAAAAATGCCAGGCACAGTGGCTCATGCCTGTAATCCCAGCACTTTGGGAGGCCGAGGCCAGCGAATTGCTTGAGCTCAGGTGTTTGAGACCAGCCTGGGCAACATGGCAAGACCCTGTCTCTACTAAAACTACAAAAAAATTGCTGGGTGCAGTGGCATGTGCCTGTGGTCCCAACTACTCGTGAGGTGGAGGTAGGAGGATGGCTTGAACCTGGGGACGGAGGTTGGAGTGAGCCAAGATCACCCCACTGCACTCCAGCCTGGGTGACAGAGCAAGACACTGCCTCAAAAAAAAAAAAAAAAAAAAGGCAAGAAATACAAATTTTAAAAAATTCTCCAAAAAAATGGAACTAATTTACATGCCTACCTGTAATATATGAGAGAGGCTACATTTTTACCAACAATGGATATTATTAACCTTTTTAATATTGAGACTCAAATAGTCAAAAATATCATTTATCATATTTATATCAATTTAAGCATCTTAATGTACTTATAATCTTTTAAGCAAATTAAGCATCTTTTAATGAGCTCCTTATAAAGTATTTGTATGTCTTCTGTGACTTATGTTGCTCATTTGTCTTCGGGGTGATCTGCTTTTTCCTTATTGATTTGTAAAAACTTTTTTGTTTGTTTGTTTTGAGATGGAGTCTCACTCTTGATCCCCAGACTGTGCAACGGCACAGTCTCGGCTCACTGCAACTTCCGCCTCCTGGGTTCAAGGGATTCTCCTGCCTCAGCCTCCCGAGTAGCTGGGATTATAGGCACCTGTCACAATGTCCATCTAATTTTTATATTTTTAATAGAGATTTGAACTCCTAACCTCAGGTGATCTGCCCACCTCAGCCTCCCAAAGTGCTAGGATTACAGGTGTGAGCCACTGTACCTGGCAATCAGAACTTTTTTATGCTAGGGAAACTTGTCTATCAACTGGCTCTTCTTTTGTGACATTTTCTCAAGTTGTATTTTGTCTTTTAAAAAATACAGTGGTTGGCCGGACATGGTGGCTCATGCCTGTAATCCCAGCACTTTGGGAGGCCAAGGCGGGTGGATCATCTGAGGTCAGGATTTTAAAACGAGCCTGGCCAACATGGTGCAACCCTATCTCTACTAAAAATACAAAAAATTAGCCAGGCATGGTGGCACATGCCTGTAATCCCAGTTACTCAGGAGGCTGAGGTAGGAAAATTACTTGAACCTGGGAGGCAGAAGTTGCAGTGAGCTGAGATAGCGCCATTGCGCTCCAGCCTGGGCAACAAAGGTGAAACTCCGTCTCAAAAAAAATAAAAATAAAAATACAGTGGCAAGGAGGCAAGGGGGAGGGAGTGGCCGGGCTAGGTGCCTCACACCTATAATCCCAGCCCTTTGAGGCCAAGGCAAGAGGATCACCTTTGGCCAGGAGTTTGAGACCAGCCTGGGCAACATGGCAAGGCCCCATCACTACAAAAAAAACTTTTAAAAAATATTTATTTATTTATTTATTTATTTTGAGATGGAGTCTCACTCTATCACCCAGAATGGAGTACAGTGGTGCAATCTTGGCTCACTGCAACCCCCACCTCCCGGGTTCAAGTGATTCTCCTGCCTCAGACTCCCAAGTAGATGGGATTTTAGGTGCCTATCACCACGTCCAGCTAATTTTTGTATTTTTAGTAGGGACGGGGATTCACCATGTTGGCCAGGCTGGTCTGGAACTCCTGACCTCAAGTGATCTGCCTACCTCAGCCTCCCAAAGTGCTGCGATTACAGGCGTGAGCCACTGTGCCCGGCCAAAGACTTTTTTTAAATACAAGGGGGTAGGGAAAAAATATGAAACATTTCAAACCTATAGACAAGTATAGAGAATAATAAAGAGCATATCCATACACCCACCACTATTCAGTTTTATCAAACATTTTTACAACATTTTACAAACATTTGTGTAAGGTCAAATTTCCAGTATGGTTGTTTTGTGTTAAGAGATAAAACAATACAGAAAGTTGACAGCCCAAGTGACCCTCCCTAATCCTACTCCCTTCACCCGCCCTGCTTTTAGATAAAAGTCTAAAGGCATTCTTAGGCATGATAAACGCGGCAATCATCTTTATTTTCATTGTCATGTTAATCATGCCTAAGAATGCCTTTAGACTTTTATCAAGGTATTTATGTTTCATGTTATACACGTTTAAACCTTTTTATACAAGACTTTGTGTTGTGTCAACTTATCTAAGCTGGAACTACATTTCCCATAATTTCCTTCCCTGCATGGTTTTGGGCATGATGCTCAGGACCTGGAAGTGAAGCAGCAGCCATGTTTTAGCAGTTCCGGGCAGGTGCTATGGTGGCTCACATGCATTATGGCAGATCTGCTGGCTCATTTTGCTGATGGGGGCAATAGCTGGGCATGTAATTCCTTTAGCTCCCAACAGACCCTCTTCAGTTTCCCCAGCTCCTGAGCTAAGTGTGTACTTAGTTTCAGAATGAAGGACACCAGACTTCCTTGCATGTCACCTGCATTAACAAAATGAGAGGCTTGGAGGTGATGTGAGACTGAGGCAGGTTTTAGCTCATTCTTGCTTTTCTTCCTGGGTGCCCATATGTCCTTGTTCTCCCACTTCACATCCGTCTTTCCCTCCCCAATGCCTGCCTGTAGACTTTATTCCCAGACCCAGACAAAGAAGTAATATCCTCACAGAGACCTATTACCAGTTCCCACAATCATGTAAGGTCAAATTCCCACAATAAAATCCTTTTTTCTTTGGGATGAATATGATGAAAAAAATTAAAATAAATCCTTTATTCTGTCAGGCACAGTGGTGTGCACCTGTAATCTCAGCTACTCAGGAGGCTGAGGCAAGAGAATCATTGAGTCCAGGAATTCAAGATGCACCTGGGCGACATAGCAAGATCCTCATCTCAAAAACATATCCTTTATTCTTTGTCACTCCTAGGGGTCCTGCTTCTCTGATTGGATCATGACTAATAGAGAATATGCTACTGGACATGGTTCTAAGAGGAACAGAACCTTAGTGAGTGATGGGATCAGTCATTCTGTGACCTAATTAGATTTAAAGGCATAAATAACCCTTACCAGAGGTTGCTAGGGGTAAAGAGATCACTGGTTCTTCCTTGTGTGCCATAGGAAAAAAAAAGTTATTTATTTATTTTTAATTAATTATTTATTTATTTTTAATTATTTATTTATTTATTTTTGAGACGGAGTCTCGCTCTTGTTTTCTAAGCTGGAGTGCAGTGGCACAATGTTGGCTCACTGCAACTGCCTCCTGGGTTCAAGCGATTCTCCTGCCTCAGCCTCCCAAGTAGCTGGGATTACAAGCGCCTGCCCCCATGCCTGGCTAATTTTTCTATTTTTACTAGAGATGGGGTTTCACCATGTTGGCCAGGCTGGCCTTGAGCTCCTGACCTCGAGAATGCCCGCCTCGGCCTCCCAAAGTGCTACGATTACACGTGTGAGCCACCGCACCCAGCCACATATGGTTTTAAGCTATTCAGATATTTCCTTTTATAAAGTGCCTAGTTCATGTACTATCCTGTCTGGGTGGTCTTTTTAAAGTCTGTTATAGGGCCAGGTGCAGTGACTCACGCCTGTAATCCCACCACTTTGGGAGGCCAAGGCAGGTGGATCACCAGAGATCAGGAGTTCAAGACCAGCCTGGCCATCATGACGAAACCCCTTCTCTACTAAAAATACAAAAAATTAGCTGGGCGTGGTGGCAAGCGCCTGTAATCCCAGCTACTTGGGAGGCTGAGGCAGGAGAATTGCTTTAACCCGGGAGGCAGGGGTTGCAGTGAGCCAATATCGTGCCATTGCAGCCTGGGTAACAACAGCAAAACTCTGTCTCAAAAATAAATGCATAAATAATTTAAAAAAATACAGTCTGTTATTAGTTTTGCTTTATTTTTGGTATACTTTCATTTTGTGTCTTGGAATCAATGAATATTTTCCTTTATAGCTTCAGATTTTGACTTATCCTTAAAACATCCTTTCCCTAACACCTACACAAAAATCAATTATAGACCTAAATGTAAAAGGTAAAATAATGAAGAATCAGAAAAATGCCCGGAGAATATCTCCATGACTTGGGGTAGGCAAATATTTCATTAAAAAGACACAAAGGCAGATTATTAAACTTCATAAAAATTAGGATTTTTTTGTTCATCAAAAGGACCACTAGAGCTGGGTGTGGTGGTAATCCCAGCACTTTGGGAGGCCATGGTCAGTGGATCACTTGAGGTTAGGAGTTCCCAACCAGCTGGGCCAACAAGGCGAAACTGTCACTACTAAAAATACAAAAATTAGCCCAGCATGATGGCAGGTGCCTGTAATCCCAGCTACTGAGGCAGGAGAATCGCTTGAACCTGGGAGGCAAAGGTTACAGTGAGCCAGATTATGCCACTGCACTCTAGCCTGGGCAACTCCATCTCAAAAAAAAAAAAAAAAAGAGGCCGGGCATGGTGGCTCACGCCTGTAATCTCAGCACTTTGGGAGGCCGAGGCGGGTGGATCACCTGAGGTCAGGAGTTCAAGACCAGCCTGGCCAACATGGTGAAACCCCGTCTTCTTTTTAAAAATAAAAAATAAATAAATAAAATAAAAAATAAAAAAGACTACTAAAAGAATGAAAAGGCAGACCACAGAGTGACAGAAGTTCTCTGCCTCTGTATATATTACAACAAAGGACTTGGTTCCAAATTATCTATATATAAAACTCTTACAATAGGAAAAAGATAGTGACCCAATACAAAAATAAGCAAACCAGTTGAACAGGCACTTCACACAAAAGACGATCTCCAAGTGGCTGATAAGCATATACAAAGATGCTCACATTGAAGGGTCTTCAGGGAAATAAATGCAAATTAAAACCACATACCTAGGGGATTTGAATCAAGGCAGTTCTGTTAACCTCTTTTACTGTATTTACTAACGTGTAAATTGGAAATATTAATGCTTATGCTCAGGAGTTTACAGTCTGAAGAAGGAATAAATGACACAACAGAAAACTGACAATTATATATGGAAACACAGAGAGTTATATACTAAAAGTCCAGAGCTAGAGACATAGTGGCCATATCTTTTACCCTGAAATCAAATCAAATCAAATCCTGGGCTAAAGTGATCCTCGAGCCTCAGCCTCCCAAAGTACTGGATGATATGCATGAGCCACTGCACCTGGCCAAAAAGTTTTTTAAAAAAAGAAAGAAATTGGTAACCATATTGGTATCTCAAGACAGGGAAATTAAAAGGCTAGGGCCAGGGTGGGGAAATTTACTTATCGCGGTGCTTATAAATAAAATATTTAAATTTAAAAATAAAAAAGTCTGCGTGAATCTGGTGAATTCACCTAGGTGAATCTGGCTTCTGGGTCGAGGACGGCGCGGATCAGCTGAGGCCAGGACCCGCAGGCACTGCCCTACCTCTTGCCAGATCACATCTCCGCCTCTGCAAGGCCCCAGGGAAACGAACATCCCTGCTCCCCTGACCGAAGCTGGGTGTCTCACCCAGGATCACCAGCGAGCTCAGGGTCCTTCCCCTGACCGCCCCAGGGTGGACATTTTAAAAAGCGGCTGAAGGGAGGGAACACACTCTTTGGCGCCGTGCCCACCTTGCCTCGCCCAGGGCGGGCGCTCAAAGGCTTTGGAGGCCCCGCCCGGGCCGCAGTGGGGAGAAGCCGCCCCGTGCCCCGCCCCGCCAAATTTAAGCGCCTTCGCCCAGCGCCGGACGTTCCCAGACAACCGGTCTTGCTCGTACCATTTGCACAATCTTCTCACTCCTTCCGAGCTCCCCTTCTTGCTCCCGTCTGGGATGGGTCGCGCCAAGCCCAGCCCCAGGCCGCGAGGCACCCTGCCGCCCGCTTCCTCGGGCACTCGGGTCCGACCTCCGCGCTCTGGCCCTAGCTGCTCTCCGGCACTCGGGTCCCCCACGGGCCAGAACACGCCGAGCACTCCCGGACGGTTCCAGTCCCCTTCTCCGTCGAGGCCATCCTGGCGAGGCCTGACCCCCTCGCGCCGGCTGCCTCCCCGCTGTCGGGCTCCGCCTGCGCCCACCCGAACCTCTGGACAGCTCCTTCTCCATGCACTGCCCGGGGTCTGTCCTGGCCGTGCCAGGCATCGTGGCCGCCTGCGTACCTGAGCGTGAGTCTCTACCCGCTGTGCTCGCCGCGCCCCGTGCCGGGGCCGCGCGTGGCTCCCGGCTGCTGCCTGCGGGGCCTCGGCGTCACAGGTACTGCGCACCCGGTGCCCACGTGCAGGAGACTGGGTGGGGACTGGAGGGCCGAGGCCGCCACCGCCGGCAGAGAGGGCACTGGGTGTGAGTTACACACGGCTGGAGTGGGAAGGGGCTCTGCCACCGTTGACCTTGCAGCTGAAGCAGAGGACCAAGACAGTCTTGCCGAGAAAGCCCCCGGTGCGAAGCTTCCCTTGCACGCTGCTGAGGTGGGAGAGGATGGGTGTGAGAGCGGCGCAGTGCGGAAATGCAGTGGGCAGGAGGTCAGCGCTGGGGCTGCACGGGGACCCAGCCCTGCTCCCGTTCCTTGACTGCCTCGCACACCCTGGGGTAGCGCTTGGTGGCACACACGCTTCCCAAAGCGGCTCTCAACCCGAACCGATGGCCCTGTTTTTTGTTTTTTGTTTTTCCTGGGGGAGAAGTGGACGCTCTGGACCGTGCTGTTGAGCGAATACCACCGCCACAGCTCACGTCTGTGAACTTGGGCTCCATTTCTCCGCTCTGAGCCTGCGTTGCTGCAGTGCTCTAAAGTGGTGCTTAAGGGCCAGGCACTTAAATCTCAGGAGAAAGTAACTGTAAGACCGGGTACGGTGGCTCACGCCTGTAATCTCAGCACTTCGGGAGGCCAAGGCGAGTGGATCACCTGAGGTCAGAAGTTCGAGACCAGCCTGGCCAACAAGGTGAAACCCTGTCTCTACTAAAAATACAAAAATTAGCTGCGCGTGGTGGCGCGCGTTGTAATCCCATCTACTCAGGAGTCTGAGGCAGGAGAATCGCTTGAACCTGGGAGGCAGAGGTTGCAGTGAGCGGAGATTGCACGACTGCACCCCAGCCTGGGCAACCCTGAGATTCTATCTCAAAAAAAAAAAAAAAAATACTGTAGAGGGAACTTTGCCTTCTAGCATTAAACACCCACCTTACATGTGCTTTTGCCATTTTTGGTTGCCAGGTTCATGTTTCCCCCATGGCCCCATGAAGAAAACAGGAGCAAAGTTAGTCCAAGCCTTAACAACCCATACCAAGATAGCTATAACACAATCTTGCTGGATTCCTACTCAGGGCGCCGGCCTCAGTCCTGCATTTCCTCACCCCATTTCAGCAGTGCATTAACCCCTGGACTGCCAGCCCCATCCAAATTCAACACCACTGGATCTGGGAGCTGTGCCAATCACTCCAAGTCACCTTTCTCTGAGCTCTTCACACACCTGAGGTCTGAATTACAGTTTGCTACTTCATGTTACAGTTGTGTTGTCTCATTTTCAAGTTAGTTTTTTTGTTGTTGTTTTTTGTTTTGTTTTGAGATGCTCTGTCTCCCAGGGTGGAGTGCAGTAGCGAGATCTCTGCTCACTGCGACCTCCACCTTTCGGACTTAAGTGATTCTCCTGCCTCAGCCCTCAGAGTGGCTGGAATTAGAGGCGACCACCACCACGCCCGGCTAATTTTTGTATTTTTAGTAAAGACGGGGTTTCACCCTGTTGGCCAGGCTGGTTTTGAACTCCTGACTTCAAATGATCCGCCCACTTCAGCCTCCCAAAGTGCTGGGATTACATGCGTGAGCCACTGCACCCAGACTCAAGTTAGTTTTTGCATGGGTATTATATCTACACAGCCCAAATGTCAAAATTTATACTAAGATATATGAAGAGTACTTTCCTCTTTTGCCTCTGTCACCTAGCCACCTACTTCTTGAGATATTTTATGAATATTTATTACCTGAATACAGATATGCACCAACATGTCTATTCTTTCATTTCCCCCACACTCACCATACACTCTGTACCTTACTCTAGTCACTTTAATATATATCTTGGGGATTTTTCCAATCCATAAAGAGCTTTTACAACCATAGGGTAGCCCATTGTAGGAATATATCATAATTTGTTTAATTAGGTCCCATTGATTGTTTTTTGTCACTGCTATGACATACAGCACAGCAATGAATAACCTTGCACATAGGCTATTCTAGTATAGCTGGGCTTGTGGTAGTTTTGCCAGATTGCCCTCCACAGAGCTTGTAGCCCCCTCTGCCCTCCTGGAGTTCAAAACCAGCTGTGTGAGAGTGTTCCCTTCTCCTTCAATCTCACCTACATAATGTATAGTCCATCTTAGTTTAGTCAATCTGATAGAAGGAAAACAGTATCTCTGTGTTAGTTCAATGTGCATTTCTGTAATATAAGTGAAATGGAGCATATTTTTATGTTTAAGAGCCATTTGTATTTTTCTGTGAACTATCTGTTCTTTATTTTGCCCATATGTACAGTTGGTCATTTAAAACAATCTATTTATAGATGCTCTCTTCTGTTGAGGAAATTAGCCCTGGCCGGGTGCAGTGGCTCACGCCTGTAACCCCAGCACTCTGGGAGGAGGTCAAGGTGTGTGGATCACTTGAGCTCAGGAGTTGAGACCAGCCTGGGTAACATGGCAAAACCCCATCTCTACTAAAAAGACATAAATTAGCTGGGCGTGGTGGTGCACACCTGTTGTCCCAGCTACTTGTGGGAAGGGGGGCGGCTAACGTGGGAAGACTGCTTGCACGTGGGAGGCAGAAGTTGCAGTGAGCCGAGGTCAAGCCACTGCACTCCATCCTGGTGACAGAACAAGATCTTGTCTCAAAAAATTAAAAAAAGAAAGAAAAAAAAAAAAGAAATCAGCCCTTTAACTGTAATCAGTTGCAAATTATTTTCTGTTTATTGGTCTTTGACTTTGATTATGGTGGTTTTCTTTCATTACACAGAAAAAAATTTAACTTTTTATGTTTGATGTATTTTTATAAATTAGTTCTGTCCTTTTTTTTTTTTTTTTTGAAACAGGTTCTCCGTCACTCAAGCTGGAGTGCAGTGGTGCACAGGCTTAAGCACTCCTTCTGTCTCAGCCTCCCGAGTAGCAGGGACCACAGGCATCTGCTACCATACTCAGCTAATTAAAAACATTTTTTTTGTAGAGATGGAGTCTCACTATATTACCCAGGCTGATCTTGAACTCCTGGGCTCAAGTGATCCTCCCTCGTCAGCCTCCTAAACTGCTAGGATTACAGGCATGAGACACTGTGCCTGGCTCTGTGTTTTATATGATACTTGGAAAGAGCTTCCTCACTGTGAGGTCATAAAATAACTTCCCCCCTCTTTTTTTTTTCTAAATTTTTGTGGGTTTACCTGTCTACATTTAAATATTTCCTTCATTTGGTTTTATTTTTAGTGCAAGGTATTGGATGTGGATCCCAGCTTAATTTTTCTTAGATCTGGAAATAATCCCTCTCTTCCCCATTGCATTATCACTTCTGTTTTAATTTTTATAATAACCATTGACTTTCTTCTTGCTCTGTGCCTGGCACAGTGCTAAGCACCCTGTAAGCATCATATGTTTTTGTTTTTGTTGTTGTAGCAGTAGTTGTAGAGACAGGGTCTTACTCTATTGCCAAGGTGTGATTTCTGCTCACTACAACCTCTGCCTCCTAGGCTTAAGTCATCCTCCTACTTCAGCCTCCTAAGTAGCTAGGACTACAGTTGTGCACCACTACACCTGGCTAATTTTTGTAGTTTTTATAGAGATGGAGTTTTGCCATGTTGCCCAGGGTGGTCTCGAACTCCTGGGCTCAAGCGATGAACTCCCACCTCAGCCTCCCAGAGTGCCGGGATTACAGGTGTGAGCCACCGCACCCAGACAGCACCATGTTAAAATCCTTATGACATCTCTGGAAGTAGCGATTATTATCACCATTTTACATATGAGGAAATCAAGGCTCACAGAAGTATACGGACTTGCCCAAGGTCCTGTGGCTGGTAATTGGTGGCAGAGCTAGGATTGCAACTAGAGCTCTCGGTTTTTTTGATTGTTTGCTTGTTTGTTTTTTGAGACAGAGTCTCACTCTATCACCCAGGCTGGAGTGAAGTGGCATGATCTTGGCTCACTGCAACCTCCACCTTCCAGGTTCAAGTGATTCTCCTGCCTCAGCCTCCCGAGTAGCTGGAATTACAGGTGCCCACCACCACACCCAGCTAATTTTTGTATTTTTAGTAGAGATGGAGTTTCACCATGTTGGCCAGGCTGGTCTTGAACTCCTGACCTCAGGTGATCTGCCCACCTCAGCCTCCCAAAATGCTGGGATTACAGGCATGAGCCACCAGGCCTAGCCTCAACTAGAGCTCTTAAGGAACACACAATACAGCCTACTTTCTTCTCCAAAGGTCAACTTCCAATTCTGAAACAAGGCAGATTAGGTACACCAGGCTGTATGTCTGATGGGCTTTTCCTGATCTTTTAGTCTACCTTGGCAGGCACATGGTTAGCTTAGTGGACCCAGTAGTTGGAGTTCTGAGCAGCCAGAACCCCAGATGCACTCCCTTCATTGGGGCAGTCTGTCTGCCAGCCCTGAGGCCTCCCCAAGGCTAGTGGGGGCTGAGTAGCATTAGCATTACACTTGCCATTCTTCTGCCTAGAATACTCGCCTCCCAGATAGCCCAGTGGCTCACCTCCCTCAAGATTTGACCTAGGAACTGCTCCTGGTTGATGTATCCCCACTGGCCCACAGCTTGGTCTCATCTATTCCCATGACTTAAAATACCATCTATATAAGCTGATGACTCCCAATTTTTTTTTTTAATTGAGACAAAGTCTCGCTCTGTCACTCAGATTAGAGTGGAGTGGGCTTGATCTTGGCTCACTACAACCTCTGCTTCCTGGGTTCAAGCAATTCTCCTGCCTCAGCCTCCCAAGTAGGTGGGATTATAGGTGTGCACCACCATGCCCACTTAATTTTTGCATTTTTAGTAGAGATGGGGTTTCACCATGTTGGCCAGGCTGGTCTAGAACTTCTGATCTCAAGTGATCTGCCCACTTTGGACTCCCAAAGTGCTGGAATTACAGGAATGAGCCACCGTGCTCAGCAATGACTCCCAAATTTGTGTCCTCAGCTCAACCCACTCTTCTGACTTGTATCTCTTCTGACCTCACTTCTAAGATGTAAGCTCCATAAAGACACAGATTTTCTATTTTGTTCTGAAACCATGCATGACACACAGTAGACATTCAAAAAGTATATTTGTTCACTGAATTAAAAGGGTGAACCCCTGGGGGGCTCCTTCCTCTGCCCATCCTATGGCATTGCCAGAAGCAGTCAAGGAAAGGAGAGGAAGGCAAAGAGAAGGGAGGCTGGCAACCCTTATTTGGGGCCAGAAGTTAAGCCACTTGCCTGGAGAGCAGTGGTAGCAGACAGTCTCACTGCGTTGTCCCTTCTTTTCCATTTGTTTGTTTCCTGTTGTTTCTGCACAGTCTCTTCTCACTGTCTTCTTGCCCTGTTACCTAGCCAAGGGGAAGGCAAGGTAGTGGGAGCTGGGTGTGCCTTCTCACTCTGCCAAGATGGGTGCGCAGGGGGCTTCTGGCTAACCTCTCCTGCTGCTGGTTGCTGTTTAGGCTTCGAGCTGGCTCCTTGCTCAAGACTCTGGGCCTTCCCAGACTGGGCCCCAACGGAGGACCTACAGGACACAGAGAGACAGCAAAGAGAGTCCGAACGATGTTTAACTTGGAGCAGCTGGAAGAGTTGGAGAGAATGTTTGTAAAACAGCACAATCTGGTGGGGGAAGAAGAGAGCCCAGCTGGCAGCTCGGCTCAATCTTACAGAGAACCAGGTGGGAGCAGGGACTCCTGTTGGGCCTGGGCTGCACCTGGGGGATAGACACTACCTCAGTAAGGCCCTAAGCAGAGGGTGGGGAGGAAGACTTGGACCCTCTTCCCTGTGCCAGGCTGTTGGGGGGGCAGGCCCCGACTTTTTGCACTCTCTATGTAATGAAAGAAACAGTCCCATTTGAAGTCACATTATGTGAAAAACATAAGATGTTAACTTAGGTTATTAGTCTAAAACTTGATAGCAAGGTGTTTCCATGCTAAATAAGGACCTGCTAGTAAAATTAAGCAGACATTCAAGAGACTAACTATAATCAATATTTCTTTGACCCCTATATTCCTCTCCAGCTATTATATAATTTCTCTGCTCCTTTCACAGGCAAACTTCCTAAGAACTTGTCATGTTCACTTTGTCCCTGTCCTCACCTCCCACTCACTCCTTCACACATTCCAACATGACTTTTCCCTACCATTGCATCAAAACTTCTCAGCAAGGTCCCTAATAAACCTCCGTGTTGCCAAGGCCAACGGATGCTTTCCTTTCTTCAACTTAGTCCACCACTCAGCAGCTCTCAGTAATGGACACTCAGCCACCCCATCCCTTATTGAAACACGTACCTCATAGCCTCCAGACACCATGCTGTCTTGGTTTTTCCTCCCAGCTGGTCTCATCTATTCATCCCCCATGGCTTAAAATACCATCTATAAGCCAATAACTCCCAAATTTGTATCCTCAGCACAACCATCTTGTCTGACTTTATCTCTGACTACCTTCTTGGTGACTCCACTTAGATGTCTCATGGGCACATATCTCAAACCCAAGTTTAAACCTCAATTTCTGACTTTTTTCCTGCCCAAATCTGTTCCTTTCCCATACATGACTCCACCATCCACCTGGTTACTCAAAAACCCAATCATCCTAGATTCCTCCTTCCCCCACTTCCAACCATCAGTGAGCCTTGTCATCTCTACCTCCAAAATACAGCTGGAGTGGCTTCACTTCTCTCCATCACCCCTAGTGTATGCCCCAGCTCTCCCTGGGCCGCTGTAGTGGCCTCCCTGTCTTCCTGCTTCTGCTGCCATCCATGCTTCACACAGCAGCCAGGTGCACAGTGCACTCCATATGTAAATAGGATTATGTGAGCCCACGTAAAATCCCCACGGGTAACACTCCTTATCTATGGCCTTCCAGGTCCTGGGTGATCTGGCACCTGCTGACCTCTCCCATTTCCCTCCTTTGACTTTCTCCCTCCTTATCCATGCTCTGCTCCTTCCTAGACCTCAAACACTCCAAGCTTGGTTCCATTTCAGAGCCTTTCTACAGGTTGTTCCCTGCCCTGCAGTCCTGCTCTTCTCTGTCCCCATCATGTGGGCCTCCCTTCCTTTGAGCCTCAGCTTTAGTGCTGGTTCCTCAGGGAGGACTCCCCTACCCAAATCCCTGTTTGTACCCCCTTTTGTGTTTACATAGCTCTTTGTTTACATGTTTGTTTTCAGTGTTTCTTCACTAGCTTGTGAGCTCCGTAAGGGCAGGCAGCTTGCCTCCGTTGCTCACCACTGTATCAACATCACACTCAAATACTCGGATGAATGAATGTTGTCTGGAATTATATAAAGGGGTGTTTTGGAGGAGGTGCCTTCCTAAGAAGGAAGAGCAAATATTGCCAGGCAGAGGGAGGTGTCACTCCAGGAACTGGGAAGCAGTGGGACCTGCTGGTCACATTCTGATCTTTGCCCCACTGTCTCCAATTATAGGTGAGAGTCTGGTTCCAGAACCGCAGGGTGAAGTACCAGAAGCAGCAAAAGCTGAGGGCAGCAAAGCTGCTGCCGAGGCTGCCTCCCTGGATGAGCCTTCAAGCAGCTCCAGTGCCAGCATCCGGAGTGATGATGCCAAGTCAGGAGCAGAGAGCTGATGCCAAGTCAGGACAGAGGCCCTGGCCAGGCTGCCTGGCTAGTTGCTCCTGAGCTCTCTGCCTCAAACCTCAACAAAAAGCCTTCTCAACCAGAGAAATCTAAGCTGTCAAGCAGGGACCCCCTTTCTATATATACATACCCCTGGAAACTGGAATAATAAAATGATTGGAGGTATAGACTTTGGTCTTCAGCTATGCCCTTGTCCAATCTATGGAACTTCTGAGTCTTTTTTCTTTATCTGTATAATGGGTGTGTTCATAACTTAGACCACCCAGGCGTGAGATGAGGTCTGTAAAGCAATAATGTGCCATGCACAGTGTGAAGTGTGTAGTTACTGCTAAGGCTTACAGGCCCCTGAGTAGAGAAGACCAGCTGGAAAAAACAAACTGTGTTTCTTCTGTTTGTCACCCCATAACAATCAACACAAAAGACTTGTGACCAAATGTATAGGGGTTTTCCCCAACATTCCAATCTCTAATTCAGTCAATTCTGACACGATCTACCTGCAGGTAGTGTGTGACCCCACAGATCGAGGGCGCATTCCACAAAGCAGCCCCTCCCTTTTAATGCCAATCATAAGCCCCAGGTTTCACCTGTGCTTCTGACCAACCAGCTATAAAGTAGGGTTCTCATGACCCCCTCCTTGGGTTTGGTTCATTTGCTAAAGTGTCTCACGGAACTCCAAGAAACACTTTTACTGGCTTCGTATTATAAAGACAGAGATGAAGAGATGCATAGGGTGAGGTGCAGAGGAATGGGTGGGGAGCTTCCATGCCTTCCCCAGGCACACAGTTCTCCAGGAACCTCCATGTGTGCAGTTATCTGGAAGCTCTCTAAACCCTGCCCTTTTTGTTTTTTTATGGAGTCTTAAGGGCTACCAGTTATCAGTCAACTCATTAGCATATGAAAAGACATCACTTCAGAGATTCTTGAGATTTTAGGAGTTCTGTACCAGGAAATTGAGATGAAGACCAAATATATATTTCATAATATCACAGCTTCCCTCACTTCAGGGATTGGTATCTGTACCAGCAATTCATATTTTCCTGGCCTAGCTGTGGAGAAGAAACCTCCTTGAAAAAGCATCTGGGCATAGAAGACTCTTCCCCATCAGGTGGAGTTGAGAGCAAAGAGGAGAAGGTAGACTGTTTAGCCAACTTCACAAAGTTTCCGCTTTCTTGTTTTGTCTGAACTGTTACCATTCTCTTGCCATAACATGAATGTTAGTAAAGCAGCTCACTGCCATGAATACTTAGGATACATAGGTACTTGGCCAACTCCAGACCTAAGGGCAATATAAAGCTACTCCAAACAAAACACACCACAAATCATAAAAACCCAATTCCCATTCTCAGGAGAAGCTCAGGTCCAGCTGCCAAAACAAGGTCTTGCTCTGTTGCCCAGACTGGAGGACTGGAGTTGAGTGGCACGATCATAGCTCACTGCAGCCTCAACCTCCTGGGCTTAAGTGATCCTCCCACCTTAGCCTCCTGAGCAGCTGGGACTACACGCATGTGCCACCATGCTTGGCTTGTTTTTAAAATTTCTGTAGAGACAATATCCCTTTGTTGCCCAGGATGGTCTTGAATTCCAGGCCTCCAGTGGTTCTCCTGCCTTGGCCTCGTAAAGCCCCATCTTTTTTTTTTTTTTTTTTTTTGAGATAGAGTCTTGCTCCGTCGCCAGGCGCCAGGCTGGAGTGCAGTGGTGCGATCTTAGCTCACTGCAACCTCCGCCTCCCGGGTTCAAGCAATTCTCCTACCTCAGCCTCCTGAGTAGCTGGAACTACAGGCACATGCCACCACGCCCAGCTAAGTTTTATATTTTTAGTAGAGATGGGGTTTCACCATGTTGGCCAGGATGGTCTCAATCTCTTGACCTTGTGATCCACCGCCTTGGCTTCCCAAAGTGCTGGGATTATAGGCATGAGCCACCATGCCCGGCTAAGCCCCATCTTTTTATAGAATAATTTGTGTATGGCAAGGCTGGCATTTTGTCATAAATTCTGCTGTGTTTTCACAGGACAGTTATAGTTTCCCCCCTTTCATGACTGACTCATGGCTCCTTTCCTCTCAAGAATGTGCTCAATTTCTCTCTAAGAAGCCTACTGCCAGCATTTTCAGAGCTGATTGCTGTAGTACAGACCATTCAGAATGGCTCCTGGGGACAGAGCTGAGGGGTGGAAGGAAGCCTGCCCCTGCCACCTGGTGGTGAGTGAAAGCATGGCCCCCCAGCTGCTCCAGGGGGAGGTTTGCCCCCAAGTCGGTAGACTATTTGCTCCTTGACACCAGGCTGGAGGCTTGAGGGAGCCAGGGTCAGTTTCAAGAACCTTTCTCTGTCCCTGCTAACTATCTATCTATCTATCTACCTATCTTTAATTATTGTTAGAGTCAGGGTCTTGCTCTGTTGCCAGGCTGGAGTGCAGTGGCATGATCATGGCATACTGCAGTCCCCAACTCCTGGGCTTAAGGGATCCTCTCACCGCAGTTTCTGGTTTCTGGTGTAGCTGGGACTACATGAGTATGCCACCATGCTCAGCTAATTTTTTTTTTTTTTTTTTTTTTGAGACAGGGTCTCACTCTGCCACCCAGACAGGATTGCAGTGGCTTGATCACAGCTCATTGCAGTCTCAGACCTCCCCAGGTTCAAGCGATCCTCCCACCTCAGCCTCCCAAGTAGCTAGGACTACAGGGACACACCACCAAGCCTGGCTAATTTTTCCAATTTTTGTAGAGATGGGGTCTCACTACATTGCCCAGTCTGTTATTGAACCCGGGATCTGGAGGCTGCAGTGAGCTGAGATTGCCCCATGCCAGTGTGGGCGACAAAAACGAGACCCTGTCTCAAACAAAACACACAAAATCAGGGGTCAGGCCCAGCTGTGAGGGCAGATGCCATAGGTCTGCGGTTTGCATCGTTTAGGGGTCCTGAATGAGAAAGCAGGCCACTTCCCCTTTTCACGACAGTGTGCATATGTACACTCACTTCGGTATCCAGTTTCAGAGGTTCTCAAACCTGAGGTCCACTATGGACTCCTCCACTACCCGCAGGTTGCAAGGTCCCTAAGCCATTGAAGAATGTGAGAGAGGCACAAGTCCACCCTGACCTTTGGTGGGACTGTCTGCCCTACTGCCAGAGGGATTACCGGGAAATAAAATCTTGTCCTGGACTCTTCAGGTGGAGTGAGTGAGCTCTGAGGTATAAGCTAGTCCTTCCCTTCAGGCTTAGAGGCAGAGAGGATAGGAGTAAGTTGACGTTCTGCTGTCCCACTCGAGGGCTGAGTCCAAAGAGCGCTTTACTCAGTTAAGTCAGGCCACTGTGTGGCCAGAGACAACAGACATAGAAACATGCATCGAAAACACTTTGGGAGGCCAAGGCAGACGGATCACGAGCTCAGGAGTTTGAGACCAGCCTGGCCAACATGGTGAAACCCTGTCTCTACTAAAAATACAAAAATTAGCTGGGCTTAGTGTCACACGCCTGTACTCCCAGCTACTCGGAAGGCTAAGGCAGGAGAATCACTTGAACCTGGGAGGCAGAGGTTGCAGTGAGCCGAGATCGCGCCACTGCACACCAGTCTGGGCGACAGAGTGAGACTCTGACTCAAAAAAAAAAAGAAAAACATGCAACGGACTCACAGATACATCAAAACTATGTACGCGCACACACACTCTGATGCAGAGGTACAGACACAAAAAGGTACCGATGTAAAAACACAAAGGCAGGCCCAGCTACACTCCCATCAACGAACCACAGGACATAAATTCAGACTCGCTGGAGCGCAAAACCTTGCAGACTAAGGAACACTCACGCCGGGGGCGGGGCCAGAAAGGGGTGGGGCGTCTCAGGTCGAGGCGGGGTTAAGGGTCTTAAGGCGGAGGCGCGCCCAAGATGGCGGCCTCCATGTGCGACGTGTTCTCCTTCTGCGTGGGCGTGGCGGGCCGCGCCCGGGTCTCCGTGGAAGTCCGTTTCGTGAGCAGCGCCAAGGTGAGGTCGGGGCGGGTCCTGCGTGGAGCCTCAGCCCGGTCCGGCCACAGAGACAGCCCCCGCAGGACCCCATTCCTGGAGCCTAGAAGCTCCTGTGTCACTTGGACGCCACGGCCCGGCCCCTGCTCACGGCCCGGGGGCTCCCAGTCTGTCCTAGCGCGCAGGCTCGCGGCGTGGTCACGCGATGGACCGGAGCCTTCGAAGTCTCCGTGCGCATTTCCTCCCGGCGGAACCCGGCCAGCCCGGCGGAGGCCCCGCTGTGGCTGCTTGGGGCGGGGCTAGGGGGCTTTGCTGGTGGGTCCCTGGAACGGTGGGCGGGGACGTGCTGGGCAGAGAGAAACTGAGGTAAAAAGAGTCAGTCCTCATGAACTTAATGTGTGAGATTTGGGTGGGGGTATGAGGAGAGAGGCCAAGACCCTTCATGAAGGTCCTTGGAGTCCTAAGCAATTTGGACCAGAGTCCAAAGGCCGTGGGGGCATTTGTAGGGTGTTTAGCAGGAAGGTGACATGATTTTGTCGTTTTTATTGTGTTCCAAAAGTTCATTGTAGAAAAAAATAGAAAATGCATGTAAGGAAAGAAAAAATAAAAAATCACTGATAACTCTATACTTGTGCAAAGATGTGTACGTTAAAATTACATTTTTAGAAACGGCTTTTTGATGCAGCAGTGAATCTTTCAATATCAAGCTTATTTCTACATGTCAAGTTTTAAGAGCTGAGTAGTAGCCTCTTCCATGGGAGGGCCACAGTTTACTCAACCAACCACTTATTTATGGACCTTTTATTGTTGTATGCCTTGTTTTTATCCCCCAGGGTCAAAAGTCTTAGACCTCATTTTCTGTGCAGACATCTTTTTGTTCTGTCCAGCACCATTTTTTTCCTACTTATCTTTGCCTATTGACATGTGCAAAATTGTATTTGTTCTCATTTACGTTTCTTTGGTTACTAGTGAGGTTGAATAATTTATCACATGTAGTGGCTGTGTGTATCCTTGGTTCTTGCCAAAGATATCAGCCCTCTAGTTGTCATCTGCTCTCAGCATCATCATATTGATCCAGTTTCCCAGCCCTTTCTGCTCCAGAGGTATCTGGAGCATTCTGCTGCTTCCCCCGGTAAATCAGCTTTCCTACATCCTTGATCTCTTTACCTGTTCATATCTCCATCTTCACCCATAGCCTGTAATGCTCCTGGGGTGGCCACTGTTTGAAGGTGTCTCATTTCCATCGTTCTTGGTTTACAATGATATTCTTCACCTTTATCTTCATTAGCCCCCAGTCTCTCAGCCCCTTTCCTTTCTTCATTTCTTTGCTCTCACTTCATCACTTCAGCCACTCTGCTTCCATAGTTTTCCTGTTCCAGCCTATCAAGGCCCCAGCTGATCACTTTCTCCTTCCCTACATCTGATCTGCTGCTGGAGAAAATAACATACCTGCCTGGACTTGGTAACAACATGGATTATCCTGGGCTTTTTGCTTCTCTATTCAAATGAGATTGGTTTGTGATTTTTTTTCTCTGTATTATTTCCCTCAAGTTACCACATGAGGGTTATACGTGTTGTTTTTGGTAAAATAGAAAAGCTTTCCATGTTTTCTGTCATTACATTGTTTAAATAGCATGAGCATTATTTATTCTTTAAAGGTTTGAGAATTGGCTCATGAAACCATATAGACCAGTGACCTCAAGTGGGAGTAGTTTTTGACTACTTTTTATTGCTTCTGTGGATAGGAATGACTTTTCAAAAATTTAGCAACTATTGGCGGGGCGTGGTGGTTCATGCCTGTAATTCCAGCACTTTGGGAGGCCGAGGTGGGCGGACCACCTGAGGTTGGGAGTTCGAGACCAGCCTGACCAACATGGAGAAACCCTGTCTCTACTAAAAATACAAAATTAGCCGGGCGTGGTGGCGAATGCCTATAATCCCAGCTACTTGGGCAGCTGAGGCAGGAGAATCGCTTGAACCCAGGAGGCAGAGGTTGTGGTGAGCCAAGATTGAGCCATTGCACTCCAGCCTGGGCAACAAGAGCAAAACTCTGTCTCAAAAAAAAAAAAAAAAATGTACCAACTATTATGGCTGAGACATGAACAATCAGAACAGAAGCCTCACCAGGTCTAGTAGAAGCAGCTGGACTACCATGCTGGTACACTAGCCAGATAGCAGCGTGGTTTATTGTGGGATTTTTTTTGGTTTGTTTTTTGTTTTTTTAAGATGGTTTCACCATGTTGGTCAGGCTGGTCTTGAACTCCTGGCCTCAGGTGATCTGCCCGCCTTGGCCTCCAAAGTGCTTGGGATTACAGGCGTGAGCCACCACGCCCGGCCTGGGTTTTTTGTTTTTAATCAAGATTTAAAAATCACTATGTAGTCTGGCTGGGCATGGTGGCTCATTCTTGTAATTCCAGTACTTTGGGAGGCCGAGGCGGGCTGAACACTTGAGGTCAGGAGTTCGAGACCAGCCTGGCCAATATGGTGAAACCCTGTCTCTACTGAAAATACAAAACTTAAGCCAGGTGCAGTGGCTCACGCCTGTAATCCCCAGCACTTTGGGAGGCCGAGGCGGGTGGATCACTTGAGGTCAGGAGTTTGAGACCAGCCTGACCAACAGGGTGAAACCCCATCTCTACAAAAAATACAAAAATTAGCTGGGCATGGTGGTGCATGGCTGTAATCCCAGCTACCAGAGGCCAAGGGACGAGAATTGCTTGAATCCAGGAGGCAGAGGTTGCAGTAAGCCAAGATCGTGCCATTCACTCCAGCCTGGGTGACTGACAGAGGGAGACTCCATCTCAAAAATATGTATGTATATATATATATATGTGTATATATATATATATGTGTGTGTATATATATATATATATACATATATATGTGTATATATATATTACATAGTCTTAGAGTTTTGCACCATCTTTTTTTTATTTTTATTTTTTGTTTTAGAGATGGGGTCTTGCTGTATTGCCCAGGCTGGTCTCGAACTCCTGGGCTCAAGCACTCCTTCATTGTCGGCTTCCCAAAGTGCCAGATTTACAGGTGTGAGCCACCACACCCAGCCTGCACAGTTTTTTCTTAAAACTTTTTTCACATTGGAAGTATGTATGGTGTGTCTCCTTTCCATTCAGGTTCAGTGCTCTCGAACCTTCTTAATATTAAGCCTTAGAGCTCTGTTTTTTTTTGAAATATGCGCATCAATTTTGGGAATGAGTCATTTTATAAAGGAAAAACTCTGATTCTTTTCTCTTTGTTTTCATTACTAAATATTTTCTGCATTTAGTCTTCCAGAGAGAGAGGGGAGATCTACGTTTGTCCAATATTGAAATTTGAGATTGTCAGAAATAACATGAGTCCCTGTTCATATTGTCTTGTCCCATAGAGGAAGACCAAGTTTTCAATTTGCTAGATTGGGACAGGATACAAAGCATGGGGGGGAAGGGCTTCCAGCAAGCCTGGCAAGGATGTGCCCAGGACTTTGCCTCTTGGTTTTGTTTCGCCTGTCCCATTCTACTGTGAGATAGAGCTTCCAGAGTTGTTCACAGGGTTGAGATTTGTGGCTCTGAGTTTGAGAGGCAACCCTGTCTGGCCTTCTAAGGAGGCAGGGAGCTACCTGGGAGGCAACAGTGACAGGTCATTTTGCTGCAGTATCAAGCATTTTTTCCTCTCCTTTTGTTGTGGCAGTTCTTCTTCTTAAATGAATAATGGGAGTATGTGCCCAATAAGGCCAGTCACTGCCTGGGTTCTGAAGCCATCTGCTGAGTCCTTTTGCATATTTGAGAGATGGCAGTTCAGAGGTGGTTTTCTCATCCTTCATCCTTTACATGATGTATATAGTGTTTTAAACCAGTGCTTCTCAAGGCTGGGTGCGGTGGCTCAGGCCTGTAACCCAGCACTTTGGGAGGCAAAGGTGGGCGGATCACGAGGTCAAGAGATCGAGACCATCCTGGCCAACATGGTGAAACCCCGTCTCTACTAAAAAAAAAAAAAAAAAATACAAAAATTAGCTGGGCATGCTCACGCGCGCCTGTAGTCCCAGCTACTCGGGAGGCTGAGGCAGGAGAATTGCTTGAACCCGGGAGGCAGAGGTTGCAGTGAACCGAGATCGTGCCTCTGCACTCCAGCCTGGCGCCTGGCAACACAGCAAGACTCTGTCAAAAAAAAAAAAAAAAAAAAAAAAAATCCAGTGCTTCTCAAACTAACATGCATGTGAATCACCTAGGCATCTTGTTACAATGTAGATTCTTGATTCAGCAGGTCTCGGGTGGGGCCCAAGATTCTGCATTTCTAACAGAGTCCTAGGTGATGCCCATGTTGCCAGTCCCTATACCTCTCATTGAGTAGGAAGAAGCTACAGCTCATAAGGTACATTCATCTGTGCTATATCCTTGCACCCTGGAAACTACCTTGTAGGTATTATTGTAATGCTCACTTTTCAATGGGAAACAGATGTAAAGTGACGCAGTTGGCTCAAAGGTTCACAGCAAGTTAACATTAGGACTGGTGCTAGGATAACCTCATTTCTTTCAGTGCAGCCCCCAAGGACTTGTTGGATAGCACTGTACTAGGTGCTATGGGTATTCAGCTGACCAAGGAAGAGGGCACATTCTTCCCCAAACAAGGCTTCCCTGTCCCTTGGTGTAGGATTTCTCTACAACCCTGTGCAGCAATACCACTGCCAGGATCCTGGAGGGGCATGTGGCTGACTCAGAGATGGCCGCTCTGCTGTTACCAGCTCCTGTACAGGAGGCCCCAGCCTGCTATAAGCCTTGGCCCTGCTCTGGCCATACTCAGAAAAATTCTCTGAGTAATCTGATATGGCTGCCATGATGGCTCCCTCCCTGTTCCAGGCCTTCTGCTCTGAATGGGCTGAAAGGGGGTGCAAATGAAAATAGGTCAGAGCTGCATTTCCAGAGGAGGCAGTTATGGAGGGTGCTGACCTCTATGAACTCGCAGAGGCAGAGGCCTCTCCTAAGAGTGAGGCTGGACAGCCTCCTGGAGGCTGTTGGAGCTATGTCCTCTGTTCCTTCTAATGGCCATCCTATCCCTCTGCGCTCTTAGGGCAAGGGGCTGTTTGCCACACAGCTGATCCGGAAGGGGGAGACCATCTTTGTAGAACGGCCCCTGGTGGCTGCACAGTTTCTCTGGAATGCACTTTATCGCTACCGAGGTGAGTACATCTCTCCTACTCCTCATGGCTGCTGGACCCAGTCGCCTTTGTGCATGAAAGTGAGCTGTATGCATCACTACTGGCTGCCATCTCTGGAACTCTGGGTGTTGGGAGGAAATGCTGTCTTCCCTTGAAGGACTGTGCCTGAGAACCATGCCTCTGTCCAGTGTTGGGTGTTTGAGGCTTATTCCTGTGGTGGGAGGCTTTTCTGATGTGCTCCCTGAGGGAGCACAGCAGGACTCAGGCAAGTATGACCTCATGGTATGACGGACATCATGCTGAAGGCCCAGTGGCAAAGTGGAGTCCTCCACCAAATGAAGGCCACAAGAAGGCCTTGTTCAAACAAGGCTAAGTTAGGGGTCAGCACAAGTAGGGGTCAGCACAAATGCCCTTAGCTTTGCTGGCCACATGCTTTTTTCATACTTTTCTTTTTTTTGGGGAGGAGGGTGGCGGAGTTTCGCTCCTGTCGCCCAGGCTGGAGTGCAATGGTGCAATCTTGGCTCATTGCAACCTCTGCCTCCTGGGTTCAAGTGATTCTCCTGCCTTAGCCTCCAGAGTAGCTGGGATTACAGGCACACACAACCATGGCCGGCTAATTTTTGTATTTTTAGTAGAAACGGGATTTCACCGTGTTGGCCAGGCTGGTCTCAAACTTCTGACCTCAGGTGATCCACTCGAAAGTGCTGGAATTACAGGCATTAGCCACCGTGCCCAGCCCACACGTTTCTTAAGCTAGAGACACATAATGAAAGGAGGGTCAGTTGGCCCCAGAGTATGGGAAAAGCCCAGTTTGGGGGTGGTGGGGGTGCCCCACAGAGAGAGTCTGATTAAGAAGCAAGGAGAGTTAGACAATAAGGGCCAGGAGGTTCTTGAGAGGGAGGAGGGGATTATTTACCTTTGGATGCATGTGAAATTCATTCATTCATTCATTTATTCATGTAGTTATTCATTTAGTCACTTCCCAAACTTTTATGGAATACCAAATGGTGCCTGGCACATAGAAGGTACTCCATAGGGCTGTGAAAGGGATAGCTGTGGCCTCTGCTCTCAAGACGTTGTTGTGTCCGGTTCTCACCCTCAGCCTGTGACCACTGCCTACGGGCACTGGAGAAAGCAGAGGAGAATGCCCAGAGGCTGACCGGGAAACCAGGCCAGGTTCTGCCTCACCCAGAGCTGTGCACTGTGCGCAAGGACCTCCACCAGAACTGTCCCCCCACTGCCAGGTGAGTATTCCTGGGGAGTGTACCTGGAAGAGGTTGGTGAGGGAGGCCTTAGCTGGAGTCCTCAGTGGAGAGACAGGAGCAACAACAGACCTGGTCATGGCCTTGAAAACTACAATGTAGTATAAGATATTGAAAAGGCTTGGTTGTTGTTCCAGTTCCATCGTCCCTGCCACAGTTACATTGTCTGGAAAATGGGCTTGGTGGGAACTTACCTTCTTCCTGGGGGACCTGGCAGAGGCTCTCCCCTCTACCTGAAAAGTTCTCTTCCCTTTCTGTGGTTTTGCAAGTCTAGGTGTGCCTTTTACATGCTCCCAGAGAACCTTGTGTTTTCTGTTCTCATAATATATCTGAGCTACTGTTTAGGGCTACTTGTGGAAGGAATGCAGTTAGAGGAGGTGATCCTAGGGCCAGATCCTAGGTCCTGACCTGTGTCCCACCTAACAGGTGATGTACTGCAGTGCAGAATGTCGGGCTGGCAGCCACTGAGCAATACCACCAGGTCCTGTGCCCAGGCCCCTCCCAGGATGACCCCTTACATCCTCTCAATAAGCTGCAGGAGGCATGGAGGTAGGTCTCTTTTCCTGTCTTCCTTGCTTTATCTTTGCCTCCCTGGTTGCCTGCTTGGGCTCATCAGATGTTGTCATCTTTCTTAAGTTACAATTCCCTGGATTTTTCCTCCATTCTTAGGGTTAAACAGAAATCATATCACCTTATCCCCTGCCTTTAATATGGGCTGTCAGTCCTAAGAACACCAGGACTGACATTTAACACTCTCCCAGAAAGAGCCCCATTAAGCCAATTGGAATGCAAAGTCTTGCCTGAGTCCTTGCCTATGACTTTCTCTCTTTGTAATTGACGCAATTGGTAGGAAGCTTTCTCTGTACCAGTCCGACTGGGGTTCCCTGAGCTCAGCTACTAGGGAGAGAATTTCTAGACCAAACTTTTTTTCTCTTCCCCAGGAGTGTTCACTACCCACCTGAGACTGCAAGCATCATGCTGATGGCCAGGATGGTGGCCACAGTGAAGCAGGTGAGCCCACCCAGCCCTCTCAGGGAAGCTGACTTTGGCACCATTCAACCCTTGGTCTCAGTTGTTTCCTCACCTCAAGGCCCTAGCTTGGATGCAAAGTTCTTCCTGGTCTTACCAAAGGAGAGCTCCTTGCTATGTAAAATTTTAGGAATGTGCTAAACAAATCAGGCATGGGGAATTGGGGCTCATTTTGCCTGTAGCCTTTTTTTTTTAAAACTTAAAGACCAGTGTGATAGTATGCCTGTAGTTTCTGATCTAGGAGAAGATGCCTTGTGCAGTAGCAATTCATGCATTTGATTTATAAGCACCACTTTTTCAGGATTATGTCTTATATAAGGTGAGAGAAACCACTCTAACCCCCCCTTTTATTAATATTGTTCCTCAGCCTCTTTCTCCTGTTTTCCAAGTGTTGAATTGGCTAGCTCGGCTCCAGCTGGGGGAGATGGCTGTGGGTGGGCAGCATGGGGGAGGAAACCTCAGGCAGAGGAAGGGCCCCTAGAAGCTCCTGTGTGGTGGTATTTGCCGAGTGGGTGGGAGTGCCAGTAAGAAGGTGGGTGTGTGTGACCCTTAAGTATGTTTGTTCACTGCAGGCCAAGGACAAGGACCGTTGGATCAGGCTCTTCTCCCAGTTCTGTAACAAAACGGCCAATGAAGAGGAGGAAATTGTCCATAAACTTCTGGGGGGACAAATTCAAGGTTATTCTTCTCCCATGGCCTGTCTCCTTTCCTCCTTAAATATCCTAGGATGTCTCTGGCTATCTGTGGGGAGTGTCACATTTGATCACTTCTCATCTACAGGAAGGAGTTAGAACCTGGGCCCAGAAATCAATTCAGAGGACTTACA
The DNA here is from genome assembly GCA_036589455.1 of Ateles fusciceps. NCBI lineage: Eukaryota > Metazoa > Chordata > Mammalia > Primates > Atelidae > Ateles > Ateles fusciceps. Next base: position 41,681,667 of record JAZHEH010003205.1, read on the forward strand.
TTCTTGCCACTGTTTACTTCCTAACCTTATATGAACCTACAGTTGGGAAGTAGGGTGACAACAGAGGAAGGGCACATCGGACGCCCTGCCCTGAAAGTGCTCTCTATACTGGTGTTAGAAGGCAGGACTCGTCATAGGATAGCAGTGGGCAAATCAGGTAGAAAGGAGAGTGGAGGGTTGAAGGGCCACAGAATCAGAGAGCAACGTGGAACTGCCCACGTCCTGAGTGCCCATTCCCAATCAAAGAGTATGGGTCCTCGCTGAGGACAGCGGACTTCCCTGCAGGAGCTGCCTGAGGGTGGAGGCAGGTATGTGAAAGGTTTGCATCTGGGGTGGGCCCTCCTGCACTGAACTTACAGGAAAGGAGTGGGAGAACCCAGCTGGTCTGGAGGCCAGGTCAAGGGAGATTTGACGGTGGTGGTCAGACTGCCTCAGCCTTGCTGGTACAAGTGCTGGAAAATGGGGAGAAATTTCAGGTTCGCCACCCCAGGTTGGAATAGGCCGGCAGACTGCCATAGCTCTTTGGAGGTGGACTCTGTGGCTTCTTTTGCCCCCATGGAAAGCTGCGTCTACAGAGCTGGCCCTTTTTCCTTCCCTCCCCTGATCGTCTGGGCCCTGCCTAGGTGCTAATGGGAAATCCCCAGGGATACAAGTGTCTCCCCTGCTTCCTCTAAACCAGGGCCAACTAGAACTTCTTCGGAGACTCTTCACAGAGGCCCTCTATGAGGAAGAGTCAGCCAGGTGAGTGAGGAGAGGGTGGGACCAGTGGCCTCCTCTGTTACTCCAGTTCTCCAGGAGCAACCAGGTCAGCATCTCCTACTGGGACAGCTGAGCCAAAGCCAACTTGGTCTTCTGGAGTTGGGATGAGCCTGACTCACAGAAGCCTTGCTGAACAGAGACGAATTGGAGAGCCTGACTCACAGAAGGTTTCCTGAACAGAGAGTTGAATTGGAAGACCAGCAAGTGGCTATAACATGAGCACCCATCTCTTTTCCCCCGACAGTGGTTCACTCCAGATGGATTCCGGTCCTCTTTGCTCTTGTTGGGACCAATGGCCAAGGAATCGGGACCAGGTTAGAATGTTCCAGAGCTATTGAACTTCCTCTCAGGGGTGGGAAATGGATTGAGGAAGGTAGCCACAGTTGCTTTCAAGGCTGGGATGGGGTAGGGTGGGGACTCTGGGCAGAGTATGGAACTGGACACAGTGGTGGGAGTCAGAAAGAATGAGGCATTGGAATCTGTTTTAGGGAAGCTCTGTGTGTTGGGAAGATGGGCCCCACCCTGGAGAATGAAATAGGGTAGGGGTGGGAGACAGTTCTTCCTGGGCTTAACTTACATGGAGGTAGAGAGCCCTGTGACCTGGGCTTCCACCTCCCCAACCATGAGCTGCCTGGGACCTCCAGCTCCCTGAGCCAGTGGGTCCATGCCTGTGACGCTCTGGAGCTGAAGCCTCAGGACCGTGAGCAGCTGGACGCCTTCATTGACCAGCTATACAAGGACATCGAGGCAGGTTGGTGAGATAGGGCCTTGGCCTTACCCAACCCTGGAGACCCCCCAGTCAGATGGTGGACACACAGTTTTCCCCAGGGTGCTCTGAATTAATGGTGGGGGAAGCTAATCCCTTTGTGCCTATGGGGAGCTTCAGATCTGTCCACAGGGCACACAGGTGAGAAACGGCCCCAAGATTTATCCAGAGGCTTGATGCTGGGAGGAGGGGGGAGTGCTGGACAAATAGGGTGTCTTGTAGACAGAAAAGTAAGGCTTGTGTCTCGGAGGGCAAGTTTAGGTAAAATGGTAGGGCCTGGTGCATTAGTGTGGTGGGGGTGGCAGGACAGTGGAGTCAGTGCCTGTCCTTGTAAGCTTTGTTTCCTTTTCCTGCCTGTAAAATGGATAGAATAATGTCTGTGTTACTGTCTTACAGCAACTGGAGAGTTTCTTAACTGTGAAGGATCTGGCCTCTTTGTGCTTCAGAGCTGCTGTGAGTCATGGCACCGAGGAGGGATGGTCCCCGGCGTTTCTGCCTTTACCAGGTGGCCTTGCAGCCACAGTTTATCTTTCACAGTTGGCGCTTTCTAGGCTGCTAGGGTTGAGTCTGGGAGCCCCATTAGGTCTGAGCGCCCACAGAAATTCCCCTGGGCCTTTTTGTTCTATCATTATTTCATTTGTTCATCCAACTGTTTGTGCTATAATATATGCTTACATATAAAACCTTATGATAGGCCAGGCCCTGTATTAAGGCAGGCATAGAGCTCTGATTCTTGTAAAGGGAAGCATGGGCTTTGTACCATCATGACGGCCCTGTGAGATTTGGGAGTACTGGGAGACCCTTCGGTTCCTGGGAAGAGACAGCCCAGGATAGAGGGCGAGTCACATCAACACCTGATGAGGAGGGGCAGAGCCAGCTCAGACAACTGCCTTTTCCAGACCTCAGCCTCCCGCCCCTAGTTTCCTCACTGTGAACTCCTCCTCCCAGGCTCCAGGGCCACTCTACCCTCCCAAACTGGATTCTCAGAGGGCCTGTGTCAGCTGTTACTAGATGTCCAGTAGCAGGCAGAACTGAGTTAAGTGGTCTGGTGGGCGTCCCTTCAGAGCCCTGTCCCTCCCTTTGTGAGACAGTGGGAACATGACTGAGAATGAAGTTGGCCAGTCACAGCGCGTTGGAGTGGGAGTGCTGTGGAGTTCATTCGGTGTGTGCTTTTTGGTCTTTAGGAAAGAACACGGGATGCAGAGTCAGGAAACTTGGGTTCCAAAACCTGCTCAGCCTTGGCAGGGATGAAAGAGCAAGAAAGGACCTAGTGCTCTGCAGAGTTGAGGCTACTATGTTTTTTAGTAAATAATCCTCATTACCTGCCTCTTGTAATCCAGGCAATCACAGTTGTGTGCCCAATGCAGAGACCTCCTTTCCAGAAAACAACTTCCTTTTGCATGTCACCGCTCTGGAGGATATTAAGCCAGGAGAGGTGAGGGGGAGCCAGGAACCGTGGGGATGGGTGGGTAGTGGGCCTTGGAAGTTCTCTTTAGGGATTGGGAGCAGCAGTGGCCAGAGCACCTTGAAGTTCAGGCTGTTGGGTGAAATCTGCACATACCCTGGGGTCTGAGTCTTTCAGCTTATGGTTATGTGCTAACCCTTCCTCACTTTTTCAAAATATGACTCCAGAAAGCCTCAAAACAGTGTTTGAGGGACACCTGTGTGCTAAGATTCTTGTCCCTAGCTATCTTTTGGTCAAATGCAGATCTGTAGTTTCTAAGAAAGCAGGAAATAGCTCTTTGTGGGTTTAGGGTCTTGTCTGTTAGCACAGGCACAGTGCCTGGTTGAATCTTCTTACAGGGCAAGTAGCGTCATACCAGCATCTCTGATCCCAGCACAGACCTTGGCCATTGACTGGCTTTCACGGTGGCCTGAGGCTAATCACAGTCTCCTCTGTCTCAGACACAGGCTGTTGGAGCCCTACAGTGGCCTGCCTACTGAAGGCACTGGGAACTGGATGAGGGCAGCCTACTGCTCCTTCACTAAAGGGCAGCGCAAGCCTGGCTCCTAGAGATAGGGCAGTGGTTGGAGATAGGGTAGGATTTGGGGAGGCCCTTATGCCATTTAAAAGAGCACAGACCATCAGACTGCACCTCTCTGCCCTACAGGAAATTTGTATCAGCTACTTGGACTGCTGTCAACGGGAGCGTAGCCGCCACAGCCGCCACAAGATCCTCAGGTGCCAGCTGGGGACATGGTTGGGCAGCTGGGCTCTGGGGTCCTCTATCCCAGTAGTTGCCTGACTTTTCCCTCTCACCATTCCCTCACTGCTGCAGGGAGAACTATCTATTTGTCTGTTCCTGTCCCAAATGCCTGGCCGAGGCTGATGAACCCAATGTGACCTCAGAAGAGGAAGAGGAAGAGGAGGAGGAGGAAGGAGAGCCAGAAGATGCAGAGCTGGGGGATGAGATGACTGATGTGTGATGCTGCCCTGCCTGGAAAGGGCCCTGCCCTAGACCCTGCTGGAAAAGGGGGCTCTCCCCCCAGAGAAGGGGCTCAGAGGGAACTCCCCCACTCCCATTGCCTGCTTTCCCCCCATTCCAGCCCTCTCTGCCAGAGGGTAGGACAAAGGCTGGACTCCCAGCCCCCAACCCCCACCAGACCTCATGCCCTGGACACTGCTGCTGAGTTGGCTCAGACTCTGCACTGTCACTGAGCCTTTCACAACTGGCTTCCCTGTGAGGTTCCTCCGCTCTAGGGTTTGAGGGGCTGGAATCAGGGCCAGGGCCTAACGGCGTTTCTTCCCCTTGGCCCCATGGCCCATACTTGGCTTTTCTCCTCTCAATTTGCTGTTGATTTCTTTTGAGGGGGGTAAATCTGAGAACAGACTGAGTTCATTGAAGCAGAGAGGGGAGGTGGTGAGGCGCCCTCACCTTCCTCACCTCCCCACTGTCACAGCTGTGGCTGCTAAGGCAACTGCTTGACCACTGGCTCAGCGGGGGAGAGGCAGGCAGGAGGATCTGGGCTTCTGAGCCCCTTCCCTGAGGCTGTCTGCTGGGAATGTTCGATCAGGGGGAGTATTCCCCCACACACATAACCCCATTTGGACATCTGGGGAAGTGGAGATTAACCTCTTCCCCAGATTCCAGAATCTTTGTACTTCGTGCCTTGCCTCTCAGGCCTTGGCACAGTGGCTGGCCCTATGGAGTATGGAAAAGGCCTCTGCCTTCCTCAGGAGGGACACGAGGGGAATCATCACTCTTTCTCACAGCTTCTTCCCAGTGTGCACTCAGCAGCATGGCTGAGACCTGGGGCTTAACAGGCCTGTGCTCCTTAAATTAGGATGTTCTGGCATTCCTGGGGCCAGTTAAAATGGATCAGTGAGGGGCTCTCCTGGCCTCAATCTCTGTCTTTAGGATCTCCGCAGAGGAACACTTAAGTCTTCAAGAAACCTCAAGGAGCTGGGCTAGATACTTAGAGAGTAGCTCTGTCTTATCCCCCTCCTACCCCCAGATCAGCACCACCCCTCTCACTCTTGGATGCTATGGGAATTACAAACCATCACTCCCAATGCCTCCCTTTCCTGGAGGAGCCTGCCACATCCCCCTGCTGAGGGATCCCAGAGAGGACAGGTGCCCACCCCACAGGCCCTTCCCTGGACCATGGAGCCAGGTGGAACCTGCCTGTCTCCTTACCCACTGGGTTCTTACTCCTTCACAATGGCCAGCACTCCTCTTCCACCACCCCCTGCCCACTGTTCTCAATAAAATGTGAGTGGTAATAGGCCTCTGCAGGAATCCTTTGTGGCAAGTGGCTGGGCAGGCTGCCCCGGTCATGCAGTCACAGGTGAGTACAAAGGGGTACTAATTAGACCAGGCAATGGTAGGAGGTGGGAGCTCCAGGCTCACCAGCTTGGGCTCACCTCTGTCCTTATTTACACTCTGCTAGGCATATGTTCTAATGCCTAAGAGCAAGGGTCTTCTGAGGTCCAGTTTGGCTTTTTTATTTATTTATTTTTTTGAGACACAGCCTCACTTTGTCACCCAGGCTGGTGTGCAGTGGTGCAATCATAGTCACTACAGCCTTGAACTCCTGGGCCCAAGCGATCCTCCCACCTCAGCCTCCTGAGTAGCTGGGACTATAGGCTTGCCACCACATTCGGCTAATTTTTAATTTTTTTGTTGAGATGGGGTCTTGCTATGTTGTTGCTGAGGCTGGTCTTGAACTCCTAGCCTCAAATGATCCTCCCACCTCCGCCTCCCAAAGTGCTGGGATTACAGGCATGGGCCACTGTGCCTGTCCCTGAGGTCCTGTTTGGATTCTCAGTTCCAGGCTATAAGATGATGAGTCTTCTGAGGGGCTGAACTCTGGCTTCCCAGGGCTTCCTCGGCTCTCAGCAGGAAGCTGTGCTAGGATCTAAGACTAGTAGTCCGAGCGCTGGTCCAAAATGACCTGGGCCAGTCACTGTCCTCTGTGGGCCTATTTCCTTTTCTTAGAATGACTGTATGGGATCAGATGAGTGATTCGAGGTCCTGCCCACCCCTATGTGCTCTTATTCTAGGACACAGTTGCAACCCTGATGAGAAGCTTTATTGCTAAAAAGTCAGTGAGGGTTTATTGAGTCCCCAAACACCAGCTCTTTAAACCACTCCAACAACTGCTGTGAAGGTCACTATGCAGAGACCCTGGGTAGGGGAGGCTGGAGCCAGGTGGAGATGTGACAGGTTACAGATGGCTCTCAGGCCACCTACCTTCAGCTCCTTTTGTTTCAGACTCTAGCCAGAAGCCCTGGGGCCTGTCTCTTGCCTCCTCTTGTAGCATGAGACACCCTTGGGGGCCCTGGGGAAGGGAAGGCCAGTAGTATGGCTCCCCCTCTTCAGCCTAGCAACGCCTAAACTCTTTTCCTCTACCTGGCTCCATGTGTCCCCAGATGCTATCCCCAAATTCCAAATAGCAAAAATTCCTGGGTTTTCCCTTCCCAGCTCAGAGTCACTTATGGCTGGAATGTGGGACAAACTCTTCTACCAGAAGGTCCAGGGCGGTTGCAGCAGCTCAAAGGTGGGGGATGCTGGTGACATTGACTGGGATGGAAATGATGGCCCATGGCAGCCCATGCTGTTCCAGGGAGCGGCGGATCATGTAGCTGGGAGGGCATGAAGAGAGGTGGTGATGGTCACTTTCTTGGTATCCCATCATGCCCCACTGTCCCCATCAATCTGGGAGTTCCAAAGCCCAAGAACTTTTTTTGCCCTCTAAATGAAGCACCCTAAGTTGAGGCCTGCAAGAAGGGGCTGGCAGTTACCCCTGACCTCCCCAAGTCATGGCACCCAGCTGGTGCTGATAAAGCCAGAGGCAAGGAGCCCTCACCCATCTCGGCCGAGCAGGAAGAGGGCGGGGATGTCAGCTGTGCGCTGGGTACTGTCCTGGATCATCTCCACGTAGAAGCTGTCATTGTCAACCGCGTTGTCAGAGATGATCACTGCCCGCCCGCCATGCTCCTGGACCACTCGAGTCTTGGAGAGGAAGGAGCAGCCCCTGGAAGAAGTGGTGATGAGACCAAAGGAAAGACAGGTCCTAGCTCCCACTTCCCCCAGATCATCACCCTGGGAGTACAGAAGACAGACTATGAAGAATTTGTTTTAAAGGCTCAAGTAAATAGCTAAAAGCATGGATAATTTAAATACATTTATTTTTCTTTTCTTTTTTTTCTTGAGACAGGGTTTTGCTCTGTTGCCCATCCTGGAGTGCAGTGACGTGATCTCAGCTCACTGCAGACTCAATGTGGGCTCAAGTAATCCTCCTACCTTAGCCTCCTGAGAATCTGGGACCACAGGCACGTGCCACCATGTCCAGCTAAGTTTTGTATTTTTTGTACAGACAGGGTTTTGCCATGTTGCCCAGGCTAGACATTTCTAAAAGCCCTTTAAAAAGATGAAATTTTCAAAAACAGCTGTTTCAAAGCACTACCACCAATAATGATCTCAGAATCTGCCCTATGCCTGCCCACCCCCCGTGTCTGTGCCTGCCCACTCCTTACCCCCTCTCTACCAGAGCGATCTGGTCCTGGATGAAGAAACCATTGCTGAGTTCCCCACAGGCCTCTGGAGGTTCAGCAGGGACAAGGTGAATCTGCTCATACCTTGTGTGCTGAAAAACATTTAACATTTGCAGAGGTGAGAGTGTAATGAGACACACCTGCTTTAGGACTAGGCTGACAATCCCATCTTACTGGCACCTTATAAAGTGTGAAGGAAACGTGGGAGTGATTTCTGTGTTGCCAGACAGCTAAACATTTTTACTTAATTCTCCCAAAGGCCTATCTGGTTGTCTTACCCCACCCTACCCTTCCATGAGATAGGCAGGGGAGTTGGTTGTAGATCCAGAGAGGGGGAAGTGACTTGCCTTAAGTCACACCTTAAGAGGTAGAGCTGGCAGAAGAAGCTGGTGCTCTTGGCTTTTCATTTAATGTACCCTAAAAAGACAGCTTGACACTCCATGGTGCCCAGGTCTATAATATACTCAGGGGAGTAGCTGGAAGAGCTTCCTTTCTGCACCGCAGCTCTCGGAGGGCAGAGCTGATTTTGCTCCATTCCCTGTCCCAGCACTCAGGTGGGATGAGAGGGTCACTGCAGCTCAGTGAGGGGAGAGGGAGGTTGAGGATCAGAGATCAGGGGTCTCCCTTAACTTACAAAGATACCACCGAAGTCCTTGGCTGGTGTGGCTGTGAAGATGTATCGAATGTCCCCAGGACTCAGCACTTGAAAGTACAAATAATCATGGATACGGAAGCCTGAAAGGTAAAGAGTACAGGTAAGAAGTCTCCCAGAAAAAAGCTGGTTCAGGTTCAGATCACAGACCCTGTGTCTTCAGCTGGGCTGACTATAGTGTGGGCTCAAGGTCCTGGCTTAAGCCAAATGGGTCCCCTAGTGGTGGGGTGGAGGGATAGATGGCCTCTGCCCTGGGGAGGATAGAGTTGATGCAGATTAGTAACCCCAGAGGTTTATATCAGCTGCTGCTGCTTACACAGTGAGCCAGGAAACTGAGTGCTCCAGGGTTAATTTATTTTTGCTCTGAAGACCTGGGAGTTTCAGGGTAGAGATGTAGTAGCCTGGGTACAAAACAATTCTCACTAAAATTTAAAAGTTGACTTTCTGGGTCCACTGCCATCCCCTTAGTCTAGTCCATATCAACTTTTGTCCTGACAGCTCAGCTTCTTACCTGGCCTCTCTGCCTACATTCTTGCTCCCTGAGGTTCATTCCCCAAACAACAACCGGAAATCAAAAACATCTTAGCAATTATGAGCATATCACCATGTCCAGAGTTTCAATACCTTTCAATAACTGCCCTTTGCATTTAAAATTTAAACTCTTTTTAAACTGTGGCCAACAAGACCCTGTCTACTCTGGCCCTGGCCACTCTTGCAACCTCATCTTCTCCATCCTATGTTCAAGCTGCACTGGCCTTTCAGTTTCTTCACTTCTCTCAGTCTTTCTGCAAGTTGTCCCCTGAGCCTGGAAGGCCCCCTACTCCCACCCCACCCTATTTCCACCCTTTTACCTGACTCATTCCTAGTCATCCTTGAGGTCATAGCTTAAATATCACTTCTTCAGAGAAAGCTTCTGCCTCATGATTGCCCTCCCATATCCATTCAAATGTACTTTTTAAGAAATGAGGACTTTCAACATAATTTGTAATTATACAGCCTTCATAATTTTTCTTTTCTTCTCCGTCTCTCTCTCTCTCTTTTTTTTTTTTTTTTTTGAGACAGTGTCTCATTTTATCACCCAGTCTGGAGTGCAGTGGTGCGATCTCGCCTCACTGCAACTTCTGTCTCCCAGGCTCAAGAGATTCTCATGTCTCAGCCTCCTGAGTAGCTGAGACTACAGATGTGTGCCACCATGCCCGGCTAATTTTTGTATTTTTTTTTTTTTCTTGAGACAGAGTCTTGCTCTGTTGCCAGATGCCAGGCTGGAGTGCAGTGGTGAGATCTTGGCTCACTGCAACCTCTGCCTCCCAGATTTAGGCAATTCTCCTGCCTCAGCCTACTGAAGTAGCTGGGACTACAGGCACGCACCACCACACCCAGCTAATTTTTGTATTTTAGTAGGGAAGGGGTTTCACCATGTTGGCCAGGATGGTCTCTATCTCTTGACCTCGTGATATGCCCGCCTCAGCCTCCCAAAGTGCTGGGATTACAGGCGTGAGCCACTGTGCCTGGCCAATTTTTTGTATTTTTTAGTAGAGACGGGGTTTTGCCATATTACCCAGGCTGATTTTTTTTTTCTTTCATTTTTTAAATAGGAATGGGGTCTTGCTTTGTTGCCAGGGCTCAAGTGATCCTCTCACCTTGCCCTGGGATTACAGGCCTGAGCCACTGCACCTGCCCTGGATTCATCATTTTAAATATCTGTCTCTTCCACTTTGTAACTTCATTCAATGCAGAATCCCCAGTGCCTCGCATAGTGGCCACAATATAGGGGTAGCCCTGTAAATTTTGCTGAATGAATAAATGAACAACAACTATATCCAGCTCCACGGCACCGAAGAAGAGAATTTCCAGACAACTAGATTTTTCTGGGGCATGGGAACTTCTTCTCAGCACCAAAGTTTAATGTTGTAACCGGACTTGAGTCCTGGTTTCCTTAGCCCAGAGAGATTGCAGAATGTTGAAGGATGAAAACTGCTGCCACAAGTCCATTGGTCAATAGACAAACTACCAAGTCACTACTGTGATCAAGGCTGGGATTGATTATGGCTTTAGCTGTCCTTGTTTACTGCCCAAATCACAGGCATCAGGTAGAGCTCCCCCTGGCGTGGCACTGAGCTATACAGTCCTGGGAGTGGGGACTCCCCATCAGATACAAATACACCCCCCAGAAAGCCTTCCTGGACTAGCGTCAAACTCACTCCCTCCTCCCCTAACCCTTGCTTGCCTTTGCATGTGCTAATCTGTGTAAGTTGTGGGTATATATATGTGCTTAAGTGTATGCGTAATTTATACATTTATGTGCTTGTGTAGGTGTAAACGGGTTGTGTGTAGGTGTAAACGGGTTGTGCGTGTGTGCCCACGTGTAGGAATGTATGCTCCTGTATCTGTGAATGCTCACATACATATCTCCAGCCTGTAGTATCTTTCTTTAGCTGTCCCCTCCGGATGGCACCCTAAGTCACCTGGGTCGGCGCTAGTGGGCGGGGGTGGGGGGGGGGACGAGTGGGGGAGACCTGCGTTGTCGTGGGAAGCTGAGGACTCAGAGCTTCAGCCTCAGGCTGCGCCCCCCTTACGTCCCTGGACAACCACCCACTTACTCCGGCCGCCCGTTTCCAGACCTGCCCTGCTCTGAACTCGCAGGGTCCTCAAGGTGACCCGTGGCCCCCAGCCCGAGACGCGCGCAAGCTGAACGGGCAGCCCCGCCCCGGAGTGCAGCCCCACCCGTTACTGCTCACCATGGGCCGCGACGCACGCAGGGAGCCAGAGCACGAGACAACACCATCCGGCGGCGCCGGGGACCATCTCCAGGGCCCGGCCCCGCGCCGCGTTTCCTCCCGCCGCCCAGCCGCGCGTAGCTCGCCGGACTTTAGCCTGACAGCTGCTCCGGTCTCCCGCCCACATACCCGCTCTCGCCGCTGGTTGGACAACGGGAACGAGGCTCACGGCTGATTGGCTCTGACGCCTGCTCGTGTAGCCACACTCTCCGCCTCTGCGCCTTAGCCTACTTCCTATTGGTCGAGAGAAGTGGAGCCGGGGGCTGATTGGCTTAAACTCTTAACAGCTACAGCCGGCCCTTGCCTCAGCCCCGCCCCAGCATTTCTCAGTTTGGATTTGACTCTCCAGGTCCTCGCGGGGGTTGGGCGGGCCGGGGTGGACCGGCACTAGAGGTGTGCCCGCAGCCGGACTCGCTTCAACTGTCGATAGTCGTGGCCATTAGCGCTTGCGATCTCGGCTCTGCCCACTCCAAGGCCGTCTTGCTTAACGATTATCCTTCTCCCAGCTGCGCTTCCCTCCTCCCCCAAGCCTTCACAGGAAGGCATCATCTTGCGCCAGGGGGTACTCCGCCCAGTGCCACCAACGCTTCCGTGCTCACCATGGATAGGCGCTGGGGCCGCGGCCTGGCGTACGCTATCCGCGAGGAGCCTCTGGCAGGTGCAAAGCCAGAAAACGGGCGTTGGGGACAGCTTCCCACGCTCGCCCCGTTGCTACTGACTGTGTAATTGTTACACTGGACAGCTTGACCTCTCAGCCTCTGTTCTCGCATGAGTAAAATGGCCTTAATAATAGGACCAACGCAATCGGGGTGTTTGGATTAAATGAGATCGCTCAATTAAAGTGCTTTGGCACCAGCTTGTCCCACACTTGGCGTTCGATACACTTTTGCCTTTATTGCATTACTTGGTCTGGCGTCCGGGTTTGGAGGAGGGTGGAATTAAGGTTAGTATGTGATGCGAGACGAGCAAAGGCCCTCTGTCCTCAAAGACAAAAACACGACTGAAATGCGGCTACCCCTCTTTAATGAACGCGTATCACCACAGCACCTCCGAAGCCCGGCCTCAGGCTCGTCTAGCCGCACCGACTCGGTGGTAGCAAACCATAGAGTGGCGGAAGTGGTCCGTTCTCTTCCTCTCCCGGCCCAAGCTTCTGGGTATTTCTATTGCGCGGAGCATTGTGGGTTGCTCGGCGGCCGGGTCTCAGAGAACAGGAGAGAGTGGCGGGCCGCTGAATAAGCTTCCAAAATGATGGTGAGTGGCGTCTTGCGCATCCGTCGCCATCCACTGCCATCTGGTCGGTGGCTGGCGCTGCTTGGCGGGGGCCTACTGTGTAGGACGTTCTTTTGCTTGCCGCCTCTGTCCTCACCCAGATCCCCAGCTTAATGGGCGACTCTGGCTCGCCGCGGCCTGGCTTGGCCGGACCACGGCTCTGGAGCCGTTGGCGAGGGCTGCTTGGGGCTTTAGGGTAGTCTCTGGGCGGGCCAGTTGGGGACTACAAGTCCCAGCGTGCTTCTGGCTTACGAACCCACGTCGGGGACCCCTTTTGAGCCCCGCATGACCGGGACTTGCGTGAAACGAGTGCAGGTCGGGCGTGCTTACGCGGTCGGCAGGCCGACTTGAAAGCCCGAGTTGCCTTGAGATTTGCGAGCCTTGAAGACGTGTGTTTCCTAGAACCGGCAGCGGCACACTGGGGACCTCATTGTACCCGCCCAGGGACTCACTCTGGTCACTTGCAGGGAAGCAGACACCTCTCCTAGTGCTTTTAATTCATTCACTCGCTCAGTCATTAAATAAACGCGTCTTTAGTGCCTACTGAATGTACCAGGCCCTAATGGTTGCCGGGGGTGTACCTCTCAGCCAGGAGACGGGGAAGGGCAGATGGGGGACACTGTATCGGAGGTGGGAAGACCCAGACTCGGACTCCGGTGACATTAGAAAGGCTTTTCTAGTTGTCTACCTAACTCTGGGTCTCGTTTTCTTAAAATTTGGGGCGAGAGAGTTGCTATGAGTCTTGGAGCCACCTAAAGTGCTCCCTGTAGCCGTCTCTGGAGCTTCAGATATTTTCTGTGGGTCCCAAGCCTCCATGGTATCTCCTGGGTTGTTATTGAGCAGAATCAGCTTCCGAGGAGCTGTTTGATGGCAAAACCTTGACTGAGATACTGCTTTCTGTGCACTTGGCAGTTCACTTACTCATTTTGACCTATCCGACCCAATCTTCTTTTCCTTATTCCTGCAGCTTTTCCCTGTCCTGTTAGGGAGGCTGACTGACACTTTTTAGGTGTTATACCAAATGCCCTGTGAATTCCGCTTGTACCCAAGGTGGAAGGAAATTGGCATTTAACTGTACTTCCTCTCCCCTTTGTGTCTCTAGCATTGCTCGTTCTCGAAGTCGTCTTCATTTTCTGTGCAGAGGCAGCATAGTATAGCAGGTGAGAGTAAGGGCTCTGGAGCTACACTGAATGCCTAGGTTGTAAGTTAGCTCTGCCACTTAGTCGCTGTGTGACTTTGAGCATGTTATTTAATTTCTGATTCTCAGTCTGTCGGTGTGCCTAGCAGATAGTAAGCACTCGGCAAATGTTAGCTCTTAGTCAGCAAGGTGGTGGTTTGTTTCCTTTCATCTCTGTAATGAGTCCATCCTGCTGCCAAGGCTTCCATAAGAGCTTTGGTTGACATTCACACAGCTGGGTATCAGAACCGCCATTCTCTGTGCCGTGATAAAACTTACCAAGGGGCTCTGTATTACCTCGCTTGACTTTTCCCTGAACTGACCCCCTCCTCTGTCAGATTGACTGTTTCCCTGCTGTATTGACTCTTTGTATCTCCTCCCCATTTTTGGAATGTGAAACTTCTATCTCCAAGAGTCTTCCTCTCTTCATTGTCCCCTAATGTCCTGTGATTGAAAGAGAGGTGAAAAGGTCCCTGAAACCTCAGTCCTGTGACGTTGGCATAACTTGTATAAAATGTATGTCCTTGCCTTTGTGGTGTTCAGCGCTGTGTGCCTCTGCATATACACTCTTGTTCTTGTTTTGTAAACCATTAAGCTTAATAATGCTTAGTGAAAGTTTTAAAGTAGGATGAAGAGGAAGATCATTAAGATGAAATTCCTAAACCTTCCGTGATACCTGTGGCAGATTACTGGAGTCTGCTTTTGGTTCTTTTTTCTTTCTTTTTTTTTTTTCCTCCTGCAAGACAGAGTCTTGCTCTGTCGCCCAGGCTTGAGTGCAGTGGCATGATCTCTGCTCCCTGCAACCTGTGCCTCCCGGGTTCAAGCGATTCTCCTGCCTCAGCCTCCCGAGTAGCTGGGATTACAGGTGTGCACTTGCACGCCTGGCTAATTTTTGTGTTTTTAGCAGGGACGGAGTTTCACCATGTTGGCCAGGCTGGTCTCCAACACCTGACCTTGTGATTCATCCACCTTGGCCTACCAAAGTGCTGCGATTACAGGTGTGAGTCACCACGCCTGGACTTGTTTCTTATTTGTTAGAGGAATAATAAAAAGAGTGAGTGAAAGTAACTAAGGGACAGAAGCTGGACTTTCCATACAGTGCCTGCTGCTGGGGAACTGTTAGAAGAGAACGTATCCTGCTTGCCTTGGCTTGACTCAGTCCAGCTTTGCCACTTTTTCCACGCCACAGACACTTTCCTTTACCCAGCCTGCCATTTCTGCAGGGCCTACAAAGCATAGAGAACCTGGGCAATCTGTGGTCAGCTGCTTCCAAGCTCTTCTTGCTTTGTACTTAAGAACTCTGAGTAAATTTAGTATTACTGTACTGCTAGTGCTTTTCCCCCAAAAGTCAAGAAGCCAGTGCTGTCAAGCACTTTCAAGTAGCAGTTGGATTTTCAGCCCCAAAAGCTGCTGAATATTGCTTCATGTGTGGCCAAATCTTGACACTCTTCAAATTAAGGTTATTGTGGTCCTTGTCTTTGGAAAGCTTATACTTAAGATGGATGGTAATACAAAAGTTGTGAGCAAGGAGAAGTGAAGAGAAAGTTATAGGATTCCCCTGTTCGGATGTCCCTGTTTATTGCTGTAGAGAAAACTTCTTGGAAGAATTCGGCTCTGAGGAATTGCTGGCCTGGTGGTAAGAAAGTGGTTTTGGTGTAAGATGGCAGAGTGGCTGTTTTAAATGCGGGTACACTTTGCTGGTTGAAGTGAGAAGTGTACAAAAGCATTGGATAAGTTAACCTGTTAAGGACGTGGAAGAACCTGTCGAAGGTGATAGGAAGTGGTTAAGACTCACGCTGGTTTTTGATTTAAAGTGTATAAGACTCCATCCGTGGCAGGGGTGGACCAGAGAGGACTTGGGGCTGCCATAAGGAATGATTTAGCAGGACTGGGAGATGGTGGGGCCTTTCAGGACACACATCTTTCCCCTTGCAGAAGGCGCCAGGGACTTGGCTAGCTGAAGGACCAGAAAGAATGCTGGGAGTATAGAGAAGCCATTTCTTGCTACCAGACCTGGTACACTCCAGCAAAAGGAAGGAATTTTTCCTTCAGTTGATGCCTGACCCCAAATGTAGGGGTTTACATGACAAGCATTCTTTTTTTCTTTTTGAAGACAGAGTCTCACTCTGTCACCAGGCACCAGGCTGGAGTGCAGTGGTGCGATCTCAGCTCACTGCAACCTCCACCTCCCGGATTGAAGCAATTCTCCTGCCTCAGCCTCCTGAGTAGCTGGAACTACAGGCGCGCACCACCACGCCCAGCTAATTTTTTGTACTTTTTAGTAGAGACGGGGTTTCACCGTGTTGGCCTGGATGGTTTCAATCTCTTGACCTCGTGATCCGCCTGCCTCGGCGTCCCAAAGTGCTGGGATTACAGGCGTGAGCCACTGCGCCTGGCCAAGGACAAGCATTCTTTTTAAATTAAAAGATAAAATGAGTAATGTATGATTATTTGACAAGCATTTTAAAAAATTTAATGAGGGCCCGGCATGGTGCCTCATGCCTGTAATCTTAGAGCTTTAGGAGTCTGAGGCAGGAGGATTGTTTGAGGCCAGACCAGCCTGGGCAACATGGTGAGACCCCCATCTCTACAAAAATTTAAAAAAATAGCCATGTGTGGTATCACATGCCTTGGGGCCCAGCTGCTCAGGAGGCTTGAGCTTATTGGAAGCTATGATCTCACCACTGCACTCCAGTGTGGGTGGTAGAGCAAGACCCTGTCTCTGAGAAATATAAAAATATATAATGATTAATTTGCAGTAGCTTTGAAGGTCTCTATAAACAAACAAACAAAATATATGTATACGTATATATAATGAATAATAAATTTCCCCCACTCTCTTATTCCATAGAGTTTATTGGGTATCTTTCATTTTCTTTTTGTAGAGACAGGGTGTTACCATGTTCCCCAGGCTGGTCTTGAACTCCATGAGCTGCAGTGATTCTCTTTTTTTTCTGCAGCGGTTTTTGTTCTTATGTGAATCACAGTAAGCCATTCCTCTGCTGAAAGCTTCCCAGGGCTCCTTTGTAGGAATGAAATCTGAACTCCTCACCAAGTGTGTCTACAAGTGTGTATGTGATCTGGTTCCGGCCTGCCTCTTCAGCTTTATTCCAGTCTTCCTCTTGCTTTCCACCCTCCAGCTGCACTGGCTAAAAGAGTTGAGCTTTTTAAGGAATTGACCAGCTAATAAGGAGTCAGTCCCATGGGTGGTTAGACTCTGTCTTTGGCAGGAATTCCTCACTCCTCATTGTTAGACTGGGACAGCCCTGTGCTTTCCCATGCCTTCCTTGCCCAGACATTTCATGTACCTCTAAGGATTAGGCAATAGCTTTCAAACTTTTTATTGCTTTCCACAGTAAGAAATAAATTTTTATAGTCTAGCAACAAATTTAATAGCACAATAAAAGTTTTGAAATAGTATTTATCCTTACTACATTCTATGTCACACGCAAAATTAGAAACACTTGAGAAGACTGGATATAGTTAGTGGACTCATCTCTGAAGGCTCAGATTTGAATGCAGAAAGTACTCTGATTTGCTAAACTGAGAAATTACTCTCTGTGCTAATAGTGGTCACTGGAGCAAAGATATCTGACCAGGCCCTTTAAAACAAGCAAGTATCCCTGTTTCTCAGATTTTCTAAAACAGATCTGCTAATGAAGCCCTTACAGGGATAGGGAATGTTCTCAGACCAATGCAGTATAGAAAGAGAAAAACTTCTTTGGGGGTGTCTGATTGGAAAGTAGTCACACAGAAGCTTTATTGAGCTAGCATGAGAGATGGAAATGTTGTTGTATGAATTAGATTTGCTATCATTTTTCAAAACAAGGCGAAGGTGCTATTTCTTTCTCTGCCTATTTTCCTACACTCCAGCTGAACATCACTGACTGCCTAGGCATCCCCAGGACAACACCTCAAGCTCTTGGCATCTTGCATTTTGCATCAGTGCCCCATCTGCTTCTCTAAGATTGAGCTATAACACAGACAAGTGGATGTTTTGCTGTGGGATGAACACTTAGCAGGGTCTGCCTCTTCCTCCTGAATTGTGTCCTAATTCCTCAGCACAGGGGGTAAGGTCAGAAGTTGAAAAGGCCATGGTCATTTAGCTGGGCATTAGAGAACTCATGATTTGTTCTTTTAGACTAGGGCAATGCTTCTCAAACTATTTTCCTGTCTAGCGTACCTGCAGTGTATGCTAAATTTGATAGTGTCTCTGGAGGTAGAGGCTGGTTGGGGGAGTGCATGTGGTAGACAGTTGGGGGAATGTGGTTTAAAAAGACCTCTAGATAATTCTGTTAAGGGAGAGATGGGAGAATTTTCCTCTTCCCCCTGCCAGTCTCGTTGTAATAGATGAGTATTAAAAGCAGTTAATTTCTCTTTCTTTTCTAGCCCACACCAGTTATCCTGTTGAAAGAGGGAACTGATAGCTCCCAAGGCATCCCCCAGCTTGTGAGTAACATCAGTGCCTGCCAGGTGATTGCTGAGGCTGTAAGAACCACCTTGGGTCCTCGTGGCATGGACAAGCTTATTGTGGATGGCAGAGGTAAGTCTACAGAGTTCCTCAGGCTTATGTGCAGGAGAGGAGGCTCCTGCGGGGTATTTGGGACTAGTATAGCTTGGCATCAGAAATCCCACTGCTTTTAAGATCATTGAAAGATGACTCACTCTGAAGCAGTTCCATTTCTTATATTGTTTTGACTGCTGAGCCCGTGTGGGAATATATGAGAGAACCTAGGCTCAGGAGCCTGTTGCCTCATAGGGAGACATGGCCTAGAAACATGAAATAGAACCATCTGGAGGTTCCTGTGGTCACTTCCATTGTTATCCAGACGAGAAAATTGTTCTTTATACCTTGGTATATTAATTGATGTGTGAGAGTATCAACTGTGGTTAGAATGTCTAAGTGGTTACTTTTATTTAAAAATATGTTCCGTATCCAGTTGAGCTGTATTGCTCTTCAAGGAAAATTGGGAGTCTGTGGTCTTCAAAAGCTTGTGATTTTAGACCTTTTGTGTACAGAGCTAATTCTGTATAAAAGATCAGACTGGTATCCTTTCCCTTAAGCCCTGCCATGATCCCCTCTGCCCCATCCCAGTAAAGTGTACATGGGCTTTAGGTTCAACTAGAAGACAGCATTTAAGAAAGGGGCTTTACATTTGTGTTTGTTTCTTTTAAGGCAAAGCAACAATTTCTAATGATGGGGCCACAATTCTGAAACTTCTTGATGTTGTCCATCCTGCAGCAAAGACTTTGGTGGACATTGCCAAATCCCAAGATGCTGAGGTAGGAAAATAGTCATGTGTTTAAATGGAGGTTGAAACACATGCTTACTCGTTAGTTCTCCTCTCTTAAATTTTTATCTTATTACATATATAAAATTTTAATTTTATAAGTAATACATGCTTATAAAAGTATTTAGAATTAATAGTCTTTTAAAATTCATACTATTTCATTACATCTAGCTTTTCATATCCATTAAAAGTGGCAACAGTCTTTAGATATAAGTCTACTGCCTGAGATCTTAACAGCTTGTGTGCTGTCATTTGTGTGAGTTGCTATGTTAGTTTGACCTCTCATCTGTTATAAAAATGGGGCTATAAACTAAGGCTTCCAATCTGCCTTTTGTTTAAGAGATAGGGTCTTACTATGTTGCTCAGGTTGGCCTTGAACTCTTGGGGTCAAGCCTCTTCTCGCCTCAGCTTCCTTAGTCATTGGAACTACTGGCATTCCCCACCACACCAGGCTTTTTATTTTTAACTCATGGTAAAATATATGTAAAATTTATCCTTATAACGATTTTTAAGTGTAAAATTCATGGCATTAGCCAATCTGTCTTTTAAAAATAAAACACTGGAGTATTAATAAATGTGTTGACAGGTAGGTTTTGTATTTTAGAGTACTGCAAAATATGTATACTACAGATATGTCCTGAAGTTATATTAAAAGGTTTATTAGGACCCATTAGCCTATAAAACAGGTATAGCATATATAAAATAAAAGTGAGAAGAGTCTGGATTTGATTTGTTTTTGTCTTCAGCAAGGGAATGATGCCTTTTTGTCCAGAAATCTGGCTGCTTAAACCCTTCTCTACAGGAACGTTTTTTTGCCCCTTGAGAATTTCTTACCTTACACAGTGAACATAATACGTGAAGTTAAAAATAAATTTCTGGGCTGAGCATAGTGGCTCATGCCTGTATCTCATCACTTTAGGAGGCCAAGGTAGGAGGATTGCTTTAGTCCAGAAGTTCAGGATCAGCCTGGGCAATACAACAAGACCCCATCTCTACCAAAATAAATTTCTTCCAGTTTAGAGGTTATCCAATTTTCTTGAAAGTTTTCACCCTCATTAAATAGGATTTGGATCCCATCACAGCAAAACACCATCTAAAAAGATTAGCAGACTAGTAATCTGCTTATTCCTAATAGGTTTTTTTTTTTTTGAGAGGGGGTTTCATTCTTGTCACCCAGGCTGTAGTGCAGTAGCGTCATCTCAGTTCACTGCAACCTCCTCTGCCTCCTGGGTTCAAGCAATTCTCCTGCCTCCACCTCCCAAGTAGCTGAGATTATAGGCGCCTATCACCACACCTGGCTAATTTCTGTATTTTTAGTAGAGATGGAGTTTCACTGCGTTGGCCAGGCTGGCCTCGAACACCTGACCTCAGGCCTCCCAAAGTGCTGGGATTACAGGCATTAGCCACTGCCCCAGCCACTTTTTGCTTCTTTTTTTTCAGACAGAGTCTCACCTGTTGCCCAGGCTGGAGTGCAATGACATGATATTGGCCCAATGCAACCTCTACCTCCTGGGTTCAAGTGATTCTCCTGCCTCAGCCTCCCAAATAGCTGGGATTACAGGTGTGCACCACCATGCCCGGCTAATTTTTTGTATCTTTAGTAGAGATGGGATTTCACAATGTTGACAAGGCTGGTCTCAGACTCCTGACCTTGTGATCCACCTGCCTTGACCTCCCAAAGTTCTGGGATTACAGGCATGAGCCACTGTGCCTGGCCTCACTTTTTGCTTCTCCTTTTTTTTTTTTTTGAGACAGGGTTTCACCACGTTGGCCAGGCCGGTCTTAAACTCCTGACCTCAGGTGATCCGCCCGCCTCGGCCTCCCAAAGTGTTGGGATTACAGGCGTGAGCCACCGCGCCCCACTTTCTGCTTCTTAAAGAATGTTTATCTCATGCTTCTTGGTACCATGATTATTTTGTAAACATTGTATTATAAGCATGACAAGGACTATCTTATTCATCACAATGCCTTGTATGTAACAAGTAAGTTCTCATTTAATTAATTTGTCTGATTTTATACCCTGAAAAAATTTGATTGTCCATATCAGCCCTCTTTAGAGAATGGGGCTTTCTGGGGAATTAATTTTGTAGCCCAGGACTATTTGATGTGATGGGTATCTAACTACCATTACCTTCTTTCTACTTGTTGCAAAAACCTGTGCTTCCAGAAAAAGCTTGACATCCATGTAAACAATACTCAATTTAAATGGGTAGCTTGCCTAAAAATGGAGTTTCAGGGCTTTATTCCTTGAAATCAGAAAACGTGTATTTCCTGTCATCATCTTCCAGGTGGGTGATGGCACCACCTCAGTGACCTTGCTGGCTGCAGAGTTTCTGAAGCAGGTGAAACCCTATGTGGAGGAAGGTTTACACCCCCAGATCATCATTCGAGCTTTCCGCACAGCCACCCAGCTGGTATGGCAGTACTCTTTCCTGGATTGTGGAGGGACTGGGGAACGGGGTACTTTAAACATTTTCTGATGTCTCCCTAGTAATCTCAGTTCTACCATTCTGTAGCTATTTGATGAGGGTGTATTAACCTCATTAAGCCTCAGGTTAGAGTTAGCCTGGTAGACTATGATGTTTCCTAGTAAGTAAGGTCTAGTTTTTGTTTTTGTCAAGTACCTCATGGTGCATATTGAGACCTAGCTATTATTTGCTCTCTAACCTTCATTTGTGATCTGGGGCAAATCATTTACTCTCTCTAGGCCTTACTTTCTCTCTTTGCTATCTCTATTTTGAGTGGTGACCTTAAGATGAAATAATATATGAGGAGTACTTTGGAAAAGATAAAAAACATATATTTGTATGCATATTTATATATAAAGTGCTAGAAGTTTTCATAGGCATTTTTAGTAAACTAGGTTTGGCTTAATCTTGTGTCACAGCTGTTTCCACTCATTTGTTATAGTGTGTTACCTGCAGACCCAGAGTGAAATCTTGGAAGCACCCTGATTCTTCAGAACTATATACCCACTCTACATTTCTGACTTTTGGAATTTTCTGAACAATAGAGGTTTACATTTTTCTGAGCAGTTACAAGACCTAGAAGTGTTGTTTCAGCTGTAGAGTAGAAATGCTTAGGATTTGGGGAGTAAGTAGACTCAGGACTAATGAGAGATTGGGGTCCACTTCAGCAGTTTGTCTTTAGCATGAAAGACTCATTCAACTTTTGTTCTTGGCAGGCAGTTAACAAGATCAAAGAGATTGCTGTGACTGTGAAGAAGGCAGATAAAGTGTAAGTCTGTAGTGGGCTTTTTTTTTTTTTAAAGAGACAGTCTCGTATTGCCCATGCTGGTCTTGAACTCCTGGGCTCAAGTGATCTCCCACTTCCGCCTCCCCAAAGTGCTGGGATTACAGGTGCGAGCCACCACACCAGGCCTTTGTCAGAACCTTGACTGACTTCCTGTGGCCAAATTGGATGCAGAAGCATGCTGCCATCCCAATATGTGCCTGGGGCTATTTGGCTCATGCCAGACCCTTGGCTGTGCCTCAGCCTACAGAGCACAAAGAAGCTGTCGACCGTAGTTTGAAAGCTGACACACATGAGATCTTTGACTGAAGTCACCATCTGTCACTGATAATCTGCCCTAAAGATACAGAAGGTGAAGTTGGAGGGGGCTGAGTTTAGAGACTGGAAGGGAGCTATCTTCACATTGTAATATAATCAGATAAGAGGGGTTTGGTTTTCAAGACCTGATGCAGATTCTGCCCTTGTGTCCCAGAGAGCAGAGGAAGCTGCTGGAGAAGTGTGCCATGACTGCTCTGAGCTCCAAGCTGATCTCCCAGCAGAAAGCTTTCTTTGCTAAGATGGTGGTGGATGCAGTGATGATGCTTGATGATTTGCTGCAGCTTAAAATGATTGGAATCAAGAAGGTACAGGGTGGAGCCCTTGAGGTAAGCCTGCTGTGGCCTTTCTAGAGAGCTCTTGCTTTCATGTTGACCCTTCAGACAGCTTCATATGGCAGAAGGGTTCTCATTACAGGAGTAAAGAGAATGCATGTTAGGCAGGAAGTCAGACTTACATTGTACTTCCCACACTGCCATTACAGGCTGTGACTGTAGATAAACTTGGTAACCTGTGTGGATACTGTTTGTTAGCAGAATAGAAAATGGGACTGATGATTTCAGAATCCCAGGTTCTCTTTGTCAGTGGATAGTGGGGAGGTAGTAGGACTAGCTCAAATAAATTATCAATGACCTCCCAATTAATACAACTGTGAGGGATTTTTCAGTTCACTGTTTTCTCCTAAGTGATATTGTTAAGCTCTCCCTTCTTTCATTCATCTTGAATAGATACACATATTTCAAACTGTGAAGGGGCCTAAAGTTAAAAGTGTTTCATGAACTACCCCCTGCCCCATATGCAGCCACTGCTAGTTTGTGTGTATCTTTGTGTGTAAACTGCAATTTTTCATTTTCTTTTGGGCCTTCCTGCTTCCATAAATGTTTGAGATTAGATTGGCATCCACTAAACTAGAAATCAGAACTAATAATCCCATCTGGCAAGAAAGCCAGGGACTCTAACCCATACTTGTGTTTTCCCCAGATTGACTTACATTCGTTAAATACATACGTGGAGGTGTGCAGGAGGAGACTTGAGATTTGGGAGTTGGGGCACAGAAGAGAGGGGGTAGCATTGCACTGCTTCTACCTTATTTGTAAACACCTGGGTCCTCTTCAGGCATGTTTATGTAAACATGTATAGCATTATCCATTGGCTAGTGCTGCAGAGGCCAGTCTTGGAGGATAGCCCAGTAGGCCTTTATCGTGTTTTGCGTCTGCTAACCAGATGATTTTCCTTATATTAAAGGGATAGCTGAAATAATATGTTGTGTTTTTTTTTTAATTGATTTGTCTCAGATTTTATGATAACAGAAAGGCTTTGTTACAACAATGAAATAAAGACATGATTAACTCGGGTTCACAGGAATGGATAAGCACTATCCAGCAAGCAACTAGCTTGATTATATTTCATGTTAATACCAAACTGTTAAATTGTTTGCTTTTCTAAAACAGGATTCTCAGCTGGTAGCTGGTGTTGCATTCAAGAAGACTTTCTCTTATGCTGGGTTTGAAATGCAACCCAAAAAGTACCACAATCCAAAGATTGCCCTTTTGAATATTGAGCTTGAGTTGAAAGCTGAGAAAGATAATGCTGAGATAAGAGTCCACACAGTTGAGGTAGGTGGGCCCACCAGTTGGTGGGGGCATGGAAATGGGCAGCTTTCTGAGCTGGAGCCCTGGGTCTTCATGGCTGGTATGGGTCCCTTTCTCTTCCTGCCCCCCTGAATATTGATATCTAAATACTAGGCCCGCTTCTTTCCATACTCTTTGTTCTCCCCTGAGTGATCTTGACCTGAGGAAATTTGGATAGGAAAGACCTGTTGAAATATGCTCTGGCCCTGAGGAGGGGGTTGGCAGGGCCTCTCTAGCTACATAGCCTGCTGGTATTTTGGTTCCTCTTGTTGGCCCAGGTGTGAGTTCCTCCTCTTCTAGACTACATCTCATGCTGCAGCAACAGGTGTGCTCTCATTGTTGCTATTACCCAGGCTACTTCTGGATGTAGCCATGTCACCCACCTTTGAGCAGTTCTTGGGGAAGGAATCTTTTTTTTTTTTTCCTTTGAGATGGAGTCTTTCTTTGTTGCCCAGGCTGGAGTGCAGTGGTGCGATCTCAGCTCACTGTATCCTTCGCCTCCTAGGTTCAAGTGATTCTCCTGCCTCTGCCTTCTGGGTAGCTGGGATTACAGGCATGTGCCACCATGACCAGCTAATTTTTTTTTGTATTTTTAATAGAGTTGGGGTTTCATCATCTTGGCCAGGCTGGTTTTGAACTACTAACCTCAGGTGATCCCCCCATCTTGGCCTCCCAAAATTCTGTGATGGCAGGCATGAGTCACTATGCCCAGCCAAAGGGCTCTTAACTGTTGGGAACTCCATGAGTGCAGCACCTCAGAAGAGGCTAGAAGTCAGCCAGGTTAAACTGTTTCTCACATCTTGACAGCACCAGCTCTGGTTCTCAGCCTTGGAGTTACTTTCTGCTTTTGTGTTAGGGGGTTTCAGGTGATTCCTAAGTCATCTCACAGGGTCCTTGTTTGCTTGGACTGAGAAGTGGCTATTCTGTTTATCCCTGTTAATTCCCAGATAAAT
Source organism: Ateles fusciceps (assembly GCA_036589455.1). Taxonomy (NCBI): domain Eukaryota; kingdom Metazoa; phylum Chordata; class Mammalia; order Primates; family Atelidae; genus Ateles; species Ateles fusciceps. The sequence continues at coordinate 41,706,507 of JAZHEH010003205.1, forward strand.
TGGGACGTTTTATTTGCGGGGGGGGCAGATGGGTATATTTTACCCTACCATATATGTCAAGTTTCACCCCAAAGCATTCTCGTCCTTTTCTGGGTCTCCAGGATTATCAGGCGATTGTTGATGCTGAGTGGAACATTCTCTATGACAAGTTAGAGAAGATCTATCATTCTGGAGCCAAAGTTGTCTTGTCCAAACTCCCCATTGGGGATGTGGCCACCCAGTACTTTGCTGACAGGGACATGTTCTGTGCTGGCCGAGTACCTGAGGAGGATCTGAAGAGGACAATGATGGTAACCAGATTTTCACAGCCTGCTTCTTGGCCTTTGTCGCCCTGAAGGTTTTCACTGACCCTTGGTATAAAAGAGTGCACTGTCAGGTTGGCGTGTGAATTGAGCCCTTTTAAGTCTCTTTTTTTTTCCAGGAAGTACTCCATTTCCATGTGTGTGTGCCCAGTAGCATAAACTGCTTTAGTCTAACCAAAACAAGTCCAGAAATCTGGTTTGTGATAGAACCTAGCAGTAGTGCTATGATTAGCTGGAGAAGCTCAAATATTGATATTTCCAGCCAGATTTCTTCCCTTTCATGAGCATCACACAAAAGATACTTTTAGATTTAAAGTACTGCTCCTGAGTTCAATTGCTGGATCCAAAGCCACCCTAGTTTAGGGGAGTATAAGCTGAATCGAAGGGGTCCCTATCTCCTTTTAACTTGTCCTGTTTGATGTGTTTTGGTTCTATTTTGTTTTTTGCTCTTTCAGAGAGAGGGAAGGGTTGCCTGGAAGTCAAGGGAAAGCGCGGGTTATCCAGTGCAGAGGCTCTGGGAGTATGCATGGAAATTGGCTCTGAGACAAGGTGGCAGGAAGCTGCCTGGACTTGGGAACCTTCACTGCTAGATCTTGCCTTCTTTGCTCCCTAGGCCTGTGGAGGCTCAATCCAGACCAGTGTGAATGCTCTGTCAGCAGATGTGCTGGGCCGATGCCAGGTGTTTGAAGAAACCCAGATTGGAGGCGAGAGGTGAGTGGGCCCAGGCTGAACTCACAAACCTGCCTGAGTCTGACCTTCTGCCATCTTTCAGCTGTGATATACAGCTTGTACTGTTCTTTTTACAAAGTCTCACCTTTGGGTCATAAAGAGCTCAGATATATGTAACATTACAGGAAGGTCTAAAGTCTTAAGTCCACAATCTTTTATGCCCTAGTAGTACAGCTGCAGACCTTTCCAAGAAAACGTCTATAAGGTTGGGATTGGGCAGTCTGAGTGAAGAATGTCAGAGCAGCTGCTGAGTGTTAGGAGGGCTGGTAGTGAGGACAATACAGCAGGATGATGTCAGACAAGTTCATGTGTATACTATTTAATCTTGGACATAGGTACAATTTTTTTACTGGCTGCCCCAAGGCCAAGACATGCACCTTTATCCTCCGTGGCGGTGCTGAGCAGTTTATGGAAGAGACAGAGCGGTCCCTGCATGATGCCATCATGATCGTCAGGAGAGCCATCAAGGTACTGGGCTGATGGCCTCCTGCCTTCACAGCCTACCCTATCCTATCTCCCTAGCTGATCAGACCTTGGATTTCTGTGGTGATTCCTTCTCTATATAACCTGCCCTTTCCTGGGTGGTGTGGTGAGCCATGATTTGCCCCACAAATGGTAGAGAAACTGAGCCTCAGTTTCTCAAAAAGTAGGTCATCCTGCCTTGAAAGCTAAGACTTGTTCTTTTAGCCAGGCATGGTGGCTCACACCTGTAATTCTAGCACTTTAGGAGGTGGAGGTGGGAGGGTCTGGAGGCTAAGAGTTTGACACCAGTCTAGGCAACATAGTGAGACCCCGTCTCTACAAAAATAAAAAAAATCAGCCAGGCATGGTGGCATGTGCCTGTAGTCAGTCCCAGCTACTTGGTAGGCTGAGGTGGAAGGATCCCTTGAGCCCAGGAGTTGGAGGCTACAGTGAGCTATGATCACACCACTGCATCCCAGCCTGGGCAACGGAGTAAGCAGAAGAAAAATACTTGTTTTTGTTAGCAAACTATGGAGCTAATGTAGTCAGATATTCTTGTGATTGTTCCAGTGTCCTTGGGCTGCAGATGACCTTGAAAATAGAAACCTTAAGGCTCAGGTTGGGATATTCCAGACAGGGACCATGTCTGGGCTTCTGGGGTTTGGGATGGAGGAAGGAATGAAGAACCACTCTTTCTGGGCTAAAGGGGCCTGCTGAGTGGCCCAGCATGGTAGCCTGAACCAGGGGCTCTCTTACATTGAGAGGTGGTCTGATCTCTGCAGAATGATTCAGTGGTGGCTGGTGGTGGGGCCATTGAGATGGAGCTCTCCAAGTACCTGCGGGATTACTCAAGGACCATTCCGGGAAAACAGCAGCTGTTGATTGGGGCATATGCCAAGGCTTTGGAGATTATCCCACGCCAGCTGTGCGACAATGCCGGCTTTGATGCCACAAACATTCTCAACAAGCTACGGGCTCGGCATGCCCAGGTGGGTCCTTTCTTTCCCCAGCGTTAGGGTTTGGGTTGGTGGGGCTAGATTCTGAATGTGAACTGTGCTTACTTAAGCTGTGCCTACTTGGCCCAGGAGATAGGCTGCAACTCCACCCAGCCTGTCTGCCCAACCAACTGCCTTCTCTGAGGGCAGAGGGAAAGCCATGGTGTCAGCACTGGAGATCCAGGGTTTCTTCATTGCTTCTGCCAAGAGTATGATTGTCCTCATGGAACCACAGGAGGAACGCTGTAGGCACCTTCCTGGAAGCATGCACTGACCACAGGGAGTGGGCTTATCAGTGTGGTGGTGAAGCTTTTCAGAGCCTTGCTGACCTGTGGCCTTGCTGGGGCTTCACCACCAAGTGTGACCCTGGGCTAGTTACTTCAACCTTTCTGAGAGTTTTAACTTCTCCATTTATTAAATAGATAGGTTTGTTAAGTGCTCAGCACCAAGTGAATGACCTTGCTTCTGGCTTGTATTAGGACTTTTGCTTGAAGTCACTTTACCTCTGTCTCCCTTTCTTCATCTATAAAATTGGGCTTCATTGAAGCAATGAGATGAGAGATTGGATAGTAGTTTTGTTATTCTCGTTTATCTTGAGATCTCATTGTTTGGTATATGTATAGTCCTCAGGTGACCTGAGGATGGGGCCACCCCAAAACACAACAGCTTGCCTGGGATGAGATCCCAGAGGTCTGGCGTGGTATGTCCAGGGTTAAAGGGAGGAGTTGGCGGGAGTAGGGGTGTCCCCAGGTTCCTGACATGCTGCCACAGGAAGATACCGTACTCTTCGGGGAAATGCCACCAAGTTCAGACAGTCTAGGGTTCCTAGCAGTGTCTTTTGGAGTATCAGTTTACAAGAGGAAAGTTGAGTGCAGTTCCATATTACCTCCTTTCTTTTCTACTCTTTAGGGGGGCACATGGTATGGGGTAGATATCAACAACGAGGACATTGCTGACAACTTTGAGGCTTTCGTGTGGGAGCCAGCTATGGTGCGGATCAATGCCCTGACAGCAGCCTCTGAGGCTGCATGCCTGATCGTGTCTGTAGATGAAACCATCAAGAACCCCCGCTCGACTGTGGATGCTCCCCCAGCAGCTGGCCGGGGCCGTGGTCGTGGCCGCCCTCACTGAGAGGCACCTCACTCATCACATGACTGGCTGGCTGCTGGATGCACTTACTCTCCTTGGTTTGGTTACATGATTTTGCAATGAAGGGGTAGTAATTGGGCCACTCTCTTCTCACTGGAGGCTATTTAAATAAAATATCAGACTTAGGATTAACTTTGTAAATTATTTTGGCACAGTACTTACAGATGTCTGGCTGTAGCTCAGAATTTTACCTTTGCATGCACTTGTCCAACAGGGGAGAGAAGAGCATCCTGGGGTGAGCTGCACTAGAGTGGCCCCTGTCTGGAAGTTTGACTGTGGTTGCATTCTTCGTTCCAGAAGTGGCTGGACGATACGGAGTTGCTTTCCAGTATCATCTTAGTTAGCCTTGGCCTAGTCAGGTACTGCTCCCAGCGTTTCTCTGGTTTGAGTAAATGGGTTACATTACCTTGTCTACCCCTTCTACCTCCATATTCTTTTGGTTTAGTCTTTTATCCCTGCTTATTCAAGACTGAGAAAGGTGTTTTAGGGATACCTCATGCTTAAACTCTGGTGATCCCTTGGAAGTCCACTAAGGAGATGATTGAAAGCACCCACCTGGTCTGTTCAGTTTAGCCCCCATTGATCTTGGTCTTTCTGCTTTCTTGTGGCCAATGAGAGTTTGGAATGCCTAGCACTGATGAGCTGGAAATCCAGCAGTATCTAACATCTTCCTCGTTTACACTGGTCCTGATAGCTGGCCTACACCCAGCTGTAGTTGGTCACTGTTAAAGTTGGAGGTAAATGATGTCATTGTCAGCCATTGAGACTTGCTAGCTAAAACTGGAAAGTGATTTTTTGAAAAAATTCTCTGAACCTAGCCACTCCTGGTTAGATGGACTCAGAAACACATAGGTCCAGGCTTTCCTCCTAACCTGATGGTCTTTGTGTAGACTAATTTTTCTGAGCCTCTGCTATTCTACCTGTATGACAGGGTAAGAGTAGCTGGCTCAGAGTAGTGAGACTTAAATACTAATTTTACTTGATGTTAGAGACACAGTTTAAGCCTAAAACACCTATTTTTTCTGGTTTTAAATGTTTCAGGACCCTAGGAATCAAGTCAGGGGCACAAGGGCATTTTGTAAAATGGGAAAGTCAAGGCCAGACCATGATGGCAACTTGGTGTCCCCCAGTCAAAGACTGATTGGCTGGCCAGAGCCTCCTGAGGAGGCAGCCAAGCCAGGGAGGGGCTGGGCAGTGCCTGCTGCCCTGTTGTACTGCTGCTGGGTTTGCCCATGAAGACAGTCTCTCCCAGCTGAGAGTCAGAAATAATGTATCCGAAGGCATTTCCTCTGGATGCACACACTGAAAGTGGGGTTGAGCTGTGGCAGGGCAGTAACCTAAGTGGCTTTTCTGCAGTCCTGAGACAAGTTTTTGTTGTTTTTGAGTTGGGGCCTCACTTGGTTACCTAAGTTGGAGTGCAGTGGCGTGATCTCAGCTCACTGTGACCTCCACCTCTCTGGCTTGATATCCTCTCACCTCAGGCTCCCAAGTAGCTGGCACTACAGGCACATGCCACAATGCCTGGGCTCAAGCAATTCTCCCACCTCAGCTTCCCAAAGTGCTAGGATTACAGGTGTGAGCCACCATTCATTCCACTGGGTTACCTGCCTCTGTGCACTTAAGCTGCAGAAAGACTGTGGTGACACAGATGACAAGTGTGGCCACATACCAGTTTCACCATCTTTTTATTGGATACAGTCATAAATTCTCTGATGCCCATGTGAGTCCTTTTAAATACATACACTCAGGTACATTCAGCAAAGGGCATCTTACGGGGTGACATGGAGCAAAGTGCTGGGATGGCAATGCCTGGGTGGGGCAGAGAAGTGTGGCCAGGGAAGGCCCCCTGGGGGCTGGAGGTACAGGCACCACTTCAGAAACAAAAATAAAACCAAAAATTGCTCTCCACCCCTCTGCCTGTGCTTGGGGCTGGGGAAGCTACCCTCTCACACTCAGGCCCATTATAGCCTAGCTGTGCAGGAAGGCAGGGCCTAGGGGCCAGTTATGGAGGTCCCCACCAGTGGTGCCCACTAGAACCAAGCCTGCTGGCATCAGCCACAAGGCAAGCCTGGATCACCTCAGGCCTCTGCCCTGGATATAAGACCCTTGCCAGGGTAGAGCTGAGGCTGGGCAAGCCCAAGGTCAAGCCTCCCTTGGGCCATGCTGGCAGTGGCAGAGGAGGCTTGGCCTCAAGGTGGGGGAGCCTGCCTGATTGTCAGGGCAGCCTTGGGACTGCCTGAGGTCCCAAGGGGTTGGGGAGGGAGTAGTTGCCTTTGTTGGCCCTGGTACTCTGATCTTTACCCAATCCTAAACCTTATCCTCAGGCAAGGGCTGCAAATGAACACTTGTCCAGGAATACATACATACACGCAATACACAGCAATATATACAGAAATGCAGGCCTGGTACAAGGCTGGGTGAGAAAGCATAGCCACTGGGGTAGAGAGAAGGGCCAGGCCCCCAGGGGAAGGAAGTTACACTCATCAGGGACTGACAGGCTGGGACAGGTCCCATGGGTTTGAGTTAACTTCTCTGGGCACTTGGGCCATACACCCACTCACCATCTCTCCTGTTTTTACCCCAAGTCCACCAGGAACTGGGACTTTGGCACCAATAGTCACTCTGGGAAGGTCTCCTTCAACTTAGCGCCTTAGAGGGATTGGGGCCTGGGCTGCTCACCACCTGTGCCCCAAAAGAGTAGAAACCAGGACCAGGGTAACAGGCAGGACCCAAAGGCAAGGGATGGAGCCAAACCTTGGAGTAGCAGGCCTTGGGAAGGAGGCCTTTTTGTTTTGTTTTTTCCTTTTGAGGCAATTCCTGAGGGGCTGGCTCAGACTCTAGTATCACAGGACTAAGAAAGCAGGAGCTGCCCTGATCCTTCAGTGGTCTCTCCTGGCTGGGGAAAGCCCACGGTTCTGGGCAGCCCACCCACTCTTTATCCCCGCAAGGATGCACATACATGCATCATTTCCTGCCGGTGCTGTGGGAAAGCAACCCGAATAAAGCATGAAGTACTTAAGCCAAGTACACCCGCCTCCCAGATAGGCACTGGGGCCAGGCTAGATGGCAGGGGGTGGTAGGAACACCAAGTGGCCACCCCCACTGGGCCTCAACACATACCTGGGGCCCCTGGAGCAGGGCTGCTTGTTCTCAGATATTCCTCTTTTTTGCATCTTACTGAGTATGAAATGTGGAGGGATCCCCCTTTGGATGGGTAAAGACGGATGAAGTGCTTATAGGGATGGCCAGGCCCACTGTTCCTGTTTCCATCCTCAGCCTTAGCTGTATGGTTGCCAAAGAAATGAATGCATAGAGCCTCCCAGCAAGCAAAAGCTCCCTGCTCAGCAGCAGGGCTCATCCCCCGAGGAGAGAACAAAAGAATAGTGTCAAAGGGCTGGTGGGGAGCAAGGGCTGTAAAGTTGCCAGTGCTCAGCATGCATGAAGGCTGGGGTGCACAAGCCTGTGCGTGTGCAGTGCAATACTCTGACCTCTCACTCCTGCTGCAAAAGTTTGCGCCTGTGCAATATGTGCTCTCTCACATCCTTCACTCTGCCAGAACAGGGTGGAGGACTGAGGGGCTTTTCTGGAAATAGCTAAACCCATGGGAAGTAGACATCCCCCTAGGCGAAGGGTATCTTGTTCATCCTTGTCTCTAGTGCTGGTGGTGCTCAGTACTGTTGCACGAATGAATGAATGAATGAATGAATGAGTGAATGAAACTACGACTAGCATCAGTCCTTTCAGCACCACCTTTCTGTCACCCTAGCTCACTGCCCATATACCCCAACCTCCTTTCCTAGGGCTGATGCCAGGGAGTCTAGTGTGTACCACTCAGAAGTTGCCCAGAGCCTTGTATTCAGGGATGGAAGGTCCCTGGGGTAGAGGAAATCCCTCAGTAGGGCAGGCTCAAGCCAAGCAGGGCATCCCTTTGTGCTTTGTCCAGGAGACAGGGAAGGCAGCACCTCTGGTTCTGGGGTCACAGGGAGCAGGAGTTACAGGGGTGTAGTTGGCAAGGCAGGACCAACAAACCCAAAGCAGCCAGGTCCTTAGTGGACCTCCACTTCCCTCCCAGGCCGCTGGAGAAGGCTGTGCTGCTTTTTCCTGACCCCTGAGGACAGGGCTGGTGCAGGGAGGAAGCCAATGGAGCCAGCTGCTCTGGGGTAGAAGCAGGGGGTGCCACACACAGCCAAGACTTCGTGCAGGACTAGGCAGGGATTTGCCAGCATAACACCCTTGGTATTTTAGGTTAAGGGCAAGGACAGAACAAGCCACAGGAGGAAAAGTCAGCCACGATAGCAAGAGCTGGGACAGAGCTAGGGAGTGACGCTTGGGGAGCTGGGTGTGCTGCTGCGCCCGTGGGGTCCCAGCTCTGGAGGACTCTTTACAAGGTAACCTAGGGCTGGGTCTTCATGTCCAAGCTAGGTTGTGTTAGGAAGTTGGTCCCTGGAAAGGACTGGGTAATGAGGGGGACCCCATCCCCAGCCAGGACCAGCAGCCTAATGGCTAGGGCTGGGAGCCGATTCTATCTAGGAGAGAAAGAAACCCTAAGGTAGATCTAATTTAGATGTCTGAAAGAACTTTCCAAATGAAGGTTGGCAGGACCCCCAGCCTCTGAGCCGCTACGGAAGTACTTAGAGGAGGAACCGGGGGAGACCTGAGCCTTTGGAACCTTGGTGCTGAGACCTGATACTTTGGGGACTGCAAAGGCCAGTGAAAAGCCCCACTGGCATCCTGTGGCTTCTAAGCCAAGTGGCTCCAGCCCAGGTTCAGCACTGCCCCTAGGCAGAAGACCCCAACGCAGCCCTCACTCAGCCCGCTGGGCCCGTGGAGACTGAGGAGGGGGAGTGAGTCTGTGGAGGATGCTCTTCCTCTTCTTGGCCCCATGGGTCTGGCTCCCTGCCAAGGCCACATCTTCAAGCAAGCTAATTAGACAAGGAAACAAAGCAAGCCACCCTCCTCCTGGCTTCCTCCAAGGCCTCAGCACAGAGGGTGGCCCCGTGGTTCCCTCCCAGACAGCCCTGGTGACCCAAAGGCCATCAGGTTCCTGCCCAAGCACCTGGATTAGAAAGAAATTCCTTGAAGACAGGAACTACTTCTCACTGTGACAGGGCTGCCTGGGACTGGGACCTTGACCCTCTGGAGGGTCCCTCAGAATGAGTGTAGGTATAGAAACATGCCCCTTTCAGCTTTGAATTTAGCTCTGGTGTGCGGTGGGGTGTGGTGCTGAGAGGAAGGGTCTTGTCTTATAGCAATAAATAAGTTTCTCTCCCTGGCAATCCCCCACCTTGGAAGGGTGGTCTCATCCTGGGGAGAAGTTCTGGGTGACTGTTTCCTTTCCAAACCCACCCCCACTACCCCATTGTACTGCTGCCCCCAGCTTTTGACTGACCACATGCCCAGGCCCCTAGGTCTGCCTGTGGTATCCCCAGAAAATGTAGATCCAGAGCCTAGGCAGGCTGTCTAAAGGGGGTGCCCCCAGAAGGTGGGGGCAGGGTTGGGGAGAAGAGCCCTCCTTGCCAAGTCTGAGCTGCCTTGTGGAGCCCCTGCTGACCTGGGGCCCCAGAGGCTCCTGACCAGGAGGCTGGGCCTCGGGAAGGAGAGGCCAAGCCGGAACAGCTGAGGAGCCACTGGGTGGTTATTGCAGATCCTGCAGGTGATAACACCAGACGCTGGTGGTGACAGCTCCTCACTGGCTATGCCAGAGGCTGCTCCAGCTGGGGTAGGGTGGGGGTCGGAGGGCAGCTTCTGTCCGAGGCCCTGTACTGGGGAGGCAGTGCCCTGGGTCAGGCCTGTTGCTCCACTGCTCCAGGAGGAGGACAGGAGACTTGTCAGTCTCCCCCTGGAAGCCAGGGATAAAACACGGCCTCCAAAGGTCTAGTCCAAACCAGGGTCCCTCCGAGGTCCAAAGAGAGTACCCTGGTGTGGGGCTGGCAGGGGCCCTGCCGCCCCTACCCGGGTTAGCAGCCACCTTCCACCTTGATGTGCAGAATTTTAGAGAAGCCGGGCCTCCGTCGTAGGGCCTGTGGACAGAACCCTGGGTTAGTTCTCCCTCCGTGCCAGGCAGGTGGGTCCCTCCTGCCACACTCACCCAGGTCACCGGCCCCAGTCTAGGGATGCCACTAGGGGTCTTGGGCAGCCTCAGAGCTGACCCCTCACCTGGAGTTTTGTCACCATGTCTTCAAACAGCTTCTGGGCCTCAGGGCTGCTGGGTTCTTTGAAATAATCTGCAATCCCAATCTGGACCACAATGGACTTGAGGTTCCGGCAGATGCCTGAGAAAAGGTGGGCAAGGCAGGGGCATGCTGGGCTTGGACAATGGCGCTGCCTCCTCTCCACTCACTAATTAATGAAATCAGACAATCATGTGCCAGCCACCAGGAATATGACAGAGGACAGCAGACCCATGCCATCTGGGGGCTGGCGACTGGATACAGGGAGAGGTAGATGGGGCTGAGGCACCGGAGAGGCTGCAGTGGCCTCTGGGAGGATGAGTGGGCAGCGGCCAGCTGTCCAAGGGCTCTGGAACCTTCCCTGACAGAGGGGGAAGCTGGTATGAATGACGAGGAACAGAGTGGCTGAGATGAGGCTTGTGGATCCAGGCTGGAGCACAAAGGAGGGGGAGGTGGGCAAACACTGGGGAACAGAGGGCTTAAGGGCATGAAGTAGGGAGAGGTGGAGGAAGGTCAGGTGGCTGAGAAGCACTGGGAGGTCCTAATTCTGGAGGCTGAGCAGTTAGTTCTAGTGGTCCAGGGCGTGCCATGTGGCTGAAGGGGGAAGAAGGTCTTGGAAAGAGGGTCAAGGCATGTTGGCGCAGTCGGCATGGGGTCCTCCCAGGAGCCAAAGGGTCCTGGCTGGTGGTCTCCTTGGGCAGGAGCAGCCCACACTGGGTGCCATGTCCTCAGTGCAGGTGGAGGAGAAACAGAGTGGAGTGGGTGGTCTGAAAGGTGTGGAAGCCAAGGAGGCATGATCTGGAGTCCAGGGGAGAGAAGAGTCCTCACCCTGAGAACTGTCCTGAGGGGGGCTTCCACATATCATCTCATTTAATTTTCTCACCCATCCTAGAAAGTCAGCTTAGAAGATAGGAATACAGGACTTAGAGAGGTATAGTAACTTGCCCAACATCACTGAGCTAATAAGTAGCAGAGCCAGACCTGGGACTTAGGTCAGTCGCGCTCCAGACCTAGTGTTGTTAACCTGTTCCCTTGCCTCTGCCCTTGGCTGGAGGCCCTGATCCATCTGCACCAGTGATAGGCTACCTGCTGACAGAGCCCCATGACAGGTGACAGTCATACCCTGACCTGCATTCCCCCATTGCTCACTGTTGAAGTGCAGCAGGGCCTTAGGGGTGACAGGGGTGGCTGTGAGCACCAGCATCTCCAGTCCCTTCAGGCCTTCACGGCAGACCTCTGCCGCCACCTCCTGGGTGATCTCTGACACATGGTCAAGCTCCAGGACCTGCAGCCGCATGCAGTTTCTCGCTAGGAAGAGGAAGCAGAGGGATCCTGCTGACAAACTCCCCAGGTCACCCCCCACAGGCAGCACCCTGGGTCCCCTGCCACCACCCATGTTGCAGCCCCGATCCCCTGTGGGATTTCACAGGGTAGCACTGCACCCATGCCTGCTTCTCACTACCCGACTCAGTCCAAGGAAAGACTCACCGAGTGATGCCAGGCCCTGTACCCCACAGCCGGCACCCCCGACCCCCAGGGCCCGCAGGTGGGGCCAACAGCGACCAATCATCTGCAGGCAGCGGTTACTGAAGCGCGTGGGCTGCTGGCTGGAGAATGGGAAGGGGGGAGTCATCAGAGAAGTCTCTGGATGCCTGACACCCCAGCATGCTCCTCCTGTGGGACCCCTCCCTGACTGAGGCAAGTGTTCCTCCAACAACCCAGCTGGTCAAGTCAGAAAACCAGGATCATCCCTGACTGCTCTGCCCTCATCTCATCTGCCAAGTCCTGCAGATTCTGATTCCCAAGCACTCTTTTTTTTTTTTTGAGACAGGGTCTCACTCTGTCACCCAGGCTGGAATGCAGTGGTGTGATTTCAGCTCACTGCAACCTCTGCCTCCTGGGTTCAAGTGATTCTTCTGCCTCAGGCTCACAAGTAGCTGGGACTACAGTGTGTGCCACCATGCCTGGCTTATTTTTTTATATTTTTAGTAGAGATGGGGTTTTACCATGTTGACCAGGCTGGTCTCAAACTCCTGTCCTCATGCGATCCACCCCCCTGGGCTTCCCAAAGTCCTGGGATTACAGGTACAAGCCACTGAGCCCGACCTGAAGTACTCTTGAACCCACAGTTCAGACCACCATTGGCATTCTCTGGGTTAGTACTGGTCTCCCTGCCATGTCATCCTTCACACTGCAGACCGGGAGCCCCTCATTCCTACATCCATTCATGCCACCATTCAGCAAATGGTTATCAAGTCAAGAACAACTGAGCTAGGTCCTGGAGGTGCAGTGGTGACAACACAGATGGTGCCTACCCTCAAAGAGTGGACAGTCTATTTGGTGGCAGGAGTGGTGGGGGGCATAGAACATTACCAGTCTGATCTTAATCCCTTTCTTAAAATCTAAAATCTTCCAATACTTTCTAGATAAAATGCAAAAAAACTAAAGTCCTTAGCAAGGCCCTTCCTGATTGCCCCAACTTTCCTTTCCATTCACACCAAACTTGTCATTTCCCTGAATACTTCATCCCTCAACATTTGCCCTGGCAATAGATATCTCTCTGGCATCTATTATCCACTTGGTACCAGGGATACAGAAATGGACATTCCTAGATTCTGCCTTGAGAACCACCAGTCTAGCGGAGGAGACTGAAATATAAATAAATTATTGCAAAGTAGGGTCAGGCATGGTGGTTCATGCCTGTAATCCCAGCACTTTGGGAGGCTGGGGCAGGCAGATCACCTGAGGCCAGGAGTTCAAGACTAGCCTGGCCAGCAATGGTGAAAGCCCGTTTCTACTAAAAATACAAAAATTAGCTGGGCATGGTGGCCCATGCCTATAGTCCCAGCTACTCAGGAGGCTGAGGCAGGAGGATCTCCTGAACCTGGGAGGTGGAGGTTGCAGTGAGCCGAGATCACACCACTACACTCTAACCTGGGTGACAGAGCGAGACCCCGTCTCAAAAAAAAAAAAAAAGAAAAAGAATGCTTGGGAATCAGAATCTGCAGGACTTGGCAGATGAGATGAGGGCAGAGGAGTCAGGGATGATCCTGCAAAGTCGATGACAGAGGGGTCAGGGCAAGGTGCAGTGGAGATGGAGGCAGGCGAGTAGTGACACGCTCTCCCCAGGGTATTACAGAAGGCACACTGGATGACCGGGAGGAGCTGTCGTGTGGAGAGAGGCAAAGTGCAGGGAGCAAAAGAGCCTGGTGTGTTTGAGGAACTCCAAGCACAGTGAGAAAGGATTTCATAACCTGGATTCTCCAACAACTGGCTCTTTTATACACTGACCTCCCTGAACCGCCTTTCATATGTCAAACAAAGCTGGTGATTTTTAGCTGGTGTTTACTGAACAATTACTGTGGACTCTGCTGGCTTTGGGTACTTGATCTCATCTGGGCCAGTAATAGCCCTAATAAGGTCCACAGTTCCTAATACCACCTTTACTTTGCAGTTTGAGAAACTAAGACATGATTGCGATGCCCAAGGTGACACTGCCAGTAAGCCAGGACATAACCCTAGGTCTGATTTTATTTATTATTGTTTAGTTTATTATTATTATTTTTTGAGACAGAGTTCCACCAGTGCAATGGTGCGATCTCGGCTCACTGCAACCTCCGCCTCCTGGGTTCAAGTGATTCTCCTGCCTCAGCCTTCTGTGTAGCTGGGGTTACAGGCATGCACCACCACGCCCGGCTAATTTTGTATTTTTAGTAGAGACAGGTTTTTTCCCTGTTGGTCAGGCTGGTCTTGAACTCCCGACCTCAGGTGATCTGCCCACCTCAGCCTCCCAAAGTGCTGGGATTACAGGTATGAGCCACTGCACCTGGCCAACCAGGTCTGATTTTAAAGCCCTGCTCCTAAGGCCTCAATGGACAGATTAATGTGTATGAATCTGTCCTAGTAGCTTGTGGAATGGGCTCTGATCTGCTCAGTCCTCAGCCCCAGACCAGGACCAACTGTGTCCCCCTCTCCCACCCTCAAACCTGCCAGGGCTCACCAGGGGTGAAGTGGCGCCACTTGGAGGGAGACGATCTCTCTGCAGCCTGCTCCCAGGGCCCAAATGACCTCGTGGCCCACAGGGTCTGTGGCACTCCTGTGAAAAGACAAAACTGCTGGTCGGCCAGCGGGGTGGCTTATACCAGTAATCCCAACACTCTGGGAGGCCAAAGCCAGGGTTGGGGATCACCAGAGCCCAGGAGTTCTCGATCAGCCTGGGCAATACAGCGAGACCCCATCTCTATTTCAAAAATAAAAAGAAAAAGAAAAGATACAAGACAAAGCTGGAGTCGCCCACTCTGGTGGCCTCTGCTCTTGCCAAGGCTTCCTTCCCTTCGGCCATAGAGCTCTTGGGTCCCTTTGCTTGAGAACCCTGGCAGAGACTATGCAGCACCTCGGGATCTTGTGGGACCCTGGGCTGAGAGGGCATGGGCCATGCTTCTAGTCAGGTGGACCCACCTGTAGGTGACAGCCTGCAGCGCGCGGCAGTAGCAGCTGGCCAGCCAGAGCGAGCGGTCGGTGAGGATGTTGGGACAGTGGGAGATGCGCAGGATCAGCAGGTTCCCCCCAGCTGCCTTCAGCAGGGACTCCAGCCCAGCTTCCAGGCAGCCCCTGGAGATGACCAGAAACTCAGAGAGCTGGCCACCTCCTCCTCTGGGAAACATCCTTACTTAACTCCAGGTCTGTGGCCCAACAGCACCCACGACCCACCCACTGCAGGCCTCACCGGGTACTCCGGGCATACTCCTCCTTGCTCTCCTTCTTCCCCGTTGCCGGGGCTTCAAGTTCTGCAGTGTCAGAGAGTGAGCCTGGGTGCACCACTGAGCCAGCATTGCCAGGAACTGCAGGGGCGGGGAAGGGTACTTGGAGATGAAGGGATCTGAACTTGGTTGGCTGGAGGTGGGCCAGCCCCGGGATAGGAGGCCCCATGAGAGCATTTCAGGCAAGCCAGGTGGGCACTAGTGTTGTAAGGGTTGCAAAGATCAGACCTTAAGGGGTCAGATTCTACCCGGGGGAAAGGTGGCTTCAAGCAGGGAACAGAAGACGGGCGGGGCAGGCACCTTGGAGCAGACACGGGCATTCTCAAGCAGCACCCTTGTCCAGACTGCGGGGTGGCGGGCCACGAAGCGCCAGTCCCGGCAGACCTCGGCAGCATGCAGCAGTGTGCGCGTGTCCAAGTAGGTGAAGATGCAGAAGAGGGCGGCTCGCATCTTCAGGATCTCCGGGCTGATGACCTCGTTGGAGCGTGAGGGGCTGCCCCCTCTCTGCTCGCCGACCCCGCCCACTGCCTCCCTCGGGGCGGGCTGCAGAATACCAGGGGTTCAAAAGTGAGCGTGGAGGGTCAAGGCTGGTGTGGGGAAGTGTGTGGGGAGCTGGGGCAGGGTAGGAGCTGCAGAGGAATGGGCATGCTGGGGTACCGGGGCCTAGAGGGGAAGGAAAAGGGGCCTCTGCATCCCTGTCCTTTGAAGTACCCCATCTCTAATTTACACATTACAAAAAGGTGTCCCTTATGTAAACTTTCATTTTAAGGTTATATATCACTCAAACTCACCCCCTACATGAGGTAATGCATCAGATTTGGAGAGGCAAAGGAGTTAAGGGGTGCTGGAGTATAAACCAGGCCTCTGGAAACAGAGGGCAGGCATGGGGCTGCCCAGAACATGGGGTGCAGCTACACCCCTGACCCTAACCCTCTCACCTCCCAACCCATCTACACATGTGTGGGGCCTTCCCCCCACTTTACCAGGGGCTTCAGAGTTTGGAGGCAACACTCAACTGCTCTCCCGTAAATGTTAACGAGCCCACCAGGTGAATGGACCCCTCCCCCAGCTGGATGTGGCATCCCTGTGCAACAGACAATCTGAGCATACTTGTGCCACTGCAGCCCTGCCCTGTCAAAAAGTTCCTGCCCCAGGCTTGAAGGGGGCTATGTAGGAGGGGTGGGCAAGTCTGGGGAAAGGGGGCGGTGCAGGAGCCCAGGAGATTCACTGTTTCAGTCCTGTGTCTCCCTGCCCACCCTTCCAGGACTTACCTGAGAGCCGGCAGCTGCTCAATGGCCCAGCCATAGCAGGCCCGGGGCGGGGTGCATCCAGTGGGCCCTCAGCCTCTGACTCAGTGGTTCGGGAGCCCACGTCAGAGACATCACCCTCTTCCCCCTCGGTGCTGTGTCGGCGGGGTCTGCGCTGCCAGTTCTGGATGGCCTGGCGCCGCAGGCCTGAGCTGCGAGGGGGCTGGGACCGTTCTGAGCCCCCGTTGGCAGCCTGGGCCCGTATGCCCAAGCCCCCAGGGCCACTGTCCTCAGGGACCCCCTCCTCTGGCCTGGGCAGCTCCAGACTGTCACTGTCATAGCAGCCTGAGCTCTGGGATGCGGCTGGCACACGGCTGGAGGCCCTGAGGCAGGGTGGACCACACAGTAAGGGGTGAGAGGCACCAGGCCTGCCCAAACTCCCCACTCTGCCCCTACCATCAGCCGAGGGCAACCCACCCGCCCTGCTTTCCAAAAGCCCCCTCTGGATGAGGAAAGGCAGACACAGGTGAGCCAGGGAGGGAAGGGGCAGAGGATGACACAAGCCCCAGACAGGCCAGCGGATCTTTCCAGGGTGAGGGTAGGCTGCATGGGGTGGGCTGGGCCCGAGGCTTACCCTGTGCTGGGAGAGGAGCCATGCCGTGACACTGCATATGTGCTAGGCATGGCTGGGCCTGCGTGGTGTTCTCGCTGTGGGCCCCCAGAGTAGGAGGTAAAGGAGAGGGGCAGAGGAGCCAAGAGGATGAGCAGGAATAGCAGGGGGGAAAAACAGGGTAAAAGATGGAGAGGAGGGGAGGAGAGAGAAGGAAAAAAGTTGGGAAAGATGGACAAATGGACAGACAGACAGCCCAGAGAGGCAGGCTCACCAGCCACCTCCCCACACCCACCCAGCACCCTGAATCCCAGCTAGTGGCTCCTGGGCTCTCATTTGCAGGGATGGGCAGAGATAGCCCCTGAGGGCTGGGGCCACTGGATCACATCTCACTACAGCCTTAGGGGCTGCCACTGGCACTCCTGCCAAATCAGAGGGGCTCCCCCTGTTCCCAGCATCTGCTCGTGGGGGGAAAAGCCAAAGAAGGGGCAGATGGGGCATCAAGGGGAGAGGTCTGGCCATGTGAAAGGTGATGTTGTCGGGGGCCAGGTATGCAGGTAGAGGAGGGAAGGCATGTGGGCACTCACCATTCTGCCTGGGCCCCGGGCATTGGGGCCAGCGCCACCTCCCCCACCTCCACGGCCCAGGCTGGCGCTGGGCGTGCTGCCACAGCTGCTGCTGATGACCTGCAGCTGCCGCTCGGCACGGTCAGCCCGCTCAAGGAGCTCCTCAATGAACTGCTGCAGCCGCAGCTTGGCGCTGGCCTCCCGCGCCGCTGTCTCCTTCAGGAACTGGTCAATCTGCACCACCTCCCTGGGCCCAGAGTAGTCTCTTACCCCAGAGCCTTGGCCTGCCTGCCCACACCCGCTCCGAAGGAGAGCCCAGCCAGTGCAGGGAGACACCTGCACAACTGCCTGCAGTGTCTGCCTATGGTCACATGGGTTTCTGCAGAACAGGCCAAGCACACGGCCCCACACAATGACACAGAACAGAAATGCACACATGCACACTGCACGCCGAGCCACACACTCACACCCTACCTACCCAACACAAGACATGCAACTACACACCCTGCTCTCCACAGAAATTCTCAGGCATACTCAGTCCCACACAATCACTACTCCAGGTGCACACACAGCCCCACACACATGTACCCCATGTACATCCATATGCCATAACCAGACACATCTCTCTCATAAACACAGACATGTTCAGACACACAGGCATGCCCTTTAGTACCCAGCATCCCAACACAGCACACTCCTAGGCACACGCTTAGAGCCGCCAGCCATGTCACATACCCCACACAGATCCCCATTACACAGCCCCAGGCACAGCCCCACACATTCATGTTTGTGTACTCACAACATGTTCCAGCTCGGGCATGTGCTCACGTGTGAGACACGCAAAGAACCATGGAGGCACAGTACCACCGACATAGTCAAATACACTTTCAGGAACATTCAAAAATATACACTAAGTCACATCAACACGCAGAGAATACACTCAAATGTGGAAGCATACTGATAGTTTGCATCAACTTCTAGGAGCTCGTGAACACATGGCATACTTAGAATCACATGTGTACTTACTCCCAAGTGCATTCCCGGTTGTTTGTGCATCCATTCAACATTTATTGAGCACCTTCTAGGTGCCAGGCACTGTTCTAGATATTGGGGAAATAGCAGTGAACAACTCCTGCCTTTATGGAGTTTATATCACAATGGGGACATATAAATAATATCTATATACAAATGCTCTTTGGCTTACAGTGGGGTTACATCCCCATCAGCCCATAATAAGTTGAAAATATCATCAGTCAAAAGTGTATTTAATGCACTTAACCTGCTGAACATCAGTGCTTAGCCCGGCTTACCTTACTTGTGCTCAGAGCACTTATAGTAGCCTACAGTTAGACAAAATCACTGAACACAAAGTCTATTTTATGAAAAAAAGTGTTGAATATCTCATGTAATTTATTGGATACTGTACTAAAAAAAGTATAGTTGTACATACTGTTTTTCATTTTCATACAGTATAGTTTCTACTGACTGCGTGGTGCTTTTGTTGCATCAGAAAATCAAAAAATTGTGTCAAACCATTGTAAGTCAGGGTTCATAATCCTACATTTAAAGACCAGAGAAATGAAGAAGATTGAGACAAAAAGACAGAAGGAAATCCCAAGAGTGTCCCAGAAGGCAAGTGGAGAAGGCATGTCAGGGGTCAGCTGTGTCAAATGCTGCCAATGTGCCAAGTAAGACGATGGTTTGGCCTTAGCAATAGGAAGGTCCCCTCTACCAGGGACCCTGGTAGTGGTGGAAATGTGATCAGAGTGGGTTCAAGAGAGAAAGTAAGGAAAGAAATTGGAGACAAGAAGTATAAACAAATACAAGGAGTTTTCTGTAAGACGGACACAAAAGGGGCAGTAGCTTAAGGGGAAGAGGGTTACGGCAGATGGGAGAAATGACATAATGTCTTTATGCTTTTAGGAATGATCTGCAGAAACAGAAAATCTCATGATGGAAAAGGGAGAGGGGGAGAGTTGAGTTATGTCTTTAGGAAGGCAAAAGGGAAGAGGATCTGGTGCCAAAATGCAAGAGTTGGCTTGTCTAGGACAGAAAAGGAGAAAGGCACAGTCTTCACAAAGAGGCACAGGGTCACACTGCCACGTCCTCACAGTACCAAGTACACATCATCGTGACACTCTTGGCCCCACACACCATCACTGCATGCTCGTGGCCACAGATCCTATTACAAAGCCATAGCCACATACACAGACACACTCAGGCATGCCCACGGTGATTGTGGCGGCACAGTGACCGGACGGGCACAACCACCTACAGGACCCGAGGGTCTACTCACTGCTGCTTGCGGCTTAGCTCCTGTTCCTTGTGCACCAGGTCCTGCTTGAGCGAGGCCAGCAGCTCCACGCTCACGTCCACCTGGCGGGGAAGCTCAGACGCGCGCTCCTCCAGCTCCTCCTTCTCGCGCCCGAGCCTCGCACTCTCCTGCCGCGCCGTCTCCAGTTCAGCGGCCTTGCGCTCCAGCTCGGCCTGCAGCCGGCCCACCTGGCCCGCAATCTTCTGCTCCACCTCCTCGCTCAGACGCTCCAGCCGCCGGTCCACCTCCAGTTTCTCCAGCGCGCGGATCTTGAGGCGCGCCAGGCCCTCTTCATAGGCCACATCCGCGGGTGAGGGGGACGCGGGGGAGGCGGAGGCCGGCCCGGAGCAGGGGCCGGGGCCAGGCCCAGGTGGCGGCGTCGAGCACGCCGAGGACGCCACGGACTTGCGGGCGAACAGCTCCCCCTAGCGGGATCTCGATCTCGCGCAGCGCGTAGCGCGCGGCGGCGGCGGGCACGAGGCCCGGCTCGGCCAACTCCTCGCAGGGGCAGGCTGGCGGGCACCAGGTCTCCGGGGAAGTGGGCGAGGGGCGCGTGGTGGTGGTGGTGGTGCAGCAGGTGCGGCGCCGCGGGCGACGGCCCGGCCGCCTGCTCCTTGCCCTGGAAGGACGTGCTCTCAAAGACTTCGCGCCGGGCGCCGGGCACGGCCAGCAGGGCGGCGGGCTCGGGTGCCAGCGGGAAGCCCGAGGCGGCGGCGGCGGCGGCCGCGGCGGCGGCGGCGCCGTCGCAAATGCTGTTGGTCTTGGAGAGGATGTAGAGCGTCTCGTAGGTGTGGCTGTATTCCAGGTGCGCGCGCAGCGACGACAGGCTCCGGAAGCGCTTGTGCTCCCCCGCAGCGGGGGCAGCGGTACGGCAGGTCCAGCGAGGCCATGGCCCCGCTGCCCCCGCGGCACGCAGGGTCCACTGCGGCCCCCCTCGCCGGTCAGCCGGGAGCGCTCATGGGGGCCGCGGGCTAGCCCCCCTGCGGGGTGAGGAAGGCTCAGGGCGCCCGCGGCCTGGGGCGAGGAGGCTGGAAGAGAGGCGATGAGTCTTAGGAAGAGGGTATCGCTGCTCCCACCCCAGCTCCCAGTCCGGAGCTCACATCCCCCAGCCATGAGGAAATTAGCATCGAGAGGCAAGGGGAGACCTCCCAGAGGAGGCTGGGCTGCTTTGGCACCTGTGGGAGGGCCTGTATATGAGCAAGAGGGAGAGAGAATAAGATGTCGGTTTTTAAAGGGGAGGGTGCATAATTACTTCCAACCTGAAAACGACCCAAGCGCCCATCTACGGTAGAACGGTTACAATGATAGAATCTACCCAGCAATAAGAAAAGGAACTATTGGTACACAGAGTGACATGGATGAGTTCATCCAATATTATGTTGCACGAAAGAAGCCAGACCAAAGAGTGCATGCGTTATGATTCCAGAGAGATGGAGTTCAAGAACAGACACAATTGATGATGAAGAAGTTGGCATAGAGGTCCCCCGCTCGGGGCTACATGAAGAGGCAGGAGGCAGCTTTATGTGATGTGGAGAATGTTCTATATCTGCTCTGAGTGGTGGTTATACAGTTGTGTACATATGTAAATAATCATCAAGATGTACACTTGAGTGTAAAAATTGAAGAAGATGCTTATTTTCATTTTTTGCAGACTGCACCCCCACACAGGCTGGGACTATTGGTACCATGTTGCAGTGACCAAGACATCACTCCACCTAATGACACTGCATGTGTCACTGTTTGTTCTGTCCTGATTTCTGCATCACATCCTCCTATCCCTACCATTCCAGGCATTTTCTACCATTTCTACCATTTCTCAGACCTATTAAAGGTGGGGTGGGCTTCCAGAAAGTGTCCCTGCCCCGCCTTCTTACTATCCATCCTCCCCACACCCCTTACGGCACAAGGTCCCCCCACCCTTCCACCAATTCTAGCATCCCAACCCTCCTCACTTTCAACTCCTGCTGCCCCTCCATCTCTGGCTTCCTGTCACCCTTCTACGTGTGGGGTCTCCATCCCATTCCTCACTGCCATCCTCTTCCTAACTGCCTGCAGTCGGGCTTCCACTGCCCTGTGATCAAGGTCACAGATCACTTGCTGATCAGACAAGCCAGTTGTCATCAAGGGTCTTCCCCTTCTTGGTCCCGCGCTGATACTGTTGACCCCTCCAACTTCACAGGCTGCCGTGAGCTTTCCTGTTTGGATTTTCCCCTGGGTTCTGCAACTTCCTGTTCTTGCTGCCTTCCTAAACACCCTCATTCCCTGAGGTCTGCCTCTGTGGCCCTCCATGTCTATCCTCCCCCTAGGCAGGCAGTCGGCTTCCCTGTCATAGGTTTACTTACACCTGTAAGCTCTACTTCTCCATTCTGACCTGCCGCAGAGTTCTGTTGCCTTCTGGCATTTCCATAGGACGTATGAGTGGATGTCTGTTCCCTGTGCCAGCCCAGCATCCAGTCCTCCTCCTGGTAACAGCACCCTGCTTTGACCATAGGGAACCATCCTTCCCTCCTTTCTCAGTCCACAGGGTCTGGGGGAATGTGACATAGACTTGGCAAATCAGTCCTGGGATAAACACAGAGCACCAAAGTTGAGCCAGTGAGCCCCAGGACTGTTCTGGAATGATTGAGGGAAAGCATTCTCTTTGGGATCAGGTTTCTAAGCTGATGGAGAAGGGTAGAGCTGCTGGGGCCATGCTTTCTCCTTTTGGGAGGAGACACTTGGGAATGAAGCCAACCCAAAGAAGCAAAACTTAGATGGAGAAAGACATTGCTCACAGACACTGTTTGAGAGCCTGGCCTGTTCAGTTGCACAAACCAATCAATTCTGTCCCCCCACCCCACCCCTGACCTTTTTTTTGAGATGGAGTCTCACTCTTTCACCCAGGCTGGAGTGCAGTGGTGCAATCTTGGCTCACTACATCCTCTACCCCCCCGGGTTCAAGTGATTCTCCTACCTCAGGCTCTTGAGTAGCTGGGATTATAGGCATGTGCCACCACGCCTGGCTGTTTTATTTTTAGTAGAGATGGGTTTTCACCATCGTGGCTGGGCTGGTCTTGAACTCCTGAACTCAAGTGATCTGCCTGCCTTAGCCTCCGAAAGTGTTGGGATTATAGGTGTGAGCCACCGCGCCTAGCGCCCTATTGCCCTTTTTTGCTTAAAGCTAGTTACAGTTGGGTCTGGTTACTTGCACTCAGAAAATATCCTAACCAAGAAATTAGAATCAGAGATGGAAATTTTTAATAGACCCGCAAACGAAATTAGCTGAACTAAGGAGGGGGCATAAGCTGGCACTGCTTCCCCCACTCCCCACTCACAGGGTTGGTGAACCTGTCACAGAGCAGCAGCAAAACAGCTGATTAAACTGTCTCCCACCATCCCTGGAGCTCAGGCCATGTACCTACCATGCCTGCAACATTAGGGGATTTGTAGAAAAATGTCAGGATGTTGAGAGTGTCTTTCCCATGGCTTCAGTAAGGTCCAACAAGCAAGAGACACACTCTGGCTGAAAGGAGCCCATCTGAAAGCAGAGAGGAAGAAAATCTGGGCTTGCCCAGAGAGGTCCTTTCTGCCTGCGGCCAGTAATTCAATATGGCTGAGAGTCAGATAATTAAGAGCCAGCTCTTTTCTTCAAGCTAAAGTCAGCTCAAGCGAAGACAGAGAGGCTGGGAACTAAGAGGGAGACAAGCCTGGGGCCTGACAGGTACTTGACTCCTCAAGCCCTGCTGAACCCCTCCTGCTGTGCCCTGCCAGCTGGACAGAAGCTTCTCTTATAAGCAGGCTTCCATTGGGATGCAGCTTGAGTGAGAAGGGGCAGATGACCTTTTGCCTCCCACCCCAGATTAAGAGTTTGCATTGCTCTATGGCAGAGGCCCAGCTGGAGGCTGCAGAACCAAGGGCTCCTAGGGTGCACAGAACACTGGGGCCTGTTGCTAAGAGATAACCCCTCCCCCTCCTACACCACCACCAGGGACTTCATTCAAGAATCATAACTTTCATAGAGGTCTGTAGCTCTGGTTAATAGCACTGGGGATGATCAAATGCAAACAGACTGAAAAGCCTCCCAATGATTAAGGGAACTGTATTGCCAGAAAACCCCCACAAACCAAAGGATAGGATTGCTCAGCCCCTATGGTTGCCCTGAACCTCTCCAAACCTGCACCCCTCAGTGCCCCTCCCACAGAGACAGCAAAATCAGAGCAGCAAGATTGGTGTACCAGGGAACCTCTTCCTCACCTTTGAGTCAAACATGTGGACCACAGACCAGGTTTTTTTCCTCACCCCTCTCTTCAACTAGGAAAGCTTTTCTTCTTTCAGCTATACAGTTTTCTCTCCATCATTGTGGTTGGGCCATAAATGGAAAGACCATGAGCTTAGTACCCAACCAAATAGCCCGTTGCTATTGCCAAGATGTTAAATTGGGGGATAGATATAGTAACTGGGTGAAAACTTGGAATGTCTCCTCCCAGAAGTGGGAGAACTGTGCTTTAAGTTTGGTAAGGGATAGTTGCATTATGATAAACAGGGAAGTATTTTTTAAAATTACACAGGAAAGGGGGTCTGTGTCAATCTTGGACATCTAAGAAGTGAAATACAGTGGATGTTGATTGTTTTTGCTGCCCGGCTCTCATCCCTCTTTATTGTGAATTGATCTCCAATTTTCCCTTTGAGAACCATTCTCTGCACTTCGAGTACCATTCCCTGCACTTTGAGTAGATTTGGGTAGGGCTGACCGCATCCACTGGCTCCCAGAGAACGCACATGACCTCAATCTGTTCCATTAGAGTCACAGTGGTTGGGTCAGTAAGAGACTGATTTCTCAATCTGGCTGATACAGGTACTTTCGGAGCTGTGCTCAGTTGGTAGGATGTGAGCCTGTAGGTACTTGTAGACATTTTTGTCCTCTCTTTGGGAGAAAAGAAGTAAAAGACCCCTGATGATATCATTTGGGTTTCCACATCTAGATGTGCCTGAAGCTGTAACCCAGGACTTGACCATTAAGAAGGGCTGCAAATGTTTTTCTAGCTTTAATCATTTGAGTCAGTTGCTAGTCTCCAGTAATAAGACTCCAGACAAATACAGTGGCCCACAGTGTCAAAAACAAATCCCAGACTTCTCCTCACCTACTACCCAGCACCCGTTTCCTTTAGTGTCATTGTCCTCCCAGCTAAACCACTGGCCATCTTGATTTTTCTCTCTGATAACCATTAGGACCTACTGGTTTTTTTCCTTCCGAGTACTTTCAACCCAACTGTTCTTTTCTCATGCTTTGTGCTCTTCCACACCACAGCCTCCTCACACCTAGACTACTGGCCCAGCCTTCAGTCCCACAGCTCTATTCCATCTGCAAAGGCATCAGATTCCTTTGCTCACACTCCTTCAAGGGTACCCCATCCACTACCAACTGTAGCCCAACTCCTCAGCTTCGTGATCTGGCCTCTGTGCTCTTGCCAATTTGAAACTGAAAAGTGGCCTGGCTGTTTCACTTGCATTTCCTTGATTGTGATGGCTGGACCTTCTTCACACATACACCAGCCATTTCTATCTCTTTGGCGACTTGCCTGTGCACTACTTTGCTCATTTGCATACTGAACATTCATATTTTCTTATCGATTTACAAAAGCTTTTGATGTTATTGATCTTTTGTCATTTATATACTGCAAATATTTTTCTCAAGCATGTTGATTGGCATTTACTTTTGTTTATGGTCTTTATTGACATACTAAAGTTTTAAATTCTGCCACAGGAAAATCTGATTTTGTTATTATGCTTAGGAAATCTCTCCCTACCCAAAGCTTATATAAACAGTTACATATGTTTTCTTTTGAGACTTGTGATTTCCTTTTTTTAAAATTCCAGAATATTTTTTAGAATTAAGAGCTTTTTTAGAATTAAGGATTTACATGCTACCAAGTCATTGCCACTTACTTTAGGCTGTATGATTTCCTTTTGGATTTTTTTTTCTGTTTTTTGAGACAGGGTCTCACTGTGTTGCCCAGGCTGGTCTCAAACTGCTAGGCTCAAATGATCTACCCACCTCAACCTCCCAAAGTGCTGGGATTATAGGCATGAACCACTGCATCTGGCCTACATTTGGATTTTTTGGGTTTTTTTAGACAGAGTTTCGCTCTGTCACCCAGGCTGGAGTGCCGTGGTGTGGCGATCTTTGCTCACCATAACCTCCGCCTCCTGGATTCAAGTGATTCTCATGTCTCAGCCTCCTGAGTAGCTGGGATTACAGGCACACACACCTGACTAATTTTTGTATTTTTAGTAGAGATGGGGTTTCATCATGTTGACCAGGCTGGTCTCAAACTCCTGACCTCAGGTGACCTGCCCACCTTGGCCTTCCATAGTGCTGGGATTACAAGTGGGAGCCACCACGCCCAGCCCATTTGCATTTTTTAACCCAGCTAGAAATTTATGGTGTGCATGGTGTGATAGGAATTTTTTAAAACCAACTTTCCATTATAGACATTTTCACAGATGTTAAAAAATAAGAGTATTATGATGAACTCCTAGGTACTCATCATCCAGCTTCAAGAATTCTCAGCTCCTGGCCACTTGTTCTTCTCTGCACACTACTTCCCTGCTTCACACTTGCCCTACCCCCCACTATTGGATAATTTTGAGCAAATCCTAAATATCATATTATTTCATCCATAAATACCTTAGTATATATGAAGCAAGACTTAACTTTCTTTTTTTTTTGAGATGGAGTTTCGCTCTGTCTGCCAGGCTGGAGTGAAGTGGCGTGATCTCGGCTCACTGCAACCTCCACCCCCCACCTACCCCCGGATTCAAGTGATTCTCCCGCCTCAGCCTCCCAAGTAGCTAAGATTACAGGTGTGCACCATCATGTTGGCCTGGCCTACATTTAGATTTTAATATTAAAATCCAAATAAGCCATGGCACCCGGCCAAAACTTAACTTTCTTTTTTAAGAAAATGATATGTACTAGGCTGGGTGTGGTGGCTCACATTTGTAATCCTAGCCCTTTGGGAGGCCGAGGCAGGCGGATCACCTGAGGTCAGGAGTTCAAGACCAGCCTGGCCAACATGGTGAAACCCTGTCTCTACTAAAAATGCAAAAATTAGACGGGAGCGGTGGCAGGTACCTGTAATACCAGCCACTCAGTAGACTGAGGCAGGAGAATCGTTTGAACCTGGGAGGCAGAGGTTGCAGTGAGCCAAGATTGCACCATTGCACTCCAGCCTGGGCAGCAAGAGCAAAACTCTGTCTCAAAAAAATAAAAAAAAAAGAAAGAAAGGTGCCAGGCACAGGGGCTCACGTCCGTAATCCCAGCACTTTGGAAGGCTGAGGTGGGTGGATCACGAGGTCAAGAGATCAAGACCATCCTGGCCAAAATGGTGAAACCCTGTCTATACTAAAAATACAAAAATTAGCTGGGTGTGGTGGCATGTGCCTGTAGTCCCAGCGTCTTGGGAGGCTGAAGCAGGAGAATCACTTGAACCCAGGAGGCAGAGGTTGCAGTGAGCTGAGATTGCGCCACTGTATCAGCCTGGCGACAGAGTGAGACTCCGTCTCAAAAAAAAAAAAAAAAAAAAGATATGTAGTAATTGTTACAACATCACCATCATTTAGCCTTTAGGTTTGTTAAAACCCAAAAAGTAGCCTTCAGAAGTAAATCCAAAAGATGGTTCTTTGAAAAGACCAAGAAAATAAATAGCTCTCTGGCAAATCTATTCAGAGAGAGAGAGAATATATATATATATATATAACACATGGGGGGAAAAAGAGATATAACTGCTGGCACAGAGAAGATTTTCTTAAATTACTACCAGGTACAACTCTTGGCCCAAATTTTTGAAAATCTGGGTGAACTGAATGCTTTTCTAGGAAAATATAAATTGTCAAAATTGACTGAAGAAGAAATAGAAAACTTAAATAGACTAATAACTATAGACAAAACTGAAGAAGTTGACAAAGTGACCAAAGATATTCTAGAGTTCATATACATACACAACTGTTCAAGAACAAGGTTATTCTACAATGTATAGTGAGCTCGGTGTCAGGACTTCTGTGCGTATCTATTCATCCTAACTAAGTAGTGGCCCTTCCTGTGAGGGACACCTTTCAGGGCCCCAGAAGTAGCCAGCCTTCTCCCCACTCTGCCCCTTCTCACCATGTACTTTTGAAGTGCCCCTTTTTGCCTCACAGCATCCTGCTAGCCATGCTGGCAGAGAGCAGGGGAAGAGGAAAGTCTGGGGGTATCAGCCTGTGGATGGATGTGTCAGGTGGAGGAAGAGAGGGGCTTCTGGGATCCAGGTGCCTCTTCACCCCAGGCCAGCCCACTTTACAGTTGCCCTCCATCTGCTGGAGCTGAGGAATGACTATGAATCTTCGGAAAATTTTTATCTAGATTTATGCACCTCCTAAGCATGGCCCTGAAGCTTTGCTTGAATGCAGGTGAGAAGGCAATAAAGGCAGGGGGGAGTGACAGGAGGAAAAAGGAAAACAGAAGTGTTGTTCAAATTTTATCACAGGTCTGTACTATGAGACCATGACAGAACAGTTGGAGATTTTCCTTTGCATTCTAGTCTCCCCAAATCAGCAACCTCTGCAAGCCCTAAGACTATCCTCCTTTTTCAGCCTGGCCCTGCCTCCAGACCTGTGATTCTCCTCGTATCTGAAATGCCTATCTCAAGCCTACTTTCTTTCAAATCCCCATCAAGGTTTTGTTTGGATAGAAGGATTCTACAGGCTGAACTAATCAGAGATAATTTTTTTAAGGCCTTCAGGTATGTGAGTCTTATCTCTTCAAACAAGACCAACCATCTCAGGATGTGTGTCTTCTCTAGCTCCTGTCTCCTGTCGCATTCCCACCCATTGACTCTGCCAGTAACACAGATCATCTTGCATTCCTACGGCTTCCACCATCATGTGGTCACTGATAGTCCCTGCAGTGGGCATTATGATTTTCATCTGCTCAGCAAGTCTTCTTCACCTTCTGTTAATAACAACATCTCATCCTTTCTTTTTTTTTTCTCATAGGTAGTAGGAGACTTCACCTGGATCATCCTTTCTTTAGTGAGCTGCCCCTCTGTACTTTATGTGGTTCTGGCCAGGTTGTCAATCCTAGTAGGATGGGCACATGACCTAGGCCTGGCCAATCACAGTATCTCTGTTCTTGGCCACAGTGATTGACCCAGGGTTGAGCACATTCCTCAAGCTGAGCCAACAGAGTCCTCTATTGGGAGTTTATATGAAAGATCAAGCAGTCCTCTTGTCCCTCTGGGATCCCATGCTAGGATGGTGAAGCTGTCTATGGACTTGTGCAACCTCCACCCACTACATGGAGAAAGCCCATGCACAGTGGGGGAACAAGGTGGCAACACTCAGAGGAAAGCTGGGCCAAGAGCTAGAGAGTCCTCACCACAACTGTGAGCACCGGGGTGTCCAAGACCCATTCATTTCCCTTCTTCCTAGTTATATGAATTGGTAAATTTGCTTAAAGTAGTTTGGGTTTAATTTCTGCCCCTTGCAATCAAGCATCCTAACTAATAGTCTCCCAAATCTGCATTTCTAGCCTAGACTTCTCTCCTAAGCTCTATTCAAACACGACTTATTCTATTTGCTGAGTACCTTGAATTACACCATACCAGGTGCTGTGCTAGGTTTGTTGAGGACAAAGACAAACAAGATCCAGTCCTGGCCTATCTCCCAGGGCAGACTGAGGTGTTAGAGGATACAGTTATGAAATAAATTTATGCAAGAGGCAGGCACAGGTTTCTACACTTAACCTAGCTTGAGGAATTGAGGGACTGGGGAACCCCCAGTGGCAGTAGCATCTAAGCTAACTCTTGAAGAGCAAAATATAATTGCCAGGTGAGGAAGAGCAATTATGAGGTTTGGGGAGGAGAAGAAAGGCATTCGGAGCACATGAAACAGCATGTATAAGGGCAAGGAAGTGAGAAAGTGTACTCCTCCTTCAGGGAACTATAAGGGTAAGCTCCATGAGGGTAGAGACATTGTATATCTCAATCACTGCTATTTCCCCAACACTTATACCAGTGCCTGGCATGGGGCAGGTGCTCATGGGGTAGTGTTTGTGGACTGAATGAATGGCAAGGGCTTGATCAGATTTACAGTTTAGAGAATGAAATACAGACAGCCAAATTCAGGAAGAAGGTTGTTGGAACACCAAAAGTAAAAATTATTAACCAAGGTAGCAGGAGTGCAAATGGGGAGAAGGATGGATATGGGAGCAATTAAGGAAGGAGAGTTGAGAAGACCTGGTGACAGAATGACTGTGGCAGGTAGGAAAGGGAAGACTCAAGGATAAGGCTCAGGTTTGGGTCTTAAGCAACTGGGGAGATGGGGATGTGACTCAGTAAGGAGGAAAAATGGAGGAAGGCAAGTTTTGAAGGGAGATAAGTTTGGTTGTGGATTTCATGAGTTTGAGGTTCCAGTGGGCCGTGGAAGTAGAGATGTTCAGTACATGGATTGCAACATGGAGCCGAAAATACAGTTTTGGCAACTTGAGGGTAAAAAGGAAAGTGCTTAATAAATGAGCAAGTTCAGGGAGAAGGTGCAGAGAGAGGGGAGCTGCGGGGGGAAGATGCACCCTCAGAGAGGCGGAAGAACCAAGAGGTTTCTAAGAACCAGCAGCAGAAATGGGAGTTCTGGCAAGGAACCTTAGGTAGGAGAGGATGTCCAGGAGAGGAGTGGGCAACAGTAGAAGTAATGTTGACAACACAAGTAAAAGCAGAAGTGGGAAGGGCCCACTGGGGACTTTCAAGAGGCCTGCTTTGATGGGCCTGGCTCATGTGGGCTGAGGAGTGAGTGAGGCAAGGACTTGAGGAGAGAATGAATGAAAACAAGAAGCTCAACTGTGAAGAGGAGGAGGTAGCATGGGAGAATCCAGAAGCAGTTTCTAAGATGGGAGTGACCTCAACATATTTAAATGCTTCTTAAGGCTAACCTCATTCTACTCTATATCTTCACTTCCGCTGGCTTGAGGCACGAATAATTCAATGCCTTAGACCTGAAATTTATAGCAATTCTTTTTTAAAAAATGCTTCTTAGAAGCAGCCAGTAGAGAAGGAGAGAATGAAAAGGGTTTTATTTCAGTGTTGGCAGCTCAAAGCTTAATGTGACTAATGCCGAACTCACAATACCGTAACACCTACCTTCAAACCTTTTTTCTCATGGCTCCTAACCCAACCAATACCCTCGTTATCTATTCAGCACCCTGGATAGCGACCCCCTAAGCCATCTCTGAATTCTCAGTGCCCCCTCAGATCTCATCAATCACTGATTTTTGTCAACACTATCTTCTAAATATTTGATTCTGTACTTTTCCTAAAGCTACTTCCCCAGTTCAGACCTATATCCCCTTCTATCTGGACCACTGATATTGTCTAACTGGAGTCTATAAATCTTCCAGCTTTGAATTCTCTTGGCTTCCAAAGTTTTTTTTGCATATATTGATCCAGTCATGTCACTTTTCTAAAAACATCTTGGAAGGATGGTCACCTTCTGAGAGGTGACGTCCACCTGGCCTTGCCCACCCTCAAGACCGGCTGGAATCTAACTATCCCTGAGCTCCGCCAGCTCTAGCTTTTGTCCTGCTTCTCTCCCATGTTCATCCTTAGTGTGCCCTACAAGGTTTTGCCCCATGGGGAAATGCCATGTGCTGTCACATCCCCAAGTCTAGGCTTATGCTGGTCCCTCTTCCTGGGACTCCTGGGCCTGAACTCTGCAGGCCCAGCTCAAATGCCACTTTTTCCATCAAGCCTTCCTTGACCTCTCCCTCTTCAGCTCAAATCACATCACTGCGTGAATCACTCCTTACTCTACTTCTTCAAGGATGTGGCAACAGGCATCACATACTAATAATCATGGACATGTTTGTACCTCACATACCTCCTAATACATACAATGGAAGCAGGGACAATACAATTGATTCATCTTCACACACAGTATGTTGTTAGAGGAATCACACTGAATAATGGAGAAACTGATAGATTTTACATAACCAAAGCAGTTTCCACCACTCATCATCATGGAACTGGATGAACTAGTTACAATTAAATAAATCCAAGAATCACCTTGAATAACAGGTGGCTTCCTGATTCTGCTGGTCACTTATGGGGAGGTAAAAGCTTACTGTGTCTTTTCAGTGCTGCTGTTTTGCTCTAGCTGAGCTCTAAGGCTTAGGGCTTGTGTGCTTCATTCCCTTTTATCCACCCAGCAAATGATGTCCAGCACAAGGCCCATGCTAGGCACTGGGTACACATAAATGAATGAGAGCTGTGCCATTAGGGTGCCTGCAGTTTAACAATCAAAAGAGTGAATACTTATCTACCAATGATTCTGGTCAGACATCATGCTATTCACTTGGTCCTCACAACAATGCTGCCAAGTAGGTGGTACTGCCTCCATACTAGGATGAGGAAACTGAGGCTCAGAGTGGCCAAATCACTTGCCCAAGGAAAGCCTGTAATGGGACTGTTTGGTGGTCCCCAATGAGACATGCCTCCCAGTATTCCTGCCCTTCCTTATGTGCTCTCTTCCCACACTGACTCAGGGATTGGCCATGTTTCTTGCTTTTGCTAACTGGACATTAGCAAGCCTGATGCAGGCAGAGGCTTGATCAGCAGTTGTAACTTAGCTCTTGTCCTCTTGGTATACTCCCTCATGGGATCCAGCTGCCACATAAGAAACTTGGGCTAGACTACCAAATGATTAGATGCCACATGTATCGAGACCCTGGAGAATGAGAGGCTATTTTGATGTCCCTCTCCTGCTAGTCTCTCAACATAATGCAGCTGTGTGAGATTCCACATGAGACCAGCAGAGCCCACACCCACAGTCACAGCTAACACCAGACCATGAGGAATAATACATCACTGTTGTTTTAAATCCAGAAATTCTGGGGTAGTCCGTTACACCCTAATGAATAACTAAAACCATGACAAACAAGGATTTGAACCCAGTACTGCCTGACTACCAAAGCTCATGCCCTTGGTCTCACATTGTGTTCCTTCTGATTGAATGGAATGTCATACTAACACAGGTTGGCCCATGGTAGCATGCAATAAATATTTGTTAAATGAATGGATAAAGGGTGTGATAGGTCACCAGGTAGGTAAAGAGATCTAGGGAATTCAAAGGCAGGATGGCAATTACTTTTCAACAACCATCACCCCCTTCCCATTACAAATATTCCAAAACAAGGCTGGGCACAGTGGCTCATGCCCATAATCCCAGCACTTTGGGAGGCTGAGGCAGGAGGATCACTTGAGCCCACAAGTTCCAGACTGAGCAACATAGGGAGACCCTGTCTCTACCGAAAAAAAAAAAATTAGGCAGGTACAGTGGCACATGCCTATGGTCCTAGAAGCTGAGGTGGGAGGATCACTTGGACCCGGGAGGTCAAGGCTGCAATAAGCCATGATCACACCACTGCA
Source organism: Ateles fusciceps (assembly GCA_036589455.1). NCBI lineage: Eukaryota > Metazoa > Chordata > Mammalia > Primates > Atelidae > Ateles > Ateles fusciceps. The sequence continues at coordinate 41,739,244 of JAZHEH010003205.1, forward strand.
CTTCAGCCTTGGTGACAGAGCGAGACCCTGTCTAAAACAAACAAATATTCCAAAACAAAAGCAAAACCATTTAGGCATCCCTAAATCTGGAAACAATTGTCTGGATATCGCCAGACGCCCTCTCTGTGTCTGCCTTTTCTCTGTTAAATTCAGATCAGACAAAATTGAGATGGTAATAGAGTTTGTTTTCTGATAGCCCTGCCTCCCTGCCCCCAACTCTCCATTACACCCATGGCATCTTCTCTCTTCCTCCCACTTGGCCTACAGGGCCCAACAGTTCTTTCTCTCTCTTTCCATATAAAATCCACATGCAAAAAAGGGGCTGAGAAGGTGGAGATTATAGAAATGGGGGGAGGAAGGTTTGGATGTTAACAGATGGATTTACAAGCCAAAGAAATGAAGCTCGGTACTCTTAGGAGGCATCTGCCAGCAGGTGGAGGTATCCTAAGGATGGGGGGAGGCAGCTGGAGTTATCCCCATTATACCCCTATTACGCCCCTGTGGGTGGGGAGTAAAGGAATGCCCACTGCCTTTATAAATCCCTCTGAATCCCCCAAGAAGGCTGGGGCTATGGCTTTCCACACCTGTGGCTGTGGCCCCAACATGTATACCTCCCACAGTAGTCACTCCAGCCTGGCGAAGACCCACGGGGGTCAATGCATCCAGTCCTCTGCCTTCTGGCAGCCCTGGCACTGCTTTTTCTGTTCTAAGCCCTCCCTCACTCTCCTGCTCCTGCAAACAGGCACACACCTCCCAAGGTCACACACAGGCTCCAGCACCTGGATCCCACACCCAGAAAACCATCTGGGCCCCTCTCTGCAGAGAGACCTAAGGAGAGAGCAGGCCCACACTGTACTTGCCGGCAGAATGTGGGCAGTGCACACAGGCCCCATGTTGCACACACTCACATGCAAAGCAATGCAGAGGGGCGCACATATTCAGAGAACTGTGAGCACTGTCACTAGTGCAGGCACTGGATGTGGAGACAGAAACATGCGTGCACAGACATGCACACCTCCAGACTATCACACGTGCACACTGGCACGCACAGACACCCGCACAGGTGCCCAGCCAGGCCTTAACACCAGGCCCCTCCCCCAGCCCCTCAGAAGCAGGTGGGGAGGGTTGGGGTTTCAGGGCGCTTCCCCTCCTTCCTCCCTCTGGCCCCTGCTCTCCAAGGTCCAGAGTCCCAGTGGGGTTCTGGAGCCCGCCCCTGCCCCAACAGCAGGCTCGGGGAGCGACGGGCGAGGGGGGGAGGGGAAGCCTGGTCTTGAAATGTTCTGATTTTAATTTCTTAAATTAACCCCTTCCCTGCCTCTGGCCTGGCCTGCCCAGAATCCCTCCCGGTTGAGCGGCCTCGCGGGCCTCCGGAGGGCTGTGGGGGAGAAGGAAAGCGAAGAAGAGACAGCGGCTGGGGTCCTCCCTCCTTCCCTCTCCGGGAGCAGTCTCGCAGCATGCCCGCGACTCACCCTTACCTCCTCCACCCCGCGGCAAGGCCAGGCCCAGCGGCCCAGGGCTGGGGGTGCAGAAAAGCCCCCGCGTGCCGGGTCCGGACGCAGGGCCGCCTCGGGGCCTCGGATCTCGTTCCCCTCTGCAGCCTCGGGTGGCCGCCGCGGCTAGCGCCCCCGCCTCCCTCTCGGGGCGGGGGCGGCCGAGCCTCCCAGCCAGTCGCAGCGGGAGGGGCGCACGAACCCGGCGGGAGGAAGGATGGAGGAGGAGGAGGAAGAGGGGGGAGGAGGGGGCGCGCGGCCCAAGGAAAGCAAGGGAAGGGGGGAGGGGAGGCAGCGCGGAGGTGGGGCGGAGCCGGCTCCTCCTCTGGGGCGGGCTCTCCAGTAAGCTGGGGAGCGGCAGAGGAGGCCAGAAGCGGCTGCGCCGGGACCCCACGTTTTCCGCTCAAGGTGGTTTCGATGCGGGAGGGGTCTTCGGCACCACCCTGGGGTGCAGGGATGGCTCGCGCCGCGCTCTGCCCGAGTCTCAGCCTTCCCGGCTGCCGGCACCGCCCAGTGCACTCCCAGCCCTGGGCACCTCCAGCTGTGGCTTCTGCTGGCCACCTTGAATCAGGGCCTCTCCGCCCTAACCCTACCACTCTGGTTTGGGCCTGCTTCCACTCGGGGGCAAATCGGGGGGTAGGCGGTTCTGTGAATCCGGAAGGGGGCGGGCGCGGGCGCTACTCCTGAGACATGCGCCACGGTCCCTAAGGGGCCTCGTGGGCAGCCCGCCTGGGTCGTGCACTCGGCGACCTCGGGTCAGACGCTTGATCTCCGCGGAGGCCGCCTGGGACGATCCCCTCTTGGCGTTCCTAGGGAACCAGCAGAGCTCCTGCTGGACCCCATCCGGGGGACCCAATTCTGCTCTTAAAGTGCCACCTAGGAACACGTGTCCCCATCACAAATCCCATCCCGGACCTAGAGGAGTAGGAAAAGGGCAGTGACCTCCAGGGCCCTGGTTCCCTCCTACCCACTCCCCTCCACTTGGCTAGGATAGTAGCCAGGCTTTTTGGGACTGGAGCCCCTAGAGGGTCCCACCTTTGGCCTAAGGCCTATCTAGATGGTGAGGCAGGAACGATCTGGCTGTCGTGGGCTTGGATGAAGTCCCCAGGGCTGCAGTGAGGCTGAGAAACCACACAGGGTTTGGAGGCTACCAAGGCCAGAGCTGAGCTGAGTCTTGGATGAGAAAAGGGGGAGATGTTATTTCAGCCTGAGGGTGGTGCTTGGGCAGGGCTGTGCACATGTGCCTCGAGGGGCAGTCTGGTTGCAGCAGAGCAGAAACCGAACTTAGTCCCAGGATTCCAGTAAATCTGGGGCTCATGGGAACTTTCTTTGATCTCCATCCCATTTCTGTGAAGGCAGAGGCATTAGGACATTCAGTGTCAGGAAGGATAATTTGTAAACTTGTCAGTAGCTTTGGGGGAATGGCAAATTAAGCACAAAGGCTGTACAGTGGCCAATCAGGTCGAATTCCCTCTCTCTTGATCTTCTCTTCCTCTCTGTAGCTCCTGAATTTCTTTCCTCCTCGAGGAAGTCTTCTGAGACTGGGCAAATAAGAAATCACTTTTCTTAATACCTAAACAATAACAGCTCCTATTAACCAAGTGCCAAGCATCATGCTAATCATTTTTATGCATATCAGTTACTCTTCCTAATATTATTATCCCCACTTTGCAGATGAAGAAGCTAAAGTTTAGAGCTCAACAAATGGCTGAGTCAGGATTTGAACTCAAGTCATCAAACTCCAAAGTCTGTGCTCAACCACAGTGCCCTCCTGCCTTCTCTTTGCTATAATAAAGTCCATTGGACCTTCACCTGATTCCCTAAATCCACCTGTTCTTGCAGATGGCCAAAAATGTCCGTTTATTGTCTTAGTTTTACCTTCGTTGTTGTGATGTTTCTCCTCACTCTGTGCAACCTGTGAATGTGTCAAAACAATGTGGGACATACATGGCTATGTATGTGTGTGCTTTTTTGCATATGTGCATGAGAATGTGTGCACATGCATGTGTACATAGGAGCATGTATCTGTGAGCACATACATGCCTGTGTGCATGAGTGTGCATGTGTGTGAGTTCATGCATGTGTATTTGCACATGTGTGCACGTGTGTGTGCATATGTCTATGAATGTATGCAAGTATATATGTACGCATGTGTGCCCATGCTACATTTCACAGACAACAGTTCCTGCTTGGTTGTTATGGGAACCACAGTTCTAAAAATGTTAAACTGATTCCCACTCCATGTGAACCAGAGAAACCAAAAGAGAGAGAGAGAGCTCAGTGACAGAGACACCTTTGGGGTCCCAGAGCTGAGGGAGAGAATTGTGGGCTCAGCAAGAGCTGGAAAGGCCCAGACTAGCCAGAGGTGTAGTCCCATTCATGAGACCCATGGCACCTCGCTGGGTCTATCAGGGCCCCTTGCAGCAGACTCAGTCCTGCTTTTCCCATATCTCCCTCCTTATCCTTTCTCCTCCCTCTTCTCTTTGCCAGCTTCATGCTCTCCAACCACCTTCCTTCCCCTCCTCCTTCCCCTTTCTCTTTCCCTTCTTCTCCTTTTGGGTTTGTTTGTTTTTGTTTAACTAATTGACACAATAATTAAGCACTTTAGTTTTAGACTTGGTGGTATGGGGGACCACAAATGTGGATCAAACAAAGTTTCTGCCCTTGAAGGTGCTCAAGGGTGGGAGCATTTGGATAACCGATAGGGGAAAGGGGAGGGGGCAGAGCAAAGCACAAAGGGAGAGATGACAGAGGAGGTTGGAAGGTGAATTTGGATCAGATATGGAGGACTTTGACAGCAAGGGTGAAAAATAGGTATTTTTTTATAGGAGTTTGGAAAGCTTGGTCAGTTTGGGATAAAGTGCTTGTTTGTTGTAAATGGTATTTTAGGAAATTTTCATTAGTGCTGGGCAATGTGGAATGAAAGAGGGATAATGGAGGCAGAGGGATCACAGGAAGCAGTTTTGGCATAGTGTAGCCTGTCTCAAATAGGGTACAAGAGTTGGAGTGAAGGGAGAGAATAGAGCAAACATACTGGGTTGCTTTCTCAAGCTCTCCCCCATATCCCCCCCTCATCAAGATATGTATTATTCTTTCCCATCTTTCCGGTGTGAGAATCAGGACTTGAGTTAGCCACTGTTACTGATGTGTGTCGTATTTCTTAGGTGCACCAGAAAATAAAATAGTTGGGAACCGCTGGCCTAGCATGTGGTAGCACTCGGTATTTGTGGAGTGAGTGGATATTTAGATATGCACTGGTCTTGGAACTGGAAGGCCCAGGTTCAAGGCCCATTTAATTCTCTTATTATCTATGTGCCCATAAGAAAATCCCCAAACATCTTGGGCTTCAGTTTTCTCTTCTATAGAGTGCGGGTTTGGACAGTATGTTCTTTTAAAAAAATATTTTTAAAAAATAGAGACAGGATTTTGCCATGTTGCTTGGGTTGGTTTGAACTCCTGGACTCAAGCCGTCTAACCACCTTGGCCTCCCAAAGTACTGGGATTACAAGCGTAAGCCACCGTGTCTGGCCTGGACAGGATGTTCTTATAAACTCCTTCCAAATGCAATGTTATGATGTGATCCTATGAAACTGACATAGCCAAGGTATATGTTTACATGGAATATAAACATACCGTCACCCAAGGCCATGGACTAAGGTGCTGGCAATAGGCACAGAGAGGATAAATGTGGGAAAAATTTTAATAGAAGACTTAACATCATCTGGTTTCTAACAACATCGTTGACTAGATAGCCCAAAGACTCTTTGTGGTGGGGGAGCTCTGCAAGAGCTGAGGCAAGGGTCTGAAGCCTCAGCATGTTTTCATATAAACATAGAATTAGAAAGGAATTAGAGATGTAGTTACATAGTTATTCCTGTATCTAATCATAAATAATCACATAGGTATTCATATGTAATCATAAATATATACACATGTATAATCATATAATCTTTAATCTTGCTAGTAAGTGTCAGGTCAAGAAGTATGGGACTGAAGTGGCATTAGAAAAGAGGTGACCCTAAGGCAAGATGCTGTAAGCCCTCTGTCACGCCCACTTAAAGGCTGCTGGAGGACGCCTCAGCTATGTGGCAGTGTCAGTGCTGTGGAAGTGCCTGCTGTTTAGCCAGCTAGGGGAAGGAGACGTCCAAGATGGCCGAGACATCTCCTTCCTCGGGGGAATGAGGAGAAAACTCCGCTCTCCCAAGCTCTTGTAGTAGGCCTGACGGCTGTCAGGGAAGCCCACAGACATCCAGGGACTTAATTGTCTCTATGTGGTGCTGTGCTTCAGCAGTCACATTCCATAGCTACTTTCAAGTTCTGCTTCTGCACCTGGTTCCTCTTTTCTTAGAAGATAAGAATTAATAATAGTAACATAAATCTTAGTGACCTTGTTATTTCTTGACAAGTATGGAAAAAGTGCTGACGCCTTAGGTTTTCTCCTCGCCTTGGCTTCTTCAAAGTCTTGGGCCCCCTATCTCCAAGATACGTGATTTACTTGACCCTATCACTGACCACCATTGCCTCATCCTACCTGTCCTTCCCACTGTTTTGTACTCAATAAAAGTCAGAGCGTCCAGGCACTCAGGGCCACTGCTGGACTCCGCGCTTTGGTTGACAGTGGACCCCGGGCCCAAACTCTGTTTTCTCTTTCTTTGTGTCTTGTGTCTTTTATTTCCACAGTTTCTGGTCTCCACACCTGCAGAGAGGGACTCACGGAACCCTGTAGGGCCGGACCCTACGATTCTTGCTACAAAATATATGGACAGCTTCATAAAATATAACAGACATCTCCTGAAATGCTTAGTTGAGCTTGCAAAAAAGGGAAAAAAATCTACATGGACCAAAATAAGGGGATCAAGACAAAGAAATATAAGCATGAGATATGCCATGACTAATCCCAGCAGGTATGGGAAGGGAGGCATATGGCTTGTTTGTCCTGACCTGGGTCCTGGTTAGAGAAGGGTCAACTGCCTCTGAGAATGTATAGCTACTTAAGCTGGACTCTAAACTCAAAACATCTGCATGTTATAAGAACCTCAAGCCAAGAAATTAACAAAAGATTGGTCTCCGTCAGGTGATACTCTTGGAGTGGCTGGTAGAAGCAAATAGGAAACTGCTCAGGAGAAACATACCGTCACCCAAGTCCACAGAGTATTGCTGCCCAAGTAAATCACCACTGAAGTTGAGCTCACAAGCTAAAGATTATAATACATAACAGGAAACAATGTACCATGAATCAGAGTAGAGAAGATCCTGAAGAATTACAATAAGATCCAGCAAGTCTAAGTGACAGCCTGGATGTGTGAGGAGGGAAGAAGCAAAAGTGAATCCTATAGAGCTGTAGTTACTTGGGTGAGTCCGGGGAAGCAAATAACGTTGCTGTTACCAGAAATATGGAAGGGTGATTTGATTTTAGACAGACTGTATTTGGAATGGTGGTGCAACATCCATATGGGGGTATTCATTAGAACCACGGGGCTGTTTGACTTAGAAGCCACCTCTGTAGGAATGATAGCTGAAGAAATGGCAACCAATGTACTCTCTAAGGAAAGTGAAGAACTAAGAAGAGGTTTAAGAACTGGTCTAGGAAAACACTCACATTTTGAGGACCAGTTGAAAAAGAGGAGCAAATAAGGAAAATGCGCTCTTTGACAGTCCCGATTCGGGTTGGGTCCTGGGTTTGGATTGATTTTCAGGTTGTGTGGTTTTAATTCTTTCCATTTCTTTTTTTTTTTCTTTTTGAGACAAAGTCTCACTCTGTTGCCCAAGCTGAAGTGCAGGTGGCACGATCTTGGCTCATTGCAACCTCCACCTCCCAGGTTCAAGTGATTCTCCTGCCTCAGCCTCCCAAGTAGCTGGGACTACAGGCACACGCCACCATGCCTGGCTAATTTTTGTATTTTTAGTAGAGATGGGGTTTCACTATGTTGGCCAGGCTGGTCTTAAACTCCTAACCTTGTGATCTGCCCGCCTGGGCCTCCCAAAGTGCTGGGATTACAGGTGTTAGCCACCGCACCCCGCCCAGTTCTTTCCATTTCTAGCCAAACATTCTCTTCCCTCAAAATCCCTAGGGGAAGCTCCAACAAATGGGAGCAGTGTCCCTTGTGACATAGCAGGAACTTCTCAGCTAGAAGTTATAGAGCCAGACTGGGCTCTGGTACCAGGACTACTTCTAAGTCACTCCTTTGGGGGTCAATTTTCTCATCAGTGATGTGAGGCCTAGGTGGATGTGAGGACAAGGGGAACAACAGAGCTGATAGCACTTTCTGGAATGCTGCTGGAGAGGGCAAGATTGGGGTGATCAGAGGCCGGCCACCCACTGTCCGCATTTCCTCCTTTGTTCAGGTGGTGTGGTTTGAGACCAGTTGCTTGAAATATGGGCCATTATGCTTTCCCTTTCCCTACTCTGCATGAAAAGTGAAGCCAGGTGGCCCATGCTTAAGAAGTGAAAGTTGTGATCACTTAAATAGTAAGACAATGAGGGTCACCATTATGTTGCATCTCCATGAATCTACCACTTACTTATCACAGTGCCTGGCAGTCTATCTTTTGAGCCTCTTCATAGGGTTAAACATTGCCCTCAGCAGGATACTCTTCTAAAATGTTAATTCACCTAGAACAAGGTAATATTAAATCCTTCACCGCAAATTAGTTTCTTAGATACATGATACTCGGCCACATGAAAGGACTTAACACCTAGGGAGAGAAAAGCAATGAATTCTCTGAGTTGATCATTTTATCTCTGGTCAGCTGGACTGTGGGGGTGGAGCGTGAGCATATCTCAGACTGAAGGGGTGAAGAAAGAAGCAAGAGGATCAGAAGCTGGTTTGATCTGGCATCATAGGGCTGTAGGCTCTCTTAATTCAAGAACAGCTCAGCTCAGAAGAGAAAAGAATGAAGTCCCAAGACACAGGCACTCTTTCTTCCTTATCAGAGAGGGGTCATTGGAGCAGAGAGATGGAGAGCACAGCAGCCTTTTTATGCTCCAAGGTCTGCCCAAGGTGGTCAGAAAGAGTGGAAAAGCTCTGGGTAGGGAGTTCAAAGAGTAAAAGGGGCCACCTTCGCCATTATAAGGTCATGCTTTCCTTATCACCCTCCTAGCCTTCCTCTGATCTCAAAGCCATGAAGGGTTCACTTGGAAGGACAGCTGGAGAAAGGTGGCTGTGGCAGGCGCATGGCTGAATGGTAAGTGGGCTGATGCCTCCTGGAGAAGATCCTTTTTGTGCGAAGAGCAACTAAGGTGATCATGAGTCTCTGGCAAGGGCCTGCTCCTTGCTATATTCAGGTGTGCGCTAGCTAAATGCTGAGACCCATTTTGGCCCTGACACCATGTGACTCTTGAACAGATGCATAGATACTGTCTGGAGCCTCTGTGACACTGAACACTCTGGGTTTTCACAAATGGCACCAAAATACTGCAGCCTTTTGCTGCTGTCGCTACTGCCTGGAGCTCCCTCTAGCTGCCAAAACTCTTTCTCACCTTTTGGTACAAAGCCTTTTAAAACAGTGCTATTTAAGCTTAGGTGCCTCCATTCTGGGGTTGAAAAATGAGTGTTGACTTTGAAGTTAGACAGATTTGTTTGGCCTATCTGTTCCTAGCCTGGGTTAACTACATTGTTCCAGCAAGCTATCTACATTGCTTCCACATCTTTGAAATGAGGTATATGCCTGCTTTATTTGGGAATGTGAAGATTAAGGAGAATAATATATACATAATGTTGAACACCTATGCCTTCTAACCACTTTGAAGTTCCAGAAACACCTCCAGCCCTTAGGTCAGCTGTGATTAAATTCGTTCATTAACCCAACACACATTTATCGAATGCCTACTCTGTGCCGCAGTGCCTGGCAGGTGTGCCTGACAGTGGGTGTGTAATGTGTTCAGAGCCTGTACCCCATGAGCGTGGGGATCTCCTTTATCTTCTGGCACATGTGGTACTGGAGGAGAAGCTGGGGGTAAGGGTCAGGAGCTTACATGGCAGATTCAATAAGCTTTTAGCACAATAATTTTAATTGCAAAAATAAACAGTTTTGTCAACTGCTTGAGAGTAGCGTCTGCTTTACAAAAATTAACAACAACAAAAGGAAGAAAACCCCAAAGCAAAACGTTACATCCAATGGCTGCTGGATAAGACACTGCTGTACAAAGTCCCGCGCGAGACCGGCTCGGCGCTGCCCCAGCCTGTCTCTGGGGGGTTATAAAGGAAGGCGTGGGGCGTGCGCCAGTTATAAAAGACTGTCTGGAGTCCCACGGTAATGCCTATTCACTGGGTGGTCTCAGAAGACTTCCCGCAAAGCGCGGCTAACTTGGGAGACAGCGCCTGGACCGCGGGAGCTGTCCGCGGAACTGGTGCTGAATAGGGCGTGTGCGGCGGACGCTTCAAGGAAACTGGAAGCGGGACCGGAGGCCGGCCCTCGGGCGTGCGAGGAGGTGTTGGAAGAGCGGGGGAGGGGAACCGGCCGGATCTCACGCGCGCCGAGCGGCGGCGCTCCAACCCATAAACCCATCTCTTGTTCAGAGGGCGGCGAAGAGAGGCCCAGCGAGTAAAAACCGAGGCCCTTGAGCCGTTCCTCAGCGCGTGCCTTCTGCTTGAGGTGCACCTTGCTGTGCCGTTTTTTCTCATCGCTGCGCGCAAAGCGGCGGCCCGCAGACGTCGCAAGCAAAGGGCTTCTCGCCGGTGTGGGTGCGCACGTGCGTGGTGAGGTGGTCGCTGCGGCTGAAGTTGCGGAGGCAGATGCGGCACTGGAAGGGTTTGTGGCCCGTGTGGATGCGCAGGTGGCGATTGAGCTCGTCGGAGCGCGCAAAGCTCCGCACACAACTCTCCACCGGGCAAGCGAAGGCCTTGGCGTGCGGCCGCGGGCAGAAGCAGCGCGTGCTGCATTTGCCGCCCCGGCGCCCCTTGCGCCGCGCCTTGGCCGGAGGGAAGGGGGTGGGCTGCGGTGGCGGCACGGGTGGCGCAGCCACGCCAGTGCTTCCAGGGATGTCCGCCACCAGAGGTTTCGGGAAGTCCGCCGCGGAGGCGCTGCGAAGGCCCAGCGGGGAAAGCTGAGGCTGCGTACCGGCCAGAAACTCTCCGCCGTCGCCGCTACTCCCTCCCTCCCCACTAGGAGGGGTCAGGAGCCCAGGGAGGCCCTCAGCCCCCTCCCTAAGTCACCCGGGGCCAGTGGGAAAGCGTCGTAGGCCCCGCTGGGGTAGAGTCTGTTGGCTGGGACGGCCGGCAATTCCGCAGGGCAGCTGATGGACAGCAAGTCCTCAATCTTGGTCCCTACTGCGGGAAAACGAGCCTCGGGGGCTGCCTGGTAGCCTCCTTGTGACCCACAGTTCCCTGGGGCCCCCACAGAAAGCAGCTCCCAGGGCGCATAGGGACCCTTGAAGGCAGAGGCAGCGTCCAGCGCTGGCGAGGCGGGAGGTGCCCGGAGGCCCGGCTTGACGTCGGGCGGGGAGAGCTGAGGCTCATACAGGCACTGCGAGGGGGCCCCCGCGCAAGGCGAGGACTCCCAGAACGCCTCTGGGAAGGGGGCAGCGCCCAGATCCGGGGAGTAAAGGTCCGGCGGACCTGGCAGCAAGGCATCGGGCCCCGCGGGGAAAGGGGCATCCAGTGGGGATCTGGAAGCTGCTGCCTCTGGACCGGGGGAAGGGTGCCAGCCCTAAGATGCCCGACATGAGGTTGAAGAGCGCCTCCGGGTCGTGCGGGTGTTCGGGAACTGCCTGAATGAAGAAGCTACCGCTGTAGCTGAGGCCGGGAGGGGGTGTGGGCGCAGGCCCCTCCAGGAAGCAGGAGTCGGCTAAGTCCCCACCTGCGCCGCAGCTGTTCAAAGCCCAGCTCAAGAAGTCGCCTGCTGAGGAGGGAGCAGGAATCAGCTCTGGGTCCATCAAAGGGTGCACCCGCGTCCACAGTCCCTACCCACGAAACTCTTGGTGCCCACGGATATACACAAAGTGCCTTTTGCACATTCTGATTCAGCAGGGCCCCACATACGTCCCAAGAATCACATACAAACATGCACACGCAAAACACACGTGCAAAGGCAAAAGGGCGCTCCGATATCCGCACAGGTTCCTGCGGAGGCGCTGGCGGCCCAGTGTGGGTGGGGAATGGGGGTGCGCACCCCAGGACTCCCGAGCCTCCCATCGTCCTTATTCTCATAGCTCCAGTGTCCCCGTCCCTGCTGGTTCCCAGGTATCGTGCGCCCCCGCGCTGCGCTGTCGTCTGAGCACCCCTGCTCGCCCTCCTTACCTCCAGGGTAGCCGGTGGCCACGGGAGCGTCCCTGGCGGGCAGCCGGGGCAATTCACCGCTGGGTTCGGCGCAACAGTCTTCAGTGGACTTGACGAGGAGCGCGTCGGGTTCAGAAACTCTCCAAGGTGGAGCATGGCGTGGAGCCGGCTGTGGGGCGCCTGGGGCCTCGCCCGCTGGGCTTGGGGGCTTGGGGGTAGCGGGGAGGCCGGTGATAGGGGTTCCCCGCGGTGCGCAGACCTAGGCGCCCGGGCTCCTGGCTTCCGGCAGTCACCTCTGGGAAAGGAGTTTGGAAGCCGCGGCGCCCTCGCTCGCCCGCACCGGCCTCGGGCGGCGGCTCTTCGCCTCTCCAAAGCGCAGCCGGGCTCCCCCAACCCACAGCCCCCCCCACTTATATAGCTGCGGCGGCGCTGGCTCCGGGCTTCCGACTCCCCGGGCCACTGCCATTTTGGGAGGCCCCGGTCCTGCCGCCGTGACGTAAATGCCCAACATGGACACAGGATGTGTGCCGGGGACTCCCGAAAAGGAAAACTCGAGCTGTGACGTTGTTGTTGCCGCAACCGCTGCTTGCGCGCGCGCTCCCCAAGCGTGGAGCTGTGTGTGCGCCGTGGACGCGGATGCGCCCGTCTGGGGCGTTGCACCGCGCCGGGCAGACCGTCCAGTAGATGCGCTTCCCGCCTGGAGACAGAGGCCGAGGGGCAGTAGGGGAGTACCGTGGCTTTGGGGTTCCACGGTTTTGGTTTCGAATCCGCCCGCTGCCACTGACTAGCTCGACATTGAATCCCCCTTAATGTCGATTTCTCACCTGTGCATTTGCTATGGAGAAAAACTGAGTTAGAGCACATAAACGACCAGGCACACTCAGTAAACCATGGAGATTATTGCCATTCATTCATTTCTTTTGTTCACACCTGTGTGTTTTTCCATTTTAAGTTTGTGTGTGTGTGTATGTTAGAAAAAATAACTTATTTAAATTAAAAGGGACTGTAATACTTGTTAATAGCAGGGGAAAAGTCAACTAGCACAAAAGGGTATATTCTAAATTGAAAAGTAAAAATCCCTCTTCTCTCCACCCACCTTCATTCCTAACTCCTGAAGTAGCCACATTTAAGTTTCTTGGGTATTCTTTCAGAAGAATTTTATGCATATCCAAGCATACACATGGTTCTGCAATATTATCATTATTTTTCACTTAAAATATTAGAGATTGTGCCATGTCCTGACATAAAGACCTTGTCATCCTTTTCTAACGCTGTATAGTACTCCATTGTAAGGGAGGACCTTCAGTTAGTCGATTTGTCCCCTGTCCGTGAGCATATAGGCAGTTTCCAACCTTTTACTTTTACCAAGGTTGGAGTCAACATCCTTGACTATATATATGTGAACGTCTGTGGGGATAAATTTCAATGAGTGTAATTATGTGCCAAAGTATATGTAAAATTTTGATAGACAACTGGCAAATTGTCTTCCAGAAAAGTAGGGCCAATTCCTGCTCACCCTTCCCTCACCCACAGGGGATGAGATGCTTCTGTAAACCATTTATTCTGCCTTCATACAAATGACTTTCACTCTAAGAATGTTGTTCCCAGCAACACACAGAGAATCCACGGGAAATATCTCCCTGGAATCAGTACTTGAAATAATTGGGCTCCTTTTGAGGAAAAAAAAAAAATCCTAGCCTTAAGGAGGCTGTGAATCTTGGCTGCAGAAGCATCAGAGCCAACTCCAGGAAAGAAGCTAGCCTACTCTCCTAGTCTCATCTTTCTTCTGCTGTGGTTTTCCCTCTGTCTCGTTCTCTCATTCTCTTTTTAAAATGTCTATTTTATTTTGTATTATAGCTGGCTTAACTCCCTTCTGGAACCAAATTAAATAAATGCATGGGAGGAAAGATTAATACATGGAATAACATCTTCTTCTTTATGAAGAGCATTAATTCCTGGGACTCTATGTGCTGGAGGATAAGGAGGGCAGGTCTAGGGCTCCCCTTCCTTCTCTACTTTCTTTGAAATAGAAGCAAGGCCCTTTGGGGGTGGTGGACTCAGCGTCATGGGCAGTATAGCTCTTAGTCTCTCTTCCCCTCCGTACTCTCCTTTTCAAGAAAGAGCCCAAGAATGCCCAAACCCCACCACATTGTCAGTCCTTTCACCCTATGTCCATTATCCAAATATCCATTGATTCAGTTTCTCAATATTCATTCATTCGGTATTCATTTCTTAAGTGCCTATTACAGGCCAGAAAGTACACTTTGGTTTTATGTCTTCTGGGACCCTGAGTCCCATCTCCAGCCCTAGGTGCCCACTCCTCATCCCACAATGACCCATAAGTGTTTTCACAGAATATGTCCCTTCACAGAATCACCTGCAAAACATATGCTGACACACTTGTATGTGTCTTCCACAAATCATACAAAGGTTCTCACAAGGTCATGCACTTGCAGCATGTCTTACTAAATGGCTACACAAATGGTTCTCTGTTAGTAGCACATATATGAGCATGTAGGAAATGCAGAAACCCACCACATGTCTGTAAAGATTAGACACACCAAACACGATTTCCCTTATACTCTTTTTCAGATCCAGGGTTTGATTCTAATCCAAATGCATTGCCAAGGCCAGGTGAGCCCACACCAGACACACAGGGCACACATGTCTCAAATCCACTCTGGCATCACACTGCCTGGGAGGGAGGGAGGGAGGGGAGGAGTTTGGCTGGGCTGGTGTCCAGGGCTCCCTAGGTTGCCCCGTCAGGCCAGATTGGTCAGCCCCAGGTTGTCAATCCCTTCTGCTGTTCTTCCCTCTGCCACAGCATTCCTCCTCCTTCTTAGTCACAGATAATTCCCCTACTCCCTTGGTGAGTTGCCAGGCCTTTGCTGCTCTCTGTCAAGGGCTGTTGGACTAGGTCTGTGTTAGGACAAGGGTCCAAGTCACCCTAACTTTCTCATGTTAGAGACCAGACCTGGGGGCAGGGCTCGGGGATGGGTAGGAGTGACTAGGAGAGGAGACGGAGAAGAGACAGCTTGTGCTCTGGGTGTGGGCTGGCTCACACCCCCATGTCTGTGCTACTCACCTCCAGTGGACACACATACACACACTCATGGTCACACAGGATGGCTACCTCTGGAGGGCAATTTGCAACTGCATTTGGCTCCTTGAGGACTGGGAGGGAATATAAAGGGGGCTGAGCATTTTGTAGCCCTTTCCAGCTTGTTCCTTCTTCTCCCTACAAAGAGATTCTTGGCTCAGAGAAAATAAACATCTTTGGGCGGGGAAGGAAAAGAGAGGAGCTTAGATCTATGAGTCCCCTTTTAATCACACTTCAAATATAAAAACACAAATATACCCAAGGGAAATAAAGGAAATCACATACATTGAGCACTTTACAAATATTTGATCCTTCAATTTGCACAAAAGTTCTATGGAGTAAGGAACTGGAGACCACAGATGAAGAAACAGACTCAAAAATGTTAAATGACTTGATTAACACCACACTTCTATTCAATGGGAGGGCTGAGAGTCAAGTCCAGGCTAGCATACTCTATAAGACAATTTAAGAAAAGATAATTAATTTTACAAAAGGATTCACTGTAAGATGGCTTTAGATGGAGGATCTCCCTGCAGCTTTCAAATAGAATGTGATGTGCAAACTTGAGCTGGCTGGTTCCCATCCCTGCAAGAATTCCCTGGAGTGATGGTCATGGATAAGAAAACAGTGGGTCACAACTACTACTGAGGAATAGCACATATAAGGTTCTTCGGATCTGTCGTTTAAGTTGTTGGGGTGTGTGTGTGTGTGTATGTGTGTGTGTGTCGCCTTGGGGAAGGTGAGAGCGAATTTTCTGTTCCCATGGGAAAAGGTGCGAAGGAGAATTCACTTTCTAGACAAGCACCAAACAAACATTTACTGAATGAATTAATGAATGAAGAAATTCATTCATCAAATGTTCATTGAGCACAGCCTAGTGCCAGGCTCTGGGTTGGCCCTTCAGTTGCTGATGCCGCAGTGCATGAGACTGGAAGCTTTGAATCCAGGGAAGGAGGTGGGGAGGGGCAGAGGGAGGGTAAAGGCAGCCTCCCTGCTCTCTCTTCCGGGGAGGGCTGAGCCCCTGTCATAGTTCTGGTTATGCTACTGCTCCCTCCTCCACACCCTACCTTGATCTTTCTGTTCTAAATATCATTGTGTTCAAATAATAGCGTATATATTTTAAAAGACTCCAAGAAGACAGCTGCCTGGGAGTATTAATCATGAAGAGGCCAGCACTCGGTCTCCATGGCGACTCCTGACAGCGAGAGCTGAGGAACAGTTCCATGTCCCACTTCCTGGAGCCATGGAGATGCAGGGACACTGCATCTCTTACTCCTCTTTTCTCTGTGCCTCTCCTTTCTTTTCTCTTCCTTTCCTTTCCTCTCTTCTTCTCTCCTACCCTCTCCCTCCACTCCCTCTTTTTCTTCCTAAAGGATTTATTTAAAAGCATGGACAGAGGCAGGGTCAGCCATCAGATTAACAAAAAACATGGCCAAGGAACCTGCAGCAGAGATGAAGTCTGCATCCAGCCTCAGTGTCTGCAGTGCCCAACTCCACTCCCAAGCCCTCTGCAGTGCCCCTGGGCTTCCACAACCAGTAGGGCAGAAGTAGTCTGATCATCTGCCCCTGAGGCAAGAGGAGAATGTCAGGATCCTTCTCTGTCCCTTTTCTCTTCCCTGCTCATAGCCCATCATTAGTTTGTGGTTTGGGTCATTATTGTGATTATGAGTATGGCTATTATTTTTAATGCCCACAAAAGTAACAGGCTTATTTAAAAAAAGACAAATGTTAAAATTATAATGCAAAGAATGAGAATTTCTTTCACTATCCTGTACACACACACACACACACACACACACACCTCTCTCTCTCTCTTTTAGGTTGATTCCTAGAGGTTTTTTCATGCATATTCAGGCCACATCCATTTAGTCAACAATCATGTTACCATTATCATTTGTATTTACATCCATGGGTTTATACTATACACAATCTTGGAACTACTTAACACTGTACCTTGAATTTTTAAATTTTTTCCATAATGATACCCATCTATAGTGTTGACCTACAGTGTTGGTAACAACTTCACCAGAATATTTCATTGTGTAGATGTATATAATTTTTTAACTTGATAGTTTCCTGTCCCTCTTTCATTATTATAAAGAATCTGGCTATATATAGCCTTTTATGTATATGTGGTGCATTGATGGGGTAATAATACTACAGTATTCTAGCTAACACTTGCATGTCACTTACTATGGGCACTATCCGACAGGTACTGAGAGCTTTGCATGTACTCATCATTTAATCCTCACCACAACCTGATGAGTAGTATTATTATCTCTATTTTACAGATGGAGAATTGAGCATGGAACACTAAGAAATTTGTCCAAGCTTACCAGGTTAGTGATGGTGCCAGGATTTGAACTCACACTGTAGCCATAGGCTAGATTACAAGAAGTGAAATTTCATGCTCATTTTAGCAGCATATATACTAAAATGGGAACGATACAGAGAAGAGTAGCATGGTCCTTAAAAAAAGTGAAATTTTTAGGACAAAGGTACAAACGTTTAAAATTATTTATATTGTTAAATATTCCTCTAAAAAGATTTTTCCAATCTCTGGGCCAACTAGCAGCATATGAGGACCAACTGGTAAGCAGAAGAGGCATCCTAATAATATTTTAATTTGTACTGTAAAAATTATCAGTAAGGACGAGAATCTTTTTGCGGTGCCTTAGTATTTCCTTTTCCATGATATAGAGGCTTAATGCCTCACCTAAAGACTTTTGAGTGGAAGCCTTCCTTATGCTCCTCACGTCCCTGCAGTGGGCACTGAAGGCAAGGCTGCTCTGGCAAGGACTGAGAGGACTGGATGGGGACATTGGGTGTGGGGGCTTCTGTACCCTCCTTACTCTTGTTCTTTCTATTTTGAATTCTTTCTATTTTTATTTATTTATTTTTTGTAGAGATAGGGTCTCACTATGTTGCCCAGGCTGGTCTCTTAACTCCTGGGTTCAAATGATTCTCCCACCACGGCCTCTCAAAGTGCTGGGATTACAGGTGTGAGCCAGCACACATGGCCTGTTCTTTCTATTTTGGATCATGGGGGAGAGGTGGCGAGGAGAACAAGGTGGCATTATGCCATTAGGAAGAGTAGATTCTTCCAAGGTGGCTTGGCTTCTAAGCTGTTCTCCTACAGGAGAGAGGGAGGTTGTTCTTTCTCTCTTCTTCCATTCTACAGTCTTCCTTTGGCAACACTGGACAGAGCTGAGAGGTGGATGATCACAGAAGAGGTGTGTCTAGGGTGGGTTCTAGGAGGGTCAGAGGTAGGGGGACAGTTACAATGACTTCACACTGCTACTGTCTTGTGATTTGGAATCGGCCTCTCATCAGCCCTTTGAATCTAAGCCTGGTTCTTCCTTTGTGGGCAATAATGGACTTGGATCTTGTTAAATGTTTTTATTTGATTAAATAATGGTGTTCAGAGCACTAATTTTCAATTCATGTGTTGAGAAAGTGAAAAGGAGGCTTAGTGAGGAGACTGAGAGACCAATAGCTCTAGAATAGAACTGGAATCAGAAACAAGACTTCTTAACTTATCTATCTGGCATGTTTCTCTCTCCCTGGCCTCCTTCTGTTTTCACTTATCTGAGCTCATCTCACTGTCTTTTCACCATCTCTCCTCCCCCGTCTTGCCATAGTTTTCTTTAAACTCTTTGATGTAGATTGGTCATTGTACTGAGATTGGACAATATAACTGAAATGCCCAGGCAATTTGTCTACAACTAGGTCCATTGGGCCATAGCCTGGGTCCTCTGTGTGTCCTTGAACCCTGTCCATCATCATCAGGCTGGGCTTCTGGTTGCAAATGACAGAAATGCAACCTCAATTAGTTTAGACTACAAAATAAAAAAAAAAGAAAGGAAGGAAGGAAAGAAGAAACTTATCACATATCCAAGGGAATGGGGAATCCTAGGAAGTGTCAAACAACCAATCTGTGAGGGCATCAGGGACACACTGGGTGTCAGAAGCTGGGTGTCAGAGGCTAAGAGTTTTCAGAATGCTCTCAGTTCCTCTTTTTCTCACTGATAACTGAAAACCTGGCCATTAACAGATTGTGTGTTCTACACTTCAGCTGCTGTGATGAATGGATTTTCATTCCCAGTTCCAGGTAGGGAATCCCAGAAAAGACCTTTGCTCTTCTCCCTAGGACAATTATATGACTAGCAAGCAGAGTAATATATGGTTGACACTACTAGGGTCGTGTGCTTGTGCTTTGAGGGCCAGTCCCAGAGAAGAGGAAATCACTGTGAGCCAGGAAGCCTCCCTTGTCCTTGAGGCAAGAGCTGGGCAGCAATGAGCTCTGGCAGGTTCTCATAACCAGGGGCAGAAACAGTTCCCTCTGCTTAACAATGCCCCTAGAGCAAGTCGCCTACTCCATCTGTCTGCCAGCTCCAAGGAACACTGCTCAAAATAAAAATCCCTAATTAGCAATTCCTTCAATCCAGAGCAAAACAATTTATTTGTTTCCTAGAATAATCTGGAGCCACATTTGGCTTGGCAACCAGTGGGTCCCACATGTTCATGCAGTGTGCCATGTGAAGACTCCGGCAGGGAGCTTTATTCAGTTAAGGCATAAGGGGGAGTGCCCTGGGGATCACCTCCCCAGGGAGCAGCAAGTTGGGGCCTAGAACAGAATTGGTTTTTATCAATGTTGTGCAGCGGGTTTCTGGTACAGGGTAGGTAGCAAAGGAAGTTCAACAGGATTTCTTTTTTTTTTTTTTAAAGATGGGGTTTCACCATGTTGGTCAGGCTGGTCTTGAACTCCCGACCTCAGGTGATCTGCCCGCCTTGGCCTCCAAAGTGCTTGGATTACACGCATGAGCCACCACGGCCGGCCTTCAACAGGATTTCTAAGTACCTGCTCTCACAGAGGCCAAACCAGTCATCCCTACATTTGATAGGGACACTGCAGGGGACATAGAGAATCTGACAATAGAGTAACACCTCAAGCCGGGGAGTCAGAGGAACTGATTCTGACCCAGTTCTGCCACTGGCTTGTTCTGTGACCTTGAACAAATTACAAATACTCTCTGCTTGTGTTTTCTCACCTGTGAAATGGTAGTATGTTATCTTCTCTACCTACAGTCTCAGGATTAAGAGTCAGAATTAACAAATTAAGTGGTGATTGAAGCACAGGTAATTGCTACCAAAAAAAAAAAAAAAGGTCGGGGATGGTGGCTCACATCTGTAATCCCAGCACTTTGGGAGGCCGAGAGTTTGAGACCAGCCTGACCAACTTGAGAGAGACCCCACCTCTACTAAAAATACAAAATTAGCTGGGTGTGGCGGTGCATGCCTGTAATCCCAGCTACTCTGGAGGCTGAGGCAGGAGAATCACTTGAACTGGGGAGGCAGAAGTTGTGATGAGCCAAGATCGCACCATTGCACTCTAGCCTGGACAACAAGAGCAAAACTCTGTCTCACACACACACACACACACACACACACACACAAGGGCAATGTTAGACACAATAAATCCAGTTAATAAATAGTGAGTAATTCTTCCTACCCCCAAATGTGTGCCCTGTGTTTTCTGGGCATCTACTCATATGGGGGGTGGGACTGGTCACTATGGCCTGAATTTCATGACTAGTTGTTTTCTTCCAATCCTTGCTCTCATTCATTCATTATTCATTCATCTAAATACTTGTTGAGGACTTAATACATCAGCCAGTTCAACAACTTATTGCAGAAGGGTGTGATGCATGTGCCAGTAGGTGAAGGACCGGATGGGTTGAGATCACAGAATGAAGCAGGAGGTAGTTAGCTAATCAAGATATTCTGGGAAGGCTTCCCCAAGGAAGTGACATTTGAATAGGGATTGGAAGGTTATGTAAAAGTTAGCCAGAAAAGGGAAAGGTTGAGTGGGGGATAATCTAGGCAAAGGGGACAGCATGTGCAAAAGCCAGAAGGTGAGAGAAAAATGACAAGGGAGGAGAAAAGGACTCAGGGAACTGGCAGAAACCCATGATGGCTGGAGCATAAGGAGGGAAAGAGGCTGGAAAGGGCAAGTGGGGTCAGGTTAGAGAAACTGGTGAACTCAGGATCCTGGAAGACCTTTTAATCAGGGTTAGGGATTTGGACTTTTTTTTTCCCACCTATCTGATCACAAGCTTCCATGCATAGGCAATTCGGACTTTATCCCTAGGGTAATATGATGCCATTGAAGAGATTTAAGCTGTATAAGTAATGCGATTTTTATGTTAGAATGACCAATGTGATACAGCGTGTAAGGTGACGTAAAGGGGAGATTGGTTAGGAGGCCACTGCAGTAAGTCAGGTGAGAGTGGGCCCTCAGACTGAACGATGAGTGGCAACAGGAAAGGAGAAGGTTTCAGAGTCAGCAGCCATTTAGGACCTCTTTTTAATGGATACATGGGGGTAAATATCTACTTGAGGAGCAGAAGAGAGTAAGGAGTCAGGGTTGACTCTTGGGTTTTTTTGTTTTTGTTTTTGTTTTTTTAAGACAGGGTTTCACCATGTTGGCCAGGCTGGTCTTGAACTCCTGACCTCAGGTGATCCGCCCGCCTCGGCCTCCCAAAGTCCTGAGATTACAGGCGTGAGCCACCATGCCCAGCCCTTGGGTTTGGTTTTGACCATGGGTTAGACATTTTTTTTTCAAGACAGGCTTTCCTGCTCTGTTGCCCAGACCAGAGTGCAGTGGCATGATCACGGCTCACTGCAGCCTCAACTTTCCCCAGCTCAGGCACTCCTCCCACCTCAGCCTCCCAAGTAGCTGGGACCATAGGCATGCACCACCATACCCCACTAATTTAAAATTTTTTTTCTCTAGATATGGGGTCTCACCATGTTGCCTAGGCTGGTCTTGAACTCCTGGGCTCAAGCAATTCTCCTGCCTTGGCCTCCCAAAGTGCTGGGATTGCAGGCATGAGCCACCATGCCCGGCCAGTGGTCATTTATTTATGTGGAGAATCAGTAGGGGAAACAGAGACTTCCTCTGACCCACTGTGGTTTATTTATGCAGCTATAATTTACATACAGTAAAAGGAGAAAATCTTAAGTGTACCTACCATTTGATGACTTTTTTTTCTTTAGAAATGGGGTCTCGCTATGTTGCCGAGGCGGGAGTGCAGTGGCTATTCACAGGCAAGATCCCACTACTGATCAGCATGGGAGATTTGACCTGCTCTGTTTCGGATCTGGGCCGGTTCACTTCTCCTTAGGCAACCTGGTGGTCCCCTGCTCCTGGGAGGTCACCATATTGATGCCGAACTTAGTGCGGACACCCCGATCGGCATAGTGCACTACAGCCCAGAACTCCTGCACTCAAGCAATCCTCCAGCCTTAGCCTCCCTAGTAGCTGGGACTACAGGCATGTGCCATGGCGCCTGGCCATTTGATGACTTTTTAACACAAATCAAGATATAGAACATTTATATCCTCTGAAAAGTTCCCTTGTGTCTCTTTCTGGTCAGTAGATACCCCCTCTTTGGGGTAACCGTATTTCTCAGTTATATCACGATAGATTAGTTTTGTCTATTCTTGAACTTCATATACATGGAATAATTCAGTATGTACTGTTTAGTGTTTGACTTCTTTTGCTCAACATAATCTCTGTAAGATTGACCCACTCCATGTTTTTCATGTATCAGTATCAATATATGTTTTGTATGTATCAGTTCTTTTTTCTCAGTCACTAACTTTCCATTGTTTAAATATACCAGTTTGTTCATCCATTATCCTACTGATGGAAGTAGATTGTTGCTGTTTGCTTCTATGTTTGTTTTTAGGAGAGCAAAAGAAAGACAATTTAGAAATGAATGACAACGTGATGATATAACAGTTATAGGCCGGGCACAGTGGCTCACATCTGTAATCCCAGCACTTTGGGAGGCCGAGGCCGGTGGATCACGAGGTCAGGAGTTCGAGACCAGCCTGATCAACATGGTGAAACCTAAAAATACAAAAATTAGCTGGGTGTGGTGGTGCATGCTTGTAATCCCAGCTACTCAGGAGGCTGAGGCAGGAGAATCATTTGAACACAGAAGGCGGGGGTTGTGGTGAGCCAAGATCACGCCATTGCACTCCAGCCTGGGCAAAAAGAGCAAAACTCCATCTCAAAAAAAAGTTATAAACCCTTATGATCTATTACATAGCTTTGAAATATGTCAGTCTGAAGTGTGATTGATATATTTTATCACACTTTAAAGATCTCATTTACTTCAGCAAAAAAACTTTAAATAATTGAGTAATTACTAGTTATAAACTTAAGAATGTGCAAGGAGGACATGAAGAAAATGCCAAAATTTTTCTGAAGGACATTGAACAATAGACGAGGATGAGAGATCTTGGATGGGAAGACTCAATATTATGAATATGTCAGTGTCAGTGTTGGTGGGTTCTCTGTGAAGCAGACATTGAGAGGTAAGGCTACAAGGAGGTTATTTGGGAGTAACACATGTGAGAGATAAAGGCAAGATTGGACAGGAGAGCCTCACACTGCAATGAGCATCTGACAGTGTCAGCCAATCCAGTGACGAGTTCCAGAGCAAATTACCCAATAGAAGAATCCTGCATTGGGAAGAAGCGGCCAGTCCCTACGTCTTCTTTGTTCTCAGTAATTGGTGAGGGGCCTAGCCTGGAAAGAACATGGTCTTGGCCTGAAAGCAGAGGTGAACCTGAAAGGTGCTAACAGCTATAGGCTCCTCGGTAACTACACTGCTTGCAGCTGAATGGCAAATTCTTTGTTGAAGGGAGATTTGAGTGGCCACACCTCCTTAGCTGCCACAGTCAAGTCCCCAAATCAACCCGTAAGTTTCATGCAATTTCTGTAAAGATGCCAGTAACACCTGTGGGTGTTGTGGAATTGAGGTGCAATTTGATAAATTAGTTCTAAAGCATATTTGGAAGAATATGAAAAAATAATCCAGAGAATTTTGAAAATGATGACTCTATCAAATATCAAAACCTACTAACATAATGTAGCATTAGTTCAAGGGATACCCAAATGAACCAGTGGAATAGAGTTGAGAAACCAACCCACATGTATATGGAATTTAGAATATGATAAAATTAGCTTTTCACAGTAATGCAATATTTGATTAATGAATAAATGGTATTAAGAGAAATAGGTAGACCTCTGGAGGAAAAAGTAGAATATACATTTTACACAACACTCCAAAGTATATTCCAGATATATTAAAATATAATAAACCCCAAACTATAAAATAACAAAAAAAGTATCAGGTAATTTTTATAATCTTGGGATGAAGAAGGCCTTTGCAAGAATGAACTAAGGGCCAGGTGTGATGGCTCATGCCCATAATACCAGCACTTTGGGAGGCTGAGGCAGGTGGATCATGAGGTCAGGAGATAGAGACCATCCTGGTCAACATGGTGAAACTCCGTCTCTACTAAAAATACAAAAAATTAGCTGGGTGAGGTGGCGCTTGCCTGTAATCCCAGCTACTCGGAGGCTGAGGCAAGGGAATTGCTTGAAC
Organism: Ateles fusciceps; assembly: GCA_036589455.1. Classification (NCBI taxonomy): domain Eukaryota; kingdom Metazoa; phylum Chordata; class Mammalia; order Primates; family Atelidae; genus Ateles; species Ateles fusciceps. Next base: position 41,763,515 of record JAZHEH010003205.1, read on the forward strand.
CAGGGAGGCGGAGATTTCAGTGAGCCAAGATTGTGTCACTGCACTCCAGCCTGGCAACAGAGTGAGACTCTGTCTCAAAAAAAAAAAAAAAAAAAAAAAAGAGGCCGGGCGTGGTGGCTCACGCCTGTAATCCAAGCACTTTGGAGGCCAAGGTGGGCGGATCACCTGAGGTCGGGAGTTCAAGACCAGCCTGACCAATACGGTGAAACCCCGTCTTAAAAAAAAAAAGAAAGAAAAAGAATGAACTAAAACCCAGAAGCCATATTGGAAAAGAATGGCCACATATCCATCAAGAGGGGATTAGTTAAATAATTACAGTAATTCATGCTATTGAAAAAACTGTAGCTGTTTAAAATGAAATAGATCCATATTTACTTTTAGAAAGTTGTTTTGATATATTGTAACATAACAAAAACTAATTGCAGAACAGTTTATTTTTTGAGTCCATTAAATTCTACAGTAAGTATAAAAATGTTAATGTGTAGAAAATGAGCTGGATGGATACATTTCAGACTAATAACCATGGTAACTTTTGTAGAGTGAGATTGAGGGACAAGAGTATGCTAGGCACAACTGGGGAGTCAACTTTAAGGACTTGATATCTATTAGGAGACACGGGATGAGTGCCACAGATGTATCTGGAGACAGAGGTTTTAAACTTCCTGCTTGTAGTGTGCAGTCTCCTTGGTGCTACCATCATTACACCCACTAATTCTGCTAGCCAGTATAAAAACAAATCATGAAAAATGAAGTAATAAATATGGAAAAGGGGAAATGAAATAAAAACAGTTTGAAAAAATAGTGTAGTATAATCAATTGGGCAGAAGGTAGACGTGCATATTTTTTGTCTGATATGCTTAATCTCTATTTCTCCTTGCTTCTGAGAGCCTCTTTGTACTGCAGAGGCTGGAAAGCGGAAAACTAGGGTTTTCAGATTCCTTTATAGTTAGAATTCTGAATGCAAATTAAGTAATACCCAGCAGATGCCTTGTGTGAGACTTAGAAGGGGGGCACAGGGGCAGAGTCACCTCCCCGTCTCTTTGGGTGGTTTTTCTGCTGTTGAGCCATATCAAGCAACATGAAGTTTTCCACAGCAGTGCTCCAGTGCCCACTCCCTGGCTTTTTAGGTGTTGAAAGGTGGTTGTGTTGGCCGGCAGGGACTTCCTGATCCCTGTACTATAGGGTAGTTTTGAGTTTAATAATTTTATATTCTGAGATTCATTCCAGCCCTTCCAAAGATTTTGTAAGTATTTGATATCTTCTAGTAAACCTCTTCCTCTTTAAAATACATAGTTTCTGTTTCCTAGTTTCAGTTATCTTGTTGCTGTCTAACAAACCACCCAGAATTTAGCCACTTAAAATAACAACAATCATTTATTTTGCCCACAAACTTGCAATTTAGGCAGGGCTTGGCAGGGAAGATTCATCTTTGTACCACATTGAATAAGTTGGAGGGGCTCTACTGAAGGCTGGAGGGTCTACTTCCCAGAGGGCCAATGCATACCGTGGGCCAGCTGGTGCTGGCTGTCAGCTGAGTTCCTGGGTACCTATCCATGTGGACTTTTCCAGGTGACCTGGGCTTCCTCACAACATAGTTGCTGGGTTCCAAGGGAGACCTTTTTGAGAGAGAGAGAAAGACAAAAGAGAGAGAGAGAGAAATCATCTTTATGTCTTAGCTTCAGAAGTCCCATAGCATCCCTCTGCCGTACTCTAGTAGTCAAGGCAGTTATACAGACCCATCCAGGAGAGGACTTAGACCCCACCTGTTGATGGAGGAGTGGCAAAATTCTGGAAGAGCATGTGGGATGGAAATATTGCAGCCATTTTTAGGAAGTATAATCTGCTATATGCCTGCTCTGAATCATGACTGATACAGTTAATAACAAGGATTTAAAGCCCCCAACAATTTAAGCATAAAAGGTTGAACTAAAACTAAATACAATAGAAAGTAGTAAATCTGTAAATATCAAAATATTTTACAGGAATATACAAGTATTTAATTTAATACAAATATTAAATCTGTAAATATCTAAATAACATTTTAAAGGAATATACAAGAAAATAAAAGTGAAGGAAGATTTTTTTTTTTCTTTTCTTTTGAGGGAGTTTCACTCTTGTTGCCCAGGCTGGAGTGCAATGCCACAATATCAGCTCACCGCAACCTCCACCTCCCAGGTTCAAGCGATTCCCCTGCCTCAGCCTCCCGAGTAGCTGGGATTATAGGCATGACCACCACGCCTGGCTAAATTTTTGTATTTTCAGTAGAGACAGGGTTTCTCTATGTTGGTCGGGCTGGTCTTGAACTCCTGACCTCAGGTGATCCGCCCACCTTGGCCTCCCAGAGTGATGAGATTACAGGTGTGAGCCACCACACCCAGCCAGGAAGATTTTTTAAGGTTAAATTTTTCTTAAATAAAAAGGCTAAAATACAGAAGCAAATAGTTTTAAAAAGAATAAAGTTTAATACATAGGATGCAAAGGTAAGGGAAAATAATAGAAAGAAGGTAGAACTGCAAGCCTGAAAATTAGGAAGAGAAGCAATGAAATAGGGGTGAGGTTAGTATAAGAAGAATGCTTAAACAGCCCTTATTGAGTCAACAAAGTATGTTCAAATAGCATTGAGACAAAAGCCTATTAAATAGATCTTTGTTAAACTAAGAAAAATGACCAGAGGCCAGTTAGAAGTCATTTCTGGCCCTAGACATGAGGGGTCCCTCTTCAAAGGCCCTGTGGGACCAGACTTACCTTACAGGGTTGCTGCTGGTAACCCTGCTACATCCTGGCTTTGGAGGTCCCATCTCTGATCTCTCTCTCTCTCTCCCTCCCTCTCTCCTTAACCATTTCTCCTCCTTGCTAGTTTCAGATTTCTGTCTAAGCAACTCTCCTTAGACTTTGCTGCCTATATCCATGATCTTTCCTGGTCCTGTGGCCATCACACTGGGTTATCATCCTGGTCTTGGCAAGGAGAGCCCCACTGAGTTGCTTCTTGTGGAGGCCGTTTTGCCACCGTGCAGGTTCAGGTAGAAGGTGGTCTGGGAATTGGTGTGGACGGGTTGTCCTGAGGACCCAGGAGCCTGCTATATCTTCCAAAATGTATCCTGACAGTATTTGGGTTCCTTTATTTCCCTTGTCTAATCTGCCGTTGCTCTTATGGTTGTTTTGTTTTCATGACAGTGATTAAGAGGAGAATCAGCTGTCACTCGAAGCGCACACCATGTTTCCCAAGGGGACACTGTGGGTTGATTCGCTTTCCCGGACAGTGCTTTTGCACTGACACCCTTGACTCTTGTCCCTCTCTTTCATTGGGTTGCTATCATTTCTGCCACCAGAGCCTTGTTGTGGAGGCAAAACCCCCACCACCATGGAAGACTCAGATGTCCTATAGGCCTCTTTGGGAAACACTGTAAGCAGAATTCACCCAGCTGTTGGGCACCAGCATTAAGTTCTCCAAAGCAGCTCTGCGCAGAGCAGGAGCTGGGCTGGAGGTGGAGGGCTGAGAGGTGAGCGTGGCAGGCTTCAATTACGTTGCTAGGTTCTGAGTTGCTAGGTTCCGAGTTTCCTGAAAGACTGTGCCGGCTCACCCTGGAAACATGTCGCTTTCCTGGCAGCTCCATATATAGGCTGCTGGGTGCCTGCTGCCAATACCTTTGCCTCGGAGCTCCTGGGCTGCCTGGTGTTTCTGCTGCCTTTAACAGCCTTATGTTTCTTGGTTATCAGAGGCTGAGCCTTTCTCCAGAGCAGCAGGAATGGCAGTACTCTTCTTTAGGGTGTTAGCTTTGTGGGAGGGGCTGGAGGATATGGGAAGTTGTAATGGGAAAAAGAGGAATTGAGGCTTGTGATTGAAACTATTTCGTCTCTCTCCTTATTTTAGAAAATTAAAGGATGGGAGTGGTGGGGTCCACAATGATTGTTCAATGGGGGATGGGGTCCTTGGCCCACCCCCTGCTTTCCCATAGGCCTTCTCATGACCAAGGGCACCTGCTTTGAGATGGCTGGCCCCCCAGGCTGGGGACTGTGCTAGAGGCAGGTTCCATCTTTGATGTGGAATCAAGAAGCATTAATGGATCCATAGAGAGACTGAACCTCAACCTGCTGGCCTAAGTAGTCTGTGTTTTGATCAACCGAATGAATTGGCCCTCGATGACAATGAACTGGATTTTTGAAAAAATCAGTGGGGGATAGAGAAATGGAAGGACCCTCTGGTCAAATGCCTAGAAAATACTGCCAGCTAACACTGATGGGCGTTAACTCTGTGCTGGCAGTTTATATTTGTCAGCTCTCCCGCTGCTCACTGCAGCTCTATGAGGCAGATGATTTGATTGTCCACATTTTACAGATGAGGAATCTGAGGAACAGAAAGTTTAAGTTTTGATCCAGGATTAAAGAGATAGAAGCTGGAGATTTGGGACATAAACTCAGAAATCGGGTTCCAGTCCTGTGTCCCTAGCCACTTCACTCCCCTGCTTGTACGTTCTCACGTCGGCCGCGTTGCCTTCCTGTTAGTCTCCTGATCCAGCCCCTGACTTGGCTATCCAGGCAGGAAGCTGCCTATCCCACAGCAGACCTGGGCCTCCAGAGACGGCTCTCCAGGGGGTGAGTCCAGGGCTGAGGCCACCCTCCAGATTTCCCTCAAGAGCCCCTACTTGACCCAGCGTCTGTGCACAACCTTCCTACCACTTTGGCCATGCTAGCCTCATCCTTAGGGGCTCTTAGGCCTTCTGGAACGTCTAGGAGCATGACCCAGATTTAGACACTGCCCTCATGCCCCTTGTCCCTCCTACTTCTCACCCACCCTTCCTAAGCCTTCGAGTCTCTTTCCTCTAAGCCCCTCATTCACAGCCTTCTCCAGTGAGGCTCTTCCTGGCTTTTTCTCGAGGCCCCGCTCAAGGTGACTCAAATTCTCAAACAGACTTGTCCTTCCCCTTGTCACTGTGCTCTCATTATCTTTTTTTGGTTGTTGTTGTTAAGGCTTGGTCAAATTCTGTGTTTTTGTATAAAGTAGCTATTTATATAGACATCTATTTCCGCTATTTGACACCAAGCTCCTTGTGGGCGGGCATCAGCTCTTATTCATCTTTGTACCTTTTCTGCACCCAGGGCTGGACACACATTAGATGCAATGCACATTTGTCCAGGTGACTTGCCAGAGGGGCACAGATTATTCCTGGCCCCACAGTTATTCACTATCCATCAAACACCCTTTACCTTCTTACAATTTTTGTTTTATTTATTTACTTATTTATTTATTTATAAAGATGGGGTTTCACCATGTTGGTCAGGCTGGTCTTGAACTCCTGACCTCAGGTGATCCACCCGCCTTGGCCTCCCAAAGTGCTTGGATTACAGGCATGAGCCACCACACCCGGTCTACAATTTTCGTTTTGCTTGAACCAAATGAAAACAATCTTTCTTATTTTCTTTTAAACTGATTATCTTTATGTACTCATATTTCATGACAGAAATTTTAATTAAACATTTCAATTCTGCAAAATGAGTACTTGAACATTTCCTTTGATTATTTATAAATATGCTTTTCAAAACTTTTTAACAAATTAGAAATCACATTTGTAAGTAAAACTAACATTAACACTAGAAAACCTTATTAATTTGCTAGTAATTGCCTAATGATTGTAGAATTTCCAGGTCAGTATCTAAACTTCAAAAATAATGACGCTTATTCTATCATTTTGCTCCTACTAAGATGTATTATCTAATAATTATTTAAAACCTCATCCTTCAAAAATTTATGTATTTTTTTTTTTTTTTTTTTTAAAGACAGGGTTTCACCATGTTGATCAGGCTGGTCTTGAACTCCCAACCTCAGGTGATCCGCCCGCCTTGGCCTCCAAAGTGCTTGGATTACAAGCGTGAGCCACCATGCCCGGCCCTTATGTATGTTACATAATATATAATATACAATATATTAGAAAACTAGTGCTGATATATAATTTATACATAAACACAAATACTAAATTGGAAAGATATGCTCAAAAATTTATTTTTTCATCTTCATTCTTGTGTAACTGACAAATAAAATTGGTATATATTTAAAGTATACAACTTGATGTTTTGATATACATACACACAGTGGAATAATCACCATGAGCAAGCTAATTAACATAGTCAGCACCTCACATAGTTAGCTTTTTTTCTTATGGTTAGAACACTTAAGGTCCTGTGATTTTCTCTTAGTAAATTTCAAGTATATAATACAATATTACTAACGATAGTCAGCATGTTGTGCATTAGGTCTCCAGAACTTACTCATTCTGTGTTACTGAAACTTTGGACCCTTTGACCAACATCTTCCCCCTCACCCCTGGCGACCACACTGGCAACTACTCTCTGCTTTTATGCATTTTACTGTTTTAGATTCCACATGTAAGTGAGATTATGCAGTATTTGTGCCTGGCTTATTTCACTTGGCATAATGTCCTCCAGGTTCATCCACGTTGCCGATGGCAGGATTTCCTTCTTGTCAAAGGCTGAATACGCTATATCTATATAACTACATATCACCTTTATCTGTCTATCTCTCTATCTCAATGTTTAAATCCATTCATTCATCAACAGACATTTAGTTGTTTCTGTATCTTGTCTATTACAAATGATGCTACGGTGAGCATGGGAGTGCAGCTATCTCTGAGATTATGATTTCATTTCTTTTAGATATATACCCAGAAATGGGATTGCTGAATCATATGGGAGTTCTATTTTTAATTTTTTGAGGAACCTTCATACCGCTTTCCTTAACGACTGTACCAATTTACATTCCCACCCATGGTGTGCAAGGGTTCCCTTTTTCTGCAACCTCACCAACCCTCGTTATCTTTTGTCTTATCAATAAGAGTCATCCTAACAGGTATGAGGTGATATCTCATAGTGGTTTTGATTTGTATTTCCCTAATGAGTAATAATGTTGAGTACCTTTTCATGTACTGTACTTGTTGGGTATTCTTTTGAGAAATATATTTTCAGGCTTTTTGTCCACTTTTAAATTGGGTTATTTGTGTGTGTGTGTGTGTGTGTGTGGGGGGGGGGGGAGTTTAACCCCTCAGCAGACATATGATGTGCAGATATTTTCTCCCATTCTATAGGTTGGTTTTTTTTTTTTTTTTACGGTGTTGAGTGTTTCCTTTGCTGTGCAGAAGCATTTTAGTTTAATGCAATCCCACTTGTCTATTTTGCTTTTGTTGTCTGTGCTTTAGGTGTCATATCCAAAAAATCATTACCCAGACCAACATCAAGAGGCTTTCTCCCTGTTTTCTTCTAGTAGTTTTATGGTTTCAGGTCTTACATTTAAGTCTGTAATCCACTTTGAGTTAAATTTTGTATGTGGCATGAGCTAGGAGTCCAAATTCATTCTTCTGTGTGTGAATATCCAGTTTTTCTCAGAATCAGTAACTGAAGAGACTATGCTTTCCCCATTGTGTTTTTGGCACTCTTGCCAAAGATCCGTTGGCAACACATGCATGGATTTATTTCTGGACTCCCTATTCTGTTCCATTGGTCTATATGTCTGTTTTTATGCCAGTACTGTTCTGTTTTGATTACTGTCACTTTGTAAGACATTTTGAAATCCGAAAGTGTCATGCCACCAGCTTTTTTCTTCTTGCTTAAAATTGCTCTGGCTATTGGGGTGAAAGTGACCGTCTTTATATTTGCATATTTATTTCATAACTCATGCTTCCAGTTATTCCTAATCATTCCTAAATTGCAAGGCCATGGGAGTTCCAGGATCTGGGTCCATTCACCTTGCATTGATCATCACTTAGCATCATACAATAGCAGTTATATGTAGGTAAACACTCTTGAGGACATTTAAAGGGATATTTTTTACCAAGTGGATCAGAGTGGGGGAGTTGAAGAAGCTGAAGAGCTCCCTATTATATTGCCACTTCAAAAGTTAGGATGTGCAGACCTCCCCCCCCCGCCAAACTTACCGAGGTCCCCTTTGGGACTTAGAGGGCTAGTGGGAGAAAGATATAATTTCAACATTCAAAATATGATAGAGTTACACAGATGTTTACTTTTTGTGAATCTAGTATTTTCTACACATTTTTTAAACTCTCATTTAAAAAATAGGTACATAAAGTTGCTAAGGGCTCACTGACTTTCCTACTCCATCTCTCACCTTTATTTATAAATCACTTTTTAAAGTTAATTCCAATAATGTAATAAGCAACCTCAGAACAAAGCTAGACTCTTCTTGGCAGTAACTCACATCTGACTATATGGTCCCCATCCCAGCCCTTTGCTTCCCTCACCCAGGGTGACTTTCCATACTATATTCAAATCAGGTTTGGAGTCCAGGGCTTGTCCTGTTACATCACCTTTTCATCTATCTATACCTACTCTCACCAATAGGGCAAGTCTGCTTTGGTAGGTTTACTGTTTTTTAAAAAAATATTTAAATGGCCTCCTTTGGCAGATAATAAAACTCAGATTAAATGCTGCTTCTTATAGCATTATTTTCTATATTTAAGAGGAGCTCAAATATAGCTGAGATACTATTCACCTTGAAGGCGTCACCCCACCAGTTTGGATATAACTTTCTTTGTCACATTCCAGAAGTTCCTTCTTCTAGGACAGGACCAGGGCAGCTGACTAAGAGGTCCCCATCCCACACTCTCTGCCCACCCCCCTCACCAGTACTGATTAGTGTTTTTCCCTCGGCTTCTGCCATGGGAGGTAATGGCTCTCTGTGACATTTTTCTTTTAGTCTCATAATTTAGAGGCTGCTGGGTGGAGTGACACATGCTGCCATGATTCACTCCTCCCAGTGTCGAGTTGTATCTGTGTTTCTGAGCAGTTACAGACAGAGAATAGGAGTCATAAGGCACACATCCAGATGGAAGAGGAGATACAAAGAATGATCCATGTTGTGGACCCCTTTTAATTCATCTTCACCCTTGTTGGGGGAGAGGGTCTCTTAGAATAACAATGAATTCTTGGAGGTGACTTGAATTAGCAAGGTAAAGCCCTGTTTGTCTTTTAAGATGTTTTACTCTGAAGAATCTACAAGACCCACAGTTATCTAGGCTTAAAATGCTATAAGGAGAATCCCTCTGCCACCGAGAGAATTCAGTCTCCAGGACATTGTCCACAAGGGACTCTGTCAGAAGGGGCCCCAGAATCTGAAGCCTGGGGAGTAGGGAGAGCAGGGCTAGGAAGGCATAAGATAGGGACAGAGGAGTAGAATAGAAAAGAGGGGAAGGAACCCGGGGGAAGAAAAAACCATGGGACTTGAGCTTTCCCACCTGAGGTTGTCTGGGTTGCCTGAAGGGCTTTACTGAGCAAAAAGTAAGGACAGGCTTCGCATCATTCTCTGGGCTCTGGGTGTCATCATGACTGGCCGCTGGAAAGATTTTTTTTTTCTGGTCAAGTTGTTGCAGCATGTAAGAACAGGGTAATGTGAGGGAGCTCACAAGCACTAGCAGAGGTGTGGGTTGGCCTACTGCAGGCCAGAGCTCTCCTGAGATGTGTGCCAAAAGGAATGGCTTATGATGGGCCCTGAGCTAGGGAGCTGTCTGGGTGGTGCTTGGCTCACAATTGCCTGAAAACTGCCCCCAGATCACAGCAGCCAGGTCTATGCTCTTTAAATCTTCCTCAAGACAGGTGATTGGTCCAGGGAGGAGGAGAACGAGTCCAGGTCTCTCTTCTGGGAGGAACTGGAATATGGAACCAAGAGACTCATGGGCTGGGAGTTCCTAGAGCAGAGTCCCATCAGTGGTGGTGTTCTGGAGGGGAAGCTGCATGATCCTCTGCTGCTGCGGTCTTCACAGCTGCCTGGGGCCTGGCGTTTTTGAGGCTTGTGTTCAGTGAGGTGGCCAGTGTTCTTCCAACAGCTTCCCTTAAATGCATGCATGTTGGTTTTTGTTATTTAGAACCAAGAAAATCTTAACTGACATGCTCACCAAATTTCAAGTTTCCTTTATTAATTTGTGGTTTTGCTAATCATCTTTAAATTTCTATAAATCCTTCTTGTATTGACTTTCCTGCTTGAATTGCCCTTCATAGAGATGAGTTTTGTACTCTTAGTGGGTGCAACAGGATTGCTTTTTATTTGCTTTGAATTACTTTGTTCATTTTTCTAGCCTTACCTTGCTGCCCAGACCTCAATGCCCCACCATTTGGTATTTGGGATTTAGGGACCAAATTTACATTTCTATCCTCTTGCTATCCTCCATCCTCCTGTACTCTCCCAGCTGCTCTGGAGGCTGGCTGGCAGAGGATGGCTTCAGCCCAGGAGGTCAAGGCTGCAATGAGCTATGATTGTACCACTGCACTCCAGCCTGGGTGAAAGAGTGAGACCCTGTCTCAAAAAAATAAAGAAAAAAAAAGAATGTCCAGTTTCCATGTCTAGAGAGGTAAATTATAATACAAGAACATTAAAATGGTATTTTATTCACTTCAATGACATAGAAGTCATTGAATGGCTCCCAGTGATCTCACCTCCTGATGCTCGACCCTCCTACAGTGATCAGACTAACCTGTGTGATGGTAGGACATTGTAGAAATGGTGGTGTGTGACTTCTGAGCCGAGGTCATGAAAGGTATTACAGCTTCTGCCTGGGTCACTTGTTCTGGGGGAAGGCAGCTGCCATGTTATGAGCACACTCAAGCAGCCCTCTGGAGAGGCCCATGTGGAGAGGAACTAGAGCTTCTCACTGTCATCCAGCACTAGCCACACGTGTGGCTCCTCCAGCCTCAGCCAGGCTTTCTGGATGTTTCAGCCAACATCTTGACTTGACCCTCCTGAGGCTTTCATGAGAGGCAGAAATACCCACCGAAGCTGCTCCTAAATTCCTGGCTCACAGATACTGAGCTCAGATACTGTGTGAGATAATAAATATTTATTGTTTTAAGCTGCTAAGTTTTGGGTGTAATTTGCTATACAGTAATAAATAACTAGAACAGATATGTATATAAATCCAAGCTGTATTAGTTTCCTAGGAATGCCATTATAAAGTATCACAAACTGGATGGCTCAAACAACAGAAAGTTATTGTCTCACAGTTCTAGAGGCTAGACCTTTGAAATCTAAGTGTCGGCAGGGCTGTGCTCCCTCTGCAGGTACTTGGTGAGGATCTGTTCAGGTCTCTGTTGCAGCTTCTGGTAGCCTCAGGCATCCTTGGCTGGCAGATGGCTGTCTTCTCCCTGTGTCTCTTCACATCATCTTCCCTCTGTGCATGTATCTGTCTGTCCTCAGGTCCAGATTTTCCCTTTTATAAAGACGACAATCATATTGAATCAGGACCCACTCTAATTGTTACCAGAAAAAGGGGTCTTGATCCAGAGCCCAGGAGAGAGTTCTTGGATCTCAGGCAAGAAGGAATTCAAGGTGAGTCACAGAGCACAGTAAGAGAAGCAAGCTTATTAGAAATGACCATGTTACAGAGTAGGGTATCCTCACAAAGCAAGCAGAGGAATGCACTGTGTTTAAATTATTTTTTTTATATAGGGGTCTTGTCTACATAAAGACTAAACTGTGACTATGTGAGGGTGAGCAGACAGCATGACCAAATGTATCATCCTATTGATTTCAAGAAAACTATCCTTGACATTTTTGTGTATGTGAGTACATCAAAACATAACTATTATTATCTTGAAAGGATATGTTGTTATGGGTGTTGGGACATCTGGACTTTCTGTTGTTGTAGGAGTTTGTCCTTGCCGGCATTACCAAGCTGCTTCCTCAGCTGCAAACATCTTAGCACCATGGCTTGTGACTGGCAAGGAATGTGCCTTGCTAGGTTTAAGATGGAGTTGTCTTTAAAATGATACCACTGTAGCTGTCCTGGGCTCCTGATTCCCTAACATCATGACCTCTTTTTAACTCGATTACCCCTATTAAATACCCAAATAAAGTCCCATTCTGAAGTACTGTGGGTTAGGACTTCAACCTATCTTTTCCTGGGGTGTACGATTCCACCCATAACAAATGCTTGTGTGTCAAGAAGTCTGGAGGCGAAGTCTCAGGGCTGGTGTGGCGGCTATAGGATGCCATCGAGATGCAGGCTCCTTTTAGATTTTTTCTCCACCATCGTTCGTTTGGGGAGGATTCTTTTCTCCATTTCTGCTTTTTCCTACACAAGCAGGGATACCCATTACTGAAATTCCTATCCTTTCACCAAGGAAAATGAAGTTCTTCTCTGTTTGGTCAAGTTAGGGAGGGTGAGCTGAGTGTGCCTGTCTCAGCTCTGACTTCTTTTCCTCTTGGGAGACAGCTGCCAGCAGCAGAGACATGTGCCCTTCAGTGTTCTCCCTCATGATATTAGATTTATATGGGGAGGGGCCTTGCACCTTGAGTGGGCTTCATCTTAGAAGTTGGGAGTATGTAGTTTCAGAAACTTCAACATTTGGTACATTTGGCCAGAAACGCTAAGAAATAAAAACCTAAGAGTGGGATGCAGAGGAAAAAATATTCGTATTGAAAAGCTTTTAGTGGAGCCAGATGTGTGGCTTGGAGGTTTGTACTCTAGTTGTGGTTTAAGAAGAAGGAATTTTTCTGCAGTTGGCTTTTAATTCTGTGATCCAGGTGACAGGTTTTCAGCTGCCTACATAGTGTTTAGCTCTTAATGTGACTATAGCTTATGGAAGTTTTGTCCATAAGTGAGTGACTGTCTTCATAAAGCAGTCTGTCCTCCTTCCTTCCTTCCTTCCTTCCTTCCTTCTTCCTTCCTCTCTTTCTTTCTCTCTCTCTTTCTCTCTTTCTTCCTCTCTCTCTTTCTTTCCCTCCCTCCTTCCCTTCCTCCCTCCTTTCCTTCCTCTCTTCCTTCCTTTCTCTTTTTCTCTTTCTCTGTTTCTTTCTTTCTTTCTCTTCCTTCCTTCCTTTTCTCTCTCTCTTTCTCTTTCCTTCTCTCTTCTCTCTCCTTCCTTTTCTCCTTCCTTCCTTCCTTCCTTCCTTTTTCTTTCTTTCTTTCTCTCTTTTCTTTCTTCTTTCTTTCTCTCTCCTTCCTTCCTTTCCTCCTTCCTTCCTTCCTTTCTTTCTTTCTTTCTTTCTCTCTTCTTTCTTCTTTCTTTCTCTCTCCTTCTCTCTGAGATAGAGTCTCACTCTGCCACCCAGGTGGGAATGTACTGGCACAATCATAGCTCACTGCAGCCTCAGCCCCCCTCTGGGGCTCAAGTGATTCCCCAGCTTCAGTCTTCCAGTATACTGGGATTAAAGGCTTGAGCCACCGGGCCCGGCCTGGTTTTCAAACTTGAATTTGTATAGAATCACCCAAAAGCCTTGTTAAAACACAGATTTATAAGATCCATCTTTTTCTTCTCTTCCCACAAGGGACTGTTCTGAGGCAGGTGGGTCCTAACTAGGCTGACATCTTGCGTGGCTGAGTAACAGCAATACTTGCTTGTGAAGCTGTGGCCAGCTTTGTTGTGTACCAGCTTGGGTTTGCTTCCCCTCCTCACCACCCTCACGTCTCACTTCCCTCCCTCTTGCTACCCTGGGGCTTGTCCCCCTCAGGAAAGCACCAACACAGAAGCTTTGCCTCTGGTGCTTTCTGCTAGGAAACCTGGGCTAAGGAAGGGCTGAAAGGAAAGTGAATCTAAAATAAAATAACATTAAAAAAAAGAAATTAAAGAGTTATATCTGCCAGGCCATACAACCTAGTACTTAGTAAGGGGTGATGCTGACCTGTCTGAGAGCATCTCACACTGAAGCTTTGATTACTAAGGGGTGCTGGATTATTTCTGTTAATTTTTGACTTTAAAGATATAATCTTAATCTCTCTGCCTCCTGTCTGTATGCTATAGCTTCCCAGGACCATTCCAGCCTTCACTGCTTCCCTTCTCCTTTAGTTTCCATGGAACATATGGTCTACTTCACAATTTTGGCCTACAATCTCACACTGTCTTGGATTGTTAGCTCATCCTCTCATGGTTTGAGTCTCACTTCCCCAACCAGTCTGTTTGATGTCCTATCTGAGGGCTGTTCCAGTGATTCCTTTTTCCCCCAAGCCTCCAACTGTTGATACAATATCAGCATTCAGTAGACAGCTGTTGAATAGAATCTGCAATGTCTCAAAGGTTAGAAAGAGAAATGCCCACGACTTCTAAGCCTGTGCTGTGCTAAATGGCTACTGGAGCTCAGTAATCCTCTTCTTACTCTTTTGTCTTCTAATTAGGGATGGTGGAATTTTAGAGTGTAGGCCTGGATATATAGAAGGCCGCCTTGCTCTGTTCATACAGCCCCAAACTTGCTGTTAGTATCCCCCAAAGGTTCATAGCTTGAACTATGAATATACTCAGGCATATTCCTGAGTCTGTTCTCTCATTCAGAAGTCATGGCTTTTAGCAAAAGAGGCCCTGTCAAGCCTGAACACCTCATGGGCATGGGCTCAGTGGGGGGATGTGGGGACTGAAATTTGGATTTTTCCATTGATACAGTGAGAACCAGGAACACCAACTCTGGACCAGGCAGCAGATCAGGCTTCTCCTCTGGGTCCACAGCCACTAAGATCTCTAACCCTGGGAAATTCACTTAGTTTCTCCAAGTCACAGTTTTATCATATCACAGAAGTTGAGAATTGCAGGCTTATTTTATAGAGAGGTGTGTGTAGTGTTGAGAGCACTGGACTGAGAGTCAGGAGAGATTACTAGACCTCCTGAGCCTTGATTTCTGCATCTATAGATTGAGGGGGGCAGGAATGTATAAACTAAGATTTCTTCTTACTCGGAATCATGGAACTCTAGGTTTGTAACTTACTAGGGGTCCCAGCATGGGGTAGTTGGTTGCTAAATCTGCTTTTCCCAGTCCCCTTTCTAGATTCGAGCCTTATCGCTTGACACCGGAATGTGTTTATTACCTTTGACTCCTTGGCTGTTCTCCTCTTGACTCTTGGGGGATGTTGAGTGTTTCAAGACTTTTCAAACCTTTGGGACATTGTTTATAGCACTGTGTACTTTGGGGAGAACTTTTAAATGTATTATCTGGCCAAAACTTGACAGTCAATCTCTCTGTCTCTCTCCCTCTCTCTCTTTTTAATCACAGGAGAAGGATTTAATGTCTCTCTCTCTTTTTTGAAACAGAGTCTCATTCTGCCACCCAGGCTAGAGTGCAGAGGCACGATCTTGGCTCATTGCAACCTCTGCCTTCCAGATTAAAATGATTATCGTGCCTCAGCCTCCTGAGTAGCTGGGACTGCAGGTGCGCGCCACCATGCCAAGCTAATTTTTGTATTTTATTTTTAGTAGAGACGGGGTTTCACCATGTTGGCCAGGCTGGTCTTGAACTCCTGACCTCAAGTGATCTGCCTGCTTCAGCCTCCCAAAGTGCTGGGATCACAGGCATGAGCCACTGCGCCTGGCTCACAGTCTCTTAAGAGCTAAGTATTTATACCATTTTCCAGAAAGGAAATTGACTCTTGGAGAAGGACCCAAGGTCCCAAGCCTGCTGACTTAGGGACAGAGCTGGGCAAGAATCCAGGCCACCTAAATTCTAGCCAAAGGATATTTACTTACAACACTGAGGGGGGTATTGGGGAAGAGAATGGCTCAGTGGGAGAAGAGAATGGGAAACAAAGGACACTTGAAATCAGGCTCAAAGGAGAAGGAAGGAAGAGGTGGCTGCCCTGACCTGACTTATCTTCACTGCCACCAAGTCAAGCTTAATGCCTCTGTTTCTTTCAATCAGAGAAGCCTGATTTTTTTTAAACTCTGGAAGCCATATGTGCTCATCACAAATGATTGAATCTGAACAGAAGGGGAGATAATAAGGAAAGATTCCTCTGCTCTGGCCCATCTCAAGCACCCTCTCAGAATGTCTTGAGAGTGTCTGCATAGGGTTGCCATCCTTTCCATAGTCCCTGGCATGGCAGAAGCAAAGTCTATCCTACGTAGCCTCTATTTCTTTTCTATTCTTTTTTTCTTTTGAGACAGAGTCTTGCTCTGTTGCCGAGGCTGGAGTGCAGCAGTGTGATCTTGGCTCACTGGAACCTCCACCTCCCAGGATCAAGCAATCCTCCCATCTCAGCTCCTAACTGGGACCACAGGCACGTGCTACCATGCCTGGCTAATTTTGAGTGTTTTGTAGAGGTGGTGTTTTACGATGTTGGCCAGGCTGGTCTTGGACTCCTGGGCTCAGGTGATCCACCCGCCTCGTCCTCCTGAAGTGCTGTGATTACAAGTGTGAGCCACTAGTGCCCGGCCACATCCTCTATTTCAATTGGGGTGGAATATTGGTATCTGGATTTCAGCACTTGTTCCTTTTCCATTTCAGGGCTCCCTCAGCTCTACATGAAAGTGGGAAACACAGCATCACTGTATTAATAGTGTACAATTAGATGCTCCCTTTCAGAAGCAGGGCTTCTCTGAGTTGGAGCACAAGGCTTAGGTGTGAAAGCCTAGAAAATGCTTCCTATGCCTTTTCTTCTGAGAGGCTAGTTGAGTCTACAGAGCCTACCCCACTCCCCTTCCTCCTATAGATCCAGGCAGAGAAGCTAAGATGGGGAGGTTGACTAGAAGGATGGCCAAGCCTGCTCTGCTCACTGCATGAATGCAAAGAGCGAAAGGGAGTGGAGCCTAAACTCTCACGTCTCAAAATATGCCCACCAGTAAAACACTGCTCAGGAAACACAGTCTTGGCTTTGAGCATCTCCTCCAAGCTCTGAGAGAACTGGTAATGTGATGTTCATTCCCCAAGAGGCAAAGATGGGCATACAAGGAAAGTAGGAGAAAAGTCCTTGCCTTACACATAACAGAACTCTCCCCTTTTAAAGTGACCCCATTTATTTCAGGCACAGTCTTCCGAACCACCCCACTTAAACATGCAAGTACTCTTTGAGAATATATTGATACCTGCTATGCTAGAAATTGGGAGTCAGAGACAACAAAGACGCACCATCCAGAACGGGAGACAGCCACCTAACAGTTGAAATGAAGTGCTCTGATAACACTGACAATAGCTAAGTGTTCAGGGAACCCTTACTAGGTACAGGTATTATACCCAGCACATCACAGGCTTTATGTTGTTCAGTCCTCACAACAATCCTATAAGGTAACTTTAGTATTCCCAGTTTTCAGATGAGGGAACTGAGGTTTAGAGAGGCTAAGTAGCTTGCTCGAGGTCACACAGCTAGCAAGAGGCAGAGTTGGGAGTTGCAGCAAGAGTTCTGCCTAAAGTCTCCGTGTGCAACCACTGCGTGATATTCCCACGGTCGAGGATAACATGGGGTGCCACAGGAGCCCAGAGAAGGGCAGTTACCCAGGTTGCAGAGATCAGGGGGATCACAGAGAAGCTCACACATTGCCCTGGGAATGCTTGAGGGCCTATTAGGGAGCAGCCCATTAAATGGGGGAAAAGAAACAGGGAGCATTAGTAGGTCAGGTCTGCACAGGACACCTCAGCAGGAGAGGGAGGGGGAGGAGGAGGCTGAAAGGGGTGAGAGGGGTGTGGAAAGGGGTGACGCGAAGGCTGAAGTTCACAAGGGTATATGAGCAAGCTTGTTAACCTCCACGTTAATCTGGAAGTGTTAACTAGTGACCACTATTGAGGCTGGTTGACATAAAAATATTTATATCTGAGGAGAACATAAATGAAAATATCTAAGAGAGGAGGGGGAGGGGGAGACATCAGGGCATCAGAAGCCGGGAATCTCAACCATCTGGAATCCTACTGAGATTTGGCGGCCCATTCCAGAGTCTCAGGTATCTTGCCAAAATCTTTTTTAAAGGAGAAAAAAACAATAATGTTGCCTTCTAGAATAATGTACCAGAAACGCCTCACATTGGCATTTACAGACGTCCTGCCAATGCCCGGAGAGCATATAATGGACGGATAGCAAAGGCAGCAAGGGGGAGGAAAAAGCAGCAGAGTGATTGAGCTGTGCCTCCTTGGGTTTTTATTATCATTGCTGCCTTCAGCCATATGCTTTTCAAAGGCTCTGACAAGCCTGGAATGGTTTCAAAGGAATTCCTAAACCCAGATTTCATTATCGTCATTACATCTCCGGATTGTCAGTGCTCTGCATAGGAAACACAAATTTATGAAAGTTCTTAAATGTTTCTCCGTAAATGTTGATCAGCCTCTGCTGTCATTACATGAGATGCCTGGGATGTTGAAATAGAGGCTAATAAATAGCATTTCTCTTCCTTGAAATAGGATGTCTTGCCACTTGAGTGGGTTCCAGAAGCTGCATAAAAAAGGGAATAAAATGGTTTCTTTTTCCTTTTCATCTATTTGGTTGTTCCTTACCACACCCACCCTCACTGCCACTTTTAAAAACAGAATGAAAACAGACTCAATCTGCTGAGAATGCCCATTTTTAAGTACACCACGGACCATGTTTGTGCTGCAGCTGACATCCAGGGCATTTATCACTCTTTGCCACCCACTACTGGATAGCCTATTTGGTTGTGACTCTCCATGCATCCCGGGTCTTTTCCCATCCTTTGGCTTGCCCCCCTTCCACATACCAACCTTGCTCAATTCCACAAACAGAAAAACTAAGCCAGAGGCTGATGAGTCAGGTGGCTGATGAGTAGGAGCAGAGCCTGGGAGACCCTAGGACCAAAGGGGCTCTGGAACTCTGCAGCATCCCTGACCCCATCTTCATCTCAAAGGACAGCATGCTTCTTTGCAAGAATGATGGCGTCATACTAAGGGTTCTGGAGAACTACAAGCCATAATCACACTGGGTGCTTTGTTAAAATCTGTGTAAAGGGAGCAAAGGGATAAATCCTGTGAAAATGTAGGAGTTTTCCACTTGAGAGAAGTTCTTGGATGGATATGCAGAGATATGGGGAATGTTGGGATATTTCATCCAAGATGAAAGGCAAGTTGCTTCACCTTGTGCTTTGTCATATAGAAAATTAATGTTTCAAGGAAACTCTTGGATATTGGAGGCAGAATCATAACACATTTAAATGTCTGCTCCAAAAACTTGCTCTGTTCATGGGATAATGTGAACAGCTCCCCTGGGACTCAATACAAAGTGATGTTCAGCACTTTGAAGTGAAAGCATGGGACCATTAATATATTTTTCTTGGCACATATTGTATACCAGACATTGTTCTGAGTACTTTATGTGTATCACCTCATTTGATCCTCACAAGGCCACACAGGTAACGTAGCACTTAGAATTTGAACCCAAGACATGTATCACCCAAATTCACTGGTCTTAACCACCATGCTTTACTATTTTCATTTTCAGAGCCATCAATTGATCTTGGAGATTGCAATTTCCAAGAGATGCCCATTTCTTACGTAGTCTATCATAATTTCATTTTCTTCAACCTATGGAATGAGTGATAAATTTAACTACCACCTACACACCCACTTACAATAGTGAAAAGTGAGAACAAGTAAGAGGAAAAAATTTACCATAGCTTGTATTTTAAAGGAAAGAAAAGAGGAGAGTAGTTATTCATTCTTCAAATACTCTGCAGGCAGTACAGGAATATGCAATTGATTATGAATATGGTAATCTACACAAATGAATTTTGTCTTTTTTTCTCTGTCACTACCACAATTGGGGAAATATATAACCTCTGGAATTTGGGGATGATTCCAACAACCAATAATTCTAAAAATAATATTTATTTAGAATTTTTTTCTGAACTATAATTTCAGATAAAGTAATCCTTTTTGTTTATTTCTTATATGGCCTTGAGTACTTTAAAGTCATGGTATAATTCTTCCTGTGGCTAGATTTACATCCAACTTATATAAGAAAACACCTTGCTCCCAGCCCTAAGATTCCTGCCCAATTTCTCCTTTCACTGTTCAGTAAATAAGGGTTTCTGAAGTCAAATTTTCGTGGCTCATTCTGTGATACTCCCAAATGTGGTAGAACAAAATGTTACTATCATTTTTAACCCTTCACTTCACTCTAAGGGTGGTGGCATCTTATATTTGCTAACTTCAAATAAAGTCATCGTTCTTAGTATAATAACCTTGTACATTCTTTTTGAAATTATGAAATCTCAGCATACTTTGTGCATTCTTGAGGGTAGAATTTAATGGTGGTCATGTTACTTCTGTAGGCTGAAAAACAGAATTTAATTCTTGGGTGGGAAAAGGATATACATTTTAGATGTAGAAGCTAGAAGAAAGAAAAATGACTGTGTTTAAGGAAAAAGGAACTATAAAATAGAAATAATAAGTTCAAGATATAGGATTGTTCTGAGAGCTAAATGAGATGATTTAAAGTGTCTGGGCAGAGTTCCTGGCACATAGCAAGAGCTGAACCAATGTTAAAATGTTTTGTACTGCTATCGTTGTTGCTATTGTTATATAAGCTTTTCTTGAAAAATATGCTAATAATAGAATCAAGAAGAGAATCAAAATAAGAACTAGAAATGATATTTGTAAGGGTTATTTGCAGTGCCAATTTAAACATAGAGCTAGAAATAAATACTAAAGACACAAAGGTTACAAAATGAAATCTATACATTATACACTTTGACAATGGAAAATAAAATAACGTACAAAAAGTCAGAGCATAGGAGGAAGTATTAGAATGATAATTTGTTTTAGGTGTGTTTCTAGAATACAGCATATTGTTAGTTTGTTTGCTTTGTGAGCCAATCTGAAGATCTTTTTGTCTTAATATCTAAATCTTGCTCATTTACATTAATGAATATTACTTGTTTGGCTCTGTTTCAGTAATATATTGTTTTATATTGTCTCCCTCTCTTGTCTTTTTTTGTTTGTTTGTTTCAGAGACAGGGTCTCACTCTGTGGCCTAGACTGGGGTGCAGTGGTATCATCATAGCTCACTGCAGCCTCAAACTTCTGGACTTAAGATCCTGCTGCCTCAGCCTCCTATAGTTGGGACTGCAGGTCTGTGCCACCATACCAGCCTAATTTTTAAGTTGTGATAGAGACAGGGTCTTGCTATGTTGCCCAGGCTGGTCTCAGACTCCTAGCCTTAAGTGATCCTCCTTCCTTGGCTTCCCCAAGTCTCACTCTGTCTCCCAAGCTGGAGTGCAGTGGTGTGATCTCGGCTCATTACAACCTCTGCCTTCCGATTGCAAGTGATTCTCCTGCTTCAGCCTCCCAAGTAGCTGGGATTATAGCCACATGCCACCATGCCCGGCTAATTTTTATATTTTTAGTAGAGATGGGGTTTCACTATGTTGGCCAAGTTGGTCTCGAACTTCTGACCTCAGATGATCTGCCTACTTTGGCTTCCCAAAGTGCTGGAATTACAGGCATGAGCCACCACACCCAGCCTGTTGTCTCTTTTCATTGTGATTTTTATTGAGATAATTGTAGATTCACATGCACTTGTAAGAAGTAATACAGAGCTCCTATGAACTCTGTTTTCCCTAGTGGTGATGTTTTATAAAACTATAATACAATATTATTAGCAAGATATTGTCATTAATATAACCACCTATTTTAATCAAATTTCCCCAGTTGTTTGCTTTGTTTGGAGTGTGTGTTTCTTCCAATAATTTGGAAGATTTCTATTTTGAAATCAACACATAATAATTATACATATGTATGGGGTACAGTGTGATACTTAAATACATATATACAATGTTCAATGATCAAATCAGGGTAATTAGCATTACACTCATCACCTCCAACTTTCATCATTTGTTTGTGTTGATAACATTCAAAATTCTCTCTTCTAGCTATTGGGAAAAAAATACAATAAATTATTGTTTACTGTAGTTACCCCACAGTGCTATAGAACACTAGAAGTATTCCTCCTATCTAGCTGTAATTTTGTATCCATCACCCAAGCTTTCCTTTTGTGCCCTTCCCCAGTCCTTCCCAGTTCTAGTAACCACTATTCTACTTTCTGCTTCTATGAGAACAACATTTTTAGCTTTCACATAAGGGCGAGAACATGTGGCATTTATCTAGAATTCTATGCCTGATTTATTTCACTTAACATAATGTCCTCCAGATCATTCATATTGCTGTGAATGACAGGATTTCATTCCCTTTTATGGCTCAATAATATTCCACTGATTCTATGTACCACATTTTCTTTACACATTCATCTGTTGATGGACACTTAGGTTGATTCCATACTGTGCCTATTATGAGCGTTGCTGCAATAAACATGGGAGTGCAGATATCTCTTCAACATGTCCGATTTCCTTTCCTTTGGATATATACCTAGTAGTGGGATTGCTGGATCACATGATAGATCTATTTTTAATTTTTTGAGGAACCTCCATACTGTTTTCCATAATGGTTGTACTGATTTACATTCCCACCAACAGTATATAAGAGTTCCCTTTTCTCTGCATCCTTGTCTGAATTTGTTTTTGTTTATGTGTTTTTTTTTTTTTGGTCTTTTTGATAATAGCCATTCTAACTAGGGTGAGATGATAGAAGATTTCTATTTTTTATTTTTGCTTTTAGCTTTATAATTTTATGTAACTATCTTAATCTTCTATTTCTTTAGCAACTCTATTAATTTCCCACTATGAGCATTGGTGACATTGGAATATTTCTACTTCCTTCTCCTTTACTCGACTCCCCCTTTTCCCCACCTAATATTAGTTGATAGTCTTATTTGCTTAGAATTTAACTTAGTTTTGTTCCATATACTTCCTTCTCCCATTTGATTTGACAACTTTGTAGCCCAGGCTATTAATGATGAAGAAATACATTTATACCACAACATGTTTGGAATTTATCTTACTTTTGTTCTCTCTTCCCATCTGAATTTCTGTCAGTTATATCAGTTTTCAGATCATTCATAATCTTTCTTTCATCATAGTCACTGCATGGGTGATATGGTTTGGCTGTGTCCCCACCTAAATCTCAGCTTGAATTGCATCTCCCAGAATTCCCACGTTTTATGGAAGGGGCCCAGGGGGAGGTTACTGAATCATGGGGGCTGGTCTTTCCCATGCTATTTTCGTGATAGTGAATAAGTCTCATGAGATCTGATGGGTTTATCAGGGGTTTCTGCTTTTGCTTCTTCCTCATTTTCTCTTGTTGCCGCCGTGTAAGAAGTTCCTTTGGCCTCCTGCCATGATTCTGAGACCTCCCCAGCCATGTGGAATTGTAAGTCCAATTAAACCTCTGTTTGTTCCCAGTTTTGGATATGTCTTTATCAGCAGCATGAAAATGAACAAATACAATGAGTTTTGTCTTGGTCTCCAGTAATATAAATTTAGTGCTCTCTGCCAGTTCTTTTGCTGCAATTTTTCCAGTCACTTCTTTTTTTTTTTTAATATATATTTTTTATTGCATTTTAGGTTTTGGGGTACATGTGAAGAACATGGAAGATTGTTGCATAGGTACACACATGGCAGTGTGTTTTGCTGCCTTCCTCCCCATCACCTATATCTGGCATTTCTCCCCATGCTATCTCTCCCCAACTCCCCACTCCACCGCTGTCCCTCCTCTTTTTCCCCCGACGGACCCCAGTGTGTGATGCTCCCCTCTCTGTGTCCATGTGTTCTCATTGTTCAACACCCGCCTATGAGTGAGAACATGCGGTGTTTGATTTTCTGTTCTTGTGTCAGTTTGCTGAGAATGATGGTTTCCAGGTTCATCCATGTCCCTACAAAGGACACGAACTCATAGTTTTTGATGGCTGCATAATATTCCATGGTGTATATGTGCCACATTTTCCCTGTCCAGTCTATCATCGATGGGCATTTGGGTTGGTTCCAGGTCTTTGCTATTGTAAACTGTGCTGCAATGAACATTCGTGTGCATGTGTCCTTATAGTAGAACGATTTATAATCCTCTGGATATATACCCAGTAATGGGATTGCTGGGTCAAATGGAATTTCTATTTCTTCTGGTCACTTCTTGATGGGCCTAAGTTTATTCCCTAATGGATTCCTCCATTCAAGTCATTGGAATTCTCAGAATTCTTTTAGGCTCAAAGCTGCTTATCTGTTGTCTATGTACTTGAATGACAGCTTGACTTGAAATAAGAGATCATACTTATTTTACTTGAGGCTTATATTATTCTTTTTCATTGTTTTAACAGAACTTTTTAAGTGGTAGTGAAGTCATTATTTTTAATGACAATAAAGTTAATATTCTCAAAGAAAGAGGGAGAATAGATGAGAGAAAGGCTGAGAGAAATAAGAGGTTATTTAATACAAATAAAGAAAAAAGTCATACAAAAGAATGAAATGAAAATATTAAGTATAAAAAACCATAATTGTTGAAATAATAGATGGGATAAACAGCAGGATGTATTCACCCAAAGAACAATCAGAAGATGAGATTCAGAAATTCTCCTAGAAGGTAGCAGAAAATGTAACATGTAAAATACAAGCTAAGAGACCGGGCATGATGGCTCACACCTGTAATCCCAGAACTTTTGGGAGGCTGAGGAGGGTGAATCAGCTGAGGTCGGGAGCTCGAGATCAGCCTGACCAACATGGAGAAACCCCATCTCTACTAAAAATACAAAATTAGCCAGGTGTGGTGGCGCATGCCTGTAATCCCAGCTACTCAGGAGGCTGAGGCAGGAGAATCACTTGAACTTGGGAGGCAGAGGTTGTGGTGAGCTGAGATCACGTCACTGCACTCCAACCTGGGCAACAAGAGCAAAAACTCCGTCAAACACACACACACACACACACACACACACACATACACACACACACACAAACCAACTAAGAGATGTGAAGAATAGAAGTTGAAATGTTCACATTCAGATAGCAGGAGTTCCAGAATAAGAGAAGAATAAAATTATGAGAAACTATTGTTTAAAGTGATAATGACGATAAAGTTCCCAGAATTGAAAAGTATCATTATATATCAAGCTGGATAGGCAAGAACAAAATCACCTGTAGACATTTTTATGGTGAAAGTTAAGAACAACAAGGATAAAGAGAGAATCTAAAATCTAGAAAATATCAAAGACAAGGAGCTTCCAGAGCAGATCGCCTACAAAAGGCACGAGAACCATACTGATATTGCTTTTCCCACAGAAAAAGTGGATCCAAGAAGCCAATTGAGTGATACTTTCAGAACATGAAAGAAAAATAATTTCAAATCCAGAAAATTTTATGCAAAAGGTATAGTCTAAATGTAAGGTTTTAATAAAGATGTTCTTAGGCACAAAGGCCTTGGAAAGTTACCACATTAAAAAAACACTTCGGAAATGCTCTAGGGGAAATATTCAAATTGGAAAAGAAACCAAGAGGATGCTGCAAGATATTAGGAAATGTGAGGGCATTTATGTAACTTAGCAAATGTTATTATTGTTTAAAAACTTAATTACTGAAAGAAAAAAGAGAGAGAAAGTATATCTATAACAATTTGGAATTGATTTTCTGCACAATATCAAAATCCTCATGGTCATGATGGACATAAAAATATGTTAATGTTAAAATTATTCCTTTTCTTGAAGAGTAATATGTTGATAAATTAAAAATTCATAGTAGTAAATAAACATAAATATAGGACTTAAGGGCAATCATATAACAAAAAGAAAAAGCATTCAATTTTGTTTATCCAGTGGAAAACAAAAAAGGAAAAAAGATAAAGTACAATACATGGATAATATAAAATAAGTCCCAGAAATCTTAATAAATATAAATAAGTAAAATTGATCACCCTTGAATAAGATGGGAAAAACCCAAACACAAGATCCAAAAATATGCCATCTACATGAAATGTACTGAAAGCAAAGTAAAATGACAGACTGAAAATTAGGCCAGGTGCAGTGGCTTCTGCCTGTAATCCTAGCACTTTGGAAGGCTAAGGTGGGAGTTGAGGCTGCAGTCAGCCACTGCACTCCAGCCGGGGTGACAGAGCAAGACCCTGTCTCAGGAAAATAAAAAATACTTAGCTTCTACTAAACAGAGAATACATTCCTTTTTTTTTTAGCTCACTTGTAATATTTACAAAAATTTACCATATACTGGATAACAAAGGAAACCTCAATTAATTCTGCAGAGTCAATATTATACAGGAAATTTTTTTGTAAAGTACCAGATAGTAAATATTTTTGATTTTGTGAATGTCTACCTTAACTAGTAAACTGTGCAGTTGTAGCACAAAAGCAGTTGTAGACAAAGTGAATACGTGTGGCTGTGTTTTGTGAGATATATATAAATTAAATGATACACTTAAAACTCATTAGAATTATTGCCTGTGTGTGCACAGGCGGTGGTGGTATGGATGGGAAAACAGGCTTTGGGAAATGGGGGATAAAAAAATAATAAACCAAAGAAGTGCCTTGCCCAGAGCAAGCATGATAATGGCCAGGAACTGATGGGAATGATTAACTCTGCATTTGAAGTCTAGGATGTTACAGACCAGTTGAACTGTGTTTTCAACTAGTTATATTCATTTCTCTCTGAGTGAACTTGTGTTTAATTGGCTGTCCATTTAGCAATTATAGTCTGATAATTACAGTTTAAACAATATTATAATGTTGTCGTTCATCTTTTGGTAATCTTTTGGGTATAGCTATTTTTTGCAAAGCATTTGTTGTCTAAGATTTGTATCTCATTTTAACTACATAATCAATTGATGTAATTGATTTGGCTCCTCATATTACATTGAAATCAAGGAAATATTGCCCAAATATGCATAGCCCTATGAACAATAAGAAACAAAATGTTCAGATTTTAAAATTTCATAAAGGCTTACGCCAATCTTAAATTGTACTTTTATTTATTGTACTTATTTACTTTTGTTGTACCCAATGAATAAAATAAGCCCCTATTAAAGACATTGAAATTATTCATCAATAGCAAATAAAATTGTTCCTGAGGATTCTTTTAAAAACAGATTTGGCTTGAGTACTGAAATCTATTTACTATCCCAGGTTAGGGAAAGATCTCACATGCATAGAGCAACCACCTCAAGCCAGGTGCTATACATGTGTTATTCCAATTAATCTGCAAAACAGTTTCTAGAGCAGGCAGTATAATCTCACTTAACAGATGGAGAAACTAAGATTCAGATAAATCAAATAATCTGCCCACAGGCTCATAGCCAGTAAGTGGTGATGTTAGAATACAAACTGAATAAACAGGAGTTTTAGATCAATATTCAACGTTTAAAACATTATGATAGAACTTGCATTCCAGCATGGTGGTGTAAGCCTCTACAGCCCATCTCTCTTGCCAATTAAAACTATAATTGCAAGACAAAATATGAAAAAACCCCACTACCAGAGGACTCTGAAAAGTTGTTGGGGTGGGGTTGGGAAGCCAGGTAGATCATGGACGGGAGTCAAAAATTGAACAAACAACCAATGTGGAGGTGAACTTCCGCTCTGGTTGTAGAGCAGTGCAAAGACATTTGTGACTAAAGTTTAATCAGAAACCTATTGTTTATGGCTAAATAAACCAGGAAAATGGGCCCCTGCAGGCCTAAGAGTAGGAGATAGAGGAGAGAACCATAGAAGGGGATCCACTAATTTGGCATATGAGCCCATACTAGTCTTAGCATAATTCCTGAACTATGAATGCTTGGACAAATACAAATATTTGAACTACATGCTTAAATATCAGAGTGTCTAACCACTGAAGAGCACACCCAAACAAAAGTGACAAAGGCTTAGAGGACTGAAGCAGGATTTGCATGACCTGCACAACTTTCAGAA
Organism: Ateles fusciceps; assembly: GCA_036589455.1. NCBI lineage: Eukaryota > Metazoa > Chordata > Mammalia > Primates > Atelidae > Ateles > Ateles fusciceps. Next base: position 41,791,018 of record JAZHEH010003205.1, read on the forward strand.
TAACCTGTAGGTGTGAATGAACAAGACAGACATGAAGCAGCATAACAGAGACTTAACTAAACTGAACTACCAGAGAAGGCAAGATAGAAATTATCTTCTGAGCTTAATAATGTTGATTGCCTGCTAAAACAAAAACATAAACATTCTCCAGAGAATGCTAACATGATCCAGTCTATCAATACAAAATTCACAATTTTCAAGATATAATACAAAATTACTCAACATAAAGAGAAACTAGGAGATGTGAATAATTATCTAGGGAAAACATAATCAACAAATGCCATCCTGAAGATAACCTAGGTGGTGAATTATCAGATAGAAATTTTGAAGCAGCTTTTATAACTATGCTCCATGAGGCAAGGGAAAACGCACTTGAAATGAATGAAAAGAGAGGTATTGTCAGCAAAGAAATAGAAACTATAAAAAAGAATCAAATAAAAATTTCAGAACTGAAAAATACAATCTCTAAAACAAACAACAAAACCACTTTATGGGCTCAATAGTAGGATAGATAAGACAGGAAAGTATAAGTGCAATTGAACATAGATTAATAGAATAATCTAATTAGAAGAAAACAATGAAAACATAGATTAGAAAAATAAACAGAGCCTTGGGGGTCTGTGAAAAAATATAGAAAGATATATGTGTAGTTGGAGTCCCACAAGGAGAAGAAAAATAGATTGTTGCAGTAAAAGACATTTGAAGAAATAATTGCCAAAAATGTCCCAAGTTTGATGAAAGACACAAATTTACAAATTCAAGAAGTTTAGCAAACCCTAAACAAGATACATTTAGAGAAAACCACACTTAAAAACTTCATAATCAAAGTACTCAAAATGAAAAACTAAAGAAAATATTTGAAACCAACCAGAGAAAACAACACTTTACACACAGAGGAACAATGATTTGAATGTTTACAGGTTTTTCACTAGAAATTATAGAGGCATGAACATAATGGAATCATCAACCAGATTTTTTTTTTTTTTGAGACAGGGTTTCTTACTCTGTTGCCCAGGTTGGAGTACAGTGGCATGATCACGGCTCATTGCAGCCTTGACCTCCTTGGCTCAAGCAATCCTCTAGCCCCAGGCTCCTGAGTAGGTGGGACTATAGGCACATGCCACCATGCCCAGTTAATTTTTATTTATTTATTTTTTTGTAGAGACAAGGTCTTGCTATGTTGCCCAGGCTGGTCTTAAACTTCTGGCCTCAAGTGATCCTCTTGCCTTGGCTTCCCAAAATGCTGGATTCCAGGCATGAACCACCATGCTTGGCAACCCAGGATTTTATATTCAGCAAAAATATTCTTCAGGAATGAAGGTGAAAGGCAGCAAAAGGGAAACAGAGAAACAAAAAACAGAAGGAACCACACAGAACCAATAATAAAATAAGCTAAATCAAACCATATTAATAATTACATTAGGCCTCCTACAGTGGCTCACACCTGTAATCCCAGCACTTTGGGAGGCTGAGGCTGGTGGATCGCTTTAGCTCAGGAGTTCTAGACCAGCCTAGGCAACATAGCAAAACCCTGTCTCTACATAAAAATACAAAAACTAGCTGGGCATGGTGGTGTGCACCTGTAGTCCCAGGTACTCCAGGGTGCTGAGGCAAGAGGACACCAGCTACTCCAGGGGGCTGAGGTGGGAGGATCACTTGATCCCAGGAAGTCAAGGGTGCAGTAAGCCATGATTGCATCACTGCACTCCAGCCTGGGTGACAAAGTGAGACCCTGTCTCAAAAAAAAAAAAAAAAAAAAAAAAAAACTTGAAAAAAATTACATTAAATGTTAGCCAATTTGTGCTGGGATTATAGCAAGAGGAACATTTAAGGCCAGGAATTTGAGACTAGCCTGGGCAACATAGCAAGACCCAGTCTCTACAAAAAAATTTAAAAATTAGCCAGGTGTGGTGGCACACACCTGTAGTGCCAGCTACTTGGAAGGCTGAGGCAGAATTGCTTGAGCCCTAGTGTTTGAGGTTACAGTGAGCATGATTACACTTCAGTCTGGGCAACAGAGCAAGACTGTTTCAAAAAAAAAAAAAAAGAAGTTAGCCAATTAACATTTATAGATTAGTGCAATTAAATTGAGAGTCTGGAAATGAAATATTACATATTTATGGTCAGTTGCTCAAGATAATTCAATGGAGAAAGAATGGTCCTTCCAACAAATGGTGCTGGGAAAACCGTATGTCCACATACAAAGAATAAAGTTGAACCCCTACCTCACAATATATATACAAAAATCGACTTGAAATGGATCATAGACCTAAATGTAAGAGCTACATTAAATTTCCATATAAATTTTAGTAAGTTTCTCAATTCCTATAAGTAAGCCGGCTGAGATTTTGATAGGGATTTCATTGAATATATAGATAAATTTGGGGAATATTCCCATCTTAATCATATTAAGTCTTCCCATACATGAACATAGATGTCTTTCTATTTATTTAGATCTTCTTCAATTTCTTTAAACAATGTTTTGTAGTTTTCAGAGTATAAGTTTGTACTTCTTTAGTTAAATCTATTCCTAAGGATCTTACTCTTTTTGAAGCTATTGCAAATGAAGTTGTTTTCTTAATTTCTTTCTTTCTTTTCTTTCTTTTTCTTTTTTTTTTTTTTTTTTGAGACAGTGTCTCACTCTGTTGCCTAGACTGGAGTGCAGTGGCACAATCTCAGCTTACTGCAACCTCCCCTCCTGGGTTCAAGCAATTCTCCTGCCTCAGCCTCCTGAGTAGCTGGGACTACAGGTGCGTGCCACCACAAGTGGCTAATTTTTTGTATTTTTAGTAGAGACGGGGTTTCACTGTGTTAGCCAGGATGGCCTTGATCTCCTGACCTCATGATCTGCCCATCTTGGCCTCCCAAAGTGCTGGGATTACAGGCATGAGCCACCGTGCCCAGCCTCTTAATTTCTTTTTTATTATTCATTGCAATTGACTTTTATGTATTGATGTTGTATTCTGCAGCTTTGCTGAACTTATTAGTTTTAGTGGTTTTTTTAGTGGATTACCTAGTATTTTGTATATACAAAATTATATCATGTGTGAATAGATAACCTTGCTACTTCCTGTCCAATTTGGATGCGTCTTATTTCATTGTATACCTAACTACTGTTTGTAATTACCTAATTACCTGTCAGAATCTCTAGTACAAGATTGAATAGAAGTGCTAAGAGTGGGCCAGCTGTGGTGGCTCACGCCTGTAATCCCAGCACTTTGGGAGGCTGAGGCAGGCAGATCACAAGGTCAGGAGTTTGAGACCAGCTTGGCCAACATGGTAAAACCTTGTCTCTACTAAAAAATACAAAAATTAGCCAGGTGTGGTGGTGTGCACCTGCAGTCCCAGCTACTTAGGAGGCTAAGGCAGGAGAATCGCTGGAACCTGGGAGGCGGAGGTTACAGTGAGCCGAGATCATGCCACTGCATTCAGTCTGGGCGACAGAGTGAGATTCTGTTTCAAAAAAAAAAAAAGTGGTAAGAGTGGACATCCTTGTCTTGTTCCTAATCTTAGGGGTAAAACATCCAGTCTTTCATCATTAGCCATGGATTTTTCATAGATATCCTTTTTGAGGTTAAAGGATATCTTTAAAGAATTTCCTTCTATTCATAGTTTGTTGAGTGCTTCTATCTTGAAATTACATTGGGTTTTGTCAAATGCTTTTTCTGCATCTATTGAGATGATCATGGGTTCTACCCTTTATTCTTATGATATACTGTATTACGTTGATTTTTGGATGTAAAGCCAACCTTGCTTTCCTGGGATAAATCCTTCTTGGTCATAATATATAATCTCTTTTAAGGAAATGGTTTATAAGATGTGACACCTAAACTACAACCAACCAAAGAAAAAATAGACAAATTGAACTTAATCAAAGTAAAAAACTTTTGTGCTTCAAAGGACACCATCAAGAAAGTAAAAAGACAACCCATGGAATGGAAAAAAAATATTTACAAATCATGTATCTGAGAAGAGAAGTATACTTAGGATATAAAAATAACAATTAGAACTTCATAATGAAAATACAAAGAACCCAATTTACTTGTATTTAAATAAAGGATTTGAATGAACACTTCACTAAAGAAGATGTACAAACGGCCAATAAGCACATATAAAGATGCTCAATACCAACTGGACACTGTGGTTCACACCTGTAATCCCGACACTCTGGAAGGCCATGATGGGAGAATTGCTTGAACCAGGAGTTTGAGATCAGCCTGGGCAAAATAGTGAGACCCTATCTCAAAAAAAAAAAAAAAAAAAAAAAGCTCAATATCATTAACCACCAGAGAAATGCAAATGAAAGCCACAATTAGACACCACTTCACACCCACCAAGAGAGCTAAAATTAAAGACAGACAATGAAAAGCACTGGCGAAGATGTGGAAAAAGTAAAACCCTTATACATTGCTGGTGGGATTACAAAATGATGCAGCCACTTTGGGAGACAGTTTGGATGTTTCTTAAAAAGTTAAACATAATGATCGCCATTCTAACTGGCATTAGATGATATCTCAGGGTGGTTTTGATTTACATTTCTCTAATGACCAGTGATGATGAGCATTTTTTTCATATGTTTGTTGGCCATATATATGTCCTCTTTTGAAGAGTGTCTGTTCATATGCTGGAGAGGATGTGGAGAAATAGGAACACTCTCACACAGTTGGTAGGAGTGTAAATTAGTTCAACCATTGTGGAAGACAGTGTGGCGATTTCTCGAGGATCTAGAAACAGAAATTCCATTTGACCCAGCAATCCCACTATTGGGTATTTACCCAAAGAACTATAAATCGTTCTACTATAAAGACACATGCACAAGTATGTTCATTGCAGCCCTGTGTACAATAGCAAAGACCTGGAACCAACCCGAATGCCCATCAATGATAGACTGTACAAAGAAAATGTGGTAGATATACACCATGGAATACTACGCAGCCATAAAAAACGATGAGTTCGTGTCCTTTGTAGGGACTTGGATGAATCGGGAAACCATCATTCTCAGCAAACTGACCCAAGAACAGAAAGCCAAGCACCATATGTTCTCACTCATAGGTGGGTGTTGAACAACGAGAACATGTGGACTCAGGGAGAGGAGCATCACACACAGGGGACAGTTGGGGCGGGTAGGGGAGAGACAATGGGGGGTGGGGAGGGAGGGGAGGGTGGGGAGGGATAACATGGGGAGAAATGCCAGATATAGTATGCACCTAAAGTAAAATAAATAAATTATTTTTTAATAAAAAGTTAAACATAGTTAAATTAACAGAGACTGAAAGTAGAATGGTGGTTGCCAGGGATTGGTGGGCAGGATAAAATAGGAAGTTATTGTTTAATGAGTACAGAGTTTCAGTTTTGCAAGTTGAAAAAAGTTCTGGAGATGGATGCTGGTGATGTTTGCACAGCAGTGTGAATGTACTTGATGCCACTGAACTGTATACTTAAAATTAGTTAGAGTGGCTAATTTTATGTTATGTATATTTTACCACAATTAAATAAAAAGTTAAACATAGAATTCCATATGACCCGCCAATGGTACTTGTAGATACCTACCCAAGAAAAATGAAAATATATGTCCACATAAAAACTGGTACTCGAATATTCACAGCAGTACTATTCCTAATAATCAAAAAATAGAAGCAGCCCAAATGTTCATCAACTAAGCAAAATGTGGAATATCCATACATTGGGATATTGCTTGGCAATACAAAGGAATTAGGTATTGATACATGATGTAACATGGGTGAATCTTGAAAACATATGCTATGTGAAAGAAGTCAGTCATGAAAGATCACATATTGGATGATTCTATTTATATGAAATGTCTAGAATAGGCAAATCCATAGAGACAGTAGATTGTGGTTACGAGGGCCTTCAGACAGAGGAGAATGGAGAATGACTGCTGATGGGTGTGGGATTTCTTTTTGGGGTGATGAAAATATTCTAGTGATGATTGCAGTTCTGTGAAAACACTAAAAATGACTGAATTGTGTGGCCTGTGAGTTGTATCTCAATAAAACTGTTATTAAAAAATGACACATATGCATAGGAATGTATCTAGAATAACGTTCAACAAATGTATGCAATTTGAGGTGATTTGTTGCTTTTCTATATTACTTGGATTTTAAAATAAGGAACATGAATTATTTTATTTTATTTTATTATACTTTAAGTTCTGGGGTACATGTGCAGATGATGCAGGTTTGTTACATAGGTATACACGTGCCATGGTGGTTTGCTGCATCCATCCCCCCCCGTTATCTACATTAGGTATTTCTCCTAATGTTATCCCTCCCCCAATCCCTCCACCCCCTGCTATCCCTCCCTAGTCCCCACAACCCCCCTGGCAGGCCTATGATAAAAATAAGTCATTGTTTTCAAAGAAGTAATGGGGCAAGTGAATCTAGAGTGTAGAGGTGTCACAACCTCAAAGAAGGTGGGGGTGGCTGTTTAGTGGAAGGCAGAGCAGATTTTGGGGGAGAAAAATCTTGTTTCCAGTGGCTGTATCTGCTGTGCCTATGCTTGCTGAAGCAATGTAAACTTCATTAGCATGATTACAATTAGTAACATAACTTCATTTTTATGTTCTCCTAACTTAAGCTGAGTAATTTTCAAATTAAAAAAAAACCAAACACAACTCCTCATGATAGTTTTACTGAACTTAAAGAGGATCTGTTGGGACAGATAATTTACTGACAGAAAAGCTACTTTCAAAGAGGCAAGAACAGAAGTATCTGCTTTCCATGGTGTGCCTCTGATTTATTCATGGAAAAGTATCCCTGCAAACATTATCCCAGCAGGCCAAGCCATAATTAGAGCTCTAATTTTCCTCCAGGCACTTTCTCCTGAATTGTCCTAAGGACCCAATGAGAGATGCTATACAACCATGATAATGGTTCTGAACATTTTCAGTGCCAGCACACTACAAGGCTGATGTGTGGGAAGTAGGAAGTTGCATGGTGCGATAGGAGAAAAGCAACTGCCTGACCCTAAGGCTTGCATCCAAATTCCTCTCTCTCACAAAGGTTAGCTGGGAAGACCCACAGAATCCCCATAAACCTTTCCCCAAAGAAAAGTAAAGATCCATTTATTTGAAGCACCCATCCCAGAGTTTACCTTGGTGACCAGAGTACCTGGAACAAGATGAAGATAGTAAAACCAAAAGGGAACTGAGCAGGCTTCAGGAAACTTCCTTTGCTGCAAGAATAATAAGAGCTAGTAACCAATGACAGGTCAAAGAACAAGTGTCTAAACATCTGTCACCATTGATTTCTGCATGCCTCTAATATCTTGATTTCAAGCCTACCTCGTTTTCACTGTCATCCAGGCTGGAGTGCAGTGGCGTGATCTCGGCTCACTGCAACCTCCACCTCCTGGGTTCAAGTGATTCTCCTGCCTCAGCCTCCCATGTAACTGGGATTACAGGCATGTGCCACCATACCCGGCTAATTTTTGTATGTTTTTAGTAGAGATGTGGTTTCACCATGTTGGCCACACTGATCTCAAACTCCTGACTTCAAGTGATCTGCCCAACTCAGCCTCCCAAGTGCTGGGATTACACGTGTGAGCCACCATGCCTGGCTTCAAGCATACTTCTGATTATCCCCTCCTATCCTTCCAGTGCATTTGCTTTAGTAACCCATTCCAGTAATTCTTATTATTATTTACTTGTCACATTTTTAATTTAAAAATTTTTCTTCTTTCTTTCCTTTTTTTTTTTGACACGGAGTCTCACTCTGTTGCCCAGACTGGAGTGCAGTGGTGCGATCTTGGCTCACTGCAACCTCTGCCTCTCAGGTTGCAGCAATCCTCCTGCCTCAGCCTCCTGAGCAGCTAGGACTACAGGCGTGTGCCACCACGCCCAGCTAATTTTTGTATTTTTAGTAGAGATGGAGTTTCACTATATTGGCCAGGCTGGTCTCGAACTCCTGACCTCGTGATCCACCTGCCTTGGCCTCCCAAAGTGCTGGGATTATAGGCGTGAGCCACTGCACCTGCTCCTAAAAATTTTTTTTAGAGACAAGGTCTCACTCTGTCACCCTGGCTGGAGTGCAGTGGCATGATCATAGCTCACAGCAGTCTCAAACTCGGGTTCAAAGGATCCTGCCACCTTGGCTGCCCAAAGTGCTGGGGTTACAGGCATGAGTCACTGAACCCAGCCCCAACAATTCTTTATTGCCCTGAAATCTCAATCCATTGATTTTCATTATTGATCAGCAGCTTCATGATCTCACTTCAGTTCTTACCCAAAGCATCTAAGACTCAGGGAAGTTGTGAATCTATGTGTTTATTTATATTTAGTTGATTTCCTTTGGTTTGCCTACTTCTAAAACCAGTTTGAGATGGATTGAAATAGCAAAACTCTCGTGATAGAATAGAGTACAGATTTAGAAAAGGAAATCAAAATTATTAAAATGTCAATCACACGGGAATTGGTTATGTAATTGGAGGAGAAAACACCCTTTTCTTACTCTCTCTTTCACTGTCAGGGAGTAGACTGAGGGCAGGTCTTGGCTAATAATCCAACTTGGCTGAGGACAAAGAAAACGGGCAACTGTGAAGACAGTCCTTTGAGTAGCTAAGCAGTGGTTGTTGGGAGGTAGAGAGTTTAACAATGGGCCTTGATCTTGGGCTCAGAACACTAGTGGTTTGAAGGGAGTGGAGACCTATTGAGGGAGTAAGGTGAGCAGGAGGAAGTCACACTGTTCTGCATAGTGTCAGGTGCTCTCTCTCTGTGGCTATAGGGACTGTCATTAGATTTATGTGCTACTAAGGACAACATTTTCTTTGGCAATATAAATTTGGACTGTGCTGTCTCCAAGAAGTTCTTACCCTTTGGAAATATACGTGAGTGTGTATGGGTGTGTCTTCATCAATAGTTACCTGTTGGACATCGGAAGACAAAAAGGAATAGCTACATCTCATTCCATGTGATGGAAAGGCTCTAAGACTCCCATGATCTCCTCGTTCAGGTATCCACACTTTT